>OX438804.1:16400292-17641481 GCA_949316475.1 Hypomecis punctinalis | reverse complement strand
TCTTCGAATGAAACTTAAACCATTAAGGTTTTAGTACCACATAAATTAAAGATTTTCTACTGATGGTAAAGTTTATTAATTAATAATATGCTAAGTGGCAAGTTTAAACACATAATTTACACGATAGCTTAATTTCGTTATTAATCTGATTAATTCATCATTTTTCTCACCCACCTATAAGTACCTACATACGAGTAGTTATTCTAATATATATTAGTCTTCAAACTTGACAGTTACTAAACATCCACCGGGACCATCGACTTGGCAATGACCGGGACCCACAGTTCAATGTGCTACCCGAGCCACCGCGATGCTCAGTTGTAAATTTATGCCCCAGTGGTCACCCATCCAAAATCTGACCTTCGGTTGTTTAACTTTGTTGATCGCCAAACATCTAGTCAAACTAAGCCATGAAAGCTGAGTATTATTCATACTTATCGATACCGCATAAGAAAAAGATCCAAATATTTGTATCTTGAAATAGCGAACATTTTATAAGCCCAAAACAACAAAAAAGGTATTCGCATTGACCTAAATTCCACACAATAAATATACTTACCCACGGTAACATCACATAATAATTCATACTTTACCATAAAAATAGGTAAAGTATAGTATATGAAATTTAATAACATGCCTACAACAGATCTACAATCATACTTAAATTTTCCACGATAACTATCTCGCTTGAAAAATTCGCATTTTTGGCCTTGTTTATTTATGGTAATAAGCTATTACTTCACTAATTTTACTACCACTACTATGCGCATTTAGTCTTACCTCCGTATTTTTAGTCCTTTGTACGTCTTGAGGTAATAAAAAGTTTCAATATCATTTCTTATAACACGTTATCGAGTCTCGTAATACGGTTTCCAACATATCGACTATCATTCTTCGTTGGACTTTCGTACTACGATAAACATACTCATGGCACGCTCCATTATCCTTTATGCGACAGTCATTTTGTGCTCAGTCTCTTTGGTCTACGTCAATGTTTTAATACTTAAGTCATTTTAGCAAGAAATATCTTAAGAAAATCCTGTGTAAATATGTCTATTAATTTATTTTAAACTCGTATTTTTCAAACGGCTTGATAGATTTCCTCAATTAAAGCAACGTGGTGGAATATAGCACGACTATTTATGTCGTTAAAAGAGGCCTATTCTCAGTTTCAATACCCTATGACAGTTAAAAAACCGTATAAAAATAGTTTATAGATATTTTCCTCAAAACCATTTTAATAGAGTAAGTACAAGTATATCACTTTTCTAAGAATTCAAATCAAACAAAACGGTTCACATGTTTGTATTCACGCTTCATCGGCGCTAAGTGCCGCAAAAAGCGGATTGGACGTAAAAAAAGTTAATGCGATAATACTACACAGGACTATGCGTAAACTCCTATATTCAATCAACTGGAAAATGTGTTATAACGCTAGTTTTTATCATTAAATACATCACACTCTATAAATTAGGTTCATATACCTACGTGATAATGTCCATTGTCAATTACGTGTTTAATTAATACTTTCTCGTAATAACTTGCCTAATAATTGCGTGGTAAATAATCATAGCTATAATATCACATTACTCACAAGTCATAGGTAAGTTAATTTTACCAAATCGGTTTTGGAATTTTGAAATTTCCGGTAGCGCCACCATTCAGTTATAAAAGCCTTATTTCCATTAAACATGATGTTAATTTATAATTCGACAGCTTTATAATTAAAATTAACTTCGTTGGTTGTAAATGTAATTATCTGTAAATTAATTGTCGTTGAGTATATTATATATTATATTTTAAAGGCCTGAAAAAATATTTTTTAGTTATATCGGTAAGTAGGTCACGTTACGTTACCTACGTAAGGTCACGTTAAGGTATTTAATCTAAACAAAAAAAATCATTTCGATGAACCTTACTTATGCGGCTACTTGCGGTTACTTGAATGTCATTCATAAGATTTCACAAGAATGTGTTGAAAATAATGATCCTTTATTCAAAGAACACCCACAAAGATAAGGAAGGACTAACTAAGGTACCTACCAGATAAATACTGACCTAAATAAAGTAATTTCGAATAGGTTGGGTGGCTAGCCCTGGTGTCAGAGTTTTTAGGCCGTCTGGAGGCCTCTTACATGGCTAAACGGTCCTACAATTTAACGTGTCATCCGAGCCACGGTAGCGCTCAGTTGGAAAATGCCACCCTCGGCCACCCATCCAAATACAGACCGTGCGGAACGTTGCTTTATTTCGGTGATCGCTGACAAACACCTAGTCAAACTACGCTACAAGCGCTTGACCTAAATATAGATACAATACCGTAGTATTATTATATCTTCTTTGACAATACTTAAATGCATCATTCAAACGTCAAAAATTCCAGCATCGAAAAATAACTCTAACAACTAAGCCAGAAGGGTCGCCAAATAATAAAAAAACAATAAGAAACAATGAGAAATGAAAATCGTGGACCAACCATTAGATAAATAGAACTAGGTCAAAGTCATGAGTACAGATTAATAAAAATTGCTCATTAATAAACCACACCTTCCGTACCATCAAATTTACTACCTACAATTTAACTACGCAACGGTTATATAAGTTTAATATTGTGAGAATGGTTGTTTGTTTTCATTAAAGAGAGCGGAGCTGAGATTGAATGTAATAGTAGAGTCAGGGGCAAGATTACCTTTATTATCCCGAGTAAATAGGTATCTTCTAGGTAATCGTGCTACACCCTAGACTGCATATCTGTTTAACATCAGGCAGTGTGTAGTTAAACGCGAACCTATTCGAAATAAAAAAAAAATATATATCATCGTCTGCCTGTATCAACACACTGCTGCGTATAGGGGCTATAGGGACTGTTCTTGTGTCTCTTGTTTGTGTTTTCCCTATATTTGCCATCTAGTTTCAAAGAATTCCTTTAGTTTTAAATTATATAAATAAACCATAGTAAATAAAACATCTAAAATATTCCTCATACGATTATTAAATCTCAATAAACTGTTTCAACTTGTGTGAACATAACTTAAAGGCAAGTATATGAAATTATGATATGTCACTGACTAGAGCAAAAAACGGTATTATCGTTGGCACAGTTTTGGTAGCAAAAATAAGACATACAAGTATACTTTGTATGTGGAAAGAATTTATTAATTCAAAATAAAAATAATTACAATAAGACTGAAGAAAGAATACAGAAAAATAAGTCAAAAATATTTAAATAACACTAAAATTAAGTTATATGTGCTGAAATTTACACAACATCATAACTTAGCTTTTATTTCTAAAACCAACTACTTAAACGTGTGAAATTTCCTGTGGCAAATAAACAAACTTAATTGTACTTAATTGTGCAATTAAATAATTATATCATTGCCAAGTATTGCATATATTTGCTATTCGTGTTGAAACGCTCATTTTGGCACAAAAGATGAACTACTTTAGAAGTTACTTTACTAGCATTAAGCTGACATAAATAATCCACTTAGAACTAACTGCATTTCAAGTGCTGTGTAATTAGCTAAAACAAAATAATAGGTACGTTTAAACTACTAAAACTACTTATTTAATACTACACTAGCAATCTATTAGTCACTTTAAGACTAATAGATTGCTAGGCCTTTAACCACAAAACTTTAACTTAGTTATTTAGTAACTGATAGTTAACTGCTATTGGTAAACAGATTTAGTCTAGAATAACATTTGAGTAGGTTTTTAAAACGCCAAACAAATCGTTAAGTGTATTCAATAGATTTCCAATTTTAGGGTGAAGCAACTAAACCTATCAATAGAAAGTGCTTAGACACCATGTAATACCTGTTTGTCTATTCTTACCTTGTATTCCGAACATTCATGGAAACACTAGGTGATTATAAATTTGGACTCGAGTCAAGTAAATTGCTAAAGTATTACAGTATCCATTGACGAGATCTTGCTAAGATAAATGGTGATACCATTTACCGTCATCAAACGCTGCTTGTTTTGTTTGAATGTCGGGTTTATTAAGCCTCACTGTACTTGTTCCATAATAAGTTGTACTATGGTGGCCATCTTCTAAATATACAAACGTTATGTGGTAGTCATCTAGACTCTCGATTTTCATGATATCACTGACCCATCTCTTTCGAACTACCACGTTTTGCTTACCTTACATTAGCCAAACGGAAAATAGAGCCATTGAGTTTAAAAACTCACTATTTCATATAGTTGAGTAAACGTGGCTCATAAAGATGAGTATAATAATATTACACCTTATTGGCAACAATATAACCATTTACTAAATATTTATTTGGCGTCTCATCTCAAACACATAAACCAAAAGCTGTATTGTTGGTGACCCAAAACTCTCAAAAACTACCTTCAGTCTCGCAATGCTATAAAATATGACTTCATAAATCAAATGCTCATAAAAGTTATGTTGGACATTTCACCATCGGGTATGAAAAATAGGAACTACGAAACATTCACTCGTGAAGAAGATTTCACCATTAGCGCCTCTATACCGGACCAAATTAATTTAATAGCAATTGCTGCCTTGCTAATTGCTATATGATGTTTTGATGGTGCTTTTTCATTGCTTGTTAACGAAGCAAATAGATGTTTACAATTAATTTTAGGATTTAAAATAATCTTGAGTCACGACAAGACAGCGATGAGCGATACTTAGTTGGCGAAAAGAGGGCGATGTTTATGTCCACAGAATACGTCCTTATTGACCTTACGGATTATTATTATTGAGCTGACGACCTTACAGTGCAGTGAAAGTGAGTGAATACTTAGACTCTTTTTAATTTGATTCACCATATAATTGTAATCTATAATATACACTTATCACTTCAGGAATTGCGAATTAGACTTCACCTCACACATTATAGCAGTTCAGCAGTTTGTTTGGATTTAAGAAAGTTACAATGAAACGTAGAGATTTACTTTTCATCTAATTCATGCTGCTTGTATATCACAAAAACATTAGGTACCCTTCTTCATACACAGTCAGATAATCATTACTTTTCGCAAAAAATGGCAAAAGCGACTTCCATCGTATACAAAATTTGAATAGACTCGAATCGATTTATACAATATCTACACCTGTTGATTTTTTCAAAACGGATCTGCCGATGTCGATACCTTTTGACTAGTTTTTGGAAATCGTTTTAAATTATTCGTTAGTACATCATTTATACTCGTATATCCGAGAGATCTAATGTATTAACAATGAGATTAAGTGTTAAAGAATAGATATTCAAAATCCCGCCAAAACGACATTCTGTAATGGCGTTGGTCAGTGACGTCACACACTAGTAAATAACGTTAGTTAATACTAGTAAATACGCTAGTTCACATCTAAAAATTGACAAAAAATACCTTGCAGATCCAATAATATTACTCCAAAAACACAAAATACAAAAAACAGTCAAACGAGAAATTCTTGTTTACTAACATGTAACGTTACCAGAGTTGCCGCCCTTCTTAGAGCGTTTACGTCACAGATAAAATATCAAAAAAATATCGTATTTTATTTCGTGCGATTTGCGGAAATTAGACATTTTTTAGTTTAAATAAAGTGAAATATGTCTTTTTCAGGCTATTATCTGTATGGATTACCACAATCAATAGTATATTTTCAATGTAGTCAAATAGCCTATTGGCGAAAACATACACAAAAAAATAGTTCGTGGAGTCCCTCCGCACGGAAGAAGTGAAACTTCGTAACGTTGAACGTTTAACGCAACAGTGCTTTCACACCCCCTCCATGGTATCGTTAAACGTTTAACGTAACCTTGTTGGAAGCCGCATTAGAAGTTTTACTTAAAAAAAACATACAGACGATCATAGAACCTCCTCCTTTTTAGAAGTCCGTTAAAAAGTAGGTAAGCGTTAATCGATTTGGTTCCTCTTCGGATGGCACTGGTTACGTCATGTTATGGCTCCATAATTTATGCACATACCTAACTGGCTTTACGTCACGTGAGATTCGGATAGGCCTATTCAATACCTACGTATTTGACACAGTTACATGTTAATGTGCAGAGTAGACAAGTAGGCACGTTATTGACCACCCGCACTGACGAATTTCTGCGCTCGGCGGCGTGCTGAGTTCTGCATTCTCACACACCAGAATTCTACAACAATACAGTAACACTTTATTGACACCACAAGTAGTAAAACATAACAGAAGAAGAAAAGACGACAGAAGAATGGTACAAAAGGTGGTCTTATAGCTAAAAGCGATTTCTTCCAGACAACCTTTAATGTGTGGAAACATGTAATTGACATGGACGGAATTTAGAGTTCTTCAAGAAATATTAAACAATAACATTTGTTTTAGTCCCAAAATTAACAAAATAGTTCCCATTTTATGTGCCCCTGTAATCTAAATAATAAAACTTCTCAAGTTTTGTTAGTACTTATTTTAATTATACCTCTCATATTTTTGTATGCCGCAAAAAACAACTGCACCTTTGAATAAGCAATTGAGAAATGTAATTCTGAAAAAAAAACGGATTTCACCAATCGATATAAGATCGTACTAGGTATAGGAACATAGAACAACGGAATAAGAAATGTAAATTATATTATATATCCTAAATTGGAAAAAAGAGATATAAGTAAGAAAGAAATATGACAACCAGAATGCGAAAAGCAGAACTCGGAACTCCGCTTGTGTGGGTGGCGCTTTAGATATAATAAACTGATATATAATGATCATTAAAATGCTTCTATTTCTGAAGCTTACTTGAACTTGTTATTAATGATGTGTTCAAAATGATTGCTAGTAATCGATTTTAGATTAATGGTTGGGTTTTTCTTATGATTACATTTAATTTATTATGCATAGGCTTTTGTAATTTGATTGTTCTTACACAGGACAAGCTCAATTGAAAATACTCTTCTATCTAATATAGTATTGAATTATTTTATCAATACAATTTAAATTATTAAAATACTATTCATTATTAAGACCACGAAGTTTATGCATGTATCAATGAAGATCGCTAAAACTTGTCTCATTAAAATTAAATATATTAAAATTTCACACACGATTTTTTAAAATATTTTATTTAAAAATGGGTATTTAATTAAATACACATATTTTATGACCATTTTTATTTTACAATTAAATTAAGATAATATACCTAACAACCATTCATACGGCTGTTACAATAATATTATGCTGGAATTAAGATAATTTGCTAATTTGTTCAAGTGGGTCGAGTCATTTGAGAATTGAGATTTCAGAATGAATTCCATAATGTTTGCATAATCACTATTATTTAGTGAGTCACTGGCGCCTGAGAGAAATCTTCTCAAGACTGCTACGATGGAATAGCAAAAGCATTACAAAAGTAGAGCAAAGTATCGAAGCGTCTGTGCTATTTCTTTTTCAGGAGATTTGACGACATAATATTATATGAAAGGCTTTTTTACTTTCTTTGATGTTTTTTCCAATGGCAAGAGTACCTTTAGGTTTATTTTCTACGATTTGCATTTCCCTTTAGGTTCAATTTTAATAGATAGGTGCCTACAAATGCTGAGTTTGTTCTTATTAGTACAATATGCTCCAATATGCAGAGTAAAAGAAGAAACAAAGAAGAAGAAAAAGAAAGAAGCCATGGCGATCTAGAGGTAGTAACACCCTGGTCTCGCACCAATGAGTTCTTTGGAATTTATGAACGGAATTTCACACCACGTGCTTTTCGGTGAAGGAAAACATCGTGAGGCAACCTGCATAGGTCCGTAGAAGTAATTCGATGGCGCATGTGAATCTACCAACCCGCTCTGGACTATCGTGGTGGATATGGCCCAATCACCCTTCGTGGGTAGGCCTACGTCCAGCAGTGGACTATTAAAAAGGCTGGTACAGTACAGTAATAAGAAGTAGGTATATTTGTGAAAAAAACGTCATAATGACGACTAGTCTGGCTAGGTGTTTGTCAACGATTACCAAAGTGAAGCAACGTTCGGCGCAGCCAGTCTTTGGATGAGTGACCGCGAGTGGCATTTATGACTTAGCGCTACCGTGACTCGGATGACACTTTAAATTTTTATCGGTTGTTTTAACCGTTTAGTCATGTCAGAGGCCTTCAGGCAGCTTAAAAAAAGTCTGAAACTAGGGCTAGCCACTCAGCTTATACCTACAGGCTTACTTAGAAAATGACGAGTACAATGATATTCATAGAAAAATTTTGTTGTCTAGCACTACACCCTATAGACTTGTTTTAGTTATGTAACACCTATATACTGGCGCTTTATTTTAGTAAATAATTGCTACTATACTTTAGTTAAAATGTGCAAAAACCGCGCTAGTTTCTATTATCAAATAGGTATAACTTGCCTAAAAATAGTAGGTAAATGGTCCAAGCTCTTTTAGCAATGTAATGATATTGCGTGAGTAGAGTGCAGTTTCCTCTAATGCAACATTATACTAATGGGACAACTAGTATTAGTCAAATGGCTCATGATTATGGCTATGACATTACTCTTATTTATTTAACTGCATAGACGAAATAAGTTGGCTAGTGGGGCATTTTGTTTACTTCTTAGAGAGCATGAGTTTATCACTTTGAACTCTCTGCCTTGAGCATATTTTTAACGCTTAGAGAAGTAGTTTTTCAATCTTCTAACTATAAAGAACTTAATGTGAGACTTAGATTCCATTATACCCCACGCGTTAGATCCAAGCGTTTTGAGTCCACATTCCTCATACGAACCGCCAGAATGTGGAACGCTTTGCCTGAGTCTGTCTTTCCGTTAAAGTACAATGTAGGTGTCTTCAAATCTCGAGTAAATAGGTATCTTCTAGGTAAGCGTGCTACATCTTAGACCGCATATCTGCTTAACATCAGGCAGTGTGTAGTCAAACGCAAACCTATTTGAAATAAAAAATATATATATCAGAAAATTGTCGCTTATGGACTAGGTAACCATAAGTATTAGAAAGAAAAACTTCTGAAGTACCTAAGAATTGGTAATTCTTGTTTCATACTGTAGTCATATTTTGAAACTAATCTTTTAAAACAAAGTATCCACGTAAACGAGAAAAAAACCGGACAAGTGCGAGTCGAGTCGCACACCGAGGGTTCCGTACAAATCCAGAAAATTTCACAAAATTGGAAAGTAAGTTGTTAAAATCTCTGTACTATATTCAACAACATAAAAGTTTTTTTTTTCACTTTTCTCGTCATTCGTCGAAAATGACACATTGATAAATGATTAAAAACCTGTTTAGCATGTGCTAACGAAGCTTTTTTATATATTATGATACCTTACATGATACAAACCCTTATTTTGAGAATCTAGGCCCTATTGTTTTGTGATTTAAATAAAAATGTACAGTTTTCAGATTTATTCCCATAAGTGTACCTACTCTGAGACAATGCTTCTCGCTAAATTTTATAGTTCTATGTCAACGGTATGTTTTGACTTTTGTGAGTGTCGAAATATGCGGTTTTTTACAACATAAACGGCTCATACTTTTTTATACGATAACTGAGAAGTTTTTCTTTTACACAACTGCAAGAAACTATAGATATACGTATACAGTTTAAATTTCAACTCGATATCTTTACGCGTTCCCTAGATAAAGAGTCTTGACATACACACAGACGGACAACAAAGTGATCCTATAAGGGTTCCGTTTTTTCCTTTTGAAGTACGGAACCCTAAAAAATAACCATGTTGCAATGAGCTGACTAAATTCTACAGTAAATTCAAATAAAATACAATAAATACCACTTACGAGTATGTTATCAACAGCCTGTATTTGCATACTCGTACCTACGTAACCAGTTATAAAATCGTACAATATTTGATATCATTCAATGTAGGATGCAGATCGGAAGAGAATAAATAAAACATCTTATTATTTTAAATGTATAATTTTGGCTATTACCTTATGCAAAATTAAGATGAAAGCGGCCTATGCGGCAGAGAAATCAGATTTAATGTTTTGTGACCACCTCATTAGGTTATCTACACGTGTTATGTCATAATGCGGTAACAATAATAATAATGAATAGTTTAAAAAAACACTAGAAAAACACGCTTTAGTTCCTGTCTTCCGGCTTCATCATCAGACTTTGAAACCTAATCGTGGTCAAAGTTCCTTACAAGACTTTTCTAAGAAATCCATGATCCATGCGTTAGAACCCAGCGTTTTGAGTCCACATTCCTCATACGAACTGCCAGAATACGGAAAGCTTTGCCTGAGTCTGTCTTTCCGCTCAAGTACAATGTAGGTGTCTTCAAATCTCGATTAAATAGGTATCTTCTAGGTAAGCGTGCTACAGCCTTGACCGCACATCAGGCAATGTGTAGTCAAACGCAAACCTATTTGAAATAAAAAAAGGAAAATTTGAATTTGAATTTTCTGTCATGAAGTTCCAGTTCATATCTTCCGGCTTCATCATCAGATCAGTTCGACAGTACCATATTATTGTGTTGTCATCAGAACTACATACAGCTGCTAATTTTTATTACGCTACGATCCTTGAAAGATGGTTAAATTAGTTACCTTAGATTCCATTACATAGTTACATACAGGTCGACATAATAAAAGAGTGTTTAAACTTATCATCTTCATCATTGTATCCAATAAGCCGTGGTGGTCTAGTGGTAGTGATACCCGCCTTACAATTGTGAAGTCGTGGGTTCAAACCCCAATTCCGTACTCATGAGTTCTTTGGAATTTACGAGTATGTGCGGAATTGCACATTATTTGCTTTTCGGTGAAGGAAATCATCGTGAGGCAACCTGCATAGTGCATACCTCCGTAGAAGAAATTCGATGTCAATCCATCAACCAGCACTGATCCAGCGTGGTGGATATAGCCCAATCATCTTTCATGGGTAGGCCTACGTCCTGCAATGGATTATTAAAAAGGCTGATACAGTACAGTATTGTATCCAGCCATAGGACGTTCACTGTTGATTGTAGATCATAGAATGCAACGTGTTCCCGAAATCTCGATCAGACTGTCACTTTTTGTAGAGATCCTACACTGCAATGCCAATGCGTGGTCTCCATTGGAGCACTTTACGGACTCATCACTAATTTTGTTCGTAGACCAGATGGTCGTTCTACAAGCACTGTGTTGTACCCACTGCCATTTAAACCAACTAATCCATTGATAAAATAATATAATACAAGTATGTAGATCAATTAATGCCAGTCAAGTATATATTAGTATTCAATCACATTAATGACATGCAGGAACATGTGTTGGAGATATTTTATCGCCATGATCGCGTGTACTTGGCGTCATAATCTTAATCTTTCAATCATGTCATGTTATAACAGCTTAATTATAAGTTTGTACACCACAAAATCTTAGTTGATCAAAAGCAATATAGATATGCTAATTTATTTATTTAGGCATTCTTTTTGTTTAAGTGTCACTGTCGATTTAACTACATAGTTCAAACGATTATTGTGTGCACTAATAAGGTCAGCGCTTTATAATAGGTATTATGCTTCAAGAAACGATGAAGACCGTCATCATATCAGCTTTAAGACGTACACTGCTAGATAGGCCTCCCCTAAGTTAAGAAGTAAGTAAGTTCGTATAGGCCGGGTGGCTAGCTCTGGTGTCAGAGATTTTAATCCGCCTAAAGGCCTCTGACGTGGCACCGGGATCTTCAATTTCAATTTCATCAACAAGGCCTCCCTATAAATTTCCTGTTGGGAGCGACTTGCATCCAGAGCGTTCCTGCTGTCTGATTAAAATAGGTGGTCAGTTCAACGGTGAGTCGATGGGCGTCCTACGCTACTCTTTAATTGTACGTGGTCTCCTTTAAAGAACATTGCAGCCCATCAACCATCAGTTTTGTACACTGTGCGTCCTATCCACTGCTAGTGCTAAATTAACTTCACAATCCGTTGAGTTATGTGTTACCTATGTGGCGGTATAAATTATAAGTAAATCAACAGAAATGTAGTAGGAACTAACATAGCATTTTCTCTATTTCAGGTATTCCAGCCACGCTGAACTACATTCCTCTAGACGCGCCGTACGACCCCTCCCCGAAACTCACCCCCTACCCGAGCCTCGAAGCCAACGAGGTAGGCAACTGCGAGTCGGGACTTAACACCGTGTACCGAGTCACTGCTGACAAGTGCGACAGACTCTGGGTTATGGACACGGGCACTTATGGATATGGTGAGTTAAATACACACATTTTCTTCATTCTGTTCATTTCTGTAGTTTTACTTAATAAGTAGGTACATGAATTGTAAGGTTAATAGAATCTGATGAGTTAGTGGCTACATATAACATAGAACTCATTTCAATCATTTTTGAAACGTTAGAAAATCGTGTATAGGTACTATGCTGTCCCGTTCGCACTAACTAAAAAAATATTTTCAATTTCGTCTCCCATTTCTGTTAACTAGAAATAAAACAATAACATGCAAATTTTGATTATTGAGGCTGCCACCATAGAGCAATGTGTGTTGCAATTGACTCCATCTGTAATGACAGAAGTGAATAAAGTCTAATTGTTTATTTTATGTTTCCAGATCCCAACGTAACGAACGTGTGCCCTTACTCTCTCAACGTTTACGACTTGAACACTGACCAGCGCATCCGCCGCTACGTGTTCCGACCGGAGGACATCGTGTCCACCACCTTCATCGCCAACATCGCCCTCGACATCGGGCCTGGCGGCTGTGACGACACCTTCGCTTACTTCTCCGACGAACTCGGCTACGGCCTCATCGCCTACTCCTGGGAACAGAACAAGTCCTGGCGATTCAGTCACAGCTACTTCTTCCCCGACCCCCTCGTCGGTGACTTCAACATCGCTGGCCTCAACTTCCAATGGGGAGCTGAAGGTATTTTCGGAATCAGCGCCGGCCCTATCGGCCCCGATGGATACAGAACTCTTTTCTTCTCACCCCTATCCAGTAACACCGAATTTGCTGTGTCAACTCGCATCCTTCGAGATGAAACTAAAGTCAAGGGATCGTACAAGGACTTCCAAGTTTTGGGAGTGCGCGGACCCGACACACATACGACTGCTAAAGTCATGGATGAATCTGGCGTTCAGCTTTACAGCTTGATTGACCAAAACGCAATCGGATGCTGGAACACTGCACTTCCTATGAAACCACAGAACGTCGCAGTGGCAGATAAGGATGATGTCGGATTAGTATTCCCCACTGACATAAAGATTGACAGTCAGAAGAACGTGTGGGTGATATCTGACCGCATGCCTGTGTTCCTGGAAGCTGAATTAGACTTCAGTGACATCAACTTCAGGATTTACACTGCTCCTCTTCAGAATTTGTTGCAAGATACCATTTGTGAACCAGAGCAGATCGTGCAGAATGGTGCTTTGAAAATTCGCAAACCTGTTTCTCAAACATTAGTTTTGAGCGACCAAGCTTTCGGCAACCTGGTTACCGCTGGACCTTTGCCGTCGTCTCATGCTGTTTATACTCCAACTTCGTCTTTGTACACTCAATCATCTCCTTTGTATTCCTCATCTAGACCAGAGGTGATTGCTTCTTTCAGACAGCTCTACAAAACTCCAAAAGCGCAAAGCTATACCTCATTGTCATTCCCTAGACAGAGCAGTGTTGCATACGTCCCCAGTCGCTTACAGAAACCCAAAAGCACCTCCAGGAGTCCTTGGTGGCCGAAATCAAACTACGAAATCTACGAATCCTAAGTGGGGTAGATAAATACTGAAAATAAAACGAGTTTATAAGGTCAAAATAATTATAAGATAACGTTGAACCTACTTTAATCTTATAAAACGCTTAAACTGGAATCTTCAACGAAAAACAAATAAAACTTTCATTATGTGTAAATAAAATTCAGAGTACGTGATGAGTGTGTGCGGACGTAGATGACGTGTGCGTGGAACAGTAAATATCTGCCTTGCCTGTGTAGCATACCGTACCATAAACTGCCGTATCCAGCCTTTTCGTTTTCAGCCTTCGAAAAAATAGTTCAATATTGACCAGAAGCACCTCTTGAAGAGCTAATGGTCCATCCATTGTCTCAGAACTGTGGGCGTCATATTTATCTCATTTGTAATGAAGAGAACATTCACAGCACAATAAAATCATGATATATTTTATCAACTACGTATACCTAGTTAAAAAAAATGGAATAGACGCACCTACTATACGATCATCGGTTTTCCACGCTCGCGGCATATTTGTATAAACCTAGTTAAAATTTTGTATAATTGTGGATAAGCAATAGAACTCTTGATCACTAGTACGTAAGCTATTCCCGCAATAGCACCACGTATCTTTGTTTCAAGGATTTGATTGCTATTTGTAACATATATTATTAAATAATGTCTCAATGATAGGCATAAAAAATGTGTGCTAATTATGTTGTGTGTATAAATGGGGTAGTCTTGTTATACAATCAGAAACTAGATTGCTTATTCTTTCTTAATTAAGTACTAAGTATTCGTCTTGTTAATTATTTATTAGTACATTTGTATATTATGAATAATCGATTGGTTAACTACATGAAAAGTATGGTGTAGAACCTGTTTGTTGCCACTAAATTGTTGTTAATAAAAAAACCTTTGATAAAACGTGTTTTATATAAACTACCTAAATGCAGTAATGAGCATTACCGCATGTTTGTTTTATTTTTTTTTGAATATTTTTCGGAAAGTGTACGTTAGTTAGTAGTCGCCGAAGTTAAGACTACTAATATGACAGGCCTTCAGGCGGCCTAAAAACTCTGACACCAGGGCTAGCCACCCGGCCTATACGAACTTACTTACTTACTTACTGGTAAACATTGAGCAACCTTTTAGGGGCTTATTTTGTACATCAAAATTAACAACTTTTGTTGTGGAACACCAATTTTTTTTTTGAGTTTTGATAAAAAAAAAATTGGTGTTCCATAAAATATTGTTCACCTGCGACCAAATGTATGGAACAGCTAATTTTTTTGAGTTTTGACAAAAGTCGTTAGTTTTGATGTACAGAATAAGCCCCTAAAAGGTTGCTCAATGTTTACCAGTCACCCTGTATAATAATATAATATATTATGTCATTTGAACCTTGGTGTATTTGTGGGACCTACTTTACTACTTGAGCCTACATCAAAAGCATCTACATAATATATTTAAAAGATCTTTAACAGATTTTACTTATCAAAGTCTGCACCATCTTTATTTTTCTTTAACTAATAATAACCTTGAAACATTTCACATTTTCAAAAAAGATATCTAATAAAATAATAACAGTAATAATATGTGTCTACTATCTTAGAACAGTAGGTACTATTATCAGCTAAACCCTGGCAAATCAGGATTTTAAAATAGCGTCTATTGTCGGGACCTAAGATTGAGTTTAAGGTCAACGCAAAATATTTGTTTTTGTGCACTGACAGATAAATTGGTCGTTGTAAGTTTACAAAAACTCACTTATCGGCCGTGATTAGGAAGGTAGTGTTAACCAGATACACCTAGAAAGCAAAACAGTGATCAGTTTATGCACAAAACTGCATCAGACAAAAAAATAAGGTAAAAACTTAATTAACTTTCGCCAATAGATGCTTTATCGGACTAGCTTTTGCTCGCGGCTCCGCCCGCATGGTTTTTGACTTTTGTGCTATCTCACAGGAACTTTTTATTTTTCCGGGATAACAAGTAGCCTATGTCATTTTTCGGCCTTTGAACTTATCCATGACAAAATTCAAGTTAATCCGTTACTCCGTTGCGGCGTGAAAGAGGAACAAACCAACAAACTTTTCGGATTTATAATATTAGTATGATTTTAGACGTATGTAGGTACCTCGTAAATACTACCTATTCATGACCGCTAAATGAGGTTTCGTAAACTTACAAAATTATAATGAGTAGTTTATGTGTAGATTGTAGGTAAATGGCAGAAAACCCTAAATAAAAATAATTTCGCGCGCCGAGAGTACCAGACAGACAGACAGACAAAACTCTTTATTTACAACCACAATATGAAAAATAAACACTATTTACACATATACGACAAAAAATATAATTATAAAGTGGCGGCCTTATCACCCATGGCGATTTCTTTCAGGCAACTTCTCTTTTCTTCTTTCTACCAGCTTTTTGTTCCAATGGTAGTTCCGTAGTAAAAGATTGAAAAAAAAGGTAGACCGTTTTATCTGATATTTGTTACTTATCTACCTGCATTTTGTTTAGTTTAACCGTGAATTTGGTACATGTGACTGCGTCTAATTATCAAATTATCAAATAGCAGAATAAATCCCGTAATAATGAAGACAAAAATCGCTAAAAGCAAAAAGAAGTGTATTAGATGTGGTGTTGATAAATAAATAAGTAAGGTATAGTTGGTTACATTTTGATTATTATGAATTTCTTAAAAATATAAAAATTATTGACCTTAAAATTATAATTGACATCTTTTAATTAAACATTACAATTTCGTGATTTATCTGGAGGAAATTCTCCATTGAAAACAAGGGGTGAATCATAGTTTATTGAGAAAACGCGACAATGAAAGTCACTCTGCGTAACTAATAACGTAAGTACCACTTTATCTATGTACTGCCAATTATTTCTAAACAATTTATTTAAGACGCTATCAACGCATTATAACATACAAGCTGTAAACTTTCCGTACAATAGTTTTAGTTCAACATTTCAACCACGAACTCAGGTTTACTGTGGCACTGTGGCCAAATACATCTGTTTTCAGCATTGCTGAAATATTTCATGACACAAAAGCAGTCATAAATTAGTTTTGTAAAGAATTCATTACCTACCGTGTAACAAGGCTTCGCAAACAAGAAGCAAGCCAGTACGTAAAAGGATCTTATATGATTCAAACGCTGAAGTCTTTATCGCACCGCAAACCTGAGTTTTGCTTTGTTTACAAAGAATTTACTCTTCAATTGCCTCGTAAAATGTTATGCTCGAAATAAACTTGGTAATCTGATGTACTGTGAATAAGAAGTCTTATCACGAGGTAGGACTGAATCTCGGTTATGCTGGAAGCTGGAAGTGATAAAACCCTTTAGTGACTTCACTTAAGTGTAGTTTGAGCAAGAAAATCTGTGCATGAGTTGTTTTTTTAGAACAAGGTGTGATATCAAGGTATTGCTTTGAACAGCGTAAAGAATTACGGAGGTATTTCATATTATTGTCATTATGCACCACTTTTTCTTTAGAGCCCGCCACCCTATAACTTTCTTAAATTTATTTACATTTTTGACCGGCGAACCATCGGAGGAGGTATACAATTCGACGCATATATATATTTTTTATTTTTATGTATAACCACGCTAACTTTTTTCATAGTAGTCCGATTTCAATAATTCTTTTTTTATTAGAAAGATTATACTTTGAAATTGGTTTCATTTAATTTTTATTGAAATCGGCTGAGCCCATTTAATTGTTATTGAAATTCGAAATATTCGCGAATTCTGTACACGGGTGAAGTCGGTCATGGTAGTTTTTTCAATTTTGCAAAGAATAATCTTGTACTTGATATTTAATGACGGAATCAAACTGAAAACCCATAAGAAAATTAACTGCCCCCCCCCCCCCTTCCCACACAAAAAAAAATCTTTCGACAAAATGTGTACTTGCGACTAGCCTATAGTCGACTAGTATGAGTATATGTATTTCCATACAATTTGTTGCATTACAGATATTATTTTCTATTTTATGGTTAGTTTGGTTCTATAGTAAAAATTTTACGTAATGAGTTGTAGTATAATAGATACTAATCCGTTATCCTCAGTAAAACCTTGTATTTTTTTTAAAACAACACTTAACTACATTATACAAGCCTTGTACCTACAGTGGGAATATTTCAGCTGAGATACATGCAAGTCGTGACCGTTTCATTGGCGTCCACTGGTGAATGAAGCCTGTTGTAAGATGAACGTCGAAATGAAAGAACCTCAAGTGGCGACTATATCGACTGGCAAAATAGAATACGACCCTTTTGCGCACCGGAAAGTTGAGAAACCTAATTCGTAAGTACTTTTGAAAATAACTCGTAATAACATTCAAAAGATCACCATTCATACGCCCGATAGATATTATGCCCGAATACAGAGGCGCCATCGTAATTACAATAGCGATAAATAACATAGTTCTGTTTCTTTTTTACTTTAGGCATTCGATAGAGAAAACGCTTTTTACGTTGCTATTAAATTTACGCTGGCGCCTCTATAATCGGGCCTAATAGCTCGATAATTTATTTATTCTATACTTAATACTTAGTTTATAATTTTCAACTGACTTTAAAAATTGGAAGTTATCAATTCTCTATGTATTTTATGTAGGCATATAATATAACTTTATATAACTAAGATTTTGATGATTAGGTATTTTTGTGTTTGGTTCATCAGGTCACAGATACTTCAAAAAATGTTTTTTTTTTTTTTTAATTTTATTGAATTCGGCTCAGCTGTTTTCAAAATATAAAAAATACTTTTAAAACATTAAATACATCGATTCGAGCTAACTGTTCGAATTATTCTATTTACATTTAATCGAAATCGGCTCAGCTGTTTTCAAAACATAAAAAATACTTTTAATAAATTAAATACATCAATTCGAGCAAACTATTCGATTTTTGCACAAGATTTACAGCTACATACTTATTTACATTTTGATTTATTTAGGTACTTACTTCCACTAAGTAAATACTTAGGCAGACATTTATAAAAGTTATATAATTAGGTATTTTTGTATGAATGCTTTAATTATTTTCCCACAATTGTTCACTGCTTAAAATTAAATTAAATTTATTTGAAAAGTTACTAAAGCAATGATTTGAGACCATTAATTTAGGTATCAAACATTATTTAAAACTCAGGAACTTACTTTGGAAAAAAATCCGATAATTATTATGATATTTATCCGAACAGTGTGCTAACTTGCGACCAACTTTACTATAAAATCAATCCTGATATTGCCAATAAAATAGTTAATTGACGTACCGACAAGCGCAGCGTAGGACGTCCACCCACAAGGTAGACGGATGACCTCATTAAGACAGCTGGATCGCGATGGATGCAAGCCGCTACCAACCGGTCTTATTGAAGATCTTTATGGGAGGCCTATGTCCAGCAGTGGACGCCCTATGGCTGAAACGAACGAACGAATCCTTTGTTCAATTTATATTTATTTGTTTCAGAGATGTTCGAGCGACAGCGAACATTATAAAAGCATCTCTCGGCTCTGGGCTACTGGCGGGACCACTGGCCTTCTCTAATTCAGGATGGGGAATAGGCATCCTTGGCACTATCGTCGTGGGCATTATTTGTGGACACTGTATTCATATTTTGGTAAGATTGCCCTTTATCTTAATGTGTACACCATCAAATTGCCTGATAGTATGCGCCGCATCACCGCGTCAAAAAATTAACTTATAATTAGACCAGTATTCCCCTCCTTTTTTATGTTTGGAGAATACATTATTATGTAATTATTTAGTCAAAAAAGCATAGGTACATTACATACCTAACGTTTTTGGTTTAGGTTTTAGAACTTACCTTGATTGACAGTGTAGTAATGATTCTTACAAAATATATAATTTAAGGCTTTTCAAACAAAGGAGGAATTTGATGATATGTTATAAAAAACTCAAACTCCGCCAAAATGGAGTGAAGTTGAAATATGCCATACCTGCGTCGTAATATAAAAGCCTATCACATAAATTATACATATGCAAGGTTATTTCTAATCAATTGACAACCTTTAAGGGGCTTATTCTGTACATCAAAACTAACAACTTTCGTTGTTTTTAAACTTTCGCGATTTGAACACAGACACGGGTAGACGGGTGAGTCTACCCGTGACCACGGTCGATGCAACTCGGCCGAAACGTCGGGATGAGGAGGTATTTATTTATCTCGTAATTTAGGTGCGCGATTAGTCCCGTAGTATATAAAAATAACAACTTTTGTTCTACGACTTTTGTCAAAAGTAAAAAAAAAAAATGTTGTTCCATAGAAAAATATCTTTAACTCGCGACAAAATTTATGGAACTACTGATTTTTTTTGAGTTTTGACAAATTTCGTAGAACAAAAGTTGTTAGTTTTGATGTTCAGAATAAGCTCCTAAAAGGACGCTAATTGATTAGAAATAACCCTGTATACCTACCTATTTGCTAATAAAGTACAAATCAAGACACTGAGTTTGCTCAAGATCGGCTTATGGTAGTCAGTACAAGTAGGTATGTTCGGTCCAGTTCCGTTTTGCTTTAGTGGAACTTAAACCTTTTTCAATTCAACCAATTTTCTTGTAGCAGTTTAGTTTTTGCGAAAATTATCCTAAACGGCAAATCGTGTCATAGAAGTCAACCTAACACGTACGCAATGCCGTCGCGACAATATACTTTTGTTCTGGCTTCCAAGCTAATGTTAATTATAATTGCTCAAGGCTATTTCTTTTATTACTTTAGCCTTACTGAGGTTCATTGTTTTTGGCACTTAACATCACGTTTCAAAATTATATATTCTTCTTCTTGTAAAAAGAATATTTGTAAGTATGTATTTCGTAGAGTAGGTACTGATTTCAGTTAACCATTTGTTCAATTAGTTGAAAAGTTTTATTTGAAATATTGAACAATTGAACATACAATAGGCTATTCTGATTGTAGATTGCTTAATTTATTTTCATTCAAATAATTTGTTTACTCTTACAGGTGAAAACATCACGGGGGTGCTGCAAACTTGAAAAGAAGCCGTCGCTCGGATACGCTGAAACATGTAAATCAGCATTTTCTAATGGACCCAAATGTCTTAGGCCCCTAGCAAATTTTGCCAGGTAACAAACAAAACTAAAATTATCTGAAAAATTAATACGTAGTGACTTAGTGTATGAACGCTCACCTGAAAATCGTAAAATCCTCAGTGCTAATCTTGTGCCAATAAATTATTTGAAATTTATGAAGGTACGGGTTATACACCACTGGCTTTTCGATGAAAAATGAAAATGAAAAAGATCGATATTGTATGTAAATAGGCTATTTGACATCATTAAAAATATATTATTGATTGTGGTATCCCATACAGATAATAGCCTGAAAAAGACATATTTCACTTTATTTAAACTAAAATATGTCTAATTTTCGCAAATCGCTTAAAATAAAATACTATATTTTAATTAAATTTTAATACGATATTTTTTCGATATTTTATCTGTGACGTAAACGCTCTAAGAAAGGCGGCAACTATGGTGACGTTACATGCTAGTAAATAAGAATTTCTCGATAAACTGTTGTTAGTGTAATTTGTGTTTTCTGTTTTTAGAGTAATATTATTGGATCTGTAAGTTACTCTTAAAGTATTTTTTGTCAATTTTTAGATGTAAACTAGCGTATTTACTAGTATTAACTAATGTTATTTACTAGTGTGTGACGTCACAGACCAGCGCCATTACAGAATGTCGTTTTGGTGGGATCTTGAATATTTAATCATTAACACTTGATTTTCATTGTTAATACGTTAGATCTCTCGGAAATATAAATGTAATTTGCTTATTATGTACTAACGAATAATTTAAAACGATTTCCGAAAACTAGTCAAATAGCCTATTCACCATCAGTACCACCAGTGGGCTACTCAGCTTAAACATAGGCTTGTTCTTGAAAGTTTGAAACGTGTTCTTTATATATCCACCACGCTAGACCTGTACAAATTAGTACATACATATCCACATAATAACGTCATCGAATTTCTTTTACGGGATTATGCATTGAGCAGATCTTTTCATTTACTGAGTGGCAAATTATGTGAAAATTATTTGGTGAATTGCAAAGACGAGTACGAGATTAAAAAGGTTGTTACAGTACAGTAAGACAATTTGAATCCACTGGGAGGGCCCCATTTAAGGAGTTTGCCACCGACCTCGGAGCCCTAAGTCCAGGTTTAGTGTAGTTTACTTAAACTATCCACATTCGCGTGTGGCTCCATACAATTTGGTTATTTCTTCCTTGTTTTCCAGGGGCGCTGTACAAAAATGTATAAAGCGATACGGAAACAGCTTTAGTTTCAATTTCGTGTTAACCTGGACTAATCCCTCACATAATAGGTGTAGTTACTGACAAATTGATCGAAGCTGCCAAGGCATGCGTTGGTCCACTTGGCCACCTTAGTTTCAAGACATTTTAAACTTTGGCACAGTATCAAATATATGAATACTTGTGTATTGCACAGCATATCTTATAAGCTTCGAGAAAATATTTACAGAGCCACAGTCCCTCAGTGAAAGTAGTAAAAAAATGTCCGAGCACTGTAATACATATCAACTTATTTACATTAAATAATTCACAATGAGCCGTTGTCTCGAAACTCGACGTTTTCTCACCTAATTAGTGCTTGTATCCGAGCACTTTGCATCTCGTGGCGTTGTAGTCGGCTTGCAATCGCCTTAAGAATGACTAAAAAGCCTGCCCACTACATAATTTGGGCAGAGTTTTGGCTCGGACACTTTTTTGCACGATTGTGACTATATAGATATTTGCCCGAAGCTTATAAGTAGTTATGAGATTTTAACTGTTTTTATTATGGAAACTAACGTGGTTTTCACACATTTTAATATTTTATATCAAGAGAATGCACTCGCGTTTATGTGCATTGCGAGACGGCTCCGCGCGCTAGCACTCGACTTGAGAAAGATCGCCGCATGCGATCGAAACTATAGTCGTACTATGTATGACTGAAAAGAAATGTGAGTGCATTCTCGTGATATAAAATATTAATATATTTTCTTTTCATGGTCGTTAAAGGAGATTTTTATTCTATTTTCAGTATTTTTGCAGAGTTTGCGTTACTCAGTACTTACGTGGGAGTGTGTTGTATTTATACAATACTTATAGCTGATTCTATCAAACAGGTACTTTATTTTTTGTAGATAAGATAACAAGTAAATAAATATTACTTTTGATTGTTAGACCTAGCATGCAAGATGCGACAAAATCTTAACGTCATGTTTTATCAGAGAAAAACGTAATAACGCCATAATTAATATTATGATATAACATAATGTATGCACGTTTCAAGATAGAAAAGACCACTCATTTTACATGACGTTAATATGCTTGTATAGTGTATAATTAACTATTTATAAAACATAAATCATTTACGTTCGCGATTTGAACACATTATTATTATACAGGGTTATTTCTAATCAATTAGCATCCTTCTAGGGGCTTATTCTGTACATAAAAACTAACAACTTTTGTTCTACGACTTTCGTCAAAACCCAAAAAAAAACTCAGCTGTTCCATACATTTTGTCGCGGGTGAACTAAATTTATCTATGGAAAAACAATTTTTTTTTTTTAGTTTTGACGAAAGTCGTAGAACAAAAGTTGTTAGTTTTGATGTACAGAATAAGCCCTAGAAGGATGCTAATTGATTAGAAATAACCCTGTATACTACGGGACTAATCGCGCACTAAAATTACGAGATAAATAAATACCTCATCATTCCTTGTAATTTTAGTGTACGATTAGTCCCGTAGTACCTATATAATAATAATAAATCATTTGCGTTTACTTATTTTTGAACCTGTGGATTGCTTTTGCTGCAATTCAATTGAGAGACCTCTTGTCTACACAGATTAAAAACATTACACTCCTTTTTTAAGCAGTCTTGTATAAATAGAGGAAACCAAGTGCTTATCATAATGAACAATTTCTATTATTGTACTATATATTATACTACGGGACTAATCGCGCTCTAAAATTACGAGATAAATAAATACCTCATCATCCCGACGACGTTTCGAGCGAGCTGCATCGATCCTGATATCCTGACCACGGTCGATGCAACTCGGCCGAAACGTCGTGATGATGAGGTATTTATTTATCTCGTAATTTTAGTGCGCGCTTAGTCCCGTAGTATATAATAATAATGTGTTCAAATCGCGAAAGTTTATAACAAAAAAAAGAACAATTTCTACTACAAGAGCAACATTAAATTCGAAAAAATCCGCATATCGTCGATTCCAAGGGACGACTTTGCATAGGACAGCATTTCTTTACATTTCTTGTCGATTTCGGGTTGGTTCCATAGTAAATGTTATTTGTAATGATGACTTGCATTTTCCCATATTTTCGACTTAAACATAATTTGCCTTATAGAAAACCATATTACTGTGTTAAAAAAATCCGCATAGATATTTTTAGAAATAAGATCGATATAAGTACAAAATGTTGAAAAATATCCACAACCGATTTTTGCAATTATATCGAAGATCTTGTAGCAAAATTCGGTTATAAAGACCAAAATGCTGGTGTTTATCTGGCTCAACGTACTCGTATAAGCATTGCCATTCAGCGTAACAATGCTGCCAGCATGCTGGTCACGCTGCCAACTGGCAGTGGGCTTGAGCATTAGGAATATCTTTAGATTTTCAAGGGTCTGTGGATGATCCAATTGCTTTCTATGCAGTAGTGTAAGTAGTTATAATGATCAATACACGAAAATGTTCTGTTTTTTCAGCTCGTCGATCGATACGCGCCTTCTTTTAACGTGCCAGTAGAATATTACTGTCTAATGTTCCTCATACCTCTGATATTACTATGTCAGATCCGATATCTAAAGTTCCTAGCAATTTTCTCTGTACTAGCAAATATTCTGCTATTCACTGTGTACCTGATATGTCTGTATTATATATTTGGACAAGAAATAGATTTTACGAACAAAATTGCTGTTGGGAACCCGGCGAGATATCCTGCGTTTATATCGTAAGTATTGAATTGGTTTCTTAGAAAAATTTGAGGTTCCAACTAATACGTTGAGGTTTTCAGGCAAAGACGTCGAGCCTATTAACTCTAAAAAGCTGAATAATAAAATATGAAAAACCACTAATCATCAATTTAACTATAGATGATCTTGTTTTTAAACTTTCGCGATTTGCACACATTATTATTATATACTACGGGTCGGGATTATGAGGTATTTATTTATCTCGGAATTTTAGTGCGCGATTAGTCCCGTAGTATATAATAATAATATAGGTGATCTTGTCCATTAGCCTTTTAAAATACCAGACGCGGCCTCACCTTCAAAAATAATGTGCTAATCTATTATTATATACTACGGGACTAATCGCGCAATAAAATTACGAGATAAATAAATACCTCCTCATCCCGACGTTTATAATAATAATATAGTAGTATAGCCGTCCACACCAATGTTGCCCCTCCGGCGCCAATATACGGTAGCTATTATGAGGGGCCCATTTAGTAGATGGCTAGTCACCACCCGCCTGAATATTTGATATGAGGCATTATTTCGTGGGTACTACAACATATCTAAATGATGTTTAAAAAGGGCCTCTCAGTGTTGGCTTCGGCTCCACTGATGCCCTCAAATATCCGGGCTTGGCCCGAGAGATGTATATCAAATATATCAAAGTAGTATATAATAATAATGTGTTCAAATCGCGAAAGTTTGTGTAAGTAAAAAAACAACATGTGCTAATCTTACTTATTTTATAGCTTAGTAGCTTACTTCCCGAAGCTTCGCTCGCGTGATAAATTGATTTTAGTGCTATCCTATGGGAAACTTGTCAATATTACTCTCCAACTATAAAACTATATTCCTGCCAAAAATCAAGTCTACCAGTTACTCTGTTGCTGCGTGAAAGAGTTACAAACGAACAATTACATTTTCGGATTTATAATATTCATTCATTTATTTAGTGTTACTGGCTAGACTTCTTTTAGTATTATTTTTTTATGATATTAATAAAGATCAAAATCTTTTACTTTGCAGCACCGTAATCTTTGCAATGGAAGGCATTGGAGTGGTGATGCCAGTGGAAAATGCCATGAAGAAGCCCCGCCACTTCCTCGGCTGCCCTAGTGTTTTAGTAGTGGCTATGGGAGCTATAGTCTTCCTCTATAGTACTTTGGGACTCTTCGGCTACTTCAGATATGGAGACGTGCTGAGAGGATCTATTACGCTGAACCTGCCTATTGATGACTGGTAAGCTTTTGTATGTGTTGTACATGAGCATCATTGAACAAATTATTTTCTTTGAGAAGAATCCAATAAATGCAAAAAAAAATATATACTGCTTGTGAAAGGTTTATGTCTATCAAATAATGCTATAAAACTTTCAAGCATTACCTGATAGTAAAATAACTGAAAATCGCTTTTTCGTCATTCAATTGTTTAGCAAAAATAACGGAGCGAAGATCGGATATTCATGTAATTTCAGAATCAGAATCGTTTATTGTCAAACTGTGCTGTTACAGATGTTACAAAAATATTACAAGTCTCAACAGCTTCGTCCATCATAGACATACAATATAATATTGTGTACAAAGAACTTTAAAATAATAACATTACAAAACATAAATGTCCTACAACATCCAAAATTATTAGCAATATAAAATTCAGATCGCACAAATAATTACAAAATTCAAACAACTTAAAATAATAATTTGGTCTAAATAACACATATTTTATTTACTTTATCGTTCAAAAATTCGTTTACTGTATAATAACTCCTCACCACCAGAAAGTCATACAATTTCCTTTTGAAAGAAGATAATTATGCATTCCGATTCCAGCACCATATCGGTGCTGGAATCGGAAGGCATGTTATTATAAATTATAGGACCCATTCCTAATATGCTTTTATCATTTACTTTTTTCTGCAATGGATTTTTAATCATATTTTGACCGACATGACTCAAGACATACTCATTATTTCTCTATCCTGAGTAGGTACCAATATAATATAATTATTTTTTGCAAAAAATAGCATGACCGACTTCACCCGTGTACAGAATCATTACATAGTATAAAACAAAAACGCTTTCTGCTGTCTGTCTTATATCTTTAAAACTACGTAACGGATTTTGATGCAATTTGTTTTAATACATAGAGTAATTCAAGAGAAATGTTTATATATAATACACATGTGCGAAGCCGGCATCGCTGTAACGCAAATATTATGCACGGATCGATGTAGCATTTTTCACATTATTGTTGATTTATCAAAAATGGCTTATACGATTTCGATAAAATTTAAATGGGACCAATTTCAAAGTATACTCTTTCCAATGAAAAAAGAATTATTGAAATCGGACTACTATGAAAAAAGTTATACGTTATACATAAAAAAAAATATATGCGCGTCGAATTGTATACCTCCTCCGGTGGTTCGTCGATCAAAAATTATCTGTTACTTAGTGCCTTGCAAATTTCTTAGGATCTATACCTCTTGAAAATCATGTTCTAACTCTAAGTTAGGCGTAATTCTAATAGGTAACTACTGAAAGGCATTTATTATACATGGTATAATATCTTTACTACTATTTTAAAATAATGTTTTTGTACAATCCATAGACCACTATTATTTATACCTGCTAAAAAAATATTACCATAATTTTGTCAAAAGCAAAATTTAAAATCCTGAAATTCTATAAGTGTTATTATGTATGTTGTAAACTATTTTACATGTTCTACATTAAGAGGTATTAGAGATAACCTTGTTTGTTTATAAGCACTTACCTTCAACAGCACGTGAATAGTAATGCACTTATATCCTAATTGCTAATAAATCTTAAAGAGCAATTATGATAACAATAACATTCAGAGGCTGTTTTGATAAGCTGAAGATCTTTGAAGTAGTAAATATGTTATATAGCGTGTACCGATTTATTGAGGATAGGAAGATTTTATTATCATTGTACTGAAAATTAAGATCATTCGTTACTATGGGACCAACTCCTAAATTCAAATTATATTAATTACAGTAAATACCTACAAGCGATTCTGTTACAATGACTGTAGTGAACGTGGTGCACCACGGAAAATCTAAACAACGTTTATGAAACCTATCACAAGAGTTCTTGTTTGATACTCCTATTTGGGCAAGCATAATCACTAGCACAAAATGTTTTTGAAGCCAGTTATTATATTTCTTTGTCAAAGTCAAAGTATTTATTTGCATGATACCTAGTGGGTATACAAAAGATCTTAAGATTATACAAATATATATCCATCCACTAACAACCATAAAAAGTGTGCAAAATTCAATAATTGGAAATAAAAATTACATTTCAAATTGTCACTGTGAAAAGTTCTATTATTAATTATTATTTTTAAAATCTATAAATTAATGTTTACAGCCTCTATTATAATTATGTATGGAAGCTACACGCTGTTTTATTAAGAAATTCGTCAACTTCGTAAAAGCACTCCGTCACTAACCACTTCTTCAACTGAAAGCAAAATCTCCTGTATGGGAGTTCGAACAACTCCTCTGGAAGCGAATTAAAGATCAAAGCAGCCATGTGTATAAAAATTTTTCTAAACATCTCGAGGTCTTGTATTACACTTGTATACATCTTGTATTAGGTTATATCGCTATTATTACTCTAAACGACAGAGCCGAATCTATCATATGGCTTTTTGGGTTTCAGCCCAAGGCCCCTGGAATCAGAGCAAATAAAAAAATCAAGAGAGGATGTTGTTAACAAACAAGTGAAGCCAACCAAAACTACGCCTCGTGTACAGACAATTACACACACATCCACGTACAACGAAACTACGCCTTGGCTTGTCAGTTGAACTATGGCGGCGCAACACCGACACACTCACACATGTATAAAAAACCGGCCTCACTTGACTGTTCAACGACGTTCCCTCTTGATTTTTTTATTCCATGGATTGCAGGGGCCCCCAATTTAGTCAAAAATAGACGAGAATGCTGATACAAAATCTTTTTTTTTTTTTAATTAAATAAATAATTTTTTTTGGGTTGGAATGTGGATATACAGGGCTGCGATTAATGAAATTCATTCAATTCATTTAATTCAACTCTAGGTGGGTCCCTAAGTAGTATTAGCCCAGGGCCTCTTAAACTGACAGTCTGGCCCTGGTAAACGATAATTCATACAATCATCTCAACGATTCCATTTCATCTAAAATTAACATATTTCTTTGTTTCCACGTTTCAGGCCAGCTATATGCGCGAAGGTGTGCATAGCTCTGTCCATATTCTTCACGTACCCGCTACAATTCTTCGTTGTTATAGACATATTCACGAAGTACACCCAGCCACATATCGAGAAGAAGTACCAGCGTATCACGCAAATACTGGCCAGAACTATTGGAGTTTGTTGTTGTGGTAATAAGAGCTATTATTTAGGGCAATCATGCTGCATCGATGTATACAGGGTTACAGGCTAAGTCGACCTATTCCCGTTAAGCGTGTGTAGTTTACTACGTTTCTGACAGATTTGACTATGAAACACCATATCCTAAATCTCACAGTTTTCGAGATATTTGAATTCAAATACTTTTTATAAAAGGTTAATTTTACGGACAATATTGGGTAGTGAGGTCATAAAACATTATTTTACATGTAAAAATCAAATAAAAATAATAATACTTACACGTTTCAAAATATCTGATCTGATAGCCGAAAATTGGGAATTTTATAAATACCAATTTCAAATATCTGTTTTTTATTAATTTAGGAAAGTGTATTTCATAGTCAAATTAGTCGAAACAAAGTTAACTACACACCCTTAACGGGAATGGGTCGACTTACCCTGTAACCCTGTATATTCGTATAATTTATAAATAACTATAACTATGTAAAAATGTGTATGATAATATCTACGTATACCTAACTACGTACCTAGGTAATCCCCCTAGGGAACGAAATCATGTCTTGTGTCATTAGACCCTGCGCATAGTGAGGGACTAAACGAGTAGGTTTACTAGTAAAGTTTATACTTAGATCTCAGAAAAATTAGTTCTTCGAAAACTAGGAAATGGATTTTACCTCACTGGTTTTTGTCTGAAAGAGAATGTACGATACGTAAATAAATACTTGCATGATTCCCGAGAAAAATTGAAGGCGTAAAGTCGATTAACCACCCAACATCGTGGTAGATAGGTGATTATAGCGCCATGGCCTTGCGAGAGTAGGCCTATTTCCAACTTAGAACTATTTAGTGTAGATGTTATAGTGATGTTCGATTCGGAATTTACGTTTAGTCGTGGAATAGAAAGCTATCCTAGATAGTAGTTTTTACAATGTATGAGGGTGCAAAGAAAGAAAGCAATGAAGGATATTAGTAATAGTAGTGTTCTGTTGCTATGCTACATCGTGCGTTCAACGATACGACTGAGAACTGCTACCATTAAAAGTGCGCCTATTGCCATGAAAAAATCCGATTTCACCCGCGCTTCTTGCATCGCCCGCTATCATTTATGATGCTCTGTTTAGAGTCGAAAATCGCATGACACAGTTCACGATGATGTTGGCTTCGAGCTCCAGCTTAGATTTTTAGGTGACTTTTTACTATTTCTTTTTTCAAAATTTAAGCATGTTATAAAAAAACTAATTGATTACTCGGCTAGAACATTAGTCTGGCTACGTAATTTGTCAAAAATAATTTGGTGTTGTCGCTCATAATTTCGAGCATTTGAAATAAAATGTATTTTTTTTAAGATGCGATGTTTAAATTTTTTTACAAATCAATAATATATATAAACAAAAAAATTAATAATATAACCATAAATTATTTTCCGAAATTCTATGCGATTACTCTGCTACTATAGGTTTTTTCCTTTCCTATAGTATTTTTTTTAATATGGATGTTCGTTACCTCTACTCCACGTCTTAAAAAATACACCTTTCGCGTGATTTTGGCATTAGGCGCCCTCTTAAGTAGTGTACCTATGTAAATTTGTAGGTATGGGCACAGATAGAAGCTTACGGAAGCAGCGTCGAGCTTTCGAAAAGAAGCTGACACGCTCATTGGAGATACTAAGATATTATTTTACGCACACTTAGTACACGCATCAGTCAATTTTTACATGATATTAAAAAAAACTAAATTATTTATTCATGGAAAGCACATCAAGTTTTTGGAGGCTCTACCTGCCAAACGGTGTATGGTCCCGTGTTATGGAAACTAGTTCCTACTTAGGGAGCACTATTATGTTGTGTACATATTCACGGTTATGCTTTGTTTTGAACATTACAACTGTAAATAAAAAGATATCGTATCAACACTCGCCTCTCCGTCCTGCTAGGCCCGCATTTCCGTCAATCGCTAAAGGAATTTCCGTACATTTCCTGCAGCGCATTTAGTACACTTTTACCTTAACAGTTACTAGCCTACCCGAGCCCTGACAATATAATTTTAATCTCAAGATCAGTAAGTAAATACATAGTACTTATAGTCAAGTGTAGTTTGCGTGCAAAACAATTGACTATCATTTATGTTAGAAGACTACATACGTTACTAGAGGTATTTATCAGAATTTACAGTTACTGTAACCATCACTTCCGATGTATTCCTATAAAATATACAGGGTTATTTCTGATCAATTAGCATCCTTCTAGAGGCTTATTCTGTACATCAACACTAACAACTTTTGTTCTACGACTTTCGTCAAAACTCGAAAAAAAATTTTGTTATTCCATATATAGAAAAATATAGTTCACCCGCGACGAAATGTATGGAACAGCTGATTTTTTTTGAGTTTTCACAAAAGTCGCAGAACAAAAGTTGTTAGTTTTGATGCACAGAATAAGCCCCTAGAAGGATGCTAATTGATTAGAAAAAACCCTGTATTTATCAATGCGTATGTTTAAATAAAGAAATAATATAATGATCTCTGGCCATAATTAGGTACTAGGATAGGTATATTATGTAATTCTAGCTGCCCAATCTGGCTTCTCTCAGGTACACAATGTTTACACAATTACACATGTTACCCGCAAATAACAATCTAGTTGTTATTTTTAACGGTCCAATAGTTGTGATTCCTGTACTATAATCATCATTATCAGCCCTTGACAATTCACTAGGCATAAACCTTTGTCTTCGCTATTCACCTCTGTCTTTGACAAACTGCATCCATTTCCAACAAAAAAGATATGTATACAGTACTACTAGGTGTACCCGTTGTGGCCACTTGGTGTCAAAATTATTGCATAAAAAATAATCATAAGCCATGTAACACTATTAATATTGCTGGTGTGAATATCAAAGATTGGAAACTAACTTCTTGAAAAATATTATAATTATTAACATTAGATTGTTTAATCATTAAAATTCAAAGTGGCCACAAATGACACTAAGATAACCGGTGCATGTACTACACTTAAATTCTCTTCATCGCATATTTATTCGTGCTTCATTTTCTGTATTTCTCTTTTTTCCAGTTGGTATTGGCGTAGCACTGCCTCTGCTCGAGCAAATAATCAACATTGTGGGAGCCTGTTTCTATTCCATCCTAGGTCTTATCATCCCCAGTGTTATAGAAACCGTCTTTCGCTGGGAAAACCTTGGAAGATTCAGATGGGTGCTCTGGAAAAACCTCCTGATTATTGCCTTTGGTCTCACCGCCTTGATATCTGGATGTACTGTGACGATATTGGACATAATAGAAATATTAAACAAACAAAAAGACCACTAATATATTCTAGAAATTATTATTTATATATGACATAATGTAATTCTTAAAAATAATAAAAATTGATAATGAAACACAATCCTTTTTTTTCATATGTGGCCTTGTATAAATGTTATAATTGCGCATACACATGACTGACGGCAGATGACATGTGTTTGTGTGTTTAATACATACACAAATATGTCAGCCACGTCAGTACACACGTGAATAATATGCGAGATTAGCATATGGGATATCAAATTGTTTTCATAAGTCAGTGACTGTCAGAATAAGCAAGATGGCTAAAAAAATATAATGAGTCCGTCAAATAGATTTAAAAAAAAATATGACACGTATTTTTTCTTTTTTTTTTCGGAAAATTGCGTAGCGTCTTCTCGTCCGACATACCTCAGTGCCTCAAGTCGAAAGTTTTCGACCAGTGTGTGTTGCCAGTGATGACTTATGGCACAGAAACGTGGTCTCTCAATATGGGCCTTATTAGTAAGCTCCAAGTAGCCCAACGAGCTATGGAGAGGGCTATGCTCGGAGTCTCTCTGCGGGATCGAATCAGGAATGAGGAGATCCGTAGAAGAACCAAAGTTACCGACATAGCCCAACGGATTAGCAAGTTGAAATGGCAATGGGCAGGGCACATAGCGCGGAGGACTGATGACCGATGGAGTCGAAAAGTTCTCGAGTGGAGACCACGTACCGGCAAGCGCAGCGTAGGACGTCCACCCACAAGGTGGACGGATGACCTCATTAAGACCGCAGGATCGCGCTGGATGCAAGCCGCTTCCAACCGGTCTTATTGGAGATCCATAGGGGAGGCCTATGTCCAGTAGTGGACGTCCTTTGGCTGATGGATGGATGGATGGATTTTTTCTTTTGTCAATTAAATAAAATTGATGAAAACTCTTGAAAGTTCCGCGTGAAGTCACTAGTGTTATACATATGTATTGGCTTTCGTGGAGACGTGACGTCACGACCCCCACTCCCAAACTTTGACAACGTACATCTTTGCCATATGTTGTTTTATTGACGTAAGAAAAAAAATTTTTCCAATATTTTTTTATAATATAATTCATGGACTAATTATAATAACTTTTTTTTTTACCCAGTGATCATGCCTATTTTGAACAATACAGAGTTACGTTTATCTCCATGAAGTATTTATCAATCTTCACTTGACATAACCAAGTAAAAAATTACCTAGCAAATTTCTCAACCTTGGATTTTGTAATTTATTCAATTTAAAACACTTTTCTAGGTTTAAGGGGCACACATTTGATATCTAATTCAATTAATTCAAATTTTTATAGTAAAGTCAACCTTCTTAAATGACTAATACTTACCTAGTGGATTAGTATCATGTAATTGTTCTTACACTGTACTCGTGATTAATGAATAGTCCATAGAACAAATTGTTTTTTTTTGCACTCTATAAATAAGTCAGTTTCTAACATTAACCTTCCGTGTGATGGGTAAAAAAATATATTTCACTATACATATGTCTATAAATTTAGATTTTTTATCAAAATAATTCCGCGTATTTCCGAGAAGCTTGTTTAGGTATAGAGTTTCATTATGTATAATATCAAAAAAAAAACAAAATTAATTTTTAATTAATAATGTAGTGAAAAATGAATATAAAACTCTTATACTTAAACAAGTTTCCCGCAATTGAATACGCGTAATTGAATTAATTGAAAGATTTAAACTATCCTCGACAACAATGAATCCTTATCTATATTATTTACATACAAACGTAGGATTTTTAACTAAAACGTGGAATAGCTTCATAAATTAACTTTTAAGATATTTAAGGCAGCTGTGAGGCGCCAACTTGTCCATACAAAAACAATAATCTGTTATGTACCTCTAATATTATCCGATTAGAGTGTTTTTTTTTTCGTGTAATCAATACTTCAATTGCTACTATTATACATCTTAGTTTTTGCAGTTTTTTAATTGACTTTAAAGTCATAAGCCTCTAAAAAGTTATATTTTACTAACTGGACGAGCGTGCAATATTTCTTACTCAAGTGACACCTAAAACATAACATTTTGTTACAATTTAAAAAAAATAAAAGAGTCGTTTCTTTTTGTGATAAACATTTCAAAAATTGAATCGTTCGTAGGATTTGAACCTGCATCTCTCTTAAGTGACTAATTGGTTTAAAGCTGTTCTCTCAGATGGCGCTTCCAACAATATAGTAGTTGGTAAAAATGATAAACACTTTCACTAATTCGACGTTTTTGCAGACAGCGTTTTAGCTTAATTTTGGACAAAGCATCTGGGCCGGAATCCCAGATAGATGCAGGTTCTAATCCTGCGAACGCGTCAATTTTTGAAATTTTTATCACAAAAAGAAAGTTTCTATACACCTAGTGTGTGAATCACGATAAAAATCATTTCAAAACAAAAGAGTTTTCTCCCGTAACGTAAATTTTGTCAAAAATGTACCGCAAATTTTCTCGATGACGATAGGAAACGCAAAAACATTGGTCGATTCAGAATCCTCTGAATTTTGCTAACGCTAAAGGAATTCCTTCTTTATCGCTTACTTTTTAATATTATCTTGATGCTTCAAATGTTGTTTGAGAACAAACAGTTATTTCATTATCTGCATAGTCAACTTTATGATAAAAGAGATTATAATCATAAAATAATCAGATGAGAATTTAGAATTTCTGCGTTATTGGATGGAAAATTGTTGTTCTCGGACTTGGAGTTAATGTTTCACTCAAGTGGCATAGCAATCTAACAATCAATTTATCTAACATTAAAATGCCAAAGATAGGTATTGAAATAAACTGCCTTTGTTTAATAGGTAAATAACTATTGAACATGCAGGCTTAGTCATCAAACTCGAAAAATAACTATGTACTAATATACATTTATAGATGAAGTTTACAAAAACAAAAACATAATTTACAACAAATTAGTTTTTCCAACATGGATAAACAAAGTGCGGTAAAAGTTAATGAAGGAGGGACGACCAAGGAAAATGAAATGGAGAAAAGTGAGAATTGCGAGTACAATCCATTTGAGCATCGGAAAATTGAAAAACCAACCTCGTAAGTACATAAAAGCTAATAAGTATTTTAACTATTTTGTTATGATTTAATTTTGAACGATTTCCTATTGAATCTTTCGTTTATACTATGTTAGAATTTTAAATCGAATTTATACTTGTAAAAACAATGTTTGATGTTAATTTGACAATATATTTATTGTGTTGTATTGCTTTTAAGTACATTGATTTCCTGAAAGTGAAAACAAGTAATGTTTCTTCAATGAATAATATAATGATTATAATATCTTCTAACAAGTTGTTGTGACGAAATTTCTTTAAGTATGTAGGTTGTTATGGACAGTGCAGATAATGGCACTATTAATAATATCTATTCTATCCATTCCAATTTAACTACCAAACTTGAAAGAAATTTTAGAGTTCACTAAACATGACGATTTCTTCTCCTATTTTTAGGGATATACGGTCACTGGCCAATTTAGTAAAAGCATCACTGGGCTCAGGCATATTGGCTATGCCTTTAGCGTTTGCTAATTCTGGCTGGCTGGTGGGAATCATCGGAACTGTAATAATAGCTTTTATTTGTGGTCACTGTGTTCATATTTTTGTAAGTATTATTGAAACTATCTTGTACCTATCTTCCTCAATATGAACATTATAAAAATATAATATATTTCCATATTTTCTTGCCCTTATCTTTTAAAATACAGAAGTGCTTTGGATTTTGTACCCAAGACTTTTGATCCTTAATTAAAAAACCGCTTGATTTCGAAATTTTGGATGACCACAACTTTTTATTGTTGCGTAAACTACTATTTGGTTTAAATTAAGAAACAAATGAAAAAACCAGACAAGTGCAATATCGCCTCGGCAGTAATTTTCAACTTACCGCACTTATATCATAATGTACTATTTTAGGTGTCTACTTCGAGAGGGTGCTGTAAACTTATAAAGAAACCTTTACTAGGTTACGCAGAAACTTGCCGGGTGACGTTTTTATACGGACCGAAAAGTTTACGACATTTGGCGACGGCAGCCTAGTAAGTTCAAAGAGATGTATAATTGGTTCAAGCAGATTAATTTGGACAATTGAACAACTTGTGCTATGAGACAGCTGTATGGACAATTGAGAAACTTTTGCTATGGACAGATGTCGCTGGACAATTTAACAAGTTGTGCTATGAGACAGCTAACGAAAAACCAACGCAAAAATGAGCTGATCCATAACATCGATGGTACCAAAAGTTTATTGACTCGAAAAAATTTATGGAGCAACTGATTTTTTCGCGATTTTTCTGTTGTTTCCGAATTAAAAATTGTTTATATTGATAAGGATGGAAAATATTTGATAGTCCCTGAATTTTGCAAAATAGGTACCCGTCACTTTTACTTTGACCGGCCATAGTGTCAATATTTTGATTCTATATATAATTTTTTGAATAGTCCATTTTTGTACAAAGGTATACCCTTTGTGGACTATTATCCATGTCCACCACGCTGGCTCAGAGCGGGTTGTTGAACTCAATTAAGCTATCGAATTGCTTCCAAGGAGGACAAAACTATCTATTTCGGTTTCTAGGTCCATGATATTTTCCTACTCGGAAAAGTCGAGTTGTGAAAATATAGACGTAAATTGTAAAATACTGTTGGTTTCATAAATCATACATGTTTATTGTTGTGTCATAGTTGATGATAGATATAATATCGGTATTTTATATAAGTCGATTGCAATGAATTTATTTTGTTGATGTACCTTGTATTTCCCCCAACACAAGCCTGAGAAAAACTTTGCATACTTAGGTAGCAGCCATACGAATATAATGGGTAGTAAAATCTTTAAATACATCATTTATAATTATACTAGGTACTGTAGAATGTAGATGCAGAATTAAGAGGAAAATAAGAGGTTAATATCATTTATACCTGTACCTTATAGTTAAATATTTAGGTACATTTTCCATTTATGTTAGTACAATGTAAAACATTAGGCAAATCCAGTTTAAATAAGTTATTTTCCATAGTTTTGTACATATATATACACATATATTAGGGTTACGGACTAAGTCGACCTCTTCACGTTAAGCGTGTGTAGCTAATTACTACGTTTCTGACTGATTTGACTATGAAACATCATATCCTAAATCTCACAGTTTTCGAGATATTTGAATTCAAATACTTTTATAAAAGGTTAATTTTACGGACAATATTGGGTAGTGAGGTCACATAACATTATTATACATGTAAAAATCAAATAAAAATAATAATACGACTTACATATCTACTTCAAAATATCTAAACTGATAGCCGAAAATTGGGAATTTTATAAATATCAATTTCAAATATCTTTTTTTTTTTAATTTAGGATAGTGTATTTCATAGTCAAATTAGTCAGATACAAAGTAAACTACACACCCTTAACGGGAATAGGTCGACTTACCCTGTAACTCTGTATATATATACACACCATGCCACCATATATATTATGTACCTATATATATTCTAATATAGTACATATATTGATAATACCTATTATATTATCATAGTATACAATTTATTGTGGCAGCCGAAAAAAGATTTATGAAGTTTTTTGACCCGTAATAAAATGTAAAACGGATATAACACGTTTTATTCACTATTTCGCTAAGTATTTCGTTTTTATGTTATCTCTAAATTACTTTTTTTTACTTTCAGTGTATTTGCCGAATTTTCTCTGGCCTTCACCTACATCGGCGTTGCGTGTATTTTTACCGTTCTAATAGCAGACTCGCTGAAACAGGTATTTAGAAAATATGTTTTTCGCTCAAAAATAAAAATAACCACGAACACTTTTCGATAGACAATCTATCATAGGCATGTTTGTTATTAAATAATGTTGGAATCAAAATAATTTGACTCATCTGGTTATCAGATGGGTGAAGCTCGATGTTCGCCGGCTCTTACATCATTAAAAGTGGATAAAATTACTCAATCCCTTTGCCATTTGCCATTGCTGGGGTGCTAGCAGGAATGCTCAACTTAATTGGCTGATGACCATAAATGGCTAAAACTGCAAAAATGCTACAACCAGCTAAAACTGTTGGCACAATGTATCATTGATATACTCATTGTTACTTCATTGTCGATATTTCAAAAATTACTCATTCTATTTCGATAAAATTAGAACCATCTCTGAAATATGATCCACGTACCAAAAAAACCAAAAAGGCGAGTCAGGCTCGCACGGGAGGGTTCCGTACAAATCCAGAAATTTCACAAAATTGGGAAGTAAGTTGTTAAAATTCTATACTATAACCATCGGCAAAAAAGTTTTTTTTTTTTTTACTTTTCTCGTCATACATCGAAAAATACACATTGTTAAAATAATTTTTTTTTTTTTTTTTTTTTTTATTTATTTATCAATCACAAACAATATACAAGCTTATCTTATACCTACCAATAAACCAATTGGTTTGTCGTGGTAAGTATTTGCACTCACCCCCACACTATTAACTAAAATAAACTACAGCAATTAAAAAGTAGGTACATTTCTACACAGAAATTAACAACCGTTGCTAACCTACTCACAAATGATACATAATTAAATGAAGCATTTAACATCAATTCTTAAATAACTACATCTTAGTATTTAAAATATTATTCATAACAAACACATGAACAGATGTAGGTACCTAATGATTCCTGTAGTTGATTGATCATTGTCACATTCCTATACATACGCAGATTAATAGAAAATAAAAATTACAGTTTATTTTGTTAACAAAGTTTAAATTAACATTACTCATTATGATTTTGCAGTAAAATATTTTAAAAAGATATGATAATGGGATTTATATAAAAAGATTAGTTGCTAGGAATAGATATGTAAAACAATTCAACCTGAGAATATGAAAAATTACAAAAAATGTTTGTGACGAGGAACTACTTGTAGTATGTGTTATGTAATTTTTAAATTAATATAATTTATAGGTATTATCGATAAATTATGATATCAGATACAGTTTTTTTTTTTGCAAAGAACGTTTTCATAATTATGGTAATAAATCACCACTATAGAAATAAAAACAAAGAAATTCACCTACAATGCCTGCCCACTTAACATAATATCCCTTAGGTAGGTACTTCTATTTCCATTTTGCGAAATTAGGCGAAAAATGTCATCCTCGGACTCGACGACAATAGGTTTAGTGGTTTCTTCTTTACGTGCCAACACTTTACCATTTTGGAACCACACATATTTGTATGTCGGCCTCAGTTGTTGCTGCGCGGTCCATAGAAGGGACTTGTTGGCTGCAGTGAGCGCTCGGCGCAAGGTCACCTTCAACTTGGCTACGTCCGGCGGGAGCCCGCTTACAATGTGTTCTGCTAGAACTGGTGTCTTTCTAGCCGCGCTTGCCCACATTTGAGCCTGCTCAACATGCTGTAGTCGAAGTTGTATGATACAGTCTTGTTGATTGCGGCGATCTATCTGCTTAATATTTGTAATATCTGTGGTAGCCGTACTAAGTATTTGAGATAACTTGGAAGATACGTTTTTTAATCTTTCCTGAGGCATCTTAGGCAACCCACATAATTCCACTACATTGTCTAAACGCTGCTGGTCCATTGTTCTGATATGCTGCTTCAAAGATTTAAATTCAAGGTTCAAACGTACATGTTCTTTTTCTAGTTTAATATACTTTATATCGAGCTCTGTAATTTTCTCACTGTGCCGCTCAACCGTATTCATTAATTCTTCGATTTTATTACAGCATACACTTAAAGACTTTTCTATGGGTTGCAACTCTTTTTTTAGAATTTTTGTCATCTCGGCGATGATATCTTTCATAAACTTAGCTGAATCTATAGTGCAATTCCCGGGGTTATCGAAGAGTTTATCGTCATCTTCCGATTCTTCATCGGGTATGATGAAGGAAGCGTGGGGCGAGCTATGTTTACATTCGTCGCAACTCCACTCAATGGAGTCGGTGTTACGCATTGCTTCAAGCTGTTTTTTCGATAGAAGCGAACAGGTTTGAGTCGCATGCACTACCTTCCCACAGCTTCTACACTCCAGACCAGGCATCTTCTTCGTAAGGTTTTTGCCACATATATTACACTTTGATGTATTTGTCATTTTTCTTTTATAATTAAAACCAGAAGTATAAATAAAAATAAACGTAAGTTAGAGGGTATGTCCGATAGATTAAATATTATGTAGGTAATTCGCGCACACACTAGCAATAGACTGTTTAGCACGGCAGCGCGGGAGTGAGTGAATTAAAAACCTGTTTGAAAAAAAATGTATAGTTTTCAGATTTATTCCTATATGTGTACTCTGAGACAATGCTTCTCGCTAAATTTCATCGTTCTATGTCAACGGAAAGTACCCTGTAGGTTTTGATTTTTTTGAGTGTCGAAATATGCGGTTTTTTTTCGACATAAACGGTTCTACGTTTTTAAACGATAACTGAGAACCTTTTTTTCGTTACGCGTTCCCGAGATTTATCACTTTGTTGTCCGTCTGTATATATCCGTCTGTGTTGTCCGTATGTATAAGGGTTCCGTTTTTTCCGTTTGAGGTACGGAACCCTAAAAAGATCATCAGTATTGTTACATACCTAATCAACGGACTAATTGCGTAACATACATACCTACATACAAAGAAAAGGGACTAATCGCGTACTAAAATTACGAGATAAATAAATACCTACCTTATCATCCCAACGACGTTTCGACCGAGTTGCAACGATAATGGTTATGGGTAGACTCACGAAGTATTTAGTAAAAATGTGTTCAAATCGCGAAAGTTAAAAAAAAACATATTTCCAAACATAGAGCCTCCTTTTTGGGGTCGATTTAATGTTTTCATTAAGAGCGAACATATTCGTCAAAAAACTAAACTCACAGATGCTCTAAAGCACGCACTCTCACTTAGTGGAGATGGGCCACATCTCGGACACATCTCGCGGTACAAAGATACTCGTAGAAGGTGGACCATTGAAGCCACACGATGGAAAGGTCCAATAGGGAAAAGGAATGTTGATCGACAATTAAGACGGTGGGCTGATGACATAATATACGTCGTAGGAAACGACTGGATAACGTTAGGCAAGGACAGGGAGTCATGAAAGGGGATGGAGGAGCCCTTTACCCAAACAGGGGTCCAAACCTCATAAATAATACTAACATTAACTAAGAAGAAAAAAAGAACTAATTATAAGTAATCATGTTTTAATATTTAAAAATATTTTACTAACAAATATCGTACATCGAAATTGGGATTTGGAATAAATGGATTTTATTTATTTTTATTAAATGTTTTCATTGCTTTTCAGCCGTTTGACAGATACGTGTTCTCCACGAGCCCTCCTGTGGAGTACTACTGCCTCGTCATCCTCGCGCCTCTTTGCCTCATGGTTCAGATCAGGCACCTAAAATGGCTGGCGCCGTTCTCTCTGATCGCCAACGTTCTACTCATAGCAACTTTCGCTATATGCTTGTATTACATTTTTGGGGACAAAATTGAGTTTAGTGACAAACGAATGGTGGGCGATGCGGGGAGATTTCCTGCTTTTTTATCGTAAGTGTTATGAAATGTACCTACCTAATCATCAAAGTACCTACTAAGTACAAAAGAAGATAATAATTTAGTGATATAATTAAATAAATATATTAAATATTGGGGGACATCTTACACACGGTCTCTGACCCCAAACTAAGCAAAGCTTGTGATATGGCTGCCAGAGACTGATATACTACATATACATATTTTAAATACATACTTATATAGATAGTATCTAAATACACCCATACATAGAGCAAACATCTATGTTCACCAAATAAATGCTTACCCTGGGTGGGATCGAACCCACGCCTCTTTGATCCAGAAGTCAGGTTTACTAACCACTGAGCCACCGAGGCAGTCATTCAACATGAAGATACTAGATTGTATTAATTTTCCTTGGAATGCGGACAATTGTAAAAACCTAAGCGATAACTACTGACTAAGGCAAACAAGTTATCGATACTTTGGAATGGTTATGGGTATACATTAGGTACTGAGATAAAAATATTCGTTAGCAAGGTTAGGTATGTCTTAGATTTCCTCATCAAAGTAAGGCTCCTCAATCTGTTTTATTTTTTGCTATATCCATTTATGTAGGTATCTATCTGCGAATTTGTTTTTCTTTATTCAGAGTCAATTCCATATCTACACCGATATATTAATAAGTATTCAGAGTTACTGGTAAATCAATTAGCATCCTTTTAAGGGCATATTCTGTAGGTTAAAACAAAAACCATTTCTTCTACAATTTTTCCCAAACTTTACTCATTGACATCATTAGCAACCATAAAATAATGTTAAAATTTTGATTTTCAATCTAATATGGAACTCACTACACTAATTTAAATAAACCGCTTTATGCCCTACATTACAATACAGGGTTATTTCTAATCAATAAGCATCCTTCTAGGGGCTTATTCTGTGCATCAAAACTAACAACTTTTGTTCTACGCCTTTCGTCAAAACACAAAAAAAAACAGCTGTTCCATACATTTTGTCGCGGATGAACTAAATTTTTCTATGGAACAACAAACATTTTTTTTGAGTTTTCACGAAAGTCGTAGAACAAAAGTTGTTAGTTTCGATGTACAGAATAAGCCCCTAGAAGAATGCTAATTGATTAGAAATAACCCTGTATATTAACCAATTCCAAAAAATATATAAAAGTTCCAAGAAAACGACTTCTATAACACACAATTAAAGATAGATCAACAACAGCAGAATAAATAATTTCAAAAGTGGGATTTTTAACCAAATTATTTTATCATTCCAGTACCGTGATATTCGCGATGGAAGGCATAGGAGTAGTGATGCCCGTAGAGAACAGCATGAAGAAGCCACAGCACTTCCTCGGCTGCCCCAGCATCCTCGTGGTGGCCATGACGCTCATCATGATGCTCTACTCCATCCTAGGGCTGTTCGGATACTTCAGATACGGAGACGCATTGAGAGGATCCATCACTCTGAACCTACCTATTGATGACTTGTAATTATTTTACCTCTCTTCACCTGACTTTTAAAAATTTATGATAAGCAATTTGAAAAAATTGGCTCACAGAATTTGAAAATCATCAAAGTAGGAAATATGTGTAGATGAGTAGATGAAGTTTGCACAGGATCGCACAGAATAGCGAGAGTAGACCTATTCCCAGGAGTGGGTTGAAATAGACTAATTAGATGATAATAACATTATTTTGATGTTATACATTTCTGAATTCCATACCAGTTTCTGTACAATGTACTTAATAGAATTGTTTATCAATACCTGATGCAAGCGTTAGTGATTCTTATTATAGACTATACAGGGTGACTGGTAAACATCGAGCAACCTTTTAGGGGCTTATTCTGTACATGAAAACTAACAACTTTTGTTCTGATACTTTTGTCAAAACTCAAAAAAAATCAGCTGTTCCATACATATTTTGGTCGCGGGTGAACGATATTTTTCTATGGGACACCAATGTTTTTTTGAGTTTTGACAAAAGTTGCAGAACAAAAGTTTTTAGTTTTGATGTACAGAATAAGCCCCTAAAAGGTTGCTCAATGTTTACCAGTCACCCTGTAGAGGTACGCGTCAGTCATTAAGAACAGGTGAATCAGTACTTGCCGTATCCATTTGAGTACATATCGATTATAGGTACCTATTATTATTTTGTTGCAATTCAGATTTGCTCTTTTTCTGCCATTTGAGGTCCACTGCCTTAGGTGAGGCCTATGACCTATAGATCTCTAAAAGACCGGTTGGAAACGGCTTGCATCCAGCGTGAATCTGCGGTCCTTATGAAGTCATCTGTCTACCTTGTAGATGGAGTTCGTACGCTGCGCTTGCCTGGTCTCCACTTGCGAATTTTTCAATCTTATCGGTCATCAGTCCTTCATGCTATGTGCCCTGCCTACTGCCATTTCAACTTACCAAATCGCTGGGATATGTCGTTAACTTTGTTTTTTCTACGGATCTCCTCATTTCTGAATCGATTTCGCAGAGAGACTCCGAGCCCTCTCCATAACTCGTTGTGCTACTTGGAGCTTGTTTACTAATAAGGCCCATAGACCACGTTTCTGTACCCTAAGACATCACTGACAAAACGCATTGTACTTAAAATTACTATGTAGGTAATATAGTAATTAAAAAGCGATGACGACAAAATAAAAACCAAGAATAACCAACATCCGGACAAATGTACATAAGATTATTGAAGTGGAAACTTCATTAGCGGCTTTGTGCACGTTTTGGGATGGGTAAAAAAATGTTAAACTCACGTCAGGACAGACTCGTAAGCTAATCGAAAATTTGTAGGACGGAGCGAGAGTAGACCGGCCGGCGCGGCGTAGAGAGGAAGTAATATCCCCCTCTCTTTCTACCGCGCGGCGAAAGTGTATGTTTGCGCCGTTTCGTTTAAGCGCGATTGTGTGTGTGTGTGATACTGTAGTTTAGTAATTTTAAGTAAGTTAATAGTTTTAATGTTACTAATTACCGTTATTTAAATTATTTTTATTTTTACAGGCCTGCAATATTTGCGAAGTTTTTCATCGCCATTTCAATATTTTTCACGTATCCGCTGCATTTCTACGTGGTAATCGATACACTGACAAGATTTCTAAACCCTTATGTTTCGGAAAGATATCACAACATCACTCAGATTTTCCTGCGGACAGCCATGGTTTTGTTTTGCGGTAAGTAAAACTAGCTTTCTTCTCATCCACAATGCATCTGTATACGATAAGTATTCTCCGTATAACAAAATATGCAATCATTATATTTCCCAAAAATGGCATTATACCGAAGAGTTATCTTTGTTATAAGCATTTCAAAAATCTGGATTGGATCAGGATTTGAACCTGCCCCTTTGGATCACTAGCCCGACGCTCTAACCAACTGAGCCAGCCCGCCTCCCACGCAAGCTTCAAATCTTCGAAGTGCTTATAATATTACTCCAACTTATAGCGTTGGTGGCGCCACCTGTGATACCCGTATTAGACAGGTTATCACTCAACTAGAAGTTATTAGAACTTCTAAAGATTGACGAGAGATGACGCACTGCTAAATCAATGTTATGATTTTATTTTAAGTGCTTTCCACACTAGATTTTATCTCAAAGAATTATTTTTGTGATAAGCATTTCAAAAATCTGAAGCGAACGCAGGATTTGAACCTGCCCCTTCGGATCACTAGCCCGACGCTCTAACCAACTGAGCCAGCCCGCGGCATTATACCGACTTCAACCGTTTACAGAATTCAAATAGTTCGCGCGGATTGATGTAGTAGTTTTCACACTATTGTTGATATATTAAAAATTGCTTAACCGATTTCAATAAAAATTAAATAGGACAATTTTTGAAGTATGATCTACCAAACAAAAAAGAACTATCAAAATCGAATTACTCTTTAAATAGTTATGCGTGGTCAAACTTATAAAAAATATATACGCGTCGACTTGTTTCCTCCTACGTTTCGTCGGATAAAAATTGTTATTCTAATAAATAAAGTGTTAAAATATATTTTAGCAAGAAAAGCAGTCTTAAAAATACAATACATTTAGTGTACTTAGTCTCAATTCTCAATCAACCCACGATGGGCTAGCGCAAAGCGTACAAGAATCGCCTATTCGCCATTCTAGGATAGGTCAATGTTTAGCCGTGGCCTATTAAATGCTGATGGCAAGTCGGGACTGATATATTATATTCTATAGACCTGTTCCAAAAATACTGATAAGTATTTGAGACCAGCGAGACTGCCCATAAGCAGTATCATCAACTCATTCCATGCGTTTGGCTAAGAGCCATTGCACGCTCACATGTTTGGCTTACTTGCAACCCAAATATCATAACAAATACATTCCAGCTCAAACCTAATAAATTTTGCACATTACCTACTGTCCGAATGAGCAGGAACAAATTATTCGGATACCTACTACAATGCAGTGTAAGAGGTTTTTCTATTCGCTAACGGTAATCCCCACTTCTGCAGAAATACAGCAACTGATGGATTAACTTGGCGAAACGCCAAGAAGAGTGGCAAAATTAAAAAGTTTCTTGTGTCTAACGAGGAATTCTAGTCTATAAGAAAGTAACATGTAATTTCTGTTGTTTCTAGGTCTCGTAAAATATATATATATATATATATATATATATATATATATATAATATATAATGTTGAAACACATTCTACATTACGTTAATCGTAGAAAAATATACAGGTTGATTTGTTTACTCTGCACTGAACCGAAATATGTTTCATAAAAATTTGCAATTCAGAATCTAAAATGTATGAAACACCTGATATTATTTTCTCGAATTCTGGGTTGCCCCAATTCTATCTGGATTAAATTCTGGATAACTCTGTATACAGCAAAAGAAAACAGCATGTTCAAATGATTTTAGCTGAAATATTTTTTGGCAAAAAGTCTAAGTACTTAAAACATTATCACGCTTTCGTGAGTAATTTAAGCGCTACGCAGTATAATAAGCCATAATAAGGTAAGTATGTAGAATAATACCTAACAGTGTTCGCCAATGAAAAGCAATATTTTCAACGAAATTGTAATTGTTTTCATCAAAACTGTAAGTTATACCGGTTGGAAGCAGTTAAAGTCCAACTTGTTCCTATGACATTTATCAGATCGTCCATCCACCTCTTTTCATAGGTCACTCACATGGAGAAAAATGAGTTTACTTTAAGAAAAATGATGTTTATCTCACGTTGATCTGAACACTAATGAGCAGTGCGTTGCCACACAAGATTTTAAGCTTTTGAAGTTGAATTTCAAGGTCAGTGTGGATTATAATCATGTATGTTTTCATCAAAACTGTAAGTTATACCGGTTGGAAGCAGTTAAAGTCCAACTTGTTCCTATGACATTTATCAGATCGTCCATCCACTTCTTTTCATAGGTCACTCACATGGAGAAAAATGAGTTTACTTTAAGAAAAATGATGTTTATCTCACGTTGATCTGAACACTAATGAGCAGTGCATTGCCACACAAGATTTTGAGCTTTTGAAGTTGAATTTCAAGGTCAGTGTGGATTATAATCTCTTTGTACAATAAAATCAAATAATTGTTTTCAGTTAACAAAGGGCACAGACCCTGGAGTCTGTGGTTAGTAAATTTTCAGTAAAAAATATATACATATATCATACTAATATTATAAATCCGAAAGTTTGTTGATTTGTTCCTCTTTCACGCAGCAACGGAGCAACGGATTGACTTTATTTTTAACATGGATATAGTTCAATGGCCGGAAAGTGACATAGGCTACTTTTTATCCCGAAAAAATAAAAGGTTCCTGTGGGATACCACAAAAGACAAATTTAGATACCAAAAAAGCTAGTAGCAAATTAGTTCATGTCATACTTTTTTGTTACATTATCTTTCTGAGACTCTGTAAGCTATATTGTATTTTATTTATTGTCGTTTGTTATTTTGAATTAGAATTGAATTGAATCCTATAATAATAACCATCTCTATTATGGGATCGGCCCTCAAATCACGGATAAAAATCAGCTATTCTACACAAAAAGGTCAATCACCTTTGACTAAAATATCTTAGCAACAGCCAATTCACGATTCTAAAATAGATGACATAGTAAAGTTAGTCATAATATTGATTACAGTAGGTAGGTACATTTTTAGAATGTTTCTATGTTGTCTGTGGCATAAAGAAGTATTTTGTATAGGTACAGGGTTGTCTGCTTGGTCTGTCAATTTCGAATGCCAATGTTGCAACACATGTTTTTTTCTCTAATTCCGAGTAGGCTTCATAAATTTTGTTCTCCTCAGTTCTAGATAAACCTGTATAAGACTAAATAACATTTTTACCGAATTCCAAAAAGGACGAGGTACTATTTTTTTGTGTGTTTTCATCGCTATTTTCGCCAATTAGTGGACATTTTTTACATACGGTCTCTGACCCCAAACAAAGCAAAGCTTGTGATATGGCTGCCAGATATTTAAAAATATGTCTATGTAGTGTACCAGTGTACACTACATAGACATATTTTTAAATATGTACATATTTTTATAGATAATACCTAAATAACCTAATTGTGAACTGATTTAAAATATATATATATATATATATTTCAGAAAGTTATAACTTCCGAGGGAATAATAAATGGGATCACATTTAAATTTTATCGAAATTGCCTGAGCCGTTTTTGATAAATAAACAATAACGTGGTATAGTACGGTTCATAACACACGGATGTCACATCGGTTCATGCAAACTATTTTAATTCTGTACACGGTGGTGCCGGTTTTTTTTTGCCAAACATAATTTACATAATTATAAATGGTATTTACAGGAGGAATCGGCATAGCTCTCCCGATGTTGGAACAGATCATCAACATAGTCGGAGCTCTGTTCTACTCCCTGCTTGGTCTCATCATCCCCGGCATCATTGAGACCGTCTTCCGATGGCAAGACCTGGGGAAGTACAACTGGGTGCTGTGGAAGAACATACTTATTGTGCTGTTTGGGTTCACCTGCCTGATATCTGGGATGGCAGTTACTGTTATGGACATTTTGAAAATACTTCATGCACAAACTGTACAATAAATAATAATCTTAGAAAGGTTTATACAGGGTTATTTCTAATCAGTAAGCATCCTTTTAGGGGCTTATTCTATACATTAGAACCAACAACTTTTGTTCTGCGACTTTTGAAAACTCAGCTGTTCCGTGCATTTTGTCGAGGGTGAACGAAATTTTTCTATGGAACAACAACTTTTTTGAGAATCAGTATAAGTAGTAGAACAAAAGTTGTTAGTTGTGATGTACAGAATAAGCCCCTAAAAGAATGCTAATTGATTAGAAATATACCTGTATAGCAATAATTTTAGAACTGTTGAACTTAGTTTATTTTATCTTAGTTTACTTTTCCGATGTAGATACACAGTGTGACTACGAGAGACTAGGTACATAATGAAGAAACCACAATACAAAATCCAATATTATTTTTGAACAACTTCTACTATGGGGATAACTCCGTCGTTTCCTGGTTGCTCCGAAACTTAAAGTTTTTCATGATGATATAGGCACCTGTACTACCTGAAGGCCAAGCATGCGTCGAAAATAACTCTTTTCGACGAGTGAAAAAGTGACAGATATACAGGGTTATTTCAATCAATTAGCATCCTTTCAGGGGCTTATTTTGTACATCAAAACTAACAACTTTTGTTCTGCGACTTTTAACAAACTAAAAAAAAACTGCTGCGAAATGTATGGAGCATTTATTTGGTCGAGGCTGAACGTTTTTGAGTTTGACAAAAGTCGCAGAATAAACGTTAATTGTTAGTTTTGATCTACCGAATAAGCCCCTAAAAGGATGCTAATTGATTAGAAATAACCCTGTATACTTCGCCATAACTCTTTCTCGTTCTGACAAGTCGAAAGAAATATTTCGTGGGGCGCATCCTAGCCCGGCTGAAGTGTGGTTTCAGTGTTACTTGACCTTTCATAAACAAATTGTAAATTTATGTTTTGTTTTTCCTTAATTTTTGATCTGTAAATACTATTTTTATCTCAATTATTAAAATAAATAAATGAATAATTAAATTTTGTCTCTTTTCTCAACAAAATACGTCAAGATTTGAAAGCGTGCATAGACACGTGAATTCTCATTTAAATAATACAAAGAAATAGTTGCCGATGTAAATTTCTCTTGGCAATTTATCTTAATGCGTGTGTATCCAAGCGGATTAATTATTTGTGGACTACAGAAACAATTCACCTCTGATAAAATAAATAAAGATGGAACTTACCTACAGTTTCCTTCTATGCTAAAGCACTTAGCGATAAGCCCGGCAAGATTGGTAAGTTGAAATGGCAATGAGCAGAGCACATTGCACTGAGTACTGGTGACCGATTGGGTTGAAAGGTTATCGGGTGGAGACCACGTACCGGCAGGCGCTACGTAGGACGTCCCCCCACAAAGTGGACGGATGACCTCATTAAGACCGCAGGATCACGCTGGAAGCAAGCCGCTACGAATCGGTCTTCTTGGAGATCTATGGAGCAGGCATATGTCTAGCAGTGGACGACCTATGGCTGAAACGACGACAATGAAAGTACTTACATGCAGAGTATTGCAAAGTTAGCGTACGAAAACTTAATTACAGTGAAACTTAATTATTTTTAAAGTGTTTGTGTGCTCTGTTCTAAATTAGCCCATCGTTTTTTTAAATAAGTCGGTAGTTAATTATAAGTTACTTCTACAAAAAATCAAACTTTCAAACATCACAAATATTACAACTCTACCTTTATAATTATCTTTCCTTCCTTTGTCTTTTTTTTATTTCTATGCTATTTTTACCACACTACTTTTAAATGAAATAGAGCTTAGAGTCTAGTCAAATATTTAGCAGGGAATGAGCAGTATATTTATCACATCTTGTAAGTATTTCCTTTTTGTTTGCAAATAAATGACTAAAAATCTCATACGGAACCATTAACTGATATTGCACTACTGACATGAATACTTTCCGTCGGAAGCCAAGTCGTTAAAAATGTAAATAAATCTGTACACGCATTTTATAGTTCCAGTTTCATCATAGGACATGATTATGCAACGTTTCATACAACATTAAAATTTGTTATCACATCAGATGAGGACCATTCTGTTTCGTATATTCCGGGCGATTGGTCAAACCTCAGAGGCTTTGACCACTACTGGTCGCCTGGACAAACCTCTGCGTTGCTAAATTCTGAAGGAAATCATTAACAAATATGTATTAAACGTCATCGACATGACAAAGAAGAAAACATCAGTTTAACCAGCCGACCGAGAGATTGGACGATAAGTATGAAAAATTTAAAATCTAAGCTGTAGTTTTGTTTGTCTGTATTTAATACATTCGTTATGACCTCGACACAAAAAAAAATTAATAGATGTTTATGCATGAATATAAAGCGTTAAGTACTAAGATTACTTACACTTACTTAATTATGAATTAAATAAGTAAAAGCCTTTTTTATTCTACGTTTAAAAACGCTTAGATTGTGGGGCCCGAGTGTCAAATTTCTTTTTACCCACGACGGTACAGAGAACGGTATATACGTTTGGGGTGAGAGGATGTTTGTAAATTTGTTTGTGCTAACCTATGTTACCGTGTTTCTCCAAAACTACTTATTGAGAGAAATTATCTGCACGTCTCACGATCAACGCTAATATATTTAGTATATTTACACTGATAACCAAAATTCCATCCTCTACTTTGCTCAAGAGACAAACATGTATTATCATTCAACGTGGCAGTGCGGCCAGCATTCTAGATATTTTATATTTTACACACTGGCGGCTTGTTTAAATTATAAAAAACCAGACAAGTGCGAGTTAGGCTGGTACACCGAGGGTTCCGTACAAATCCACAAAATTCACAAAATTGGGAAGTAAATTGTTAAAATTTCTACACTATAATCATCGATATTTTTTTTACTTATCTCGTCATACATCGAAAATTACACATAGTCTAAATAATTAAAAACCTGGTTTAGCATGTACTAGTGATGCTTTTTATATGATACCTTACATGATACGATTTACTTACTTTGAATTTTCAACCCATATTGTGTGAATCTAGGCCCTATTTTTTTGTGATACAAATAAAAATATTCAGTTTTCAGAATTATCCCTATATGTGTACTTTGAGATAATGCTTCTCGCCAAATTTCACAGTTATATGTCAACGGGAAGTACCCTGTAGGTTTTGGTTTTTGTGAGTGTCGAAACATGCAGTTTCCAACTAACGGCTCTAACTTTTTTATACAATAACTGAGAAGTTTTTCTTTCAGACGACTGCAAGAGACCATAGATATACGTATACAGTTTAAATTTCAACTCGATATCTTTACGCGTTCCCGAGATAAAGAGTCTTGTCTTACACACAGACGGACAGACGGACAGACGGACAGACGGACAGACGGACAGACGGACAGACGGACAGACGGACAGACGGACAGACGGACAGACGGACAGACGGACAGACGGACAGACGGACAGACGGACAGACGGACAGACGGACAGACGGACAGACGGACAGACGGACAGACGGACAGACGGTCAGACGGACAGACGGACAACAAAGTGATCCTATAAGGGTTCAGGTTTTTTTCGTTTGAGGTACGGAACCCTAAAAATGAGTAAAAGTTAGGTTTTTTATGTTTCGTGAGGATTTCCTCTACACGACCCTTTAGGCTCGTACTGCTGAGGTCTCACCCCGAGACCCCCAGAAAAGGGTGACTCAGTTCCCATTATGTACTCGTACAAATTCAGTCTTCTAAGATTATAATCTCCTAGTATATATTATGGCTTATTTTCTAAACGTGAAGTACACTGTACAAGAAAGATAATCCTAACAAGCAAGTGTAATTAAGTGTTATTTACCTCCATACGTTACTAGGTTAATGACAAAATAAATTAGGTACGTAGATACCTATCGTTTAGCCAAAACATAAACCAAAACTTACTATCAGTAGTTTTTCATTTGACCTAGAGAAAGAAAATAATACTGTTGGAACCGGCTTCAGATCTAAACGATGGATATTTCAACAAATTGACATTGATTGTTACCATTGACCTTATATTTGCGGCAATATCCGAAGCTCGCTTTTTGATTAAGAGGTAATTCGGTCAGTACATCTGAAAGCAACGTGACCAATAATGTACCCAGTACATGAGTTTCTGTCGATTCAAACGCAAGTGTAGATTGAATATACCTACTTTTAAAATACTTTGAGTTTTTAGAGACAGTGTAATGTAGCGGCTTTTTATGACAGCTTTGTAGTTTACAGTGAACTAAAAAAAGATCCGTGTATCTAATAGTAGTGATTGAAACTTTGTTGAATTCTGCGCATTTGGAAGCGTTAGTGTGGGATGATAACGTGAAATTGCTCGCTAAGATTAGTTGGAAATTCAATACTATTACAGCGGATTCTAAATGTGGGGATGGGCGTAAGTATTACATTTAGAATAAAGTATTTTCATAGAAAAGTTCTCTCTGTATTTTCATTTTAAAGCTCTTTATGAAATGTTCTCAAATTTCAATTGACCAAGCGAACGAAGTAAGAGAGGTCTCCGTTTTAATTCGAAGATTTTGCTTTCGTCTGTCAGGGTGTTGATTCTCTTTTACAGGTCGTATTTTCGACTAACCTCGACGAAACTTGGTAGGTATATAGGTTTTATAAATTAACGATTTTTTTTTGTCGTCGGCGATTTTTGGTCGAGGAGGTAGGTATTTGTAGTTTTTAAACTTTCGCGATTTGAACACATTATTATTATACTATATAAAGCTGATTATACTATATAAAGTTAAATTACCACTGACTGACTGACTGACTGCCTGACATAGAGAAATGTTTAGGGTATAAGGGGGTGTGTGGGGGGAAAAGTGAATATAGGGTCGTATAGAGGGTGGTATACTACGGGACTAATCGCGCACTAAAATTACGAGATAAATAATCATCCCGACGTTTCACCCGAGTTGCATCGACCGTGACTGGCTGACTCTCGTAATTTTAGTGCGCGATTAGTCCCGTAGTATGTAGGTATATAATAATAAGGTAGGTATTTCCTTTAAAAAGGAAGGAAATTTGCAAGTATCAGGGAAATCGGTCAAAAGAGAGTCGAGGTTCAATTAAAGAGATGTGAAACGAAGTCTACTGTTACTACTACGGAGAACTACTACTTCTTACATCATGTAAGACTGTGATATTTTTCTCATCGGATAATAACACTTGGCATAAATTTTATTAGTCCAAATACTTTGACAATATTAACCTAAAAATGGCTATATAAATATTTTCAAAATGCGCAGACACATGATGTATTTTATTATACTTCCAGAGAAAATATTTATAAGAGCTATTTATTGTGATACACGATGTTCCACTTTAGTGAACGGTCGCGACGCGCGCTCTCATTCATTGAGAAATTACTCTAATAGTGAGAAATAGATTTGAGCCAAATGCGTAGTTACGTGTTGCAAATTATATGCTACAACTGTGTGGTAGTTATGAACATCATATATTTGTAATATGAGTCATCAATATATACCTTTCCTTTATCCCGCTGGGTTCGGGACAGCACATTTCCTATTGCCACTTCACTGTGTACTGTAGGTACTCCTTTCTCTCACTTTTTAATTCCTCAGTCACCGGCGCTACTTTTAGACATCCTCTGACATACTCTGACGCCAGGGCTAACCACCCGGCCTATACGAACTTACTTACTTACTTATAAGTGCATCCGCATTGTTTGGTCCTCCCTTCCTACTACTACTTACGTGGTAGTTATTCTCTATATAAGCCCGTAGGTACCAAGATAGCCTCTCACTTTTTAATTCCTCAGTCACCGGCGTTACTTTTAGACATCCTCTGACATACTCTGACATCAAGGCTAACCACCCGGCCTATACGAACTTACTTACTTACTTATAGGTGCATCCGCATTTTTTGGTCTTCCCTTCCTACTACTACTTACGTGGCTATATTCTCTATATAAGCCCGTAGGTACCAAGAGAGCCTCTCACTTTTTAATTCCTCATTCACCGGCGTTACTTTTAGACATCCTCTGACATACTCTGACACCAGGGCTAACCACCCGGCCTATACGAACTTACTTACTTACTTATAGGTGCATCCGCATTTTTTGGTCTTGCCTTCCTACTACTACTTACGTGGCTATATTCTCTATATAAGCCCGTAGGTACCAAGACAGCCTCTCACTTTTTAATTCCTCAGTCACCGGCGTTACTTTTAGACATCCTCTGACATACTCTGACACCAGGGCTAACCACCCGGCCTATACGAACTTACTTACTTACTTATAGGTGCATCCGCATTTTTTGGTCTTGCCTTCCTACTACTACTTACGTGGCTATATTCTCTATATAAGCCCGTAGGTACCAAGACAGCCTCTCACTTTTTAATTCCTCAGTCACCGGCGTTACTTTTAGACATCCTCTGACATACTCTGACACCAGGGCTAACCACCCGGCCTATACGAACTTACTTACTTACTTATAGGTGCATCCGCATTTTTTGGTCTTGCCTTCCTACTACTACTTACGTGGCTATATTCTCTATATAAGCCCGTAGGTACCAAGACAGCCTCTCACTTTTTAATTCCTCAGTCACCGGCGTTACTTTTAGACATCCTCTGACATACTCTGACACCAGGGCTAACCAGCCGGCCTATACGAACTTACTTACTTACTTATAGGTGCATCCGCATTTTTTGGTCTTGCCTTCCTACTACTACTTACGTGGCTATATTCTCTATATAAGCCCGTAGGTACCAAGACAGCCTCTCACTTTTTAATTCCTCAGTCACCGGCGCTACTTTTAGACATCCTCTGACATACTCGTACCTAATCTTATCCAATCTTGTCACTCCACACGTTTACCCCAACATTCGCAGCTGTTTGCGAATTTGGTGGCCCAACATTCCTATCCACAATAATATAAAATGATTGCCTAGGTGAAAGTTAATTACTTAATTGGATAAAAATAACGTATCGTACCGACACACCGTCTATAAAAACTAAAATCTTTGTATCTCTATTTGTAGCTGTACAAAATTCCAACTTATTGAAGTGATAACTTTTTAGCGGCATTGTGCACTTTTTGCGATAGGTAAAAAATGTTAAGGTGCCATAGTATCAAATATATTTTTCATATGAGCGGGTGAAAAGCAACACGCCCGCGGTTACGCCCGATTTTTGCATTTAAAAATCAATATAAAATTGATATCACCACTTTTTCCAAAATTATATGGATGAAAGCTTTAGTTCAATTCATAATTCCCAAAAATGTAGATTGTATCATATGGGAGTGTAATAATATTTTTACGGCGAGGGCGCTTTTTTGAATCCAGAGCGAAGTGAGGGATTCTTTAGTAGAATCCTGAACGTAGCGAGGGATTCAAAGTACGTCGCCCCAGCCAAAAAAATTTTTTGCGTTCGAGTAGTACACTCTACTTTTCATCACCTATATAAGAAAACAAAAGGCGCCTCATATTATACTATAATATTATTATTTAATAAACCGTAGAATAACAACTAAATTGAAATTAAATGATTTCTAACAATAAAACAAATGAAAACTTATATTTACATTTATTTCATTCATTTTCTTGGCGCTGAACATTAACATTACAAATACTTCCAAATTCAAAAAGTGCGCGGCAAGGATCATTACGTCGCACTTATTTGTTCCAAATTCAAAAAGTGCGCGGCAAAGATAATTCCGTCGCACTTATAAGTTCCTTATAGAAAACACCACCTTTGGGTGCACTTAAAGGCGAACCAAGTAGTCCTTTTCGAATAGATGTGATGAAAAGTTTTTTAGAAATCATGAATTTGTTCTAAGAAGCGGTATCTTTGCATTTAATTTCTATCGCGCGAAGTTTTTTGAAATGTGTTTAGAGTTATTGAATCCCCTAACGTATAGTTTTGAGAATATTGTGCATTTTATTTTTATTCGACAACTTCAAGGTTTGATGGAGAAAAGCCAGTTTAACTAGGGTTCTGTAAAGGTATTTTGAGATTGGATGGCGACTTAAACTTGCGTCAGGGCACGTGACCTGAACGGAAATTCGTAAGACGGCGCAGGGCGCTTGCGCGAGCGTGCCTGTGTGATATTGTATTTTACCGCATAAATACCTAATAGTACTTTATATGGTCAAGTTTTCACTTCTGCCGGTACTTCCGGAGTGCAACCCATTGTTTTTTGTTTGCCCCTCATCTAACTAAACATTTGATGAATTTTATCATTTCAAGCTTTGTACCAATTCAACATAACGTTGTTCTTTGATTTAGAGATATAAAATATAATATAATTTGGTAAATTAAGTAGATAGAGCTAGCTATTGTAACTTACTAAGTATGCATGATACTAAAAAAGACGTATTTAGTTAGCGTAATAAAATTTATCTCAAATTGAAACTTCATGAATGAGTCGTCTCTTTTAGATAGCAAACTGCCAATGGTAAGAACTAATTACTCATTTCCAGTCCAGTTTGTAAACGATAAAAATAAAAGGAAAAAATATCCAGTGAAAGATTAACAGTTTTTGACAAAAAAAATTGGCAGCATGGTCAATAACATCCGTGTGGGAGAGGTTAAAAATATGTGAACAAACAAGTTTTTTTTTCTTTATTATTATTCTTAGTTAACTACCTACTTGAAAATCCCTTTTGTTGTTCTCTTTTGCCAAATAGGATGGTCACGCGTAATCTCTACAACTATTAATAAATTAATGGCGAGATGGTGCCAAAGCGTAACGCCCAGTAGTTATGATATGTCATCACTAAAGAAAATATAGCACATCATTCCTCAAATTATTTCTATTTACTTCCACTTCGAAAAATGAAGAGGTGGTTTATTCGTCTGTATTAGGATTTTGTTTTTATTCTGATGTCACCTGGATATTATTATTATTATATACTACGGGACTAATCGCGCACTAAAATTACGAGATAAATAAATACCTCCTCATCCTGACGTTTCGGCCGAGTTGCATCGACCGTGGTCACGGGTAGACTGGAATGTGGAACAGCTGGTACCGCCAATTCAATTGGAACTTGAAAAATTGTCACTACAACACACAACACTGACTGAATGTCCTTCTACCTACACTACGCAATTTGCATTTGTTGACAACAGGATTCCACGACGCCGATAACTTAAATCCTTCCTCCCGGTTGAAATTCTTAAGTTTTTTTGATTTCCACCGCTTCACGAACTATTCTTGAAAAATAGTGTCGATCCGTGGAGAGGACTTTTGGGTCGTGGAGCTCGATCCAATGACCAGTACCTCCATCAAGCAAATGCTCAGCTATAGCAGACTTCTGTATCTGGCGGTTTTTGACTGCCGCGATATGTTCTTTGATCCGTTCAGCAACAGTACGCTTCGTTTGACCTATGTAAGAACTACCGCAGCTGCAATCCACCTTATATACACCAGGAGTCTGAAACGGAATGACATCTTTCGGCGTTCTGACTTGGCTTCTGATTTTGATAAGTGCGCGATTAGTCCCGTAGTATATAATAATAATGTGTTCAAATCGCGAAAGTTTAAAAACAACAGTCATCTGGATAATTTTGAAAAGCTAATCGGACACAATTTTTATCGAAGTTTTTGGTAAAAAGTTACTCATTTACGAGTATATATTTAAGGTGAAGAATGCTTAATTATAGCTTAAATATATTCATTCGGGAAAATCACGAGGCGGATCAAAAAACATAAAATTTGGTTTGTTGGGTACTTACTAACTTGTGTTTAGATGAATCTTGTATTTTATTTACTATGTAGATAAAGTTAAACACTAATAAATTCAATAAAATAAACAAGTAGAATATAATTAACCCGTGATAACATTTTTGAAACCAACATTTTATACATCAAAGCACTTCGCCTGCATAAATATTTATTTAGTTGCAAATACTCGGAAAAATACGCAGACGCCAAATCATAAGAAGATCATTACATCATTGATTACATACTCATTAAATATTAATAAACGATTTCTGATTATGAAGTTAGTAACGAACAGATAGAGTCAAATAATAAAACAATTATAATTAGACCTTCAAAGGTCTGTGGATGATTCAATTGCTTTCTATGTAGTAGTAGTGTAGGTAGTTTAAGCATTTAAAAAAATATATAATTATAGGTACATTATACACAGAGACCCAGTAATACGTTAATCCAGTGTTTTTCAATCTTTTTCATAGCGCGACATCCTTTACTCACTGTATTGTATTTGTAAAGTGAATTTCTGGTTAACTTTGTTCAATTTGAAATAGGTACTCGTAGGTACTGTAATAACCCATTCTTGATCTATACTTTTATCATATTCCGATGATAACAGAAGAGAAGAACTAAGCAAAGAAAGGATTGTACCAAACAAGAGCGTATGTACCTATGTAGTGAGCGTGGAATATTTTCGATGTTTTTTAGCTTGTAGAAATCCGATGCCCGCCCTTAAATTAATTATTTCTCAGTGAATATAAATTTTTAAAACATTTTTTTCTTATAGGTACTGAGGTTAAGCTTTTATTGAGGACCCACACTTTGAAAAACACTGCGTTAATCGGTACAAGCATCAGGTACATCGTTAACAGATTTTGTAGTTTATATAGTTTTTAGATAATGTAAGTCTTGTATTTAGACCCCGAGTTCACCAACGCTTGATTAAGTTAAACGTGTGATTACTGTATTTGAACGACGGTTAAACTCGAGTGTTAGACCCTTGTCACAAACAGATGTTTAATTTATCAATCGTTGGTTAAATTTTAAACAGCTTCTTAACGAATTTTTGCTGTTCAGCAAGCACAAATCGATGGTTTAAAACATCAATCACACGTTTAACTTAAACAAGCGTTGGTGAACTCGGGGCTTAGTGGTACATCGTTATAAACAAGTTTTAATCTGGGGCTATTTCAAATTAAATAGCGTAAAAACAGACTGTTTGTAGAGAGCAGATTAACAATTTGTAAGGAAGCTGTTCGTTTTTGTTTATTTCGTGATAAAAAATATATTGTTCTACTGAAATATAATTATAGCAGTATAGTTTTACATATCTATTAATGATCAATACTAATACTGCGAACGAAAATGAAAAAGCTGTGAATTGAAATTGTACATAAATCACACAGTCAAATACCTACAAAAAACCGGACAAGTGCGAGTCAGGCTCGTACATCAAGAGTTTCGTACAAATCCAGAAAATTTCACAAAATTGGGAAGTAAGTTGTTAAAATCTCTATACCTTACATGATACGATATACTCACTTTGAATTTTGAACCCATATTTTGTGAAATTTGAGGCCCTATTTTTTGGGATTTAAATAAAAATGTACAGTTTGCGGATTTATTCCTATATGTGTACTTTGAGACAATGCTTCTCGGCAAATTTCATGGTTCTATGTCAACGGGAAGTACCCTGTAGGTTTTGATTTTTGTGTGTCGAAAAATGCGGCATTTTACGACATAAACAGCTCTAACTTTTTTAAACGACAACTGAGAAGTTTTTCTTTTACCCAACTGCAAGAGACCATAAATATACGTATACAGTTTAAATTTCAACTCGATATTTACACGTTCCCGAGATAAAGAGTCTTGACATACACACAGACGGACAGACGGACAACAAAGTGATCCTATAAGGGTTCCGTTTTTTTCGTTTGAGGTACGGAACCCTAAAAACCAATGACCCATGGTCAAAGCACTAAAATTTGGTATTATACGGAATTAATGATTCCAGTCATTGCTAAAAACATTCAAAAACAAAGTATGAATAAAAATCACTTATGAAAAATAACAGTGACATCTTGTTTTACTGTAACTCAAGGAGAAAGAGGCAATTGAACTTGGCACATTTTTTATCTTCAGGCAAACGTATAAAAATTCATAAAAAAACGTTCATAAGCTGCAAGTCTTGCGTAAAAATATCTGCATTACGCATTGGACGTATCACATGATACCTACCTAATCTAGCTTAGCTCAATCTAGAATTCTGGTTTCAACTTGTTTACCTAGATTACAAATTGAAGTTCCTAAATTGCATAATAAAATTGAAAAAAAAAAACGTATAAGTATAAGGTGTTGCATATTGCATATAAAAATACAGCATATAAATAGTAAAATGGAAACAATATACCTATGTAAGTAAGTAAGTAAGTTCGTATAGGCCGGGTGGCTAGCCCTGGTGTCAGAGTTGTTAGGCCGCCTGAAAGCCTCTGACATGGCTAAACGGTTGAAACAACCGGGAAATAATATTAAATAAATAAAATATATATATATATATTAATATAAACAACAATATACCTAATAAGTACCTAAAAGGCGTTGCCAAAATACTGCAGCGAATAAACCTAACTATATCGCAGGAATCTTACTAGAAAGACAATTCATCATCATCATCATCATTTCAGCCATAGGACGTCCACTGCTTGACATAGGCCTCCCCTAATGATTTCCAATAAGACCGGTTGATACCGGCTTGCATCCAGCGCGATCCTTCGGTCCTAATAAGGTCATCCGCCCACCTTGTGGGTGGACGTCCTACGCTGCGCTTGCCGGTTCGTGGTCTCCACTCGAGAACTTTTCGACCCCATCGGTCATCAGTTCAGAAAGACAATTAAAGAAGTGAATTTAAGTAATTTTCACTTGCTTAATAGCATGGATAGGCACTAAAAAGTATCCAAATAGCTCTAAATCCAACTGCAAAATTAATAATAGGCTAAGAAAAGCGCAAATACTCACGAGAAAAGCGCGCAACTCACGTGGCATCGCACCTCATTGATAAACAATAAATAATATCTGATTGAAAGATGACAATGTGTGGCAAACACTCTACACGGCAAGCTTTGCCAAACTTGCTTACCATTAGCGCCGTACCTATCTTATATTTAGCTATAGGAGATCGCAGGGAAGTAGCGATCGCACACTGAGTCGCGTTCTAACCAAGATGTCGCGTGCACGCAACCACATCAAACTAAAACTGCGATAAACAAACAAATAACTGACGTGATATAAGATTAACAATAAAGTGGTTGTGCCCATTAATTCCTAGTTATTTTTGCGGTAATTTTTGATCTGTGATAATGTCTAATAGTTACAATATGAAGGATTTTAGCTCAACGTAAGTTTTAGTTTTATGGTTTACGATAAGGTTGGAAAATGCGTATTTGATTTGCAATAAAAATCTGTCGTAATTATACTTTCTAAGTCACTTAAGTAAATATCTGCTATAGTTGCTACCTCTTAAAATAGTAAACGTGAAGATGAAAATAATTAAGAAATATATACTTCTTAGTTTACCTAATAACAGATAGAAAGGATTCGCATAATGATTTAAAAAAAAATAATAATGTAAAGATCAATTCGAACTCGCAAAAAATTTCCTATACAACTTTTTTCTTAGAATGGTTGCCTAGCGGAAAAACTCCCTTTGAGGATGTGGTTCATCACGTCCTAACCAACTTATAAACCGGTTTCGTCAAAACGATTGCTTCACAACATCATAATGATGGATGGATGGTTCTGCGTGAATTAGCATTATTTACTTGACTATTGGGACTAAAATTATATCTCTGTTGATGCATCTATACAGGGTTATTTCTAATCTATTAGCATCCTTTTAGGGGCTTATTCTGTACATCAAAACTAACAACTTTTGTTCTGCGACTTTTGTCAAGACTCAAAAAAAATCAGTTGTCTCATACACAGGTCGCGGGTCACAGGTGTACGATATTTTTGTATGGAACACCAATTTTTTTTTATAGTTTTGTCAAAAGTCGCAGAAGAAAAGTTGTTAGTTTTAATGTACAGAATAAGCTCCTAAAACGATTCTAATTGATTAGAAATAACCCTGTATACTAAGTGATATAATATTTAATATTGCAGTAAATAAACAGGAAATACACTCACTGAATCAAACTTTATCATAACCGTTTCCTCACATCATTCACATTTCTTTTACATTACGAGCAATTACGTATTAAAAATCAGAGCACGCAGAAATTCACATATCAACAGTAATATATTTATCTTTCTAAAATAAAAATAGCACACTCAGTGCAAACGTACTAGTCCACAAAGTGCGCATAAACCATTGCTTCGCACGGAACCCTAAAAACCGGTGCCAAGTTACGACATAGGTGCGTCTGAATTCTGGACAACAAATTTTCAAGGACCAACAGATACACAAACCGTTTATTTTTAACGCAGTCCTAAATACATTGAACTAGACGCGGGGAGTGGGAGTATATTCGGGATACTGGGTCATCATCTTGGCAAATATTTTATGAGATATTTTTTTTTATTAATCGCTGAACTGTGCTGGCGTAGCGTAAGGCAGCGTTTACCTTACAATCGTGAGCTCGTACTCGTAGGTTCAAATCTTGGTCCTGCACCAAACCAGTGAGTGGAAATTTATGAACGGATATTTACCACTAGTTTTCGTCAACATCTTTATGTAACCTACTTACTTCCCTTGAAGAAATTCGATGACGTATGTTAATCCACCACCAGTAGTCTTGAAGTTTTGATAAAAGTGGCCATGGTGGTCAAGAGGTAGTGACACCCGCCTTACAATCGTGAGGTCGTGGGTTCAAATCCCCGGTCCCGTACCAATGAGTTCCTTGGAATTTATGTACGGAATTTCACGCCACTAGCTTTTTGGTGAAGGAAAACATCGTGAGGCAACCTGCATACGACCGTAGAAGAAATTCGATGGCGTATGTGAATCCACCAACCCGCACTGGGCCAGCGTGGTGGATATGGCCCAATCACCCTTCGTGGGTAGGCCTACGTCCTGCAGTGGACTATTAAAAAGGCTAGTACAGTAGTCCTGCAGGGCCCTGCAAACAGTTACAATACATATGGCCCAGTCACCCTTCGTGGGTATTATGTTCAGCAGTGAACTTTGAAAATGCCAAAATAGAGGCGAAATGGTTGATCAAAAATGTTCTTAAACGGAAATTCTCGTCACTGTTGTTCTTAATGTTTACAATTAGTCAAAATGTATTATATGTAACCTATGTAAATAAAGGGGTAAGAAGGTGGTGAAAATGTTTACTTTTCCTAACAACTCTTTAAGTCTCGCCGTCTAATAGCACAAAAGTTTTACGCACGCTTTAGACCAATTTTAACAGTACAAATTCCACAGTGTTTAAAGATGGTTTAAATATTTTGTGGTAAGGCGGCTACTTAGTGTCGCTATCATCACTTTCTAATCGTAAACTAGCTTTCTTAATCGCCAAAGAAAATAATCGGATTTAAACAAAATCGGTTTTGTAACGGAGTTTTGTAGAAAAGGGTCCCATGTGCTATTATACTCTATAAAATTTAACTTGATCTCTGCGACAGCTGTCAGAAAAATCACGCTTACGAAGTCCTAAATGTCGTAATAGTACAGACAGTAGCTGTCAATGTCACACTTTATGGGCATTCCGATTAGTGATGGGCGACGAATGATCGTGACCACAGAATTTTAGATAGAGTTTTATTTAAAATGTCGATAGTTTATACTAACGATATTTTAAATAAAACTTAATCTATCCTTAAATTTATTGTATATTTTAATATCATGACATTATTTACATGTGTAATTAAATTAAACCCAATTATAGGTCACATTAGCATCGATAATAGAGAAAAACGTCGATAAATACTATCGTTACATTATTATGAGTATTTAATTAATATCATAACATTATTTACATGTGTACATACTTGATCTTAAATAATAGTAAGTAAATAAAATCCAATTTCTCACCTTCAACAACTCATTCGATTTCATTACAACATTGTTTGAAAATCGTTTTTTTCCACCACTATCTCAACTCTAAAAATGTCAATCTTCTATGTCAATGTCACTGTCGCAGAGATCAATTTAAATTTTATAGATATACATAACATAACATTCGCGTTTCGCGTGTTATTGCTTTACTTTTCCCGAGACATCATCACAATCATACTTGAAAACATGACTATTCAATTTCGCAACCAAAAAACTAACCCGTGTTTATCTTCTCCGTAATGGTAACATCTACTAAGACAACACAATAAAACAATAATAATAAACACTTATAATGATAACTGTTTGGAATAATACATCCTGCATCCGACGTCACAAACGCAAATTTACTTTGGCACGTGTTTGAATCCAGACGTTTGGAATCATTTGGATTCTAACGTATAGTGACGTCAGAATGTTACTGACCAATGTAAACACATTTCAATCTAATGCAGTCTAATTGAGATAAACCAGCTAATTGAGTTGAAAAAGAATCACACGAAATCTGTAAATCTGGATTGACACTATTTATTTGAAACACTTTCACTGCTGACACTTATCGTCGCGTACTTATTAAAAAAGACTTTCGCGATTGTTTTTCTGTACGGTGCTTCATTTAAAGAATATTTGCAGCCAAATAATATGACTGATACCTACATTCTCAATATGATAAGAGAAAAATACCGACGACTTTCTACGAGTACAAAAATGCCCTTTTAATAATGGCATAGCATATTTATAAGTCGAAAAAATATAAAGTCAGTTCGCAAACGCTCTCACAAAACATTTTGATATTTGTAGTACTCAAATACAATATCACAGAATCTTTTTGATCTAGGCCCAAGATCAAAAATCTTAGTTTACTGTTCATGTTCAGGTCATGTGGAATTCACTGTTCACTGTAGTCTTTGTAGAACAACAGCTCTACATTATAAAAATCCTAAAAAATATGCTATATACCTATAATTTATTTGCTTAACATCACGCAGTAAAATTCAAGTCTAAAATTACTAATTTTATTAATTTATAAATGTGTGTTCGAAATGGTTTGCTTCTCACTCTTTCACGTACCTGGCAAAGGAGCTATGAATCGACTTGTTGATCGACTTTCTGCATACAGTTTAAAGATTGGAGAGTGTCAAAGGTTATGCATACGATTCTAGTGAAGCCGCAAATGAGAGCATATTGTAATCTAAATAAAAACTAACCAATAATTACCACTTCATTTTCTATAAAACATCAAGTATAGTATCATAAAAACCAGTAGAGTAGGTCAGTGAGTGAATAATTTCATATTCAGGAATGTGTGAAACCGATTTCCTCGGCGAAGTGTTCAGGCGTGAAACTGCGAAAGGTTGACGAGTCTGTTACGTGACTAATGTACACATTGAACACGATATAAATATCGCTAACTATCACAAAGCAGTAGAGATAATGGTTTCAAATTTTACATTTTGTCGAAACGGGTAATAGGCTCAGCGTCACGTATGTCTAAGTATGGCAGTACTACACCACCCAGAATGTAAGTTGTATTAACCTCTTAGCCATGCCAATGGTCTTCAGGCGGCATAAAGACAACTATAAGTATGCTGAGTGTGAGTTTTGTCGTAAACATGACGCGCTCTTCGGCGGGCGCGTAAGCATGTAATTTGTATGAAGAAATGTACAGCGCCACTAGTGGCACGTTTTTGAAACACTTTGTGCGAGTGCAAGTTCATACAAATTACATGCTTACGCGCTCACCGAAGAGCGCGTCATGTTTACGACAAAACGCACCCTCAGCATACAGGGCTAGCTACCCCGCCTATAATAACTTACTTACTTACCACTCAGAATTTAGAATGCAAATCCCTGCGTGGCGTAGCATTTCACTAGTCACTTGATTTAAATCTCCCTATTGCGTGTACAAAATGTTGCCCTGAAATCATGCTGTATCAATCCGGAACACAAGTACATAACATTGTACCTATACTACTGCTTAGCGGTTGAATAACGGCTTGGTAGACGATGTAGGTATTTTACTTCCTGGGCCATCTCTACAAAAGAGTTCTACCACAACAGAATGTTTATGTAGGTACTATATATATCTAAATATTAAAGTAAGTTCGTATAGATCGGGTAGCCAGCCTAGGTTACAATTGTTTTTTGCCCTGGTGAGTTGTCTGACATGGCTAAACGATTAAAACTACCGTGAATTGCAGTTTACCGTGTCACAGAAGCGCCAAATTAAATAAATAATGCACAATATAATGAGTGTGGGATACTTCTAAGCAAAGAGTAAAAACGATTGTTTAATACTAGGGTTTGTGTAAAAAGAGAAGGGTCGTAGGTGAGGTCGCCCGTGTGCCATTTTACTAATTTTGTTACGTCGACAACACTGATCTGTCATTGCTAATAATAATTGGTAGACACCAATTCGATTTTCATCATAGACTCGCGTCTACCAAGTAGTCGGTACCGGTCTTTTGGGAGCTTGAAGTGGACAACGCATGGTTCTATTGAACCATGAGTATGTACACTGGGCTGAAAAGTCTACAAATTGGGGGATAACATATATAAAATTATGGCAATAAATGCTCAGTATAAATATCTATTAAAACAAAAATATCTAAAACATGTATGGAAAATCAAAATATTTTTATTAAACAAAGACCTTGCCTCTATGCGAGGGAAACAGAGAAATTAGTCGGTACATTGGCTACTGATTAAAATATTGTAGGTTGTTCACTGTAACGCTGTGATGGTTCTCTTTTTGCATAAACTCTACTATGTTTTGTTTAAATTTTAAATAAACTTGCATTTCAATATTTATATACTTGTAACAAGCTTTGCTTAGTTTGCGGTCAGAGGCCGTGTGTAAGATGTCCCCTAATATTTATTTATTTTATTTGTCTGCTGTTTTGCAATGAAGCAGGCAGCAATCTAAATGCTTATAATTTTATAAGTTTGCATGAATAATACATAAGTATGATATATTTTACTCGTACCTAAAGTATTCAGAACCGAATTTGAGAGAATCACGTTATATTTTCCTTTTCCACGATTTATTACAAAAATATCCGGTCATTTTGAAACATGATTTATATCACAATCAAATGGTAATAGAAAACAAAATAATGATGAAGCACTTTTTGAACTAAAGCCATTGATCCAATGTAGTTACCTACCTGTGAGTTCTGTTGTAGATGCTGTAGATAGATAATAGAGATTAAAATGACGATTTGTTCAAGCAAAGTTTTATGACTTTAGACATTTCGTCTCGTGATATTATCAAAAAATCCTTTAATTGCCCTGCATAAATAGGATTATTATTATTAAATCCACAAGGCACAATTAAGTCTAGGTTTATATTTATTTTGTGTATTAGTTTAACCTTGATTTAATTTTCAACCTAAAAGTTTATTCTCATGTTTGTAAGATAGAGTTTACGAGGTTTAAATACGAGTATACAATTTCAAGGTTTTGTGTAATTTTGAAATAAAAGATGGTTTTGATCCGCACGATAAAATAAAATTGCTTAACCAACTTTTAAACAATCAAGCAATATATATTTTATTCTCCGTATAATTTTCCTCATATTAATGTTTATTTTTCTAATTTTAATCTATCCTCAAAAGGCAAGTTTATTAAAAGTACCAAGGTCTTACGTTTTCGACATTATAAAAGGTTTATTATTTAAAGATTAAAGTAAAAAATGAGCCCGCAAAATATTCCTGTAGTGCATTTTAAAAATATAAGCTCTAGCATTCTCTTCAGTTTGTTGCTTACCTGGATGCAAGGGGTCCCGGGTTCGATTATTCAATGATGTATAAATAGCAGTTCTGGCCCCCTACCGCCTAAAGCAATAGCAATCGTAATAGCAATCGTTTATGACTTCATTTTAGTAATTTCACGTTAGCCATCAAAGTGGTTCATTCAACGATTGCTTTCGCAATCCGCGCAAAGCAATTGATGGCTAACGTCACATAGGCGGTGCCAAATGACTAAAATGAAGTCATAAACGATTGCTATTACGATTGCTATTGCTTAGGTAGGTAGGGGGGCTGGATCCAGTTACAAATTGTCTTTGATTTTATCATATTTGTTCTATTGCAAACCAAGTGGGTTCATGCTGCTCTGCATACAGCCGAAAAGTTTAGTTTCCATCGCAACTGGTAGTATGTAGGTATAAGTTATAAGGTTTTCTCAGATATAACTACATATTTATTTATTTAAGACTGATTGATTTTTATTTTTGTTACGTTTGTTACATAAACTGATTTTTTTTAGACTGATTAATTCGTTGTACCTAATTATGATTTAAGATATATTATGTTCCGTTTTGTTTCCTTGCTTCTGTTTTAGCATAATTGTATATAGGTATAGTATTTCAATTCTATAAATGTAGCGTATTGGATGTAAGTCTGTCAAGCTATATTTATTGTAAATAAATAAATAAAATAAATGAATGACAGAGTTTTTGACTTTAAGAAATTTTAACATCCTCAATGTGGGGTGCATCCCCACAGAATATTACTCATTGTATACAGAGCTATCTGCTGGCCCTGTGCTAAGCCAATACGTGGCGATTAACACCATCATTATGAACAACTTATACTATGGGGCTAACCCGAAATTCCAGAAAAAAATCAGCTGTTCCATACAAAATTGTTACTCTAAATCGACAAAATGTATAAAACAGCTGTTTTCTTATCTCGAATATAGGTTTGGCCCCTGTAAAAGTTGTTCATAATGATGGTCTGAATCACCTCCATTCGGCTTAGTATATCACTTCAAAATAACCCTGAATAGGTACCTACAAAACTTACATAAATTTATTTATATTGTTCCCAGAGCCGTGATAACTGACAATGTGCTGTATCCGTCCACGATATCCATCAGCACCATCAACACCAAGTGTAAAGAAGATGATGTTGAGAATAACAACTATGACCCCTTCGCTAATAGGAAGTTGGAACACCCGAATTCGTAAGTTTACCTACGTGTTACTTATTAGCTGTTGTAAGTATCAATACCTAAGCTGTAGGATCCTAGGAAGTTTACTGCTAGAGATGGCTTCTTCTACGGATTTCCTATAAGATCTTCTGGAAGTTGCGCGCATTCAGCACTTATCACCTTATCTATCAGTTTTAGACTCGAATTTAATCAATAAGCCCAATTATGAAGGCGCCATCGTAATTATAATAGCTAATTAGCAAATTTCTCTCTCTTTTTCACTTTAGGCATTCTATAGAAAGAACACTTTTTATGTCGCTGTTAAATTTACGATGGCGCCTTTATAATTGGGCTTAATTTGAAAATATATTGAAATTGATACATTAAAAGCCTGCTGCAGTAATAATTATTTTTTGCAAAAAATAGCATGCATGCAGCACGGATCGATGTAGCATTTTTCACATTATTGTTGATATATGAAAAACGGCTCAGCCTGCAGACGTCCTAAAAAATCTGACACCAGGGCAAGCCACCCGGCTTATATGAACTTACTTATCATTCAGTGCCACGTACGTACTTAAAACATTTAATTTAATTTTCAGAGACGTGCGATCGTTCGCAAACCTCCTGAAGTCGTCGCTGGGGTCTGGTATCCTGGCCATGCCGGCGGCGTTCAAGTACGCAGGCACAGTGGTCGGGATCTTCGGAACCATTATACTGGGCTACATCTGTACACACTGCGTATATTTACTGGTAATTAGTCTGACATCCTAAATACGGTTCTTTCTTTTTAGGATTGTTTTGAATAGGTATTTTTTTACTCTCATACAGTCCATCGAGCTCAAGTTCTTCTGGGTGGCGCCGAACCAAACTACGAAGTATTTGTTTGCTCTAAGATTTTAACTAGGCTTTATGAAGCTGCGTCAAAACTACGAAATCCAAGCAAATTACTTTTTATGGAAGCCTAGTATGGTAGGAACTTACAAAAAATACTTTATTAGCTTTCTATTTAGATACATCTCTGTATTTTTTATCACCAATAAGTACGTACTTGACCGCCAACTCGCGTAACTAAGCGTCTTGTAGTCGAAGATGAAGCACGCAGGTTTAGAAGTATTTATTACAACAACCAGCCTGCCAGTAATATACTTGCGTCGGTTGCTGATGATTTATATTTCATCTGCGCTATTTTGAACTCATATCGTAAACTGTTTAGAAGAAGAATGAGCTAGGCTTTTGTTCACATTAGACAATATTCTATTTCCAGGTAAAAACATCGCAAGATGTATCAAAGGTGTCTAAAGTGCCTTCTCTAGGATACGCTGAAACCGTTGAGGCTGTATTCGCAACAGGACCAAAGCCTTTAAGAAAACTGTCAAGAGCATCTCGGTGAGTACTTCACTACTTCATTTTCGGAAACAGAGGTAAGTACTAAGTAGATACAAAAGTTCAACCTAGATGGGAAGAAAGAGGATAGCTACACACAATCGCTTGAACCTAAGACTGAACTTTCAGGCACGTGTAGGTACTTTTTTATATTCTGTCCAATTTTCACGAACCTAAGAACGAAAATGTAATAAAAAAAATATCCTTGGCATCTACTTAATCTTAGGTAAATGATCATCATCATGAAATTAAAGCAGCGCAGAGTTATCAACATGATACATAAAATATTAATCTTAATACCTCTAGCACCAAGATAATGAATCCTTAGACCCTGACTCTACCAAAACCGATCTGAATAAAGATGGAAAGAGCTACGCAGAGCATCGTATTTAGTGATGATACATTTGTTTAGGGAAAATCAATACACAGTTCCGCTCCGCTTACAAGCCACGAATGTGTTTTGTTTCTCGTCAAGTTAATATCGCGATTATGCAATTGTTTCAAGGACTTCAAGGACAATGTTTCGCCCAGCTTTGCCCTGCTTTGCTAAGATGGGCCGACAGTATATCTTATCTATAATACTTTTATTTGCCTCTTATTTAAGTATGCCTGAAGCGCATACAGAAAACGTTCATATACAGCGGGAGTAGGTATAGGTACGGTTTCATTCTCACTCGAATAATTTTACAACAAGCATTATCTGTGTCTTAACTACACGTGCAATCTTTTTCACATACCTACCTTTATAATTCTTAAATAGCAACAACTCAATGACGTGCCATTCACACAGCATTACCTACACAAACAGATACCATGTGTAGAGAAACAGATTTATATCACTGTTGAAGTATTGTCGTTAACTTAACAGTATGGTAATTGATAGGTATTATGATAATATTATGTGTAAACCTGAATAGATTTCTTTAGTTCAAGATACAATATTTTTAGCTGCATTGCATGTCATTATAATCACAGCATGTGACTGTTATTCTTTAGCAAATTGGTTGAAGAAATAATTTCATGTAGCTGCCATCTAGTAATTGTGACTCGAAGAAAAATTGGAGCTACCTAAACAAATATAAAAAAATCTATCTCTATTTTCTTCCAAGAAAACTCTACTAATTTTCTTGGAACTTCTGCAACGTACTATCAATCCTTAAGAATAACCATATTTATTGAAGTTGGTCAATTCGAGGATTTATTAATTATACAATATTTATGTGTGAAGGACATACTTGGCTTATCTTCCAAACTGGAGAACAGATTGCAATGCGATTTTCACTATCTTTTAGAATATTTCTTCTGAAAGGTTTATAACTGTAACTCATCCGTAACCGGGATTCACCCGGTTTCTAGTATTTTTTTTTTTATAAAAAACACTTTTTTATAACGCAACCTAAGGGAACAGTAGTGTCGTGAGTAGGTTTCTTCTCGTCTCTTTGTTTCCTTACATTGCAATGAGCTTGAGCACCCAAACTCCTTTTCGTTCAGCTCTACCATTACAAATGAAAGTGTACATATTCAGGAACTTATTTACAGGACGAATCTGCCCCTCTAGCGTGTGCAATCTATTATTTTATAAATTAATCAGAAACTTTCTATTGATAGTTGGTAAAGTAGTCATGCCTAGGTTTCTTCAGTATTTCTTTGTTTCTCTACATTGCAAAGAGCACCCTAAACTGCTTTCCCATTAGATCTACCATTACAATCCCCACAATAAGAAAATGTAGGTAAATATTTCGTAAGCAGAAACAATAACCGGAGCACTATAATGCGCAATGTAGAGAAAAGACAGACTTCTATGCACGACGAATCTACCGCCCTTCTAGCCCATACGATCTATGATTTTATTTTTTAGAAAATTACTTTTTGTAAAGCAATCTAGAGCGACAGAAAAGTCGTTGTGTGTAAGTTTCTTCAGAATCTTTTTATTTCTCTACATTGCGATGAGCGTCCTTATCTCCTAGTTAATAAACTCCTTTCCATTTAGCGCTACTATTACAATCCTTACAATATGAAAGTGTACATATTCCGGAACCAGAAATGTTCCAGGAAGTGACACTGACCATGCTGATAAACGTTTTCACGTGTTCCAGGATATTTATAGACTGGGAGATGGCTTTAACTATTTTCTACATTGCGATGAGCGTCCTTATCTCCTAATTAATAAACTCCTTTCCATTTAGCGCTACCATTACAATCCTTACATTATGAAAGTGTACATATTCCGGAACCAGAAATGTTCCAGGAAGTGACACTGACCATGCTGATAAACGTTTTCACGTGTTCCAGGATATTTATAGACTGGGCGATGGCTTTAACTATTCTCTACATTGCGATGAGCGTCCTTATCTCCTAATTAATAAACTCCTTTACATTTAGCGCTACCATTACAATCCTTACAATATGAAAGTGTACATATTCCGGAACCAGAAATGTTCCAGGAAGTGACACTGACCATGCTGATAAACGTTTTCACGTGTTCCAGGATATTTATAGACTGGGCGATGGCTTTAACTATTCTTGGCGCCTGTGCCGTGTATGTCATCCTACTCGCGTGCTCCGTTGAACAGGTATGTTGGCCAGTTGACAAATTCACCATTGGAATGCATGACTTTAAGTTTCTTCATTTCGCACTGGTTATTTTGGACAGATCTCTGATGACGTAGAGTCTAGACGCGGGAGGAGGTGCAGTGCACTGCAGTGGGTAGGTGTCGGCAATTGCTGGGGAACTATTATTGCCTGCGTTAACTGGGCGTCTTATCGTTGTTTATGGGTATTGCAGACGCAAATTGAGCGAAGCTTCGAATTTAATATATGTACTTTATTAAGAACATTTTGTCGCAATTTGGCAGGCTATTGCTGACACTTTATTTTATTGGAATACGGTGGAATGCTCTCCCATCTCTCGACATACCAGCAGTCCTGACTCCTGATGTAGGTATCAGATGGTGGAATCTGTTTTCACAGAGAAATAATAAGCTCCGACACTGCAAAGATTCTGCCAGCTTAGTATGTCAACTCTCTTAACATTTATCTGCACCCTGCCCTTGTAGTAATAGCCCGGGAGGTACCTATATAAATAAGCCCAAAAATGCAAGTATTGTACTTTTTTAAGGCTAATGTAGGTAGGTAGATACAGGTAGCATCAATTCCGTTTTTAGAAAGTACTAACATTTTTGAAAAAGCCGTGGTGGTCTAGAGTTAGTGACATCCGCCTTACAATCGTGAGGTCGAGGGTTCAAATCCCCGGTGTGTACGCCCTGATGACCAGGTCATCGTCAAGTTTAGCTGATAAGTGGATATGCTGGCCAATGGGAAGACCTGGAACAACCATCATAATATTTAATACTCTCTAGAGTTGAGCCGTGGTAGTCTAGTGGAATTGACACCCGCCTTACAATCGTGAGGTCGTGGGTTCAAATCCTGGTCCCATACCAATGAATTCTTTGGAATTTATGTAAGGAATTTCACATCACTGGCTTTTCGGTGAAGGAAAACATCGTGAGGCAACCTGCATGCGTCCGTAGAAGAAATTCCATGGCGTATGTGAATCGACCAACCCGCACTGGGCCAGCGTGGTGGATATGGCCCAATCACCCTTCGTGGGTAGATCTACGTCCTGCAGTGGACTATTAAAAGGCTGGTACAGTACAGTACTCACATTTTTTACGCTTACCTCTCGGGCAAATTAAACGAAGTCCTAACTGTGTAGGTAACATAGACTATAAAAAATATAGAGTCGAATCGAAAACGACCTTTTTGAACTCTGTTAAAAATTGCCCTAATGTATCTATTTGTTTCAGATTGTGAATGAATTCTACCCACGTCCTTTCAATGTGAGGGCTTACTGTCTGATGTTCTGGGTGCCTGTCCTCGCATTCACACAGATCAAAGCCCTCAAGTACCTGGCGCCGTTTTCTGGCTTCGCAAATATTCTACTGGTCCTTACATTCCTTATCTGCATGTACTACATCAGCCAAGACTTTCCTTATATCGAAGCGAGAGAAATGTCGGTTGATATTGGGAAGCTGCCTATATTTATCGGGTAAGACTTCAGTGTGATTTATATGTTTTATAATTTATTTAAATGTTTATTTGTTAGATAAGACCTCAGAGCAAATAAAAAAATCAAGAGGGAACGTCGTTGAACAGTCAAGTGAAGCCGGTTTTTATACATGTGTGAATGCGTCACTGCTGCGCCGCCATAGTTCGACTGACAAGCCAAGGCGTAGTTTCCTTGTACGTTGATGTGTGTGTGATTGTCTTTACACAGCAAGGCGTAGTTTTGGTCGGCCTCACTTGTTTGTTCTAACATTCTCTCTTGATTTTGATATTTTGTTCAGAGTCACAATGAAGTATATATCTACAGTCGGTTTGCATTTAACGCAGCATATAGCTTTACATAATTTCAATTGATCTGTAATATACTTTGAAAATAAATTATTCAAATTCCCACGAGTAAATAGTAGTACCTATCTAGATAGGTATAGGCCGAAACAAGCTTTTTGCCCTCTATGAACACGAGAGTCATTGCGCATTAGCAAATTCGTTATGTCAGCTGCGCAAGAAGCGGAGATGTGCGTAGATTTATCTAACATATCCCTAGCCGCCAATAAGTTTGCTTCGGCCTTAAAACAACTTTTTTTTTATTTCTCGGAGAACAAAGGTCGGGAAGTCCCGTTCTTTAACGCTAGAATTTAATTTCAAACAATTCTTGTTTTTATCTTAATTTATATTTTTAAAATGTGTTATAAATGTTAAACGGAAACTTTCTCCTATTGTTTGAAATTGGTTAATGAAAACCTCTACTGAAAAAAAATATATTTGGAAAATAATTTACAGCCAAGGGGGCCTCCAATCTTTTGTTGACCTCCAGACCTCTGATTCTGTTCTTGGTGGCCCTCGTATACAGGGAGTTATTTGCAAAGTGCAAGAATTTTCATATACTTACTGATTATTACGGAATACGGACAGTTCTAGGAAACTAACATTTTTCATGCACTTTGTAAGATTTCCTCTGAAACACATCACATCAAAAGTTATCCCCAATTCATACTCTAACCTGACCACCGTTTATTCCAGTACAGTTATATTCGCGATGGAGGGCATCGGCGTGGTGTTGCCAGTTGAGAACACTATGGCTAAGCCCCAGCACTTCCTCGGCTGCCCCGGCGTCCTCAACATCACCATGACGGTGGTGGTCCTACTGTACATGATCATGGGCCTCCTGGGCTATATAAAGTATGGCGAGAAGGCCTACGGGAGCATTACCCTGAACTTGCCTTCTGACGAAATGTAAGTTAACATGCGGATACCTACTTCTGATAACAGATCAGAGAAACAAGGTTGTTTAAAAATCGACAAAAATGTGTTTCCGTGATATATAATGTGTTTGTCTACCGGTGTCGGAGCCCTAAGCGGTGACATCTATGGCATATTTTGATCAATTTTTACTTTGAGACCAACTCTCAAAACGTGAAAAAAAACTGCTGTTCCATACGATTTTTTATAGACTTTCGACAAAAAGTATGGAATACCTAGCAGTTTTTTTTGCGTTTTCAGAGTTGGTCCCACAGTAAAAGTTATTCAAAGTTTGTCACATATGTCACCGTTTAAAGCTCCGACACCGGTAGACAAACATTGTATCTGACGCATCCTCTCATTCAGTCGGTGGTACCTATGCCAGAGCGAAAGTCTTTCTTTGAAGTACTACATATTATATCTTCTTTGCTACTACCCAAGCGAACCTACTAAAGCACACGACGTAATAAAGACCGTAAAAACTATTAAATTACTTATTCTACAGCCAACAACCTATTACAAATCCGTAAATCCGCCACTAAGTCTAGGTATAGGCAAAGAAGATATAATAAAACTACGGTATAGGTTCCTATCCCTAAATAAAATGATGATAAGCTCAGGACCATATTTATTTACCAAAGGATTTATATTCAACTAGCTTAAAACCCGCGGCTTCGCCCGCGTTGTCTTAGTACATAGGTACTTACTTAAAATGAAAAGAGCCCGCGGTTTGATTTACGTTGTCTTTGTACATGCTTATAATAATATTTAATAGTCCGCAATTTGGCCCGCGTTGTCTTAATACTTGCTTAAAATTACTTGCAAGGATAATGCCCACGATTTGGTCAAAATTGTAACAGTATTTGCCTATAATGATAATAGGTCACGGTTTGGCCCGCGTATTGTTAGTACTTGCTTAAGATGGTTATTTATAGCACGCAGCATGGACTGCGATGTCTTAATACTTGCTTAAAATTATAAAAGCTTGCCGTTTGGCCTGCATTGTCGTATTACTTACAATGATAATAGCCCATGGTCTGGCCCGTATTGTCTTAGAACTTGCTCAAAATGATAAAAACCCGCGGTTTAGCTCGCGTTGTGTTAATAATTACTACAATGTATGGTACTTACAATGATAATAAACCACAGTTTGGCCCACGTTGTTTTTATACTTACTTAATTAAAATAACAGCCCGCGGTTCAACCCGCGTTATCTTGGCATTTGCTTATAATAATATCTAATAGTTCGCGGTCTGGCCTGTGTTGTCTTAATAAATCCTTAAAATTATAATAGCATGCCGTTAGCCTGCGTTTTTGTATTGCTTGTAATGATAATAGCCCACGGTCTGGCCCGCGTTATTTTCGTAACTGCTTAAAATGATTAAAACCCACAGTTAGGCCCGCGTTTTCTTGGCACTTACTTAAAATAATAGTAGCTCGTGGTTAAGCCCGCATTAGGCTCGATTATGAAGGCGCCATCGTAATTATAATAGCTAATTATCATAATTATATCTGCTTCATTTTCACTTTAAGCATTCGATAGAGAGAACACTTTTTATGTTGTCATTATATTTACTGTGGCGTCTTCATAACTGAGCCTATTATTGTATTACTTGCAAAATAATGCCTACGGTTTAGCCTGAATTGTCTCAGTATTTGGTTATTTAATTTACTTGTATCTAAAGCTTATTACAGAGTACATACGTGAATTTTTGGATGATAAATTGCCGAATTTCTGAAATTAACTCAATAATAAATAAATATATAAAATAAATATTGGAGGACATCTCACACACGGTCTCTGATCCCAAACTAAGCAAAGTTTGTGATTTGGCTGGCAGAGACTGATATACTACATATACATGTATTTCAATGTATGTACTGTATTGTATACACCACCGACCATACTCCTATTTTTAGAATAATTCCAGTCCATCCAAAGGTTGCCTGATAGAAATCGCCAAAGGCGATAAGGCTGCCATTGTACAGCATATTGTATAGTTTCTGTACTGTTTCTGTGTACAATAAAGATATATTTATTTATTTATTTATACATGTAGGTTGACTGGCAGATAATGCTGTTTAGCGTTAAGTCCTCCTTTTGTACAAATAGTGTGCAATAAAGTGTTAAATAAATAAATAAAAATACATTAATAACACTCAGACACAGAGCAAACACATATGAACATCACATAAATATTTGCCCTGGGAATCAAACCCACGCCTCTTTGACCCAGGAGTCAGGGTCAACCACTGAGCCACCAAGGGAGCCAATAATAATAATTGTATGAGTAACTATGTAAGAAATTTCACTTTTCTTTGCTGGAAAACATTGAGGCAACCTGTACGTACGTAGAAAAAATCAATGTCGTATGTGAATTCAGCAACCCATGCTTGGCCGGCGTGATGGATATGGCCCAATTACCCTTCGCGGATAGGCCTATTTTCAGTCATCCATCAGCCGCAGGACGTCCACTGCTGGACATAGGCCTTCCTTATGGATCTCCAATAAGACCGGTTGGAAGCGGCTTGTATCCAGCGCGATCCTGCGGTCTTAATGATGTCATCCGTTCACCTTGTGGGTGGACGTCCTACGCTGCGCTTGCCGGTACATGGTCTCCACTCGAGAACTTTTCGACCCCAACGGTTATCAGCCCTCCGCGCTATGTGCCCTGCCCATTGCCATTTCAACTTGCCAATCCGTTGGGCTATGTCGGTAACATTGGTTCTTCTACGGATCTCCTCATTAATGATTCGATCTCGCAGAGAGACTCCAAGCATAGCCCTCTCCATAGCTCGTTGGGCTACTTGCAGCTTACTAATAAGGCCCATAGTGAGAGACCACGTTTCTGTGCCATAAGTCATCACTGGCAACACACACTGGTCGAAAACTTTCGACTTGAGGCACTGAGGTATGTCGGACGAGAAGACACTACGCACTTTTTCGAACGCTGCCCAGCCGAGTTGAATTCGTCGATTGCCCTCTTTGTTGAAGTCGGACCTACCTAACTGGACTACTTGTCCTAGGTAGACGTACGAGTCAACGACTTCAAGAACCGAGTTTCCAACAGAAATCGGGGTAGGTAAAACATGGGAATTGGGAACACATGACTTTCGTCTTGTCCATGTTCATCTTAAGACCCACCTGTTTCTATTATCCGTAGTACCTATTTTCAGTAGTGCACTATTAATTAAGGCCGGTACAGGTATTCGACATGTTTCATTAAGTCATTAGAAATTTAATTTTCCAGGCAAATGAAAAAATGGCACACAAGTCGTAATTCTAGTCAGGCATATTCTAGGATGCTATTATACTCATAATTTGATTAACTTTTACAATGGTACCAACCCCAAAAGCACGTGAATAAAATCAGCTGTTCAACACAAAAAGTTCATCGACCCGCGACAAAATGTATGGAAAATGTAGGTAATTTTCGCTTCTCAGGGTTGATCCCATAGTAAAATACCTATATTGATCCATATGTGCGCTAAGCTTAAGACTATTGGCTCACAAAATAAAAAAAAATCGTAAACTTTTGGGGACCCATTTTGCCCCATTTAAAGATAAACTATCATTATCATAATCCTAGATATTACATTATTTAAAAAAGCGCATTGAAGTTTCGGGACGTATCTGACCCCTAAGGATTTTTTAAGGAAAATTTAGAAAACAGGTACAGCCATATTTTTTATTTAGTCTCAAAAGCATCTATACAAAGTTTCATGTCAATCGGTACAGGGAATAAGAAGTTACATGCAAACAAAAAGGGCCCGTTTTACCCCGTAAGTTAGAGTTGGGTACGTTTTTCATCCTTAGTGCTTCATTATGTCGTACGATGTACGTATATTCCAAATTTCAAGCTCGTATCTACAGCGGTTTGGGCTGTAGCCTAAACTTATTAATTTTGCGTATCCCTAAGGAACCTTATAGATTTTCCTGGATTTTATTAATTTCTGTATTAAAACATGCTGAGTGCTTCCTTCATACCAATTTTCAACCATAACCGTTCAGCTGGTTCGATGTAATTGACGCTTTTTTCACCAACTTTGGGACCTTATTTGACCCCTTAGATGAAGAAAATTCGGAAAAACAGGAAAAAACGTGACTTTTATTTTGTTTGGAAAGCATGTATACAAAGTTTCAAGTCAATCGGTACAGGGAATAAAAAGTTACATACAAACGAAAAGGGCCCATTTTACCCCCTTAGAGGTCGAAAGTTCAAAATTTTCGTCCTTAGTGCTCCATTACGTCGTTCAATGTACCTATTTCCCAAATTTCAAGCTCATAATTATCTTCAGCGGTTTGGGCTGTAGCCTAAACTTATTAATTTTGCGTATCCCTAAGGAACCTTATAGATTTTCCTGGATTTTATTAGTTACTCTATTAAAACATGCTGAGTGCTTCCTTCATACCAATTTTCAACCATAACCGTTCAGCTGGTTCGATGTAATTGACGCTTTTTTCACCAACTTTGGGACCTTATTTGACCCCTTAGATGAGGAAAATTCGGAGAAGCAGGAAAAAACGTGACTTTTATTTTGTTTGGAAAGCATGTATACAAAGTTTCAAGTCAATCGGTACAGGGAATAAAAAGTTACATACAAACGAAAAGGGCCCATTTTACCCCCTTAGAGATCGAAAGTTCAAAATTTTTGTCCTTAGTGCTCCATTACGTCGTTCAATGTACCTATATCCCAAATTTCAAGCTCATATCTTCAGCGGTTTGGGCTGTAGCCTAAACTTATTAATTTTGCGTATCCCTAAGGAACCTTATAGATTTTCCTGGATTTTATTAGTTCCTGTATTAAAACATGCTGTGTGCCTCTTTCATACCAATTTTCAACCATAACCGTTCAGCTGGTTCGATGTAATTGACGCTTATTTCACCAACTTTGGAACCTTATTTGACCCCTTAGATGAAGAAAATTCGGAAAAACAGGAAAAAACGTAACTTTTGTTTTGTTTGAAAAGCATGTATAGAAAGTTTCAAGTCAATCGGTACAGGGAATAAAAAGTTACATACAAACGAAAAGGGCCCGTTTTACCCCCTTAGAGTTCGAAAGTTCAAAATATTCGTCCTTAGTGCTCCATTACGTCGTTCAATGTACCTATTTTCCAAATTTCTGGCTCATATCTTAAGCGGTTTGGGCTGTAGGCTGTCTGTCAGTCAGTCACTCAGGGAAGCCTTTTATATAATAGATTCTCAAACGGTATCCCACGAGAGCATGGGTCACTTTCAGGCATCCAAGAACACAAATCAATGCATAAGTCAGGAAACTCCAACCTTCCTTGTGTCGGAAAAGTCAGGGAAAATGTAAACAAATACCTAAAATGATCACCTGCTCAGCCTGGAACCCAACCTCTGCTTTAAAGAACTAAAAATTAACCCAAAAGGGGTGTCAAACTGTATTATAATTAAGTAGATACATTTACTAAATCAAACAAACCAATTTTAACTTACAGTTACGTTAAATCAAATAATCTGCCTCTTACAGTTCCTGGTGCAAAAGTAATTATAACGTTGCCCGGCTGGTAGTCTAACTTTTATTACTTTATTCCCATTTCAGCCCCGGCATCTTGGCCAAAGTGTTCATAATCCTAGCCATATTCTTCACGTACACGCTGCAGTTCTACGTGCCCATGGAGATAGTTTGGCGAAACACGCAGTCGTACGTTGCTCAGCGGTACCACAACCACGCGCAGGCTGCCATGAGGGCTATCTTCGCCTCCCTTACTGGTTAGTTTTGAATAAATAGTTTAGGTAGATTTTCTTCGTAGCCGATTCCGGCTTCTGAGGCCATTTTAATTATATGTAGCTTTAGACATGTGCGTGTAGGTATAACAGGTGCCCAATTGTGGCCACTGATCCGGTTGTTGCCATTTTGGTGTCAAAATTATTGCATAATTGGTAATTATAAACAATGTAACAACATAAATGTTGTTTGTGTGAATCTCAAATTATATATTATTTGAACATTAAATGGTCTAAATAATCGTTAAAATTCAAAGTGGCCACAAATGATACTAAGATGACCACAACCGGGGCACCTGCTCTATTATTTTGCTGAAACCCGATTTTTCCTACTACAGAACAGAAGAAGAGAACTCTTTTCTGTGGTACGTCTAGCTAATACCTATCATAACGATATTATTTTTGATAAGACAATATCTAATTTTTGTTTTCGTCAAAATCGTAGAATAGGTACCTAGGTACAATTCTAAACAGTGGAGGACCTCCGAGCAATGTTAATTATGTACATTAAGTACATATTTTTTTGTATTGTAGATCAAATAAAAAATATTTGCTCGAAGTTTGCTATTAAATTTTTGAAAGCGCTTACCAAACCAAATACCAAAAAACAGTTTTAATGATCAATTGGAGTTGTTTTAAACCTAACAATATTTCTTCGCTCTTTCCAGTTGCAGCAGCCGCGGCTTTCCCAGAGCTAGAACAAGTAATCGGTCTCGAAGGAGCATTCTTCTACTCCTTCCTCGGACTCATAGCCCCCTCTATCTTAGACCTCGTGTTCAAATGGGAACGAGGCTTAGGAAAATTCAACTGGATCCTGTACAAAGATGTCTTTCTTATAATATTTGGCAGCTTTGTGCTCGTAACCGGTGTAACACAGAGTTTAAGAAACATTTTGAATGCCGACGCCAGTATAGGTGATATTATACAAAATACTACAGCTATACCTACCTAACAGGTTCAATTAATATTAATGCTTAGAGATAATTTAAATATAGGTGCTTATTAAAGTTATTTGATATTTTGTGAAAAGGTATTTTTATTTGTAGTAAATATATATTTATTATAGGTACATAATCTCTTCCTTAAATAGTAAAGGTTTCCTAAACTGTTCAGTCATCAGAGGGGTTATTAATATTAGGGGAAGATAGAGTAATGAGTCACTTAAGCGGAAAATTAAATAAAAACTAAATAGAAAAAAATAATGTTTATTACTACCGCTTTATAACAGAATCTAGACATTTAACTACGATTTGAAATCGATAATAGCCACTTTGATTAACAACTTAGAGATATATATATATGAGTTTAAAACAAAAGTAGATTTGACCCTTATTGTACCGAGGTGAAGGTAATAGTGGTCACCCTGTTTTCAATGAGGGTCAAATACAATCTAGCAATAATCGCAGACATACTCGTAGCCTTTGGGTGGCTCCCACTCAGGTGCACTCTGCGTAAACCTTTAAGCCACATAAGGTATAACTAAACCGCATTTTACAATTTCACCCAAATATGCCTCGTCGTATCATCAGCTCATCATCCTCATTATGCATGTTATAAATCATCCATTTCCTACAAGCGAAATAGCATTGTTTCATTTAATCCCTGAAGGACTAGTCTCTTTGCTCCTTTCTTCTGTACTTTTGTATTATTTCCGGAGCCGTTTATGTTTTTCCTTTGCTCTTGTTAAGATGAACCACTTCGAACAATGTGGGTCAACCATTAAGTATGGGGCCAACCGACCCCTATTACCAACAACCACAACTGTGTGAACATTTTTGAAATTTGTAAGAAAATAGATTAATAAAAAGCACACTTATCGCTTACTTTACTTCGTTTAAAAAATTACATCGATGTGACGCAAAAACAAAACACTCCTCTCAATGCCGGTGTGGCGGTCGAACCATTGCGATTCAGTCTTACAGACATGCCACACGAGCGTTGACGCCGCGTAATTGCACCGCGGCGTCACCGCCGCTGCACCGCCGCTGCACCGCCGCGGTGCAGCGGCGGTGCTGAGCGTCGTCGCGGCGTCACCGCCGCGACCAGTGTTACCGGTAGCGATTTAGACATTAAATCTAGAGTATTCGAGTATTCTATGAATTTTTAGCGGGAAAAAAGGTTTTGAATTCATCAATCCGTTCAATCTTAAACTGAAGATGAGAAAAATCCCTCGTACACGTTAGAAATCAGATCGTGTAATTTGTCACGACGAATGTCACAGTAACAGCTTTCCAAGTGACAGCTGTCAAACTTCAAAGTGATTATCTCGGTCATTATCAATTCTAGACTACTGTTGTTTTCATAAAAGTGATAGAACTCGACAAGATCTACATTTCAGATGACAGCTGTCAAACGTAAAAGTGATTTATCTCGGTTATTATCAATTCTAGACTACTGCTCTTTTCACAAAAGTAATAGAGCTCGACGAAATCTACATTTCGGATGACAGCTGTCAAACTTAAAAGTGATTTATCTCGGTAATTATTGATTCTAGACTACTGCTCTCTTCACAAAAGTAATAGAGCTCGACGAGATCTATATTTCGGATGACAGCTGTCAAACTTAAAAGTGATTTATCTCGGTAATTATTGATTCTAGACTACTGCTCTCTTCACAAAAAAAATAAAGCTCGACGAGATCTACATTTCGGATCACTTTGAAGTTTGACAGCTGTCATCCGAAATGTAGATTTCGTTGACCTCTATCACTTTTGTGAAGACAGCAGTAGTCTAGAATCGATAATAACCGAGATAAATCACGTTGAAGTTTGACAGCTGTCATTCGAAATATAGATCTCGTTGACCTTTATCACTTTTGTGAAGACAGTAGTAGTCTAGAATCAATAATTACCAAGATAAATCACTTTTAAGTTTGACAGCTGTCATCTGAAATATAGATCTCGTTGACCTCTATCACTTTTGTGAAGACAGCAGTAGTCTAGAATCGATAATAACCGAGATAAATCACTTTGAAGTTTAACAGCTGTCATCCGAAATGTAGATCTAGTTGAGCTCTATCACTTTTGTTAAGAGAGCAGTAGTCTAAAATTGATAATAACCTAGATAAATCACTTTTAAGTTTGACAGCTGTCATCAGAAATGTAGATCTCGTTGAGCTCTATCACTTTGTGAAGACAGCAGTAGTCTAGAATCGATAATAACCGAGATAAACTCACTTTGAAATTTGACAGCTGTCATCCGAAATGTAGATCTTGTCGAGTTCTATTACTTTTGTGAAGACAGCAGTAGTCTAGAATCGATAATGACCGAGATAAATCACTTTAAAGTTTGACAGCTGTCACTTGAACAGCTGTTACTGTGCCACTCGTCGTGACAAATCACACAAGTCCATACTCGATGGGCTTATGAGATATTTTTCATGTCACTTTGCACAAATCAATGCATCTATTTCAGATTTTATCGATCGGCCACATTATTTCTCTAATATATCAAACGAAGAACAAAACACTTTCTTTCTGCGGTTGGCTCACACAAAACTATATATGAGAGATTTTACGTATCTTAAGCCGTTTATCCCTAAAACCTTTTTTTCCGCTAACTGCCTAGATGTCATCAGTGTCTAAGGCAACACTGGGCGCCGCGGTGTCGCCGCGACGACGCTCAGCACCGCCGCTGCACCGCGGCGGTGCAGCGGCGGTGACGCCGCGGTGCAATTACGCGGCGTCAACGCCCGTGTGGCATGTGCCTTAGAGAATGTGAAGGATACTACGCGAGTGCAGGAAAGCTGTAAACGCGTCTTTAGTGTTTGTGGTTTTTGAGTGACTCCCATTGCCAACTGACTATCATTGCCTGATCTTCCCTAATACTGTCAATTGTCAGAAATATTTAAATCTTTATCGGTAAGTATTGTACCTACTCGTATCTAGGTTTTTAAAATCATTTATTATGAATAAATATGGTGTCAATTTCAAAATTAATTTAACCACAAAACCAAATGAATTATTATATAAATACATATTTTCGTCATACTTCAATTTAGCCCCTTTTTCCTAATTACCGTATTTATTATTTTTCATTGCTATGAATTAACAGTCATTCTCCGATGAGCAAGTGTTTACTATTCCGGGCTTGCATAGTCAGTTACACTTTCAAATTTTTCAGTTTGAGACAAATAAACAAAAAAGGGTAATGAAGGGTGCGGTAGGTAATAAGTAAAAAAGAGGCTTGAAGAATGACTGATTTAAACTTAGTTCGAGTTCCCGTCGTAAAAGATTCAGAACATGCCAAACAGTGACCTATCCTCGCTCTGCCAAATGCCCCCAATGGGGAAAGAAGAAAAAAAGATACAGGACATTTGGATGGCCCATTTCAAGAACTCCCTTAGTCCACTTAGGAACTTTATGCATTATCAATACTAAAAGATACAAAATCCCATTTTCTTTTCTACGGAATTCTGTTTTTAAGGTGTCAAAACTACTTAATTACAAAGTTACAAGACTAGTTGATACAAGTTAGCATTCCCCTAAAAAACCTAAGTCCAATCGTTTTTCTAAGAAAATCCACTAAATCCATCCCTGAGTCCAAGGCTTTTGTGACTTAAGTCCCTATTTTAATAGCACTACAATTAATTAAAAGCTATTTGTCAAATAGATGCCAGCTTACTAGGATATAATTCTACAATTCTACTATAGAAATACTAAAACTATAGAAAGAGTAGATTCAAGAGTTCAAAAAGTACTACTTGGCGTACCCCAAGGTAGTACATTAGGGCCATTACTTTTTCTCATTTACGTAAACGACCTACCTTTAGTAACAAAACATTTGTGTGTTATGTTTGCTGACGACGCTACAGTGTACCTATATACCGAAAAATGAGGACTTAAATTTAGTGGAATACGAAAAAGAAATAAATAGGTATCACACTAGGAGAAATAGAAAAATCATTAGAAGCCATTAAATTAAAAGTAAACATTAAAAAAACTAAGCTAATGCAATTTCGAAACTACAAAACACAACCCTTAAACTTAAATATCTTGTATAAAGGTACTAAAGTATGTGAAGTTAATCAATCCAAGTTTCTAGGCGTAAACATCGATTCTAATCTAAACTAGAAAGCGCATGTCTACGAAACAAATGCAAAACTTTCAAAATACTACGACGTCCTCTATAGCAATGTACTTATCTTCGAAAGAAATTTCAAAAATTGGTTATTATGGTAATGTTTACCCCCATTTGAAATACGGGATAATATTTTGGGGTAATTCTGAGGATGCTAAAATAAATTTTAAACTTCAAAAATAGTACGGACCCTGTGGGAAATATATTCAAAGAAAAACATTTCTTACTCTTACTGGTATTTACATTTACGAAATCTGTATGTTTGTTAAGAATAATCTAAATTATTTTTTCGCTAATAAATCTATTCGCTCCGATATCCAACGGTCGAAATACAAACATAATTATACATGTTCATCAAGTAATAATACCACAATGTACCTACTGTAGAAACACATTGAATAAAAAAAACAAACTTCCATTACATTTAAAGAATTCAGATGGTAAGAAATTCAAATATAGTCTCAAAAACTGGTTGACAGATAAAGCGTTCTATACACTGGATTATATAAAAAGATTGTCTCTAGAAAGTTAGATTTAGGATTATTTTCGTTGTATAATAATTATGTTATATTTGAGACTATTGGTCTATTTCCTTTAGTAGGTATTTTATATTTAAAAAAAGGATATTTTTATATTAGTACTATATTAGTTATTTTAATTGGTATATAGTAAACACTCCATATTACTATAAGTATACCACCCCTATACTACCTACATTGCATGTCCGTTATTATAGGATAAACTGCTTAGATTATTCAAGTAAATTAATAAAAGGATAAACTGTTAGATCTATTTAATGTACTTAACACCTAAACTTTGTACACAGTTCAAGCAATAAATATTATTCTGATTCTGTTATTTCAAAAGCAAAATATTAACTAAAAGCATTTTTCTCAAAAGTCAAAATACCACAGAAAAATACGGACGTATGGACACCTTGAAATGGAACAGACCATCCATTTTATTTTAGCATAGCATGAATACATTTGCCAGTTATAAAATAATAGTCTCGAGAAACTTGTTCTTATACATAATCGACTTTAAATGTTTTTAGTAATATTGGCAAATGCATAAGTCATGTAATATAGTCATCGTTGATAAAAAAAAAGACGTCCAATAAAATGTCAACGTCATTTTTTAATGACGGAAAAGAAAAAATAGCGGGATTGTTCAAAATTAACTATTAGGGAAATAAAAATATTTATATTGTTTGTTTTCCAAATCAAAAATAATTTCTATAATCTCGTAAGTTATGTTACGCAATTTAAATAATGTTTCGTCCTCCAAGTGCATAGTTGCTCAATGTGCAAGTCCTTACCTATTTCCAATAAACAAAGTTCTATCAGTTCTGAACTTTCAGCAAGTTCAACAATCGATTGTACATTTGTGTTGTGGGTGTGTTATTTTTGGATATTATTGTCATAACTGAAAACAGACAAAGGCAATGACCGAACATTTATCAACTGGCGAAAATAAATCTCAGAAAACAAGCTGCTTACCGCGTTAGTAGTTAGACACTAGTTCGCCGCGCCGTGAAACCGCCGTTCATTTCGTAAATAATATCATAAAAACTTACGCAATAATTACAACAGCTGTTCCATTCATTATTCTCAGTTTTTAATTAGTGTACCTACCTACTGTGTTAAGAAAATGTCTTTATCTATCAACGCAAAGATCGTAAGTAATCTTTTTACTCTACTACTTTTACTCTAAACCTCATGAACACAGGTTAGATTTCGGCGATATTGGGTATTTCAATTACATTTGATAGGCTGTTATCGAAGCGATAATGGAAACGATAGCGTCGAATCAGTTTAGATATGTATTTATTCATTTTTATTCAATAAGCAGACTTCGTAGCGGCGTGACAAAATGAGCGACTCGGGGAGTGTGGTCAGTAGGCGTTTTCTGTGTGCGTGTTTGCCTTTCCAGGGCGAACAACTACCTGTTTCGTATTATTCCGGCTTTATATTTAAGTAACGTCATTATTATAAGCTACGTTTACAAGATAAGAGGAGTTCAAGGTTCATATACTGCCAATCATAGTGAGACCAGCATTTTGTTCATTTGTGCTTGAATTATAACTGTGGCGTGTTGTGTTGTCCGCTTTATTTATTCGCTAAATCGTCGGCATTATGAGTAACTTAGAGGCAGCTCTCACAGATTTGCTGGAGAACACACCGGTATGTATTTTATCTCTGCTTTCCTCCATGTAACAGGATAAATTGTGTGGTTTCTGTCATGTAAACAAATAGTAAATAGGACTATCTAAGTGGTTGACCTTGAATAACCTATAAGTCCTTATGCACTTCATGATTGTGTTTGCTTTTTCTGTTTGATTGGGGAACTCGAGTGCCTACATGATTTTTTTGATCTTATCATGTTATGATAACTAAATGGTGTAGTGCAATACTTTTATGTATCGCAGTTAATAGATTTTGATGACTAATAGAAGAACTAAAGCAGGTAGTTTTTTTTTACTGACATAATGTAAAAGTAGTACCTGCTTCCTCAACATGTTAAACTACTGTACAGCAACTAAAGTACTGCAGATTCAGAAAAAAAATGATGAATTGCAAGATTAATATATATTTTTTCTGTGTAAAATTCTCTCAAAAACATTAATTCTTCTGATAACTAACAACATGTCTTACTATGCTATACCAGCTATAGACTGAATCAAAATCATAATTAAAATCATATACCAATACTCATTATTACTATCCAATTGAATTCACAAGGTTGTCCTGGTCCTTTATTAGGCATCAATGGGGCCTGAGCCAACATTGAGAGGCCCTTTTTACAATTTTGGAATATAAAAATTAAATATAAATCATTATTATTATTATTATATCACTTGCCTGAGTATCCAATGTCATGGGAAAAATCCTCTGCTATAACAACAATGTTATTTTATCTTCAATTTATATTATAACAGGTATTGTTTGTAAAATAATCAAACTCAACCTTCCAAGCATAAAGAAATTAAAATTCAAGTGTTCCACAATTTCTTGAATCGATGAATTTCAATTACTTGTAAATGAGCAAATGCTCGCTAGCTAACCTAAGTACCAATTATAACAATAAATGTAAAAATGAGTTTTGAATGCCAATTGATATTATCCTAAATACAGGTGTTCCTACAGCTTGGTGACCAAGGCTAGTGGCTAGATAATTTCATGTATGTACAAAAAGCAATAATTATTATTTATATTTGTATCTTAGACTACTAGCATATTATGTATTACCAATAAATATTTTTTGCAAAAAATAGCATGACTGACTTCACCCGTGTACAAAATCATTATCATCACATAGTATGAAACAAAGTCGCTTTCCACTGTATGTCCCCATGGATGCTCTTCTTTCTTTAAAACTACGCAACGGATTTTGATGCAGTTTGTTTTAATAGATAGAGTAATTCAAAAGAAATGTTTATATGTATTATACATCTGTGCGAAGCCGGGGAATTGCTAGAACGCAAATATTATGCACAGATCGGTGTAGCATTTTTCACATTATTGTTGATTTATCAAAACTGGCTCAGCCGATTTCGATAAAATTTAATTGGAACCAATTTCGAAGTATACTCTTTCCAATAAAAAAAGAATTATCGAAATCGTACTACTATAAAAAGAGTTATGCGTGGTTATACATAAAAAATATATATATATACGCGTCGAATTGTATACTTCCTCCAGAGGTTCGTCAGTCAAAAAACAGGCCTAGCCGTAGTCTGGAACCCACAGTTAAGTCCAAAAACTCTTATTTGTAATTTCTCTTATGGCATATCATCCAACAGCGATGTAAAAGTTTTTGTCAAATAAATATATTTCGATTTCATAAGCTGAATCAAATTTCTTGGCAGCTGTTATGTTAGCTACAAGCTGCGGATAGCTCAGCTGTGTCGTTCCAATACAAATAATAAAATTGCCATACCCTTATAGGGTCATATGTATCACTATACAAAACATGTTAACTAAGAACCGCATGTAAATTTCATATGTTGCAATAAATGATTTAACTTTGACCTTGTCTGCATAGTCTATAGCTAATTTCACAGCAGCAAGTACACATTGTTTTGCTAATTAAAAAAATATTATGGTGAGGGCCACCCCTATAGCTTAGCGGTAGGTATAAAAAATAGCCTACGATCTAGTCTCAGACCTATGAAATATACACAAAAGATTTCTCAAAAATCTGTCAAACCGTATCAGTGGAGTTTGATATCAAAACATGAGGCCTTAAGGCGGCTTAAAACCTCTGACATCAATGCTGGTCATCCTGTTTATACAAATTTCTGAAATGTTTTATGAATTACATTTAAAAATGGACCTTATTTCCAGGTACTACCAATTCTAGTTGGAGTCGGATCAGTGGTAGTACTAACCACAGTACTAGCAAACTGCCTCTGGGGTAAGAAGAGCAGTAAGAAGGAAAAGAAGCTAGTCGCACTCGTCGACCCGAATGTGAAGTACCAGCTGCCGTTGATAGAGAGGGAAGAGATCAGCCATGATACAAGGAGGTTCCGGTTTGGATTGCCATCTTCTGAGCATGTGCTAGGTAAGATATTCATGAGTAATAGATAGCCAATACAGGGTTATCGAACACATAGTCACGCTATGAACACTACATGTATGGCTGTATGGCTATTTTATAGTTAGACTAGGTGTTTCGTTGCGGTCTGTTAAGTTAGGCAACTTTCAGCACGGTCAGTTTTCAGATGGGTGACCGCTGGTGGTATTTACAGCTGATCGACGCTACCGTAGCTTAAATGACACGTTAAATTGTAGGCCCCAGTTGTTTTAACCGTTTAACCATGTCAGAGGCCTTCAGGCAGCTTAAAAACTGTGACGCCAGGGGTAGCCACCCGGCCTATAAAAACTAACTTTTATTACAGGGTTATCTGCTTTTACTGTACTAAGCCGAAAGGAAGTTATTAAGTCCATTATTAATATGGGGCCAACCTGGAATTCGAGAAAAAAAATCCTATTCCATACAAAATTGCAACTCGCATTCAACAAAATGTTTGATACAGCTGGTTTTTTCTCGAATTTTTAAACACATTAATTGTAAAAGTTGTTTATAATGAGAGTAAGTACTTTCGGCTAAGTACATCATTTTAAAACGTTTTAAAAAAGTATTTTGCTGCAGTTATAATGAAATGACAATTATGAAACAAATAAAACATGCCTGTATGCTGAGTGTGAGTTTTGTCGTAAACATGACGCGCTCTTCGGCGAGCGTGTAATTTGTATGAAGAAATGTACAGCGCCACTAGCGGCGCGTTTTTGAAACACAAGAAGTTCATACAAATTACATGCTTACGCGCTCGCCGAAGAGCGCTCCATGTTTACGACAAAACTCACACTCAGCTTACTGTTGAAACCTCGTTGAGTATTTTTGACCGACGAACCACCGGAGGAGGTATACAATTCGAGGCATATATACATTTTTTTTATGTTTAACCACATACAACTTTTTTCTTAGTTGTCCGATTTCAATAAGTAATTCTTTTTTTATTGGAAAGAGTATACTTCGAAATTGGTCCCATATAAATTTTATCGAAATCGGCTGAGCCATCTACACTAATAATAATAATATAATAATTAATAATATTATAATATATAATATTATAAAGAGGAAAGATTTGTATTTTTGTATGTAATGAATTAACTCAAAAAGTACTGGACCGATTTTAATAATTCTTTTTTCATTAGAAAGCTACATTATCACTGAGTAACATAGGCTATTTTAATTGCAAGAAAAAAATAAGAATCCCTATTAAAACTATAATAATGTTACCCAAGGTGTAAAAAAATGCCTAAAATATTCTTTTCATCGCGTGCGCTGCGAAAACTATTGATGATGGAATAAAATAATGTACTACGATTTTATAGAACACACCATAATTTACAAAAAATGTCGCGACAGCATATATCTAACTATTATAGTTAAGCCGTAATAACTGTTCTTTTATTCTTAAAAATTAATTGAAATACCGTCGCAGGAAAAGGATCTTAATTTGTATCTTGGTATTAGTCCTTATCAAAATAAATTATTTCATATTCAAGACTGTTTCAATAGCTTTATGCAACTTTTTAAATTATTAAATTCAGACATTTTATTACAAAGATATCACGAGTTCAAAAATGTAAGTATTATAAAAGTTCCGTTTCGCCGCTCTCCCAGCTTGGCAATTCATGTACTTTGTACAATGTACATAATACAAAATTCACTTCGAGCAAATATCTATAGAGTCACAATCGTGAAAAAAAAGTGTCCGAGCCAAAATCCTGCCCAAGCTACGTAGTGGGCAGGCTTTTTAGTTAGTCGTAAGGCGATTCCAAGCCGACTACAACGCCGCGCGATGCCAAAGTGCTCGGTTACAGGCACTTATTAGGTGACATAACGTCGAGATTCGAGGAAACGGGTCATTGACAAATTGAGAAGGGTGCTTGGGCCATATCCACCACCAGTGCCAGGGCCCAGTGTGGGTTGGTGCAGGTTGCCACACAATATTTTCCTTCGCTGAAAAGCCAATGATTTGAAATTCCGTACATATGTTCCAAATAAACTCATTGATACAGGATCGGGATTTGAACCCACCACCTAACGATTGTAGGACAGGCGTTACTACCACTAGACCACCAAAGTTATATGTCTCCGCCATTAGTGTGTCGATTTATGTTTTATTGGTAGTAAATAGGTATGCAGTGGCGTAGCGTGCCTTGGAGGAGCCCAGAATCAAATATAGTTGGGGAGCCGAAATCACTCATTTCTCACAAAAGAAACAAATATCCTTGCATTAAATTGAAATAAATATATACCGCCTTACCGCAAAAGATTTAAACACTGTTTAGCCGTACAATTTGTACTGTTAAACATTGTCTAAAGCCTGCGTAAAACTTTAGTGGTAAGACGGTTATTTATAAGTTGTCACTTCCTCCTAGAAATTGAGCTAGCCAAACAATTCAAATAAAATATACACTTTTCTTGCCTTTTTTTAGGAAATTGATAATTGATAATGAATAGAATATAATTACCTATATCAGCTAAATAAGTCTAGCTGAAGACGATTTCAGTTGTTATAAAATTTCTGCCTCTTAGGACAACATTTGGAAGAATGCTTAACCCGGGAAGAAAGAGATGATTTTTTTCGGGAAGCACGAGATTAAGTGACATTGTGGATAACATTTTACTAGGTTTTGCTTACACACGTTAAGGCCCCTGTAGCCCGGGAGCCCCGTATTATTGACACGGCTGATACTGCGGTAGCTACGCCCCTACACATAGTATGTGAATCGAATTGTCGATGGGACCTTAAAGTTCTCGAATGTAGACAATGTATTGGCAGTGTAGCGAAGGTCTTCACGCGAATCTAAGATCTGGTCGTGACGTCCGGAACACGTTGGATGCCAGCGCTTTGATTCCTTCCATCACAGCTCTTTGGGTTAGCAAGTTGAAGAGGCCTTAGGTAAGGCACACAATTCGTAGAAGTAGAACTGATGTCCAATGTTTTTCAAAGTTCTCGAGTGAAGACAAGATTAAGAAACTAACTTACATGGGTAGAATGTATAGACTGTGGGTCGCTAATATTTTAACGTCGCTTTCATTCTCATCATTGTCATTTTCTGAAATCAGGGCTATATACTATGTACAGCCACCCGACACATACGAACTCGCTTTTATTTAGATATGCCAATACCTACTATCTCTTTTTCATAAACTTCGAACAGTTTAAGACTACGGAAACTCTCGCGATTTGGGTAGGTTTTAACTCATCATAATGGTTCATCCGGTATGTCTAGCATGTGTGTGGCGCATACCTACATTACGTGGTAAGTATATGTATAGCCAATCATACCCGGGCAAAGCCGGGACGGGCAGCTAGTATTTTATAAATCAACAATATTGTGAAAAATGTTATATCGATCCGTGCGAAATATTCGCGAATACTGTACACGGATGAAGTCGGTCATGCTATTTTTTGCAAAAAATAATTATTACTCTAGTATTTTGTAGTTTTTTTTATTACGTCCTTGAATGCTGAGATGTTATTGACTAGTTTTTATACAGAGCTGTAATTAAGCACTGTCAGGGTTATACTCAAAAATACAGGTGCTGCCTTTGCATTTATTATCTAAGTCCTCAATCATGTGAATGACTTGCAAATACCACATCTAATCATAAGTATTAGACATACAATTTTCACACAAGAAAAAGTTTGAATTTTATTCCTTTTAATACTGAATTCTTCTTGCTGGCACATTTAATAGCACCTCTAGTAATATTGGGTAGTCTTCAATGCAGGGGATCCCGGGTTTGGTTTCAACTGGACATATTGATTTGATGATGAATTTAAATATGAGTGTTAGGTATCATCAGGTACTATAGAAAAATCACGGTATGAAAGAAACATAATATTTCAAATGAGTACAAACCAACATTATCATCATGACCAGAGATTTTTAAATGCCGCTTCCATCATATATATCTGTCCCAAGGCCACCACTCAGTGTGAGAACGAAAAAAATTTTAGCTAGGTACAACCAAAGAAGATATAATAATGCTACGACAGTAGGCCCGATTACAGAGGCGCCATTGTAACTATATTAGCTAACTATTATGAAGGTATTGAAGTTCTACTTGATAGTTTATTTATATAATGATTTTTTAAATCAAAATTATGCGTTGTAATTTACAATATATAAACTTTTTTTTTTTCTCATTTTTCAAATTAATGTTTTTTATTATATAATCTTTGTTATGTAATTTTTTATGTTAATGTATAATGTATAAATGTATAATGTGTACTTTATTACTCTATTCAAAATATTAAATTTAAATTATGAGACTTCGTTTTTTTCCTAAATTAGTTAAGACAAGTCTAGTTTTCTTTATTATTTTATCTTTGGTTTGAAATATATGTATATCGGAATATTTTTGTTTTTTCAATTCAAACTTTTAAGAGATTACGTTTTATTTTTCTAAATTAGTTATTTACATTTCGGCATGCTTTTTATGTTAATATGGAGAAGCCACTGGCTCCTGAGACACAGTCTTAGACTAGTTCAGGAGCCTATGGATCATGTATCGCTGTAACACATTTATTATGTCAAAATAAATGATTTGTTTGTTTGTTTGTAAATAGTATAGTTCTGTTTCTTTTTCACTTTAAGCGTTCGATAGAGAGAACGCTTTTTACGTTGCTAATTAATCTACGCTGGCGTCTCTGTAATCGGGCTTACAGGCTGACTAAATGACTAATTGGCCAAGCATTTGAACAATTGACTGCCCTCGATTTAAATATACATATATCTGATATTTTGTACCTCTAGTCTTTTAACAAAATTCAGTATTTTGTATAGGTATTGTCATGGATCCTAAAAGTTGTCTATATAGAGAGTCATCATCACCATATCAGCCAAAGGACTTCCACTGCTTTACATAAGCCTCCTCTCTTCTATAGGTCTCTAATAAGACCAGTTGGAAGCTTGCATTCAGCTTGACCACCTTATCACGGTATTGGTATCTAACAGTATACCGTCTTCATACAAACAGTCCGACCGCGAATCATACCTACGCGCCTCGGAGTTCGGTATATATACCATTACCACGGTAATTAGATATCATTACCGTGCCATTACCGTAACCTTCTAGGTGGACTATTACGCTACTCGTGCCGACTCGTGGTCTCCGCTCTTGATCCTTTTGACCCCATTCGAAAGTTCAGGACCATCAGAAGATGGGTCAAGTCTAGAGAGTACTGTACCAGCCTTTATAATAGTCCACTGAAGGATGTAGGTCTACCCACGAAGGGTGATTGGGCTATATCCACCACGCTGGCCCAGTGCGGGTTGGTGGATTCACATACGGCATTGAATTTCTTCTAGGGACGTATGCAGGTTGCCTCACGATGTTTTCCTTCACCAAAAAGCCAGTGGTGTGAAATTCCACACATAAATTCCGAAGGACTCATTGGTATGGGACCAGGATTTGAACCGCACGATTGTAAGCCGCGTATCAATTCCTCTAGACCACCACGGCTCAACTCTAGAGAGTATTAAATATTATTATGGTTGTTCCAGGTCTTCCCATTGGCCAGCATATCCACTTATCAGCCAAAATTGATGATGACCTGGTCATCAGAGCGTACACACCTGTGTCCAGCGACGAAGAAAAAGGCTATGTTGATCTGGTCATTAAGGTGAGACTTGATACACTTGCTTTATAATGAACTAGCTTTTGCCCGTGGCTTCGCCTGCGTCATATTTTCGTTTTTGTGCATCCGTGATCCTGTAGGATAACAGGATCCTTTTATTTTTCCGGGATAAAAAGTGGCCTATATACTCTCTGACATTTACACTAAATTCATGCAAGATATCAAGTCAATCCCTCTGTCTGTTGTCCGAAAGAGTAACATTTAAATTTCTATCAATTAAACAAATACACTTTCGAATTTATAAGTTATCATTTAATCCAATCTAAAATCCCTGAGTAGTATACTTATAAACATCATCAGTGACTGCGCCATTTCCTCTGTAGCGTCAATAAAGTGTTGTTTGTTGTGTATTTGTTTTGTACATCCTTGTGAAAAACTAAGCCCTCGCAAATGTTCAAATTTCACGGCATTGACTTGTATGCAGCAAAACATAATTAATCAATGTTTTATGTCCATCAAATTAAAGTCATGATAAATTACAGGTGTACTTCAAAAATGTTCATCCTAAATTCCCCGATGGTGGCAAAATGTCCCAACACTTGGAGAACATGAAGCTAAACGAAACAATCGACGTGCGAGGCCCGTCCGGCAGACTGCAGTACTCTGGCAACGGGACCTTCCTCATCAAGAAACTACGCAAGGACCCGCCTGTTGCCGTCCTAGCCAAGAAATTGAACATGATCGCTGGTAAGTCCTACTTAAATCCCCCTACGCACCGTCACGACGGCGGTAAAACGTCCTAATACCTTGAAAACATGCGGCAAGTATCCCAATACCTTAAAGACATGCGGCAAATATCCCAATACCTTGAAAACATGCGGCAAATGTCCCAATATCTTGAACACATGCGGCAAATCTGCCAATACCTTGAAAACATGCTGCAAATGTCCCAATACCTTGAAAACATGCGGCAAATATCCTAAAACCTTTGATTTATCAAAAATGGCTCATCCAATTTCGATAAAATTTAAATGGGGCCAATTTCGAAGTATACTCTTTCCAATAAAAAAATAATTATTGAAATCGAACTACTACAAAAAAAGTTATGGGTGGTTATGCTATAAGTTATGCCTCCTCCGGTGGTTCGTCGGTCAAAAAAATACGGTAAATGGTTACATTTTACAATACGCTACCAAAATGATAATTTTTAACTCTATAATACTAAAAAGTACATTCGAAGTACCCACCTATTCAAAATGACCAAAATGTGTGAATCAGCTGATTTATTTTCTTGCATTTTGAATTAGTCCTATCCTTACGGTATAGTAGATACATACCAAGAGATATACGTATTTTTATTGTACGCGATTTTTGTATGCATATTAGAGCTACATTTGTCCACCGACTCACGAGGTAGAAAGTGGTGTTGTAGCCGAAGATGAAGCATGTAATTATGTATTCCTAGAAGAGATACATATTCACTCTTACATTAAAGATATCCATATTTTAACTGTCAGGAAACAACGACGGAGTAGGGCATTCCGGTCCCTGGCGATTTACGACCGACGAAACGGAGCAGCGGTACTCAATTCGACGCGTCTATAATTACCTATATTTTTTTATGTATAACCACGCATAACTTATTACATAGTAGTCCGATTTCGATTATTCTTTTTTTATTGGAAAGAGCATACTTCGAAATTGGTCCCATTTAAATTCTATCGAAATCAGCTGAGCCATTTTCGATAAATAAAGAATAATGTGAACAATGCTACATGGTTCCGTGCAAAATGTTCGCGAATTCTGTACACGGTTGAAGTCTGTCATGCCATTTTTTGCAAAAAATAATTGTAGCAAATAAGGTACTATTTATACAGCTAAAAAAGATCCTACGCCAAACTTTTTGAATCCACTGTAGCGATTAACTTCACTACATTCGATACAAGATGGCACTAGCTACGCGCGCTGTTCGGCAACCAATCCAAGCTGTATCGCCGCGCCTCAGCCAATGACAAGCCGGAGTCTGCATCGCGCAAACGAAATTTACAGCGACGGCCGAACCATATCAAGATCTAAGTTTACACTGTCGGATAGCTATCCCCGGGCACCAGTGTTGTCAACCCTACTTTTTTAACAGTAGAGTTGCTGTTTTCGTATTGATGACCCTGTTTTCTGTTTTACTTCTAATTTTTACTGTTTTTCAATTAGCGTTCAGCGCCACCGAATTACATTAAGAAATATAAGAAAATGTCTGAAAATACTGAAGATGAAAGTAATATAATATACACCTACTTAATGACTAGGATAATAATTTTACTTTGTTTTTTTTTTTAAGTTGTAATCCCTAGATATAGCTAATACAACAATGTTTGTGAGTCCTAGTAACTAATAAAAGTGTTAATTATAATAAGAGAAAAGTAAGAAATTTGCCTCTTTCCACCATATCTACTATTTTCTACAGATTTTTTATTGGTGAGCTGCTGATTTTTAGTATTTTTGGGTTGGCAACTCTGCCGGGCACAATACCTCGCCCGGTGGATAACTCCTTTGCGAGATGTTATCCTATCATCATCATCTCGACATGGACGACAACTAAGTCATACCACCTATTTTAATAACGTTGCTTATCTCTAATCGATACATGATTAAAATCACCACTGCCGACATGATAAGATAAAACTGTATTCTAACAGCTGCCCGTCTAACTTCTGTGCTTCTACGGAAAATATTTAGACATCACTTTTACTTGTTCCGTAAAAAGTAATAAAATTTAAAAAAAGTTCGTAATTTAATTACGAAATTGACATAAATATCACTAACCATAACATGTATACAGGGTTATTTCTAATCAATTAGCACCCTCTTAGGGGCTTGTTCTGTACATCAAAACTAACAACTTTTGTTCTGCGACTTTTGTCAAAACTAAAAAAAGAATCAGCTGTTCCATACATTTTGTCGCGGGTGAACGAAATTTTTCCGTGGAAGAATTTTTTTTTAGTTTTGACATAAGTCGCAGAATAAAAGTTGTTAGTTTTGATGTACAGAATAAGCCCCTAAAAGGATGCTAATCGATTACCAGTAGCCATGTATATGCAAAATATACAAAAACATTGTACAAAATATGTAATGTTTTAGTTTGTATTTCAGTAAATTTTCAGTCATTTAGATTATTATTACTAAGCTCTCTGAATTTCCTAGAATATTAATTTAATGATTTATTTAATTTCATATATTTTCACCGTAAAGTTCATTGAATTTTAGATAATTTTCAGTCATTTAGATTATTATTATTAAGTTCTTCAAATTTCGTAGACTATAAATTTATTGGTTTATTTAATTTCATAGATTATTCACCATAAAGTTCATTGAATTCTAGGTAATTTTCAGTCATGAAGATTTAGTTCATTTAGATTATCAAACGCCTATGAAATGTTATAATTTCTTATAACGCGCGGGCTGCACAGGCCGCTGCAGATACCCGTGTAGCGTTCGTGCGTATGTGTAGTGTCTGTGAATAAATATAGTGTTGTGTGCGTAAGACAGCAGATTTTGTATGAAGAAACGCGGAGTGTCCGGGCTGGCTGTGGTAATAGTCCCGTTTTACCCTTCGGGTACGGAAGCTTAAAAATGAAATGTTTGTGATGAGCGCCGAAACAGTCGTCAGCTCTAGACGTATACTGTTAGACATAGGACACCTTTTATGGATTTTCAATAAGACCAGTAGGAATTGGCTTGCGTCCAGCATTATCAGTCTGTATCGACCCACTGCTGGGTATAGGCCACCTCTCCCTTGTGTAATTTTTCCCAATCTAATCTCATCCACACATGACCCGTGGTTTTACAAGGATGATCGGCCGCAAATACTACGCCGTAATGTAGACGCAGACGAACCAAAGTTAGTAAGTTGAAGTGGGCAAGCCACATTTCATAGAACGGATGGCCCATGTAACCGTAATATTCTCGAATGAAGACCACGTACCCTGCCCACAATACAGAGAACTATTGTTACTGTTGCACCGTTTTCGATAAGTAAGTTCGTATAGGCCGGGTGACTAGCCCTGGTGTCAGAGTTTTTAGACCGCCTGAAGGCCTCGGACATGGCTAAACGGTACCGGGTAAAACAACCGGGACCTACAATTTAACGTGTCATCCGAGCCACGGTAGCGCTCAGTTGAATTTATTTATTTATTGAGATATAAACGGATTAAACCATTTACATACATCTCACAAAATACAAATCGAAAACAGAATTAACTTATACTTATAGAATACAAATATGTTGCAATAATGTCAAATGAAAAATGCTACCCGCGGTCACCTATCCAAATACTAACCGTGCGGAACGTTGCTTAATTTCGATAATAAGCGTATTTAGTTACACTTATCATTATTTATCAAATACACACTTTTATTCATAAATATAGTAATGATTACGCTATAATACCTACAGTTAAACTAGTATAATCTCAATCAAAGTATCAAGATATGTTAGTACCTTTTTGTTATCTATGCAAACCGGCTAGCCATGATTTGTTATCAATCACGTAATGGGTGGGTGACGACGATCACATTATTATTTACTTGCGTGTTTTTGATAACATATTTTGTTATTTTATCACCATGAGACGAGAGACCATTGTCGGTGAGAACTAGTTTCCTCTGACTTTTTGACACAGCGAAGACACCAGAGTGCCGAGTGGCAGTTTTGCAAATCAAATCGATTTACTTTTACGTCGCGTTGACCGAACGCGTCGAGCACACACTCGATCACATTGACACACACGCTTGAGTTAGCCAGTCACAGACGTTGCCACGCTCGTGTTCTATCGGTTTGGCGCTCGTTACATTACCGTAAAAAATACTCACACTTAGCTATTCAGTTTTCTATACGTGACACAAGATGGCGCTGTGCCATTTCCATAGAAATCACATCAAACGTAACTCGAGAAAATCTCCCAGCCCCTCAGAAACTAAAAGACACTTTAGCTGATTTTTAATGTCCGTCCTACTACTTCTTAAGTCTAGAAATGTGTGAAATTACTAATTATTAGATTAAAAATAATTATTCATTCGAGAACTTTTCGACTCCATAGGTCAGCAGTCCTTAGCGCTATGCCCAGCCCAATTCCCCCGTACCGGCAAATGCAGCGTAGGATGGCCATCTACAAGATGAACTGACAAACTTATTAAGACCCCGCAGGATTTAGGGATCTATACCTAGGGGAGACCAATATCCAGCAGTAGACGTCCCATTGGTGAAAACGAATCTTTGATATGAAACAAAGTACAGTGCTATTATTTTAGGTTTTCAATTTCTAAAGTGCCACCAAATTCACTTACATATCCAATAAAAAAAATGGTAGTTTGTAAAGTCGGTTTAGGGACGATAATAGGCTCGATTATGGTTGCACCACTTAAAAGTTCTAAAATTTTAGTGACTGTTTAAATTTAAGTTAATTAGTGAGAAACTGCTATTATGAAAACACCACCTAGTTAAAAATTGAACGATGGCTAACTCTGTTTAGTTCACCTAAAGGAAGTTCATAGATAAAAAAATGTACTTAAAAATATAATGGAAACACACCATCAAGCGACCGGTTTGACGATGATTTTGTTCATTTTTTTGATGTTATCTGTGGCTACGTCGATTTAAAAAGAAAGAAAGAGGTAGTCAGTGTTACAAGTTAATTACCACTTCCACAAATGTATTATTGCTTAAACAATTTTTATAATAGTATTTATTAGGGCTCTATTTTTAACTTCGAACGTATTAATCGTAGGTATACGGAACTTACACAGATTTTATGAAGAATCCGTAAAGTTAATTCTTCTTCCGTACAAGCCCCCTACCCTACACGTCCGAGTCGTACGAAAGTATAATTTTCGAGTTTCGTACACGACCGTACACGGAACTTGTATGAAAACGGCTAGGACGTATACGCAACTTTACGGATTCTCCATATAATATGGTCAAAATTCCGTATACGTGCGAAGCGTTCTCAACTCAAAAATCATACACCAGGGGCATCGTTTTTGACTTTCATATTGGCTTACCATTTTGGCTTACGAAACTTGTATGGAGAAGGCAATGACGTAAACGAAACTTTACAGATTTTTTATACGATCAGCTGTTGAAGTTTCGTATACGTACAAGCCGTTCAAAGAACAGATATAGAGTCTCAGGGACATTATTTTTGACGTAAGTATTTATGAAACTTGTATGGAGAAGGCTAGGTCATAATACCTACGCAATATTGCGGATTTTTCATACTATCTGTCAAAGTTAATCCTTATACGTTTGAAAATCAGAAATAGAGCCACTGAAAGCGTTCAGCGTAAGCGCCCAAATGCGGCGCAAATGGTTTTTTTAGTAGAACAACCATCCGTCAATAGGATTTTAGCTCTGGGTAACTTAATGTTGTTGTTAATCAAAAACGTATGAAATGCGTAATTTCAAAAAATATTCATTTCCGCGATATAAAACTTTACGAAGATCGTTTGTATAACGTATTTCATCACATTCAAAACAAAACAACAACGTAAAATACCGGTACAAAAGTAAAGCCGTGTCTTTTTTTTAATTCATATTGTGGCAACACTCGCACTATTATTTTACAAAACAATGGTTTTGTTTTATTTAATATTTCGTTTTGCTACTCAGCTTACGGTAAATAATAGACCTGCCAGCGTAAAACATGAATAAAGAGGAGCTCAAGGCTTTATCACACATATTGCTGTGGCGGACAAGGAATATATTTATACGAATTAATCGTAATCGATCGTGACAAGACAAGAATGCAGAGCCGTGTACTATACACGGCTTTTTGAGCAGTTTCTAAGCGAAACAGGCTGTAAATAGGCAGCTATTCGCTTATTATTTATGGAAAATTCAGACTCCTATACAACAACAAGTACTCGGACAAACCATGAGAAGGGGAACTCCCTGAATATGTGAAATTGCAGAATATGTGTTAAAACTTCAGACAACCTAACCCTCAGCTATTATGCAGCAGCTGTTATGTGAGATTGTCAGGATTGGGTTTTTCCCAGCTCCTAGCTAACTTCACAGCAGCTAAGAAGTTTGATTTAGCCTAAAAAAGTCCTTAATTATTGTATAAATAGACCGAGTCATACAACTAGGTAGCTGTTATGTTCGGCTGGTACACTTATCCCTACCAAGCTATGTTAGAGTTATGGATAACCTAAATCCTCACACAGATGCTATGTGAGCTTCAGGATTGGGAGCCTGTAGTTAACATCACATGTGCCAAGTTTTGTGATTCAACATATATGATGCTATACTTTACATTTTATTATTAATAGTAAATAAGTGGTTGTTTTGTTACATTCTACTAATTGATATAAATATATTATAATATAATATTGTAACCTGACTTGTAAATAAGACACAAAATAAATGAATTTGAATATTATCGAAGAAAACATTTTATAATTTACGTGGCCTTCTTGTGATATCTAGTATTAAGATAGGTTCTTAAATCTCTTACTCGACTGTTATTTGTTAAGCTTACTAAAAATACTCAAATATCTTTGTACCTGAATATTAAAATAACTACCTTTGTCAAGTGATAGGTAAAATAAAGCTGATGGGTAATTGAATGACTTTATTTTTGTATTGAATTAAATCTTTTCTTATTTCTTTCTGTTGTTTTGCTCTGCCCTGCCAAGGAAAAATGCAAACCACAATATAATCAATAGTCTATCATATATTTCACCTCGGTTGTAATATGTATCATACATGCACTTGGTGGCAATTTGATATCAACTAGGTAATTTAGCCGATATAACAATCTCATTATGGCTCTTGGTTGAAGTCATGACACGATGATCGAATTAGGGTGATGATTACATAATATTTGGGGCCAACTATTTTCAAGTCTTGTTAGTCATCAAAGGTATCTGAAAATTAAATTAATAGATCAAAATAGACATTTCATAGATATAGATATTTTTGCTTTGTCTGAAACTAGATTTAAAAAAGCTGTGAGAGGTAGCTTTACTAAAATAAAATACTTGGTTTATATTTGTTAAAATATGGTATAATTACTTTCAAAATTATTACTGAAATATATTAATGGATGTACTTAGAAAACCATGCCAGCAAAGACACTTGCTATTTAGTAAATGGTGGATAATGTAGTTGGTGGCACATTTATTAATGTATTTGGTTAATTGTTTTCTTGTAATGTAAATTGTGCTATTGTTTGTTATCCCAAATAAATAAAATAAAATGCAAGCAATAAATAATGATCATAATACAGTTATTACCCTAGTGCAATATTTCACTATTCTCACTGATAAAGGCTGAATGAAACTTCTTAGCGGCTGTGGATTTAGCTGAAAGCTATGTGTAACCCAATCCTCATGCTGCTTTTAGGCTGACTGAGGTCAGGATTGGGTTTTGGGCTTCTTGTAGCATATTTCACAGCAGCCAAGAAGTTCTAGGGTCCTAGGTATGTTTTAGCAAATAGGGTTTTTAGTTTGTCTAAAGCACATTTCTACTGTCATAGGCAAGTCCACAGAAAAAATATTATTGACATAGGCCTCCCCTAGAGATATCCTAATACTAGATGGAAGTGGCTTACATCTATTACAATCATGCTGTCTTGATAACATCTGTCCACTTTGACATCCTACTCTGCACTAATGCTCTTGCCGCATTGTGATGTTCATTTGAGAACTTCTTGACTCCGTCAGTTGCTCAACTATCGGCCCTGCCCACAGCTAATTCAACTTGTCAATCCACGGAGCTATATTACTTTGGTTCGCAGATCCTCATTTCTAATTGGATTTCATGGATAGCTTATTATAATTAAATAACTACTACCTATTAATACATTCCATCCATCCATCAGCCATTATAACGTCCACTGCTGGACTTAAGTCTCCCCTATGGATCTCCAATAAGATCGATTGGAAGCGGCTTGCATCCAGTGTAATCCTACGGATTATTAAATCGTATGGACAGAAATGTAACTAGGTCAGTATATTACCTTTGCTTACCACAAATGTCTGTCCTTTCTCTGTTTCAACAAAAATGTGGTCGGTAAGTTGCGGTGGATTAATTTGAATCGTCAAGTCCAGCATCATTCTAGTTTGTGCTGAAAATAATTATAAGACAGTTTCAACATTTTTTGTGATCGCGACTCACATAAAATCTAACTAATCAATATTTATAGGAACACCATCAGCTATGTTAAATGTAACTAAGTACATTTAATTGGAGAAAAACGCAGCATTTCTTCTTTATAACTTACTTTTGAGCTTAATTATTTTTAAACACCATCTAATTCGGTACTGGTTAAAAACATAACCTCAATTCATTAAAAATCCTAAAGATGACGTATGACAGCTCTAAAATTGTGCTACCATAATACCAAAATCGCCTAATTTTCTAAATGTAGTTAGATTTAGTTGGTTTTCGTTCATTCGATTTAAAATTTGATTTTGACAGTTCTAATTTGGTCTCCCCATAATAGCGTTAGGATTTTTAGAAAATTAGAGGGTTTTAAGTCGGTTAGCTAGTTAGATGGTGACACCATAATCGAGCCTAATGTGACGTGATAACGTTCTAAGAATACATTGTTGAATCAACAACTGAAACAAGCTGAACGCTTAAGATCGTGCCTCTCTATCGCTTGCTCCGCGCTCTCGATTGCACGCTCGGCTCAAGCGGAATGTAACACTTTTTCGTGCGTGCATCCGACGCACATCGATTTAAAACACGTTATCACGTCAAATCTAGTCAAGTCATATATCTAGGCAAGCAAGTATCCTTTTCTAAATCAAACAATGAAGACGAAATCCACAGAAGAATCATGAGCAGTTGGAATAAATATTGGGCTCATAAAGAAATACGAGTAGGTACTATAAGGCAAACACGATCAGCACATGAAGAAAACAGTCTTGTACACATGTATTTTGCCTTGCTTGACCTACGGCTCACAGACTTGGACGCTAACAAATAAAACCAACTGCAAAGTAAGAAGCTGTCAACTAAGAAAAATTAAAAAAATAAGAAGCGATGAAATTAGGAAAAAGATCAAGCTCACAGATGCACTCAGGCACATACTAAAACTGAAATGGCACTGGGCCGGCCACGTAGCGGCATGCACAGACCAACGCTGGACTCTTAAGAGCACAAAATGAAGCGGGCCACAATTAAAAAGAAACGTGGGGAGGCCACAAACACGTTGGGCGGACGACATAGTTACGATAGTGGGAAAAAACTGGATCGAAGTAGCACAAAACAGGAAAAAATGGAAGAAATTGGAGGAGGCACTGCATACACTAACACTAGGATTAATTTAACTCTACTAACATTAAAATTAAAATTGTAAAAATCATTGTTTAAAATTGTAAATATGTTTAGGTTTATAGCAAATAAAAATAAAAAGGCTTTTTTATTTTTTATTTTTATTATTTTTTTGTTGTCGTCGTTTGTTGTACGTCAAAAATGTATTTATTCGAGGTGAAATTCGCTCAACGCAACGATTACAATATATCAATATTATCAAACATTTTTCAGTGACACATCGCTTTATCTCTTTAGTGGGCGTTCCTCTTTAGACTTGAAGAAAGTTAAATCAATTACCAGTGATAAATGCTCACCTTTGTTACAGCACATGCCTTGTTGTCAGTTCAATTAATGCGTCACGGTGCAACAGGTGAAGCAATATATTTGCCGCTTTATTCAAATATCATCCTATTTTCAGCTCTAATTGCTTAGACATGCTCTATTTCAGGGTTTCCCAAACTTTGGGTCGCGAGCGAATTTTGAGTGGGTATAATATTTAGTGGGAGTACATTCAAACGAAATACCGAAATAAATTATACTTATCAAACTCACTGCGATTAAAAGTACCTACCTAACTCGAATTGAAGTTGATATCAAAATTGTAATAGCAAAACTTTGGAAACAATTTCATCATTACCATTAGAATAGTTAGTTAGTTGCCAAGTGTTTTATTAATTTTGGTAACTATTAAATTACCTAGAAGTGGATCCCGGGTTAGTAAACTTGCATTAGACATGTCGTAGACCAAACTTTGGGAACCACTGCTCTATTGTATTTCTGAATTATTTTTGCTAAGGTATTATGAAGCTTGTCTACAGATGTTAAAGTATCATTTTGATTATGCTAGCAAATGGTTCTCTAGCAAACTAAAGTTTATCTGTAGTACAAAAGATAAAGTATACAAACCTGTGCCCTCGTTACTAAAGAGTTATGAATTTAAACTATTTATGACTGTATGTATGAATGTACCTTAACAGCTGAAAATAAGGTTCAGTTTTATATGAAACGTAATTCTACTGAAGATGTATATTTTCATGACGCATTTGCACCTCCAAGTGATCCCATTCGATTTAATGATCTTGCAGTCAAATTTAGATCGGACACATTGTTAAATGTGCATATTGTGCATGTGTGTTTTTCTTTCACTGATCACCAACACCAAACACAAAGTTAGCAGCAGAAATAACCTCTTGAGGAGTCTAGTTTCAACATCGCGGGGAGCTTCGCCAAAGTTGTTGCGACTCACCGGCCTTTACCTCCTTTAGTGCGGGTGAATCCGCATGCCCAGTTTGGTGTCGCTCCGCTCACACCAGGGAAATTGATGTTGCCCTGAAAGTTTTCTTAGACACACAAAACCCTTAAACTCACACCCACCCGACCAACGACGTGAATTGTGGCAAGCTAGACACCCACCCCCTCCTGACTTTATACCGCCTTCAGAGAGTCTCCTACCAGTACACGAGTTGCCGTGGCCAATCTGAAAGTCCCTTAATCGCCTACGTGTTGGCCGCTGCAACGAAAACATGGTGAGATGGGGCATATCGGATGAAGAACAGTACGAATGCGATGCTGTTACCCAAACTATGGCACATCTCTTACTTTGCCCCCTTTCCCCGAAAAACTGCAGCCAAAGTGATCTTAACTTGGCTACCGAGGACGTGATAGAGGTTGCCAGATTTTAGTCCCAAAAGATTTGATCACTTAATATGTTATGTAAATATTGTAAAAAACCTAAACGAAAAAGAAAAAAAATCCCGCGCGTTAGAACCAAGCGTTTTGAGTCCACATTCCTCATACGAACTGCCAGAATGTGGAAACGCTTTGCCTGAGTCTGTCTTTCCGTTAAAGTACAATGTAGGTGTCTTCAAATCTCGAGTAAATAGATATTTTCTAGGTAAGCGTGCTACATCTCAGACCGCATATCTGCTTAACATCAGGCAGTGTGTAGTCAAAAGCAAACCTATTTGAAATAAAATAAAAATAAAAAAGGTAGTATTTATTTATTTCGGTATACAATTGCCTTATAATATGTCTAGTTACAATTACACTTATATAATAGTAACACAGTACACATTATACCCTGTCGTTAGGGTGTCGCAAATGGTATAAACAAAGTAAGTATAACGTACATGTCAAAATTTAGCGTTATTTTGTGATGATTTGTGAGCTTGAAACTTTTTCGTTGAGGTATTCTTCAATGGTATAATAGCATTTTTTTGTTAAAAGTTTTTTGAGTTTATTTTGGAATTTTTTGGGGTTAGTTTCTTCTTGTAGGTCTTTAGGTAGGTGGTTGTATGTTCTTATTATCATATACTCCGGTCCTCGTCTAACTATTTCTAATATTGGCTCCGGGGCTATTAGTTGGTTTTTCACATGTTTTGTTGAATGAAGTGGGGTCTACAGCTATCTTTTTGTCGGATATTCATCAGTATTCGGATACATTTTTTTTGAATCGAGTCTAATATCACGACCTCTAATATTCCAGGTGGAACCGGCATCACTCCCATGCTACAGCTGGTCCGCCACATCTGCAGCACGGCTAACGACCGCACGGAACTGAGGCTGATATTCGCCAACCAAACCGAGGAAGACATCCTACTCAGGAACGAACTGGAGAAGTACGAGAGAGAGCACCCAGACCAGTTCAAACTGTGGTACACCATTGACAGACCTACTGAAGGTAAGATAAACTAAACTAATATCGTAATATTATAGGTAGTTCTTTCGCCTTACTAGTGAAGTGGGGTTTAAGGGATGATTTATATTAGAACGGGGCAGGCGCGGGCGAGCCGGACGGGGCCCGCCCCATTCTAATATATCATCCCTAACCCGGTCATGAACCAATGAGTTCTTTGGAATTTATGTATCTAGGTACGGATTTACACAAGAAATGCTAGTAACTTTTCGGTGAAGACAAATATCGTAAGGCAACATGAATAGGTCTGCAGAAAAAAAGTTATGGCGTAAGTGAATCCACCAACCCGCCGGGCGTGGTGTGTAATGTATACAGGGTTATTTCTAGTCTTTTAGCATCCGTTTAAGGGCTTATTCTGTACATCAAAACTAACAACTTTTGTGAGGCGACTTTTGTCAAATATATATTTATTTATTAAATTATTACAAAATCAAAAGTCAATACAATAATGTCGAAACATAAATTTAGTCAAACAACCCGCCCCTAATTGTTCCCGGGGCAAAAAGTCCCCAAAACACTGGCCGCATTACCCCGTTGAATAGCAATGGCCAACCTGTGATGCAGGAAATAGCTGGAGCGGGGGTCACCACACTTCTCCCTAGTCCGCTGGCCAATCTGTCGAATCAACACCTTGGTCTCGGTCCCCAAGCGCCCAAAGTCTCAACAGCGATGGATTAAAGTACTAATTTTAATTTCCAGGCTGGAAGTACAGCTCAGGCTTCATAAACGAGGACATGATCAAAGAGCACCTGTTCCCCCACAGCGAAGACACACTCACCCTTATGTGCGGGCCGCCGCCGATGATCAACTTCGCCTGCAACCCCGCGCTTGAAAAGTTGGGCTTCAGTGAAGAACGCCGATTCGCTTACTAAACTAGCAAAGGTTCTTGTCCATCCTTCATCCATAGGACCTCTAATAAAACCGGTTCGGTTGAAAGCGACTTGCATCCTACGCAATCCTGCGGTTCATTTTTTTCCAGACTGGAAACTGCAAAAGGTGTAATCGTAAAAATGGAACGTTGATTAAAAAACTACCAAAAACAAATATGGCGAATGGTTACCCAACAGTCACTATCAAACTGGGCTTCAGTGAAGAACGTTGGTTCGCCTACTATACTAGTAAAGGTTCTTATCCATCCATCACCAATAGGACGTCCACTACTAGACATAGGCCTACCCTGTGGACCTCCAATAAAACCGGTTTGAAGCGCCTTGCATCCAGCGCGATCCTGCTGTCTTTTTTTCAGGCTGGAAATACATAAACAAAGAAAAAATCAAGAAGGATCAATTTAGCTTGTCAAACTGATGAATTTCTAACAATGAATCATCGAATTTGTTGTAAAATCATTGAAAGTAAATTAATTTGACAGGACTAAAATGTTACGTAGACCTACCTATATTTCATTTGAATGTTCAAGTTAAAAATATAGTCCTATTAAATCGGTTTAGTTTTTATGGTACAGCAAATTCAATATACTTGTTATTTTATAGAATTTTGTTGTGAATTTATATTTGCGCTATCTCTTGATTGAAAGGAGGAAACAAATAAATCCAAACAACTTTTTAAACAACATTATCTATTTCTCATAATAGTCATGATGACTGGGTAAACAAATCATTAATATAATTAGTCTGTGATAGATTATTAAAAAATATGGGACACGTATTTTTTCTTTTGTCAATCAAACAACAAATGACAAAGATAAACCTTGTCAAAGTTTGTGAGTGGGGGTCGTTACGTCACTTCTCTGATGATGATGTGACTTGTGACGTCACGCGGAACTTTGATGGGCTATATTTTTGTAAATTTTTATTTAGTTGTCAAAAGAAAAAATACGTGTCTAATTTTTTTTGATAATTAATCTGTCTGACGGACTAATTATATCTTTGTAGTCATCATTCCTAGAAGTGCATTTCATGAACAAATATTTTGATGTGGTGTGGTTATGTGAAAGGATATCGGAGATAGTGTCTTATTAATTTATAAGCTATAGTTACAATTGTTGTTAGTGCCTGGTTACTATACAGATGTTGCTTTACAAAGTGCAGGTACTTTTACTATTCTGGTCATTATGAACAACTTTTACTGTGGGATCAACTGCGAAATTGGGATAAAAATCTGCTGTTTCATACAAAAAATTAATCGACTCTCGATAAAATGTCGAAAACATCGATTTGCAGTTGTTCCCATTGTAAAAGGTGACGTCTACAAGTGGTATATTATTCAGAGAAAAATCGAACCAAGATGATATATACATCATTTGAAAACTTGTTTTATGGGCTTCCCAAAAATATTTTATTTAGATTTTTGCACCCCTCCAATTATTTTTAAATGCGACAAATAAATTGTATGAAAAATAACAATATAACTTATTATTTTTCTAGTTTAACAATAATAAAGTGCTTCTATCGTTATTTTACTTGCATTCGTAGCTGATTTTTTCACGTTCATCTCTTAATTTGCTAAAATTAAAAGTTATAACCTACCAGTGTGACCAGTTAGTAGGTACAATGTGACAAAAAACACTTAAAAAGTGTGTCTAATTGGTAAAAATGCTTTTATTTAACAATTTGGAGGTTACTTAATCAGGGTTGACAGGGAAAAACTACCTATTGAGCCAAATATATTTATTTATCCCAATAAATTCAAAATTAATTTAAAAAAGATGGGAGGGCTCTTTTTTGTTTTTAATTGTTGTAATAGACTCAGAAAAATATGAACTTTCTCGAAATGTAACAGGTGTTGTGGTTAGAATTTTTGATTATTATTATACCAGCCTCCATACATTTTGAGGACATGTCCTTTGTTCATAATGATGGGCATACACACCTGTGAAAGTTTCTGCACTTTGCAAAATAACGCCTTGTAAATGTAGACTATAACCGTCTTACCACAATGTTTAACAGTACAAATTGCATGGTTAGACAGTGTTTAAGGCGTTTTTAAGTCTTGTGTGGTAAGGCGGTAAGTGCTTAGTATTTTCTATTTAGGGAGCATAATACTAAAATTTTATTGCACATGGATGTTGTGAAAACTTATATAATATTATATACGTAAGAATATCGGAGTATTTCTTTGTTTTATAAAACATATCTTTGATAACAAAAAATTAACCCAGTGGATATCGCACGCATGGAAATACATCTCCCTTCGTGGGTAAGCCAATGCAGTAGAGTAAACTATTAAAAAGGCATGTTCTGTATAAACTAAAGTAAATTACTGGCTAATCTGAAATAACTTATTTTTTTGTTTTTTATATACTTGTTCTGCTATTTGTGGCGAAAGTAAATTCTCTATAATGAAATCGCTAAAGCCATTCTCGAGTTATAAAAGATTTAACCATCACAGTTTTTTTTTTTATATTTATAGACCTTTGTTATATTACACAATATTTATAAGATTTTTGACAGGCGATGCTAAAGTGAGGCAGTAAAAAATTAAATTACTATTCCCGCACAATAATCATTGAAAGACATTCTAAAACGTATGGTGTTTAAGTCAAATGTCGTAAATGTAAAATAAACTGTACGGTCGGCAGAATTAATGCAATATCCTCATGGGTGAGTTATCCATGTATTTTTTATACATATTTGCTTAAGTAGTTTTTATGCAGTAATTAGTTTTTTTATTTATTATTTAAGCTTGTATATTGTATATTTCATTGAAAAATGCTTCACGCTGCAGTTACAACCAGTTACAATTTATTTGTTGCAAATTATTATATAAGTGTTGTTATATATATATGTAATTTATATTCATATAATAGTGTTTTTAAAAATGTTTTTCCAATTAACGGATTTGCAAGCATTTTATTACTTTTTCTATGATGAGCATTTTATAATATTATATTTTTCTTACTCGTATGATACTTAATTATATACGATATTAACCAAGCCGCATTTTACTATAAAATATAATTTTTCAACTCAGACCAAATAAAAAATCAAGACAAAACCTTGTGAACCGAGAAGTGACGCCGGTTTTTTTATACATATGGTGAGTGCGTCGGTGTTACGCCGCCATAGTTCGACTGACAGGCCAAGGCGTAGTTTCCTTGTACATCTATGTGTGTGTAATTATGTCTGTACACGGCGAGGCGTAGTTTTGCCGGCCTCACTTGTTTGTTCACAACGTACTGTTAATTTTTTTATTTGGTCTGAGTTTTTCAATTACTTCAAGAAGAAAAAATGAATAATCAAAGATAGGTTTTCTCATCAGTACGTTCCATAAGCTTTTGTTATCAAACTTTGTTTTTCTATTGTTGGTTTTCACTATTTTCTAGGTATAGCAAGTAGGTGTATTGTATTTATTTAGATGTAGTATAAGTAACTTATGTAGATGGAATTTTAATAAAATTTGTTGTATTATTTGTGCATTTTTTATCTTAATATTATTTACTAGGGTAGATGCGTCATACATATATTTTGTGAGACGTAGTTTAGGTATGTTAGGACAGCCGACACCTATGACGCACGATGAACATATACATAATTAGTCCGTCGGTTAGATTAATTAAAATATACAATTTAGACAAGTATTTTTTTTCTTTTCTCAATCAAACAAAAAATGATTAAGATATAGCCCGTTAAATACTAATAAATATTGGGCGACATCTCACACACGGCCTCTGACCCCAAACTAAGAAAACCTTGTGATATGTCTGCCAGAGACTGATATACTACATATACATATTTTAAATACATACTTATATAGATAGTACCTAAATAACACCCAGACACAGAAAACACCTATGTTCATCACATAAATGCTTGCCCTGGTGGGGATCGAACCCACGCCTCTTTGATCCAGAAGTCAGGGTCACTAACCACTGAGCCACCGAGGCAGTCAAAAGTTAAAGTTCCCTGTAAAGCTTTGGTCTGGTGATCAGGACGCACAACGCTGCGGTATGCGCCGCAACGCAGCGTCACGACGCAGCATTTAGCGTCCCTGCGGAGAGGTGGTCAGTTGATTTTGCCGCAGCTACCAAGACTCAGTGACACACACCCGTGACGCACACCGCACACCGCAGCGTTGAACCGAGAATGACGCCGCGCTGTGCGGCAATACACCTCCCCACTTCACCGCGCATGCCCCTCGCCGCTGACGCATACTGCGACGGAACAAGAGAACATTCTCGACGTTTTTCATATGATTGTGTGTCCGGCAACGCATACCGCATACCGCAGCGTTGTGCGTCATGATCACCAGACCAAAGCTTGACGCGGACGTCACGCTATGGAAGACTGACTCGCTTTGTCTTCGCTATTTTTTATTTGATTGACAAAATAAACAATACAACACTTGGAATTTTTTTTCTAATCGGACTGACCAATAGTTAGATATTAAAGTATTTCTTTTACCCAGTCGTAATGCCATTATAGAGTTAGAGAAAGTATGAATACGAAAGTAATGTAAGTTTTCCGGGAACTGGGAGCTGTACTGTACCGTATCAGCCTTTTTTAATAGTCCACTGCAGGACGTAGGCCTACCCACGAAGGGTGTTTGGGCCATATCCACCACGCTGGCCCAGAGCGGGTTGGTGGATTCACATACGCCATCGAATTGCTTCTACGGACATATGCAGGTTGCCTCACGATGTTTTCCTTTTGTGGTGTGAATTTCCGTACATAAATTCCAAAGAACTCATTGGTACGGGACCGGGATTTGAACCCACGACCTCACGATGTAAGGCGGGTGTCACTACCTCTAAGCCACCACGGCTTTCCGGGAACGGTGTGCGCTTAAGCGAATTGAATCATCTCGGAGTGATCCTTCTATATAATCAATGGGAAGTTAGGCGCAGAACGCTGCGCAAACGGGAAAATATAGGTATGCGCGGGAGCCAGAGAGACGAGACGCTGGGACACACCCGCCCGCCAACCTCATGCCTCCCGCGCGCTCTCTACGCCCGTGCTTACCACTACGCCACGCGGCGTCGGTATTGTGCACACATGCGCAATAATTTGCGAATCACGGCGAAGTGCCATCTGCGGCTAACTTCTCATCAATTTCAATACACTTGTAAAAGACAAAAGACGGACCAATTAGTAATTATTTAGTACGTATAGGGGGCTATAGTGTTTATTGTGAAAATGTAACATTAATCATTAATTCGTTTACGAAAGGAATTCACATAATACCTACCTATGTGATTCAGTCAAATTAATCGTGTTGAAAAATGGAAGGGACTAGTTTGGATGAAGTGTTAGGAAAATTCAGTGTTTTTGGAAGATACCACATACAATTGATGTTTTTTGGAATAATGGCATTTGCTTCTAATGCCATTTTTGCTGTAAATTTTGTGTTTACAGTCGAGGCAACTGAATACAGGTAATTTATGAACAAGTTCATAATTAATTTTAAAGTAGCCATGAAGTAGATACGTACATCAATTTTTTTGAGTAAATCGCGAGACCTGGCAAACGCTGCTGTTTTGCCATTTAAAATAATTCTGGAGAATTTCCAATTAAGTAGGTACGTATGTCGATACCATCCACCAACCCGCTATGGGCCAGCGTGGTGGATATGGCCCAAACACCCTTCATGGGTAGGCCTACGTCCTGCAGTGGACTATTAAAAAAAAGCTGATACAGTATGTCAATAGCTAGACGTTTATTATTACCTAATATTTGATTTTTTATAAACGTAGAAGGGGTATAAAAATAGCCTAGGACCTATTCTCAAACCTACTACCAAAATACGCAAACTAATACAAATCGATCGAGCTGTTCGAAGGACTTCGATAACAAACACTGTGACACGAGATTTTTTATTTAAGCAAAAGATGTTTTTAGTAAGGCTACCTTTACCATCCTGTTTTGCCTGAGACAGTTTATCTTATAGCTAAAATTCTCCAAGTGTTTTGGCTTTTAATAGTAAATAACCCATTGCACCTGTTCCCGTCACAGGCCCTATCACCTTCAAAGAGAAATAGAAACAAATCTACCATACTGTTCCACGGATTGTTTGGATTTACAAACGTCGTACTTATTTCATTTCGTAGACTAGCGTGATTTTTGCACATTTTAACTAGATACACAGGTGTTACTCGAGGAAGATCGCCCAATGGCATCGAAAATTCGAAACTATTGCTCTACTGCCAAAATGAATAACACTTGTGTTAAAGGTACCTACATCTTATTCTAGATTAAAATGTGGTGTTATTTCATTTCCGAACGCATGCAGGTTTTTTACAATGTTCTCGCTCTCTGAAAAGTCGTGCCTAGTAAGTATAAAGGCACCAAGAAATGGAAAGGTCTCTAGTAATTAGATAAATCCTTGACTTAAACTATTGGTCGAGCGAACGAAACACCTGACAAAATTTTCTTTCACGGGCTTGTTTGGGTATGACTGGATATGAATTGGCACGTAGGTCGCATTTTTTAAAAAAAGCTGATAAACAGTAAGTAGGTAGGTAAGTTCGTATGCGCCGAGTGGCTATAGCCCTGGTGTCAGAGTTTAGAGCCGCCTGAAGGTCTCTGACATGGCTAAACGGCTTTATACAACCGGGGCCTACAAACCTGTCATCCGAGTCACGATACCCGCTAAGCAAGCAAAAGTTGCAATAACATTACTGAACGTAACTTCAACGAGCTTGTAACTTACACAATATAAGGTTGCAACGTTCATGTAAGCTTACAGTGAGCTTGAAACGAAGCCCTAACGGTTACGCTGTAGATAAACCCTGTAACTTGCCCAGAGCCGATCACCAAAACTTTATATAACTTTAAAACGTGAAGTTGCAGTAACATTACATATAAAACATATCTGAAAGTTGTAAAGTTAAGTTTCCAAAAGTATAACGTTTAAAATTTCCACAATTTACAATTTGAAAGGTAATAGTAACTTGTCTCAACTAAAGATCTCGCTTAAAGATCACATTCACAATGAATCTTGCACGTGGCTCGCTTTTATTTAGTTGTCGCAAAGTTACATTAAATTTGTAGGTTTCAGGTAAGTTTGAAATGAATCTTTCTTAAAATTAGGACCAGAAACATGCACGTAACTTGCATTTATTTTGTTTTATCCAGTTTCCAAAAAACATTTTCTTTAATTTTATTGTTTTAAAGTTCTAAATACAAGTCCTAGAGGTGGGTATGTGTGATTTGAGGGGAGAATGTGAGACTTTTTTTGTTTATTCGCAGTAAGGAATGTTGTAATCTAATTTTCAAATGGGGATACTAATTTCTGCAAACACAACACCACCGCGAAGCAGAATATTAATGTGCTATGCTAACGCCAGCTAGTTTTTCAATGTTAACTAAGAAATTCTACAGTTACATACAACTTTCGAAAATTAAGTTCCAGCAACATTCTATAGGTTAGCTAAATAACGAGAACAATTCGTAATGTTGTAGGAAAGTTGAAAAAAAATAAGTATAAAAAAGGCGTATTGTCGCAATGTTCCAGTATAACATTTCAGTAACTTTCATTTTTAAGGTACAGGCAATGCCAGACAGTGAAGTTAATAAAATTATATATATATATATTTTTTTTTTTTAACTAAACGAAACATTTTTACAATTCAGATAGGTACATGGACAAGAAGTAAAGCACTAACTGAAATTTACAAATTTACAAATTTATATTGCTGCAAAGTTTTACTTGTCACGTCCCAATTACATTTTTGCAACAATGTTCGGTACATTTTGGAGGCTATAATCCCAGCTAATTAGAAATGTAGGCTTTTATGCGAAATATAACAGTAACATAACGAAATAACTCTTAATAAATTTTAACCTAACAATAAGATCTACGTAACTGACATGTTCCTGCAACATGATGTTTGAAATTTACAAATGTGCCATATACAAACTTTCTACAACTTATTGCAAGTTACATGCTTAGTTAGTGCTCAGTTGTAAATGCCACTCGCGGTCACCGATCCGAAGTGTGACTGTGCCGGATGTTGCTTATATTTAGTGATCACTGACAAACACCTAGTCAAACTACGTTATGAACGCTACATAATCTAACTACACCCTGTGTAAACAGGTACTTATTCATATTTTGTACCTATGATGAATGTTCGATATTCAAATTTTAAGACTGCTGCTGCGAATATAAACAATTAAATATAGCAAGATCGGAACGAGGCCGTTTGGCGATCGACTATGCTCATATTCGTAAAGTTTGTTTGAGATTGAGTTCCGGGCGTATCAAATAGTACCTATCGACAGCTATATTGACACAGTTGTTACAATTAAAATCACTTTACAGTCTACAATTTATTTATAACGAGCCTGTATTGTTCCCCCGTTGTTAGGATACAGTACGGACAACTGTTGACCAATGGTGTCACAAAGTTCTCGAGTGGAGACCACGTACCGGTAAACGCAGCGTAGGACATCCATCCACAAGGTCGACAGACAACCTCAATAGGACAGTAGGATCGCGCTGGTTGCAAGTCGCTTCCAACCGGTTTCATTATCCATGTATGAGAGACCTATGTCTAGCAGTAAACGTCCAATGGTTGATGGATTGATTGTTCCACTGCTGGGCAAAGGCACTCTTCCCTCCTTATAGAAGGCACGATCTACCTGAGTGGCCGAGTCTTTGTTGATTAGTTAGATCTGTCTTTTGTCTTCTACAGTCTACGAATCAAGTTGTTAAAACAATTAGGTAAGTAGTTTATTTAAATTATTTTGGAGCTACTTTTTAATTGCAGATGCTTGGACGAAGCATTTGCTAACAACTCGTGCGGGAGCGTAGACGGCCCGCGATGTACGGTGTGGGAGTATGACAACCCTTACAGCTTCGTGGCTGAAGTAAGCCCTAATCCTTATCCTTACTTCCTTATAATTGTTGTTTTTAAACTATCGCGATTTGAACACATTATTACTATATACTTACTACGGGACTAATCGCGCACTAAAATTACGAGATAAATAAATACCTCATCAGCCCGACGTTTCGGCCGAGTTGCATCGACCGTGCTCACGGGTAGACTGATCGTCGGGATGATGTGGTATTTATTCCTTATAATTGTTATACCTAAATTCGAAAGTGTATTTTTATTTATTCCTCTTCCCGGATTGACTTGATTTTTGGCATGGACATAGCATAGTTTGAAAGGCGGAAAAAAGCTTCTTTTTATCCCGGAAAAATAAAAGGTTCATACAGAATAGTACAAGAATCAAAATACCATACGGGTGAAACCGTAGGCAAAAGCTAGTCCTTTTTCCTTTCGTCGTGCTGTTGCTGCGACGCTTGGCAGCCATTAGTGTGTAGTGCAACTGCGGCCGACTTCATGGGTCGCTGCACTTGCTGTCTGCAGTCGCAGTAATATATTCGAAATAGTTCCTTAAGTTTTAAGGTTCCTATTAAACTTGGAATAAAATAATTTTATTGAATCTGAAACAAAATCAATAATGTTGTTTTTAAACTTTCGCGATTTGAATACATTATTATTATAAGGATAGGTACTACGGGACTAATCGCGCACTAAAATCCCCGTGTCTACCTGTGACCACGGCCTATACAACTCGGCCGAAACGTCGGGATGAGGAGGTATTTATTTATCTCGTAATTTTAGTGCGCGATTAGTCCAGTAGTATATAATAATAAAATTAATAATTATAAATAAACAAATGTTTTGACCAACAGTTTGAGCTAGCCTGCCAGGAATGGAAGCAGGCTCTAGTGGGCACGGTGCACAGTTTCGGCTACATGGTGGGACTTCTCATCATAGGACCCTTATCCGACAGGTAGATACTTCACTTCGTCGTTACAATAAATCATTTTCCAAATAATCATCAAATGAGTGAGAAAACAAAAGAGAGAGAAAATTCTGAATCAGGTAAGAAGAGTGTAAGAGAATTATAAATTTTATAGAATTACATAGGATTTAGATACTAACCGTCTTCCACAAAAGATTTAAACACATTTTAAGCTCTGTTTAACCGTTCTATTTGCACAGTTAAACATAGTCTAAAGTGTGCGTAAAACTTTTGTAGTAAGACCGTAAATCCTTGAAATATAACTTTTATAAAATAGGACGTGTACCTTCAGCAGTTCTTTTTTGTTTTCCTGTGCAAGACATAAAAGGCTATTGTATTTTATTTAATAAAACTGAAGCTTTCTCATTATGAAAAGACTCTTCATGTCTTCAGTACTAGGGATGGCCATACTACTGAAGACATGGGCGTAGCTATGCACAAGTGACAACAATGCACAAGACCATATCCACACTGGAAACTTTTTAGCCACCCCAAAAAACTGGAAAGTTTTTTGAGGTGGGTTCATTCAATTTTTCTAGGATTAGCAAAAAGTGGCATCTGTGTCAACCCTAGAGAAAATCTCTAACAGCGCCGATAAATAAGATACGATGTAAAACAATGAATCATTTAATTTCCTTTTCTGAAAAGGATAGGAAGAAAGAAAATGCTGATCGTGACGGGAGTGGTGGGCGCAGCTTGCGGCGTGGCGAGGAGTTTCACGTATTCCTACTGGCTCTATATCGCGCTGGAATTCTTCGAGGCCGTCCTAGGAGACACCTGCTCTCCGGCTACTATATTAAGTAAGAAAATATACTAGGAAAACAAAGTACCTACCCATGGTATTTTAATGGGGCCCAATCACATTTAGTAAGTTAATTATTAATAGGGGTGGGCGTTTTATGTAGGTTAATTATTAAGCTACGAAGGGTGATTGGACCATATTAAAATACCATGACAGACAGATAGACAGACGCGATCAAAGCGTCACCCTTTTAATGGTGAGCATTTTGCGCATTAAAACCAAGCGTTTCGAATCCATATTCCTCATACGAACAACCAGAATGTATCTCGATTCTTTCTTGGCCGATTTGGTTAATATTCGGAAATGTTAATCATGTTAATTAAAAACAACATATTAAACAATATTGTCAAATATCATCAAAATGGGCTGATAAATTATGCCCCGCCAGTGGGGCGGTTTCGCGAGGCAAAGTCGAATTCGCCAAATGGTGCTATAGCAGTTTCCCTGACTTTTTATCTTATGCATAGTTTTATTATTTAAAACTTAATCAAGATATTTATTTATGTTTTTTTTTCAGGTTTGGAGTTTGTATCAGCAAAACACAGAGTAGTATTCTTTTATCTCTGTCAGTTAGGTGTTATGGGTGGACGTATTATGTACTCCTTTATAGCCTGGGGTGTCCCTTATTGGAGAAACTTACTTCAAACTATTTATTTCCCAGGATTTTTGTTCATTACTTATTCCTTTTTGATCGATGAAAGCCCAAGATGGCTGTTGGCGAAAGGGAAAGAAAAAGAAGTAGAAGCAGTCATAAAGAAAATGGCTCGTAAAAATAAAATAACGATCGATAGAGGAGCCCTTAATAAACTTGTAGTTGCTGAAGACACAAATGAGACAAGAATGAGTTTGATTGGTTTGTTGAAAATGACATTTAAATCTCGAACGTTACTGAAGCGTTGTATCGTTTGCATTATCTGGTGGATTTCCTCTACGTTTATAAATTATGGGATTATTATAAACTCTGTGTCCCTGCAAGGAAATAAATATCTTAACTTCGCATTAATTCAACTCGTCAGCCTGGTTGGCATCATGTTTTTGATGTATATTCTGAAAAATTACAAAAGAAGAATCCCGTTGATGTTTTCGTTCTTTGGTGGAGCTTTAATTTGCTTTGGCCAACCATTTATGCCTAAAGGTAAGCATTTTTTAACCCTTTACCCCAAAAATAATTAACTACTTATTATATTTTTAGCAAATCACATTTTAATAGATACTGCATTCAGTATACCTACTGATATTTGTATGTTACCTAATTAGATTTTTTAGACAAGACGGACCCTTTCAAAATTCAAAACAAATCCCTTACAAAAAGTGACCACACTTCAGACCAAATCAATATTCTTACCTACCTAAATAAAATTCATAATTTTATTGAATCTGCCCCACCAAGGTGAGGCGAATGGGGCAGATTCCATTCCAAAAATGAAGCAGCGGAATCTGCCTCAACAATGGGGCGGCTTGTGTGGGGCAAAGTGGAATTCACCTATTTTTCGCCAAACCGACTGCAAGAGTGTTAAATTCAAAACGAAAACAGTGATTAAGACTGCGCGCGTACTCGCAAAATACCAAAATGTCCGACTGGTGACACTGGTATTTCTGTTAGGTCATTTTTATGAGATTACATTTTTCGAGTATTAGGTATCTTATTCGTACTTTCTAGCTCATGAAAGGTTCAAGAAACTTGGGGATGATTTATTAGAATGAAGTGTGCACGTGCGACGCGCGGCGTACGTCTATGGACCTAAAATACTGAAACTGTATTATAGTAAGGTAAACGTACCAATGTACGGACGTTTTTGAACTTTGCTGACTTTGAAGTAATACTACCCTTATACTAATAGACTTACAACAACAAAGTGTATATGACCAGGTAGGGCATTTATCAAAGTTTTATAATAATTAAACTTTTTTTAATTTGTTTGAGCTTTAATGGGATTTAATATCCAAAATGTAAAAAAATACCCAAATGTACCAAACCGCGGACGAATTGTCCTAATGCGCGGAATGTCGTCCCAATTCCCGGACGCTATACGAAATTGAACTCTATTTGCTTTGTATTAGAATCTAAATTGCCTTACTATTGTATTATTATTTTTATGAACTTTCAAATCGACCCGAATCTTGGACAAATCGTCCCAATTCCCGGACGCTATTCGAATTAGAACTCTATTTGCTTTACATCAGAAATTAAATTGACTAATTGTATTATTACTCATTATTATTATGGAATATTTTAGTTTAAGCCATTTAAGGTCTCATAAATCAAAGAAATAATAGTTTACATGCAATAAAATATATTTCAAACAAACAATAATAACATTATGAAAAAAAAATGCTGAAACGTTAGATAGTTAACACTAATAGCACTGGTAAAGGAACCGTATTTTGTCCGTTGCAAGATAAGCGGCTTAAATGATTCCCAAGGTAATGTATTCAGTCTTCCCGTACAAAATAAAATGCGTACTCTTATATAATAATATCCTACAGTCTCTAAGGCAACCTCAGTAGTATAGTTACCTTTAGAACACGGCCTACCTAGATATGACACTACATCTGGCGGTCAAAGAATTAATGCTTTTAGTCAGAAGTCTTGGTACATTCTTTAAGAAAGAGCTATGAAAAAGATTGCCCGTTGAAAAATGAGAACTTTAGTTTTTCAGTCCTAAAAAAACAATGGTGGAATAATAACCATGCTTAAATTAAAGGTCAGACATCTTTTCAACAGAGCTATAAGCACTGATACACCAGCGAACTGACAAGAGTATACAAATATGCACCACCTATTCAAGGTAAAGGTAAAAAAAGCCAGAAAAACTCACGGAAAACGTTTAGCAACTCTGTTCAATCTAAGAGTGAAACTACGTGACTCAGAAAAAATATATGGTGTGACTCACAAATAAAGTTAGGCATTTCAAGAAGCCTGGTAGTACTTATAAAATCTCAGACCAGAAGCAATTTGAATTGCTTCTACAAACGTACTTTTACCGACTGCCAACTGAACTACACAGATGGATGGGAACCGCATAGATCTGGTATAGAAGACAGGGGATTTTGCAGACATTATTGTCACATAGGAGACTCTTTTATGGGTAATAAGCACTTTCCAACCACACAAAGCACCCAAACTGTGTGAAATATATCCAGTTCTTTTTCAATGGGGCCTAAAAATGATAAAATACTTTTAATCGCCATGTTTAGATCGTGTATGGCGTGGATTTTTCAGATATATACTTAAAACTTGGAGAGAAGTAACAGTGGTCTTACTGCCAAAGCCAAGAAAGATCGATTATACAAATCCAAGGTCGTTTGCACCAATAACCTCAGCTCTTTCTTATTGAAAACGCTGAAAATAATCTGCAATGAGCACATAAGAGAAGAGCACATAGACCCCTAGCAAAAAACGCAGTCCACAATAATCAACATGCCTATTAATCAGGAAAATCAACGGTGGAGAGCACTCCACCAAGTTACCTACAAAATCAAATCTGCACTGGAAATCAAACAGTTCTGTTTAGCCAGCTTCATTGACATTGAAAGGACGTTTGTTAAGACTATTTTCATTAATATTAATATTTAGGTAAGTTTGCGAAAATAGTAGATAGTAGTACATTATCACAATGCTCGCTAGCAGAACATTCAACTTTGAAATGGCAAGCACCACGCGCTCACATAAAGTCGCTCGAGTCACAAAATACTGCCTGAAGACAAGGTAACTAGTAAAAATTACATGATCTCTATCATGTCATTTTACTAGTGGTCGAATTTGTTGCACTCCTTAACAAATTAGGCATTGACACTGTGGCATATGCTGAAAACCTGGTGATAATAGTATCTGAACTTTTTGACTTTCAACTTCGTGTTAGGAGATAAAATGAAAAATGGTGTGAACGCCACAGACTGTCCGTAAATCCACCACTGAAATGGAGTTAGTGTTATTCACACAAAAAAACAAGAAAACAGATTTATTATGATACTACTATGAACTCTATGTATGATACTATTAGGTTAATACTAATCAAGGAAGTTAAATATCTAGGTATCTGGCTAGACTATTAAGTTCTGTGGAAAAATACTCGAATATGTCGCCACTAAGGCAACAAAATTTTATGGCAATGCACTAAAGCGGTAGAAAAAGACTGAAGTCTAACAAATAATCAGATACCAACATGCGCAAAATACAACTATGCTACGAGAAACGCAGAATAGCGTGCTCTTTAATTAACAAATGTATGAAAAATACACACTCAGCTGCTATCGAAATAATCTTAGAGACCACACCGCTGCACCTGCATATATACAGCAGGAATCGATGACTTCTGCCCTATGAATTCTAAATCATTAATCAGATTAAAAAAAAATCTAGAAATATGTGGAAAAATACGAGTGCTACAACAACCCACTGCAAAATAATCGACCGGGCGATGGCAATCATCTCCAAAGCAAAAAATGGTACGGATATTGTAGCTAGAACACAGCTCGACAGAGAAAAGTATGAGCTAGTCATAGAGAAGGATATATTGCTACCTTGGAACATATACGCAGATGGTGCAAAAAACTTGGGCTAAGAGATTCCTTTGCCAAAATCAAAATCTGAGCACGAAAAATCTTACTTAAGATAATCTTTTAAACATAATGTAAAAATATTAATATTATAATATTATTTTAAATATACCTACGTTGTAAATCGATCCAAAAACATTTTATGTCATATATAAAAATACAGTTTAAGCAATACTAAAGCAAACTGGTTACGACTATTGCTTGAACCAGCCCAAAATAATTCTTGATTCAAAGGAATAAGACGTAAACGAATTATAATAATCGCATTTTGCACAATTTTGAAAACGATGTTATAACATGCAAGGAAAAATGAGACTTATTTCAAGGCAATAAGGTCGAGATCCGAACTTTGGTACAACGGTTATTAAAGAACTGATGTGTGTCCTACTTCTCGGACGGAAAATGTGATTATTGTCCGTGCATTGGGACAAGTACGGGTTTAGTGAGTACCAGTAGGCGGATACGCAAATATCATAAATAATCATAAAGATTATGTCTAGATTATAGGTTATAATATTAAGTAATTTATCCAAGTATCGTTATAAAATAGCACACTTTCTGTATCACATTAGACAACTAAGAAATGAACTGAAGTTGATGACAGGGTAGGCACCAAATTCAGTTACTGAATTAACAGATTAACGAAAATTTTACGACACCGCACTTTTGAGATAATTTGGTTTGGACACCATTACACTACGTGTACAGTTTTGCCTGTATAATACTTTGAAATATAACCAAGAATTTATTGTCATTCATAAGATTAAGTTAAACTTTCGTAGAAAATTACAAAAATTAAAAAACCGAGTATCGTCCGCGTTTTGGGACTCGTCCGCAGTTACGTACGTTTACCTTACCTACGCGCAAACTTTGAAGTTTTGGAAGTTAGCTATTTGTAAATGGTTTTTGTTGTTTGCAGAAATGTCGTGGCTCTCCGTCGTATGCTACATGATCAGCAAACTGATGGGGACGTTTTTCTTCAGTATCACGTATATCTATACATCGGAGTTGTTTCCTACATACACAAGGAACTCGATGCACGCCATGTGCTCTTCTATTGGAAGGATCGGCGCTATCTTGGCTCCGCAAACGCCCTTGCTGGTAATTATTGTCTTATTTATAGTGCTTCCCACATACCAAGGTTTATGTAAAAAAAACTTGGCAACAATCAATTTAAAAATGTGCCAGGACTGCAGGATTTGGACCTGAATAACTGATTTTAAAATTCCAGTTCCGGTGTTTTACCAATTTTTCTTGGCCACCTTTCGACGCTCTCACCAAATTAGGTACCTAATTGGTAAAGCATCATGACGGGAGAATCAAATATGCAAGTTCACATCCTGCGGTCTCGACAGAATTTCAATTTCAATTCAATTTTCAATTTCTTTATTTTCTTAATAAGTAACTTTACAATCAGAACCAATACGTTACTTATTTTGGACTTAATTACACACAGAAAATAGTTTAAAACTATTACTTAATATATAAAAATATAGGTACTATGTTTACAATGCTGTTATGGCACATCTTTTGAAGAAAAAGATGTGCCATAATACATGAAAAATATTGAACTTTTTATGTTATGTGGGTAGGTAGGTACTGGACTGGCCTTTGCAAAAGTCCACTGCTGATCTAACCACAAAGAGTGATTGGCCATATCTCCCACGCTGGCCCAGTGCGGATGGGTGGATTCACATACGCCATCTTTTTAGTAGTTTATCTGTAAATGCCAAAAAACCCAAAAAAAATTATAATCAGCCCTAATGTAAAAAAGTAATAAAGAACAAAATCTGTAATCGTAATCTGGTTTCGTCGACCCTCATTCTGAGGGGAGGTACCGGCCTCGAGGAGAAAATCTGTTCTAGATGGCGTATTGGTCAGGTCTTCCAACGTTACTCTTCGGCGGTGCGTCCCTCGCGGCCGGCCTCGTCACGTTCCTAGTGCCCGACACCGCAGACAACGCGCTGCCCGACACCGTACGGGAAGCAGAAAATATCGGAAAAACTACGAAAGCAGCCAAACAGGCCGATACCCTTGAATTACATGAGAAAGAGCCTCTGTCAAGTTGATAAACTATGCAATAAAAAGATTTAATTTAATTATTATGTACTTATCTATTTCTCTACAAGTTCTACAACGCAACCGTGCAAAAAATCAAAAATGGGCTCAGACTTTGAACTTTGCGTAACGTTATGTTCAGGATTTAAGAGCGCGGCTCTTGTCGGTGGAGCAACTTCTACCATGTGTCGCGGTACTCCGCCAGCGTCTTCTCTTCACCTCACTGTACGACATGACATCTACATTTTCTTTGATCTGATCTAAAAAATGTCTTCCATGGTCTCCTCTTCCTCTTTTGCGGAACGTTATAGATCTTAATTTTTGTCGAAAATCCTTACTTCCTTACTAATACTAATAATATATATTATAAATGCGAAAGTAACTCTTTCTGTCTGTCTGTCTGTCGCGCTTTCACGCCAAAACTACTGAACCGATCTCAATAAAATTTGGTACACAGATAGTATAGAGCCTGAGAAAGGACATAGACTACATTTTATCCCGAAAATTGCATAATTCCCGTAGGATAGGACAAAATCTATCGTTAGCGAAACTGTCACCTATCACAACGACGCTAAAAGGCCCAATTTTGAAGGCACCATCTTAATTATAACAGTTAATTAGACTATTTCTGTTTCTTTTTTAATTTAGGCATTCGATAGAGAGAACACTTTTTACGTTGCTATTAAATTTACAATGGCGCGTTTATAATTGGGTTGATTGGGCCTAATATGGATTGACAAAACGTAATTAGATGACAGGTGACATACATTGACCGCAGACTTTTATAAACGTCTCGCTTAGCATAGCAAAGGAACAAATTGTCTTTCCACCATTATAGCTCCTCGAACAGGAAATAAAGTATGGACTGACAATGACAACTGACATTATTGGACAAATTGGACAAAATAGTTTTCCCTTTGCCATGCTACATATTACAATGACGTTTAATACTGGGCCGTCATTTCGTCTGACATTAAAAATATTTTTAAATATACCACTATTAGAGGTTAACCATAATTCTTTATTCTACCTTTATGGTACCGAATTCATTCAATTTTCAATTCAATACTAAGAAACGGATCGATTTGATTTTTAGAATTAGTATGGCATGAGTATGAGTATCTTGAAACTAAGGTTATTAACCTTGATTCTGAATTGTGACCTGGACACGAACATACATTTTTGTTGGTTTGGTTAGGATTGAATAGTGATAAAAGAGCAGCCCGGCTCAGTTGCGGCACTCCTCATGAGGCACGCAACTTGCCGGCCAGCTTCTCAGCTGCTATAGTTAAAAACCCCAGAAAAGCGGCCCAACCTCGAGTGCAAACTTCTAAACTGCCTAGGGGGAAAAGACCGACAAGACGGAAACCCATGGGCGGGTACACTCTAGCCTTATCATAATCAACAGAGCATTTTTAAGTATTTATAAGGTATTTTGATGTCGGGTTAGGTTTTAACAGTAACAACAAGATGCAAGGTACTTGATTTTTTTATATAGCAAGTGCCTTTATTAACTACCTCTAAATACAACACTTACAATGTAAAACTTCATAAACTACTACTACATATCAAGCAATTGGATCATCCACAGACCCTTGAAGGTCTAAAGATATTCTAAATGCTCGAGCCCACTGGCAGTTAGCAGCGTGCCCAGCATGCTGGCAGCATTGCCAATCAGCTTGGCAATGTTGTTTATACGTTGCGCCAAATAAACACCAGCATTTTGGTCACGCGGCGGGTACACCAGACTCTCAGAAAGACTTTTGAAAACAAGATGAGCTCCCGGCCACCACGCGCACAATGTCTCAATTTCTATCACAACGACGCTAAAAGGCCCAATTTTGAAGGCACCATCTTAATTATAACAGTTAATTAGACTATTTCTGTTTCTTTTTCACTTTAGTTATTCGATAGAGAGAACACTTTTTACGTTGCTATCAATTGCTCCCGGTCACCACGCGCACAATGTCTCAATTTCAAACGGCTCAAATATGTAACCACTGCCGAGGTTAGCATATTTGGGCCGTTTGTGCTGCTCCGCCGAATTGGCCACCGCTCCAGCCCTAATTTGAGTCTCAGAAAGATGTGACGGCGCCAAAGTATCGACGCAAGTCGTGTCCCATTCTAAGGGCCGTCTATACTTCCATGGGACCTGCTTCATACCGTCAGGCCTTTTGCCATCACCACGTGAAAACCCATTCGGTTCGAGTACGGCTGCGATATTGGCGGTCGCAAAAGCCCTGCGTGTGACATCGTTCACAATGGCGTGGCAACCAATTCGACCAGCGCTTCTTGAGCAAGAAAGACGGTGGTGACCGAGCCGGTCAATTAGGGTACTTGAATAGGTGAGAGCGCTCAGCTATGTGCGGCGCTGCAGCAAGGTGGGTCGACTATCTCGACGATATCATTAATACCGCCGTTCGAGCCTGGTCACGACCGACAAAGAGCCTAAGTAGATGGCACTGTAAGAGAGAGGCCTATACTCAACGTGGGACAAAGAAAGCTGCGTATGATAACGATTACGAAACAAATTAGTTGAGATTAGCTGTTTTTTAGGTTTGAAATGATTATTTTCTACAATATTTGTGTACCGTTTCACATTGAATAGGGGCTAATATTTTGTGGCGCACTTACTATTTTTGTTACCATATTTTTTTGACAAGATAAACAAATTAAATTATATCGCGGGCGAAGCCGCGGGTAAAAGCTAGTAAAAAATAATTAAACAAAAATTTGTCCTGCCCCCCGACCGCCTAAGCAATAGAAATCGTAATAGCAATCGTTTATGCCGTCATTTTAATCATTTGGCACCGCCTATGTGACGTTATCCATCAAAGTTGTTAATCCAACGATTGTTTTCGCAATCCGCGCAAAGCAATTGATGGCTAACGTCACATAGGCGGTGCCAAATGATTAAAATGAAGTTATAAACGATTGCTATTACGATTGCTATTGCTTAGGCGGTCGGGGGCTGGTCCTGAACACGCTCTATGAGATTGATTCTAGAAAAGAAACAAAAAGTGCTGCCTCCAATTTTCATATCTCAACGGAGGAAACTTAATTTAAATATTTTTCAAGATGACGGAAAATTCTCATATTATTATAGGAAATTTTGGTCGACAAGACTTCCACCACTTCCACGTATCTAATATCTAAAAACCTTATGGGTTCACTTGCACTTCTAAGTATATCTACCTACCTTTATAATGACTAGACAATTATTGTCTAATGACATGGCTTACTTAAAAATGTATTATTACCCGCTAAGCAAGCAAAAGTTGCAATAACATTTCTGAAAGTAACGTCAACAAGCTTGTAACTTACAAATATAAAGTTGCAACGTTCATGCAAGCTTACGGCGAGCTTGAAACAAAGCCCTAACGGCCGCGCTGTAGATAAACCTTGTAACTTGCCTAGAGCTGATCACAAAACTTTTTATAACTTTAAAAAGTGAAGTTGCAGGAACATTACACATGAAACATATCTGAAAGTTGAAAAGTTAACTTTCCGCAAGTATGACGTTATACATTTCCACAACTTTAAATTTAAAAGGTAATAGTAACTTGTCTGAACTATCTTGCCAAAAGGTTACAAATGAAACTTGCACGTGGCTTGCTTTTTTAGTTGTCGTAAAGTTTCATTCGTCAGCTTTCAGTTTCTAAAAAACATTTATTTTTTTAATTTTCTTAAGGCAGTTCTAACTTAGAACTATTGCCTATGACTTGCACTTGGAACTCTACAGTAACATTTGGCTTTTAAGTTTTGACAAAAGTCGCAGAACAAAAGTTGTTAGTTTTGATGTACAGAATAAGCCCCTAAAAGGATCCTGTATATAGGTATTTTTATGTAAGTATGACCACTCATAACTTTATACAGGACAGTCCGATTTCGATAGTTCTATTTTTGTTCGGTAGAACATATTTCAGAGGTGGTTCCGTTTTAATTTTATCGTACCTAATCGGCTGTCATTTTTGAGAAATCAACAATACTATAAAAGTACTATTTACATCGATCCGCGCGAACTATTCGAATTCTGCACACGGTTGAAGTCGGATAGGTTATTTTTGGTGAAAAATAATAAATATATACCTAATACTCGTAATATCACGTGACCGAATCGATTGAAAAACACATATCTATTAGAATACATTTAATTAGGTAATGCACTTCGTAAACTTAATTATGAATGAATTGGTCAGTTACATTGTATTAACATCACTTGGAGGAATTGTAGGTAGGTATATAAAATTATTCTTAATTTGTAAATCACAAAATGTTCACCTGAAATACTGTACTATAATTATAACATTACTAGCAATGACACCAATTATTTGTATGGTCAAATGTTTGTCTAAAACGAATAATCCATAGACAAGGAAAACGGGTGTATCGTAGTGAATCATTTTGATCATTCCACTTGCTGTTTTTCGATACGGACCTGCAAATAACATAAAATATTGTATCTATAATGTATAAGTACGAGTAGGTATAATGTTTTATCTACGACAACGGGCTTGCTCGATTTATTTTTCCATGATTTCAGTTGCATGATCTAGAATTTACACCCTCGAATTCTTTATTAAACCAGACATCCGTATAGCAAGTGCCTCGGTTATGACCATTGACCCGCCCCCCAACCGCCTAAGCAATAGCAATCGTAATAGCAATCGTTTATGACTTCATTTTAGTCATTTGGCACCGCCTATGTGACGTTAGCCATCAAAGTTGTTCATTCAAGGATTCCTTTCGCAATCCGCGCAAAGCAATTGATGGCTAACGTCACATAGGCGGTGCCAAATGACTAAAATGAAGTCATAAACGATTGCTATTACGATTGCTATTGCTTAGGCGGTCAGGGGGCCGGTTGTGGTCATTTTGGTGTCAATATTATTGCATAAATGGTAATTATTGATTATTGGTGTGAATCTCAAATTATATATATTTTAAATATCATTTGAACATTAAATTGTCCAATTAGTCGTTAAATTTCAAAGTGGCCGCAAATGATAATAAGATGGCTTCAACCGGGGCCATCAAACCAACATATAAAAGTTAGATGCTGCCTTACCATCGTAGTGGCAAGAGATGAGCTCTATACACAGTAATTTCATTGTCCGTATTTGTTGTTTGAACCAGTCGTTGACAACAGCTGCTGCGATCAACTGCACGTGGTAGAACCCGGCCCACAGCCCAATAGTAATAGTCGCAATTAAAGGGTACAGCTGGAAAATAAAATTAAAACAACTGTGGGTTAGTTATCTTTTGCAAGTCAAATGCAGAGAATACTGGAAATAAATAAATAAATATTGGGGGACATCTTACACACGGACTCTGACCCCGAACTAAGCAAAGCTTGTGATATGGCTTCTAGACTGATTATACCATATATTTTTAGATACATACTTGTATAGATAGTATCTAAATACACCCAGACACAGAGCAAACACCTATGTTCATCACATAAATGCGATCGATGCTGGGTGGGGATCGAACCCACGCCTTTTTGATCTAGAAGTCAGGTTTACTAACCACTGAGCCACCGAGGCAGTCGCAAATGATCGTTCAGCTATCTTACGAGTAGTATGTAGGTATCCGAGCTTCATTCGCCCGTGTTTCGACGTTTCTGCAGATATCTGTACACACCCCAAGCTTGTATATGTGGAGATACACTAAGATGAACACAATAAGTCATAGGTATACTTACTCCTGTACGATATCCAACCACTATAGCAGCAATAACATCAAAACTCCATATCAACGCCGTCACGGTTGTGGTAAATATCTGAAACAAAGTATTTCACCAAGAAGCAGACACTAGAATTACAAATCGAATTCCCAAGTTATGATGAACTATATTTACCGTGAAACTAAAAATCTCAGTGATTATTTTATAGCTTTTCTGTAAATCTTGAAGCAACTGCAGCCATTTCGCAGAAGACAAGTCTAATTTATCCGGGGCTTGAATTTCGGGAAAAGCCAGTGAAAATAGAATTTTCTTGATAGTCCTCGCTTTCTTTTTCTTTCTAAGATTTCCCTTATATTTGTTAATGCTATTTTTAATTATTGTGTTAAATATCTTCGCGCGTACTGCCAAGAAATAAACCATTGCAGATGCTATAACATCATCCATGAACATTGAAAAAAGACCAAATGCAAAGAATATAGTAAGAATCGGATTTTCGGTTACAACTATTGCGTTGGCGGCGTAACCGATAAAAAATCCTATAGTAATCATAATTATTACAATCACATTGCGTCTGTATTGGAAATCTGTGTAGTAGGTCGATTTTTTTATTCCAAGGGTTCTATCGATTTTTTGAAGTATTGAATAAATTTTAGTATTTTTCTCTCGATGTGAAAATCTGTTTGCAAGAACACTCAGTATGTAGAAAATATGTTGCATGCCGTTACCGATAAAGCACGACAGATACATGAGCAAATTTTTGTAGAAAAATGCCTCGTAGAAAGAATACTGAAATATACAACATGAAAACGTTACAAGTACGATCCAGAGGAAAGAGTATGCAATTTGCCGAGTAGAAATGTTGGTAACAGCATTGTTTTTAATGTTTACACGAGCAGAGCCGAATAGAGTTTGCACAAAATACGGCGTTCCCAAACATTTTATTATGTTATCTTCTATGAAATAATCGTTTGTAACGTCTGCTTGCTGAGACATTATCGAGCCTTCTACTGAGCGCTACAATCGTTTCGGTTACCGTTAGTACCTAAATTAATACTAAAATTTTAAAAGCTTTTAAACTTCATCATAATTATAACTACCTAGGTACCTAAATAGATCAAACAATCATTAGGGACTAGGTAATAATAATTCACCTATACTCTATAAAATGTATCCTGATCTCTGCGACAGTTACAAATTGACATATTTAGAGTTGAGATGGTGATGGAAAAAATCGATTTTCAAACAATGTTGTAATGAAATAGAATGAGCAGTTGAAGGTGAGAAATTGGATTTTATTTACTTACTATTATTTAAGATTAAGTTATTTACACATGTAAATAATGTTATAATATTAATTAAATACTCATAATAATGTAACGATAGTATTTATTGACGTTTTTCACTATTATCGATGCTAATGTAACATATAATTGGGTTTAATTTAATTACACATGTAAAAAATGTTTTAATTACACATGTAAAAAATGTTATGATATTAAAATATACAACAAAATTAATGATAAATTAAGTTTTATTTAAAATATCGTCCGTATAAACTATCGATATTTTAATTAAAACTCTATCTAAAACTCTGTGGTCACGATCATTCGTCGCCCATCTCTAATCGGCATGCCCATAAAGTATGACATTGACAGGTACTGTCTGTACTATTAAGAAATTCAGGACTTCATAGGCATGATTTTTCTGACAGCTGTCGCAGAGATCAAGTTAAATTTTATAGAGTATAGTCAATAACACATAACATCCTTTGTTACAAGTCATGACTTGCATATATATATCTACTTAATAGGTAGTAAATCCGTAGGTAATTAAATATTTGAAAACTATTTAATTGGTAAGTGCAGATATTTGTACGGAACTCGTATAATGAAGAACACGAATAGGTATGAAGGTTTTTTTTAAATATTTTTAATCGATAGGTAGTTTACAATTTTACGTCATCAAATAATGGCAAAGAATAGCCCTTTAAAAAGTTTTAACTTACAAAGATCAGTAGATTGACTTCGTTTTGCAGTTTTTCCTGAACAAAATAAGTAGGTGTAAGTACTTACATGTAGGGGACGTACGAACGTACAAATAATTTCATATACGGGTAAATCGGCATACCAGCTGTATTTCAAAGGCGGGTCTTATCGTTTTTCTGGAAATACCATATTATGCCTCAATGGTCTATTATCGAACTGTGAAAATATTATCATTATTGGCTCAGTCATTTATTCTCAATAATTTAAAATATAGATAATCGGCCGATACAATTTTTTGTCGTCGCTATAAGTTTTTAAAGTTTTATTAAGTTATTTGCTTTAAAACTTTAATGTAACGTTAACATTACTACCCTTTTACTTACATCATTGAATTTTGCATTTCGTTTTGATAAATTATGTAAGTGTAAAATTATTTTTGGGCTTTTATGTGTATAAAATGCAGTACGGACTAAACGGCATAGGCGCACAATGGACAAAATGGCATACCAATTTAACGTTATAAATGTGACTTAATTACAAGGTCTTTTTAAACTTATACTAATGTTACTAATTACTATCATCTGCCCCAAAAGGAAGACTTATAAGTGGTTAGGGCAAAATAAAACCACAAACTCAACAGTTACAGACAGTTTTGACGTCGAATCCTATCATCATCTATTTTCGCGCTCAAAACCTGGAGAAGCTTGGTTAAGTAACATTAATTAGATTCATGGGGCTCAGGTTAATTCAGACTTGTCTAAAATAACCAAAAGCTTTATTTATGCAGTATGCGCTTAATAAAGGTATATGCTATTTTGTCTATTACGACTATTCCATTTTGTCCGTAACTATGGACAAAATGATTTTTCATAGACCACTGTTCAAAACGAATTATTTCTTAGTTAATTATTATAAATTCTTGTTTTTGTAAGTTAAGAAGGTATATAGATAAATATTCAAATTTTCTGTGCATAAAATTTTGTGGTTCTAGACATAAACATAAAGAAATAATTGTAAAAGAATTGGAAAACAGTATGTCGCATTGTACGTACTTCCCGTACCTACCTTCGTGTCGATCCTCAAAATTATGAAAAATGAACAATAATTGCTGACATATCTTACTTAAAATGCATTTAATAATCTTCTATCTACGCAACTCAACCACATACCTAAGTATTGACCTTTAGCTACTCATTAAATATTCATTGATATTAGAAACTAAATAATTTCCATACAATAGTAATTCGATCGAGAATCCAGATAGAAGCCATTTTTAACATTTTACCATGAAACATTTGTTTGATTAGGCATGCCCCTTTTTAGAGTTCCGTACCCAGAGAGTAAAAACGGGACCCTATTACATGAACCGTAATAGCGAGAGTTAAAATTTGAACAGATGATGTATATTTGTATTTCTGATGTCTCTATAGATTGATGTATTTCTGTTGCCGCTTGAACAATATATACTAAAAACAGAAATAAATAAATATTTAAGGGGAAATGTGGAAGCCTCACAACAAACGCGATTTTTAATAACGTCAAAACGGGGCTACAAGTGCCCCCATTCGGTATGGAACCCTTCGTCGCAAGAAGTCCGGCTCGCACTTGGCCGATATTTATCAAAAGTAATTGCCTCTAAGATAAAATATTTCCCTCTATTAGGTACATAATAATTTCTCAATTTCTACCGTCATATCATGTAGGTAGGTTCTTATTTCTACCTAAGTAGAGTCCGGCAATTTATTTTTTTACTTCACAAGGTACCTACTTTAATAATAATGAAATGATTTTAATTTTATAGTGCATCCCACACTACGTTTACCTCAAAGAGTTATTTTTGTGATAAAAATATCAAAAATATACATAGTTTAATTTTATGTTATCTCGTAAGGTTACCTATATAATTTATCTAGTGTAACTTATACCTACTTACCCTTTTTACAGACCCAAAACCTTTTGCCTTTCTCAGGTCTCGCGTGAAAGGAAAATGACGTACCTAATACCTACTTACCTACCTAAGTCCTACACAACAATAAGAAGTAAGTATATGTACCTAGGTTCAGAAAAAAAATACAAGCGTAGGCTTTCAAATCTTAAAATAAAACAAAATGTCAGGGTGGTATTGAAATAATTTAATTGATAAAGAGGTCGAGTAGCCACAGATATTGAAAAACACTTACGTTTTCAGAATAATCTATAGGGGTAGATACTTCGTAAACTTAGCATAACGATAGTAAAACGTATAGGGTTTTTTGAAAATTGAGTTAGAAATTTTAGAATATTCGTCTTATTGACGTCGTTAATTTTGAAAAAAAAAAATAGAAAATTAATTATGATTAGTAAAATACAATTTAATGTAAATACCTAACATCACTTATAAAGTTAATTGGTAATTTTTAATTCACAATCATAAAATGTTCAACTGAGGTACTGTACTATAACTATTACATTGCTAGCAATTATACCAATTATTTGTATAGTCAAATGTTTGTCTAAAACGAATAATCCATAGACAAGGAAAACGGGCTTATCATAGTGAATCATTTTGATCATATCACTTGCTGTTTTTCGGTTTGGACCTGGATTCACCATAAAATATGATATAAAACAACTTTCAAAACAGAGTTTTTTGGGTTCCGTACCGGAACCCTTTAGGATCACTTTGTTGTCCGACTGTCTGTCTGTCCGTCTGTGTGTTTGTCAAGACCCTTTATCTCGGGAACGCGTAAAGATATCGAGTTGAAATTTAAACTATATACGTACATATACAATACATATATCTGTGGTTTCTTGCAGTTGTATAAAAGAAAAACTTCTCAGTAATCGCTTAAAAAATTTAGAGTCGTTTATGTCGTAAAAACCGCATATTTCGACACTGACAGAAATCAAAACCTACAGGGTAATTCCCGTTGACATAGAACTATGAAATTTGGCGAGAAGCATTGTCTTAGAGGACACATATAGGAATAAATCTGAAAACTGTAAATTTTTATTTAAATCACAAAAAAATAGGGCCTCAAAATTCACAAAATATGGGTTTAAAATTCAAAGTGAGGAAATCGTATCATGTAAGGTATCATATAAAAGAACTTCATTAGCACATGCTAAAACAGGTTTTTAATTATTTTAACAATGTGTAATGTTCGACGTAAGACGAGAAAAGTGAAAAAAAAATTGTCGATGGTTATAGTACCTATAGAAATTTTAAACTTCCAAGAAAAAAAAGAAACTTCCCAATATTGTGAAATTTTCTGGATTTGTACGGAACCCTCGATGTGCGAGCCTGACTTGCACTTGTCCGGTTTTTTATATCATATAGGTATATTAGAAAATTTATAAGTTCAATAACAATTGAATTGAGAAGGATGACTGCGTTTTCACTAAGTTGGAAAACACGAACTTAAATTATACCTACATTACAACATAATTTGGTTCTTTACCCCGAGAAGTACCTAAGCTGTGTTAATAAATGAGCGAAAGGACATATCGCCATTTCATAGCTCACTATGCATCCTCGCAGAATTCAAAAAAGAAAGCAGCCTGAAATAGTGAAAAAACATCGCTATTTGTATACTTTGAAGGATAAAAGATATTTTTGGATAGAACATTCGATATATTTTTTCGTGGTTTCAGTTTCCAGTCAACTATGTAGTACCTACTCACTAACACCCTCGAGATTTATATTAGGTACGTATCTACCAAAATATTAAACCAAATATTAGTAAGTAGGTACTTAAGGGATAAATGCTACTTTACCATCATAATGGTGAGAGATGAGCTCTATACACAGTAATTTCATTTTCCGCATCTGTTGTATGAACCAGTCGTTGACTACAGCCGATCCGATCAACTGCACGTGGTAGAACCCGGCCCACAGTGCAGAAGTAATAGTCGCAATCAAGGGGTACAACTGAAAACCAAAATTGAGAACATAAACAATAGGCAAGATGGCTGGTTAAAAAATAGTCCATTAGTTAAATTATCAAAACATATTGAACACGTATTTTTTGTTTTGTCAATCAAACAAAAAATTACAAAGATAAACCTTGTCAATGTTCGGGAGTGGGGAGTGCTCGTGATGTCACTTCTCTGTCAAAAGCACCGTCAAAAGTACCTATGAGTGTATCCCATCTGGCCCGGTGACTTGGCCCGACGCCGGGCCACATGGGAAAAAAGTTTTAACTGGCCCGGTGATATATTTACTGGGCCAGATGACACAAATCAAGTGCCATAGTCCTCGGTAAGGGGAGAAAAGAGAATACGCCTTATAATTTGTGAAATAATAACTAGGCACATGCATCTATGAAAGGGATTGAACTTGACTGACAGCTCATAAATTCAGTAAATTTTTAGATCATATCTTTTATATACCAAGTCTATATTGACAAAAGAAAAAATACACGTCTGATACTTTTTGATATTTGATTTTTTTTTGTATCAGCAAAAAATTTACGGCAAAACATTTGAAATCCCTAGATCCACACTACAATTCAAGTGCAATAATCCATATGAATCCATGGCCAGGTCCTGCCACTGTACTGTCAAAACAAGAAGAAGATAGTTTAGTAAAGTGGGTAATCCTCAGCAGTAAAAAAGGTTTCCCAAAACGAAAAGAAGATTTGCAGATAGCCCTGAATCAGCTTAAGAACAACAAGGCGTCTGGTGATGACGGTAGAGCTTCTAATAACAGGTGGAAACTAAAAGTCCTAGAAGCTTTTCAACTCCGTCGTCCTCAAGGCAGAACGCCAGAAGCACGGAACAGAAGTGTGGTGGTGCTATGTTTTAATAAGGATGACAAAGGGTAACTTAAAGTGCCAGTAATTTGACATTTTACCCTACTTACTCCTGTGCGATATCCAATCACTATAACAGAAATAACGACAAAACTCCATATCAACGTCGTAGCCGTTGTGGTGAATATCTGAAAGAAAGCATTTCACTTAGAAGCAGACATTACAAGTTTAAATGATCATACCAAGTTATAATGTATTATTTACCGTGAAACTGAAAATCTCAGTGATTACTTTATAGCTTTTCAGCATATCTTGAAGTAACTGCAGCCATTTTGCAGGTGACAAGTCTAATGTATCCGGGGCTTTTATCTCGGGAAAAAACAGATAAAATAGAAGTTTCTTGATAGTCCTCACTTTCTTTTTCTTTTCTATATTTCCTTTATAATTGTTAATGCGATTTTTAATCATTGTGTTGAATATCTTCGCACGTACTGCCAAGAAATAAAGCATTGCCGCTACCATGATATCATTCATAAACATTGAAATAAGACCAAACGTAAAGAACATAGTCAAAAACGGATTTTCAGTTACAACCATTGCGTTGGCGGCGTATCCAATGGAAAATCCTACAGTAATCATAAGTATTATAATCACATTACGTCTGTGCTGAAAATCTGTGTAGTATGTTGTTTTTTTCATTCCAAGTGTTCTATCGATTTTTTGAAGCATCGAATAAATTTCAATATTCTTCTCTCTTTGTGAAAATCTGTTTGCAAAAACGCACAGTATGTAGTAAAGGTTTTGCATACCGTTTCCGAGTGAGCACGACAGATACATGAGCAAATTTTTGTGGTAAAATGTCTCGTAGAAAGAATACTGAAATATAGAACATGAAAACGTTACTAGTATGATCCAGAAGAAAGAATATGCAATTTGCCGAGTAGAAATGTTGGTAACAGCGTTGTTTTTAATGTTGACACGAGCAGCGCCAAATAGAGATTGCACAAAATACGGCGTTTCCAAACATTTTATTAAGTTGTCTTCAATGAAAGAATCGTCTACTAAGACGTCTACTTGTGGAGACATTTTCGTGCCTTTTGCTGCGCCTTAACGTTAGTTACAATCTTGTATAATAATAAATAATTGTTACGTAAAAATTAACACAATTTTAAAAGCTTTTTATACTCCATCAGATAAACGCATCAAACATTCATTAATAATAGTAATTTATTTATAACACCATTTGATAAAGTCAGTAGTAATAATAGGTAGAGAGCTACATCCGTAATTATAGACATAGGTAAATATTTTATTTGAATAAATTATAATAATTTTATATATGTTCGGGAGGGAGGTTGTCGTAAGTATAATAGGGAATACGTAATACCATTAAGGCGAGGCTTTTCGAGAACTTTAGGTATTTAGGCTAGCATAGGCGTCAATTTTCGGAGCGCGACGTATTCTATTACGCGACTCAGAAATTGTGAGCGACGCGCCGCGCGCTCGTCTTCCACGCGTCGTCAGCCGCGCTATTATAATTACCTTACCGCAGTAACGAATATGAACCAGTTGGCGTACACCTACTTTTAGGAAAATGAGAAAATGCCTTATCATATACAGTCATTGTACACATGTTTAGGAATATAAGACGTCATTGAGTTATACTCAGAAACCTAAGTCCATTGAAGTACCTATCAATTGCAAGTTAGGTTTGTTACTCTTTCGCGTCTAATACAAGTTTGAATGGAAGTTAGAATGCAGTTAGCTCTGACATGGATGGTAGATATTAGTTACATTTTCGGGGTACAGTGACTTTTGGGATACAAGATTTTTGGGCACGTTGTCGGAAGTATCATATTAATTTTAAAGGTTCCGTATCTCAAAAGAAAAAAATTAACCCTTTGAGGATTACTCTTAACCTATCTCGGAAACAAAAGGAGGTATCGAACTGAAACTAAACCATATAAATTCAAACTACATTTTTTATCGAAGACTAGCTTCTCCTTTAGTTTTGATTAGTTTCTGGTTTTGTGCAATTTCCGGTATTTGAACGGAACCCTCGTTAGGTGAGCTTGATTCGCACTTGTCCGTTTTTTATTCGATAAAAATATCGTATACTTAATACAAAAATGTCCTAGCTCCATTTCTCCACATCATAACAGTTCTGCCACATTGTGGCAGAACTCCTTCTAATCGTTACTTATAATCCCTATACGCACGTGTTATAATGATTATAATAGATTTAAATACAGTATTGATTTCTCATGTTGAATTACTTTTGCGTTTTAGACATGTGGCAAACAGCCTAGTTTCGCCACAATGTGGCAAAACCAGGATGTCTGATATCTACACACATACACAATACAATATAATACATAATAATAATATTGAGAAGGAGAAGAGAGACAAGAAAGCATAAGGGCAAGAAGAATGTCATGCTCAACGGTATTGAAGGCTTTGCTGAAATCCAATAGAGTTAAAATTGTTAAGTTGGGATTTTCCATGGCTAATCGTATGTCATCTGTGTCTAGGTTTATTGTGTTAAATAAGACACACATGACATTTATGTCTAAATGTTCATATACAAATACAAATACAAAATAATTTATTACCACAAAAAATATACATTAGTTACAATTGCCAGGGGGCCTCAAACTCGGCTAAGCCTGTATCTTGAGGTCCGGTGTAGAATTGAGCAAGTAGACTTTGTTGCGCGCTTTTCAAGTAATATTTAGAAATGAACCACAGAACAACTAATTAAATTATAAATGCGGTCCTAAGTTTATTAGAGTAATAATGGCACACATTGTGCCACTTTCACTGCGGAAAACACGCACGTCTGTGTTTTCGATTCTCACACCAAAGGGCGGCTACACGCGCCAGGCGTGTTGCGTCGAATTCCATAGGACGGTGCGAGAAACCACGTGTGTTTTATCAGAAGTAACGCCAAAGCGTACAAACGCGCGAGGCGTGGGAAACGAAATATAACGCACATTTTGATGAAAAAATTTTTTTTCTGTTCCAAAAATACAATTTAAGCTCATAAAATGAAGAAATAAATTAAGTGGTTTAATTATTTTATTAATCTATAATTTTATAACTTGGTAAATTCAATTTACGTCAACACCACCCTATACTGATGGACGACGGACACAACGGATTTCGGCAGTATTTCCAGTCTAGATCCTAATCCAGTTTTACGACCATTATAAAACTTATCAAGGATATTCTATACAATGTTAGCTATTTTTGAACAAAAATAAAAAAAAATCAAAATGGTCTAACTTGGTGAAAATAAAAAATAAAATTAATTCCTATTTTTTTCATGAAATTTTTTTTTTTTATCTTTTCCAAAAATACAGTTAAAAAGCTCATCAAATTAAGTACTTTTGTTTAAATGTCCAAATACAGTCTAAATCTGCACATGAAAACTGACACTAGGGTTTTTTCAACTTTCCTTTTTTACTCTCAAATTACTCTGCAACCCGAACCTGCCTATCATTTCCCAGCTCCAGATAAACCTTCCTAAAGGAATTGGTAAACTTTTTATATGGGAGGCGGTCCTTGAAAACCGGCAGCGATGCGAGCTGTATTAATGTTTAGTGCCATATTTAAGAATATTATTTCACGCAAAAACATATTTTTGTTTATCGCCGTTTTATTATAATATCTCTTTTTTTATTTCACTGAGTAGAAAATATTTAGACTGAACTGGTAATACTAAGAGGAGGTCTACGTAGTCTACGTATCAGACAGGAATCTTCAAACAACCAATAGCGGGCTGGTATTTTAGAGTTTGACATTTACATATTATTTATTTGACATTTTTTTCTAATGTTTTTAGAACCCATTTGAAAATTAAATGGCGATGAAAAAAAATCTAAAAAATATGTGTTTGAAAAGACAATTATATAAGCTTTCTATTGGTATATATTTTGTTTCTGCAAGATTTCAAAACCCGCATCTTTTCCATATCCTTTCCAACATAGATAATTTTGACAGTAATATGTCCTTCGGTACATACATCCTTAAGTGTATTCTGATTCTGTAAGATTCTAAATGATCATTATTTTGTAAATTTGTAGCAACATTTTAACTAGAATATTGTACCTGAAATTCGAGTAGCATACATTTAATATCAATTCAAGGTTGTAATCAAAATCACAACCTTTGGTATGTTACATTAGCGATTGTATCACTGAGTTACTGAACCTTTATAATGGGCGACGCAACTGTATCCCGGTTGAAATCAGTGTACAGCTCGCCCTAAACAATTTAAACTTGCACACAGTTCAGAGGTCCGACTTTACAAACGTATACATAGAGACAATGTAAGCCTTAACTAAGTACCTAATCTTTATTTTCAACTAAAGCAGAAACTGCACTAAAACTAATACATTACTAGCAATTGCTCCGGTTATATCAAAAACTAGATGTTTATTCAAAACGAATAGCCCATACACGTTGCAAACGGGTGTATCGTAGTGAATCATTTTGATCATTTTGCTTGCTGTTTTCTGGTACGGGCCTGAAAATTACAGAAAACAGGGTTCTATTAAGACTTATTTGTTTATTCCGTGAATATAAGACGTTTATATCAGACGGAAGCATAATTTTGTGCAGGGTAGGTAGGTATAAGCCGTGGTGTCCTAGAGGTAGTGACTTGCAATCGTGAGGTCGTGGGTTCAAATCCTGGTCCCGTACCAATGAGTTCTTTGGAATTTATGTACGGAATTTCACACCACTGGCTTTTCGGTGAAAGAAAACATCGTGAGGCAACCTGCATACTTCCGTAGAAGAAATTCGAGGCGTATGCGAATCCACCAACGCGCACTGGGCCAGTGTGGTGGATATGGCCCAATCACCCTTCGTGGGTAGGCCTACGTCCTGCAGTGGACTATTAAAAGGCCCATACAGTACAGTAGATGTAGGTATTCAGTTTTTTTATATTTACAAACGTTTCATCATCATTATCACTTCGCAACCTTTTTTATCTTAATGTTATATAGTTAGGTACTGGTGGACTTCTTCCTCTCGCACCATTTCCGAAATCCGATAAAAAAATATATAAGAAAAATATGATGTAAATTACAATAACTGCTCGTTTAAAGGTAAACTTTTTGATCGCCTAAGTCACCTCACCTATATCTACTTGACCGGCACTTCTGGGCTCAAACCATGTCTCCAACAAACCGGGCCAAATACCTAGTATGAATAAAAAATAATCGGCCAAGTGCGAGTTGGACAACTAATATATTTTATTATAATTAACTTATTTATTTTTCAAGGGAACATACAACTTAATATTTTATTAATATTTCAAGTATCTTCCTGTTGCCGTTATTAACATCGAGCAAAAAAAATACGTTTCTTGTCGTTTCGAGCCCCCCTTAAATATTTATATTATTTTAATTTAATTATTTATTTCTAAACTGAATAGTTAACTAAATATTCTGCGAATCTACAAGCGTCTACATATCACCGTTATTAATAAAGAGCGAAAAACTGCATAAAATACAGTTTTGTTGTATGGGAGCCCTCCTTAAATATTTATTTTATTCTGTTTTTAGTGTTTGTTGATATACCTACGTCATCTGTGAAAATTTCAACATTCTAGCTATCACGGTTCATGAGATACATCCTGGTGACTGACAGACAGACAGACGGACGGACAGCAGAGTCTTAGTAATAGGGTCTTGTTTTTATCCTTTGAGTACGGAACCCTAAAAGTAAGAAATGTCAGACAATAGGTTAACGCTTGTTGCATAGTTTAAAAGTGCTAAGCGTATAGACAGCAGGGTCTTAGTAATAGGGTCTTGTTTTTACCCTTTGAGTACGGAACCCTAAAAGTAAGAAATGCCAGACAATAGGTTAACGCTTGTTGCATAGTTTAAAAGTGCTTAGCGAAGTATAGACAGCAGGAAATGACCTTGTTTTATGCTTACGTAGAGTTAGCCTAAGCCAGCCTAAGTAAGGCCTATGTAGGTAAAGATATAAATATTATAAGATTCATATCGTTTCAAATAAACTTACCGTCATAATCGCAAGCGATGAGGTGTATGCAGAGTAGTTTCATTTTCTTTATCTCCTGTACAAACCAATCGTTTACGATCGCAGCTACAATCAACTGTAAGTAGTAGAATCCACCCCACACGCCAAAAGTAATAGTCACAGCCAAAGGGTACAACTGAAAGCATAATTCCTTTAAAAAATACTTCAACCTTCCCATTTCATATCATATAATTAATTTTCTCATCATGCTTACAGCAACGGCAACGCATCGTTATTAGCTACTATGCATCTATTCCTATAATTATATTCAATTCAATTAAGTACATACAAATGTTTACCCCTATAATACCACCCCTCTAGACCCCTCTAGGTCAGTGTTTTCAACATTTTCTTCTGTCACGTCCCGACAATGGAAGTACATTGGTACCTATACCTATTAAAAGTTGATTTGTTATTGCTCGGATTTACACTTTCTTTATGTTACCGTTCTAAGTAGGTACCTACAATATATCACGTATTGCCCGACGCTTACAACTTTGGTCCTTCGAGCCGTAAGCTTAGACAGACATCGAAATGCACGCACAATGAATTACACATGACTATTTTTTAACTATAATCTAGAAAACATAATAATAAATCGTTCCGATACTAAAATAAAATTGCCATACCCTTATAGGGTCATATGTATAACTATACAAAACATGTTAACTAATGTAAATTTCACGCATGTAAATTTCATAAGTTGCAACAAATGATTTGAGTTTGACATACATACATATTTTCGTAACCCGACTGAATATGTAGTTTTAACATTCTGGTATTTTTTACTTACTCTATTGCGATATGCGACTACTATAGCAGCAATAATGACAAAGGTCCAAATTAACACTGTCACTGCTATGTTCAAGAACTGAAAAATAAAAGTAATTTTAAAACAGTCGCTTAATGAAGTAAAATGCCTAGGTACCCCGTTTTTGACCGACGAAACGGAGGAGGTTTTCAATTCGTATAGCATGACCGACTTCAACCGTATGCGAATTCGCCAATCTTTCGCACGGGTCTATGTAGCATTTTTCACATTATTGTTGATATATCGAAAATGGCTCAGCCGATTTCTATAACATTTAAATGTGACCAATTTCGAAGTATACTTTTTCCAATAAAAAAAAATTGCCGAAATCGGAGTACTACGTAAAAGTTATGCGTGGTTTTGCATTAAAATGGAATATTTTCAAATAAAAGAATTGCCAAAACGGACCACTACGTAAAAAGTTATGCGTGGCATATTTAAATGTTAAAAAACATGGTAAATAAATGCGTGGTCATACATAAAAATTGAATATATTCCATTTTTGACTGACGTACCACCGGAGGAGGTATACAATTCGACGCGTAATTTTTTTTTATGTATAACGCATAACTTTTTTCGTAGTAGATTTTAATAATTCTTTTTTTATTAGAAAAAGTATACTTCAAAATTGGTCACATTTAAATTTAATCGAAATCGGCTGAGCCATTTTCGATAAATCAACAATAATGTGAAAATTTTTACATAGATCCCTGCGAAACATTGGCGAATTCAGTACTCTTAAAAATTAAAATTATCTAGTTTCAAAATACTTACCACGAAACTGAAAAGTTCTGCAAGTGTTTTATAACTTTTCAGCAAATCTTGAAGGAGCTCCAGCCATTTCTCACTAGGCAAGGCTAATGTACTCTGATTCTGTATTTCCGGAAAAACTAGCGAAAACAGATATGTTTTCAGTGTTTTTACTTTTAGTTGCTGCGCCGCGTTTCCTCTGTATTCTTCGATGCAATGTTTAATAGTTGCATTCAAAATTTTCGCGCGTGCTACTAAGAAATATAGCATTGCCCCAGCCAAAAGCAGGTCCATAGACATGGAATAAATGGCAACAGCATAGAAAATAGTAAAAATTTGCTTCTCAACTAAAACCATTATATTAATAACGTAACATACGCAAAATCCTAAAGCCATTAAAGTTAATATCAACACATTCCATCGATACTGATATTCTGTGTAGAAAGTTGTATTTTCCATTCCAATTGATTTGTTTACTTTTTGTAGCATAGCATATATTTTAACATTTTTTTCTCTGTTCGACAATCTATTCATAAGCACGCTCAGGGTATAGGAGACAGTTTGCATACCGTTTCCTGCGACACATGAAACGTACATCAGTAGGTTCTTTTCGAAAAATTCAGTAACGAAATATTCCTGAAATATAGAGCAGGAATACGACATAAGTATTATCCAAAGGATCGAATTTGCAATTTGCCAGTTAGAAACGTAGGTAACAGCATTATTTTTAATTTTAACCCGAGCCGTGCCGAATAGGAATTGCACATAATACGGCATTCCTATGGATTTTATCAAATTATTGTCAATGAAAGAATCATCTTCGTAGACGACTTGTTCGAACATATTTGATCCTCGAAGTACACCAAAATATTACCAATTTGGCTAATGATTAGAAATGCTTTTAGCGATAGAATTTCAATTGTGTTTTAGGGTTTCGTACAGGTATAGATACTAAACATTAAGTGGTTAAGTACTTGAAGATACTGAACGATGAATAGCCTGTTCTCATTAGGAGAGATGATTGAAATATGTGAAGCAACCGGCGGTCTTTTTCTTTTTTATTTTTTTTATTTAAATTTATGGCCCACAGACTCCAGGGTCTGTGCCTTTTGTTAAGTAAGTTACAATTGAAAGAATGCGACTGTACAATAGAATAAGAATTAACTAACCATTTAGGGGTTAGTTTAATTCTTAGTCTAAGTTAGTGGTTTCATTGCATTGCGTGAATGCCACGAGCAAACCGGCGACCCGCATGCAGCACCCGATCACGAGTATGACGCATGTATCAGCCATCACTCTCCTCGACCATATTTAAGGGAAGAAAACGACCCGACACACGACGCCGCCGCAAGAAGTAGGCTTCCATGGCGAGCATGAATGCTCAAGGAATGCACGCAATGCTAATTTCTATCTAATGCACACTTATTCTGATTTATTTTGTGAAAGCGATCACCAGCAGAGTCCAAGGCTACGTTTCCGTGTGTTACTCGGTGGTATCTACTTTGCTTGTGATCGCTCCCATGTCCTTCTATTACAACTCGTTTGCCTCCTCCCGGTTCAGAGCCTCCATCACCGCCGCGTTCCGGTCTCTGATGGCCATCTGTAGGTTATAGTCCTTGATAGCCCTCAAAGACGTAGACGATGCACGCCGCACGAATCGACTGATGGCATCACCTTCGATGTCGTCAGCGTAGTAGATGAAAGTTCCAGTGTGCCGAGACAATGCAACGACAGCGTGTGAGACACTTTCGTGTAGCTTTATTCTAGGCTTAGTTTTAATGGCGATTACCGACTCGTACGTCAGTCCCTGAGCTTCGTGGATGGTAAGGGTGCGCGATCCTGAGCCACCTCCATAACCCTGGCTTATTAGGGTCTCCTTTTCTTCCTGCGTATGCACTAAGAAAAGGGTGTTGGGGAAAGTTTTGGATATTTGAGCCCCCTTGAACCTTTTCTGCTCAAGAGACCTAATACGGGGAACTGAGGAATATATACCTGAGTATATTTCCCTCAACGCATACGCGACATCCATTGGGTTTCTATGTGTGCAGAGCAACTCCTGGGTGATGTTTGCAAACAGGGTAGGGCGATGGTACCTCAACTCGAAGAGATTTTCTCTGTCGATATAAGGCAGCTGATTGACGTCCCCAATGAGGACAAGTTCGCTAGCACCAGACAGTCGTGCAGCCATTATTATAGCTCCGAAATGGTTCATTAGAGCTTCATCCACCAGAAGGCGGCTGAAGCTCTCTTTTCCAAAACCATTTACGAGGGATGAAGCCATGGTTCGCACTCTTGATTTTACTAGATCTCCTATTCGGTGCGACAGCTTCTCTCTTAGGTCTTATGCTGCCTCTGTTGTTGTTGTGATGATAGCGTCCCTGTCCACATCAAAGTGACTAATCACCCATGTTGTCTTGCCACATCCTGGTACCCCGTTGACCCATTGTATCTTTGGTACCGATCAGTTTTGCCAGCATATCTCGACTTCCAAGCTCCGTTCAATGGTTTTAGCCATCTCGAGGATTTTATCGTCTAGCATTATCTTTGTGCACTTGGCGGTGACTACAATTGGGTCGTTTGATGGTATCGCGTATTTCGGTCTTCCTATTCGCTCCGTCTCTCCTTCATTCAACTCCACAAAACCACTTTCTGCGCTGTAAGCTGCCATATGCTGTCCTTTCATGTTCCCTCTGATGACTTGAGAAGTGACGTTATTGTATATGGCTGCTTCTGCCTCCTCGAGTCTTGATTTTAGTAGACTCTCACTTACTGGACCACCCAGCCTAACCGGCGGCCTTATCACTCTAAAGGTTATACCTTCCAAGTGTATGAGAAAGTGAGATGTTGGGCCATAGTGCATAATAAAATAGAATGCAAGTTGGCAAGTTGACTTTATATAATCTTCGAAAATATGAAGAACTTCGATAAAGTCAAGATAAGACCATTATTATTGATTTTAGGAAAAAAAATCAAACATGTTTTAGACAAGTTCTATTAAATACCGTTTAAAGCGTGGATAAGTCTTTTGCCGTGAGACGGTTTATTTATTTCAGTTCTAAAGCAATTTTTTTAAAATTGTACATTCCCAGTTGATAGAGAATCCCTGATATAAATGAATTAGGGACCTATCTTATTTGTAAACGTTATCTACATATTTATTATCTACCAGTTAATTTTATACTCATCATCATCATTTCAGCTATAGGACGTCCACTACTGGACATAGGCCTCCCCTAATGATTTCCAATAAGACCGGTTGTTAGCGGCTTGCATCCAGCGCGATCCTGCGGTCCTAATAAGGTCATCCGTCCACCTTGTGGGTGGACGTCCTACGCTGCGCTTGCCGGTACGTGGTCTCCACTCGAGAACTTTTCGACCCCATCGGTAATCAGTCCTCCGCGCTAGGTGCCCTGCCCATTGCCACTTCAACTTGCCGATCCGCTGGGCTATGTCGGTAACCTTGGTTCTTCTACGGATCTCTTCATTCCTGATTCGATCTCGCAGAGAAACTCCGAGCAAAGCCCTCTCCAAGGCACATTGGCATTCTCATACCTAGTTAGAAAAACAAAAATAGACTTCGTTTTTGCACCTTGAAAGTTTTATCTAAAATATAGTACCTAAATACTTGAATAACAAGTATGACAACCTACTTTTGTTGTTTTCCCGCCTTTGGCTACGTACGAGTACGTAACCCTATCACACGCATGTCACGTCGCACCCTTGGTCAGTCATTAAAGTTCCCATAAAATATGCTATGAAATTAGAAAATTAGGTAGGTACTTATTTTCGATTAACATCGCAGATATAGAACTAATTTCGATATCTACTCGTACGAGTAAGTACCAAAAACATTTCTATAATATATGACCTATAATCACAAAGACCCCAACACGAACTAAATTATGGTTTTTATTTGCCCTTGTCTATTAAGTAGACGCGTGCATGAAAGTAGGTAGGTATCAGACCAATCTTTAATCTAAGATTAGTAGGTATGTAATATTTTATTAAATATTTTGCATAGTATTTTTTATTCACTTTATTTTTAAAACCTCTTTGTGCACAGGCTGATAAGTTCCTTAGTTTAAATTAAACGATAAATTGCACTAAAACTAACACATTAGTAGCAATGACGCCGATTATTTTCAGATTTAGATGTTTATCCAAAACAAACATTCCATAAATGACGAAAACGGGAGAATCGTAATGGATCATTTTGATCATTCCACTTGCTGTTTTACGGTTCGGACCTGGAATAAGTAAATATATGTTATGATAAATAATACTCTCGAAAAATTGGGTTTTATATAAACAAAGCTCTTTTTCAGTTGTTATTATTTTATTTAACTTGCAATGGATGTACCCCAATTTGTTTATCCCCGTGATTGGCTCAACTAGTAGAGTGAATGGAAATTTTACTTTCCCGTGACACTACTGGTAGTGCTACGGGTAAAAGTACATTTCCCATGACACTACTCTGTTTCCAGTAGTGTCACGGGCAATATTATATCCTGTGACACGACTGGGCTAGTTAATAAAGAAATTTGGCGTTTACTTGACCAACTTCCCGGTTTCCGATTGAGCTGGAATTTTGCACGCATATGTACATCGCGTGACAATTCAATAATATGGTACCATGGAGCTGTTCTGATGATGGAGTCGGAAGGTGGCCATAGAAACTCCTGTACCTACTAAACAAGATAGACCCGTCGTGTTTGGGCTCGTTTTACTTGTCTTGGCACTCCGCTGCTACATGATATTATACATGGTCTCAAAAGCTTGTTTTTTAAAAAGGTTTTTTCGTTTTTAATTTATCGTTTCATCGTAAATTAGCCTAGTATGCGTGTTCGATTACATTCGAAGGTTACCGAGAACCGAAATAAGAACGCATTCTTCCCAGCACGTTGCTTTCCAGACATTGCCATGAAGCATTCGTTTTTCCTGCCTGCCCTGCTACCATTGTTGTGGATACCTATATAAATTATGAGATAGACACCCAAAATCTAAACACTGTTTCTAGGGTCGTGTAACGACCGTCTTTATAATAGGCTACACGAGTAAAATACTATTAGTCCTTCGGGTAGACAGATAAATATTAGATAGTACCTATCATAAGTCATCATCATCATAAGTATTTTTCCTTTTGTCAAATAAAAAAATAGACAAAGATGTAGCTACATAATTTTTTTTTTGCTTAAAATAGCATGACCGATTTCACCCGTGTACAGAATCATTACATAGTATAAAACAAAGTCGCTCTCCGCTGTCTGTCCCCATGTACCTATGCTTATATCTTTAAAACTACGCAACGGATTTTGATGCAGTTTGTTTTATTAGATTTGAGTTGAGTATTAGATTAGAGTAATTCAAGAAAAATGTTTATAAGTATAATACACCTGTGCGAAGCCGGGGCGCACCGCTAGAACGCAAATATTATGCACGGATCGATATAACATTTTTCACATTATTGTTGATTTATCAAAAATGGCTCAGCCAATTTCGATAACATTTAAATGGAACCAATTGAATTGTCGAATTGTATACCTCCTCCGGTGGTTCGTCGATCAAAGATTATCCATACTCTTTGATCGACGAACCACCGTCATATCTCTGTCAAAAGTCCACTTTTGACAGAGATATGACGTCACGAGCTCGATTTCCGTCCGAGTCCGATTTCAATAATTCTTTTTTTATTGGAAATAGTATACCTCGAAATTGGTCTCACTTAAATTTTATCGAAATCGGCTGAGCCATTTTTGATAAATCAACAATAATGTGAAAAATGCTACAGCGGTGCGAAATATTCGTGAACTCTGTACACGGTTGAAGTCCGTCATGCTATTTTTTGTACAGAAGATATGATGTTTGTCCTCCTAAAAGCATACAAACATTTTAAAACAGCGTGAGTACATGGCAGCTTACCATCATAGCTGTAAGAGTTGAGCTCTATACACAGTAGCTTCATTTTCTTTATCTCGTTCACAAACCAATCGTTGATAATAGCTGATGCCACCAACTGCAAGTGATAGAACAGGCCCCAAACACCAATAGTAATAGTTCCAGCCAAGGGAAACAACTGAAAAAAAAACAACGGGCTGTCCAAAGAAGTGAAAACTTGAACACTACGCCATCCGTCTTAGTCGTCTTACGAATTTTCGGTCAGGTCACGATCTGAAGCGAGTTTAACATTTTTTACCCATTCCAAAAAGTGCACAACGCCGCTGAAGAAGTTTTTACTTCAAAATTAAAACTTGCCTTTATTAATTACCTAAGCATCTTCACGAGTACTTATGTGGGTAGGTTAATAAGCACTAGGTAACGACTGAGCTTCGCTTCGTACAAAAATTAAGTGATAAAAAGAGAATTTATAGGTAGGTACTTACAAAGAAAATCTCTATCCGAATCTCAGACCAAATAAAAAAATCAAGACTGAATGTTGTGAACAAACAAGTGAGCCCGGCAAAACTATGCCTCGCCATGTACAGACACAACACACATATGTACACGTACGAAGAAACTATGCCTTGGCTCGTCAGTCGAACTTTGGCGGCACAACACCGACGCACTCACCTCACACATGTATAAAAACGAGCCTCACTTGTCTGTTCACGACGTTCCGTCTTGATTTTTTTACTTGGTCTGAGATCCAAATAACTTTCAGCTAAACTAACTAAAGATCCAACATTTTGTACAAACAAATTATTATTTGTTTCAAGAATTCCTCGTAGAAGTACGTAAGTAACATAGTAAGTTAATACGAGTACGGGGCCGTTCAAATATTACGTAAGCAGATTTATTACAATTATTTATCCTCCCTCTCCCCTTGTCACCAAAAGTAAGCAAAGCTCTTAGCCCCCCTCCCATTCTTACGTATTCAAAATAAATAAGAAAAATAGATTTTGGATAGACTTGAACACACATAATTTAGCTAAAGAAATAGATAGCTATTGCTAACGTAAGCATCATCCCCCCCCCCCCCCCCCCCAGCCCCCATGTCATCAAAACTAAGCAAAGGATAACCCCTCCGCCCCCTATAGTGCTTACGTAATACTTGAACGGCGCCTTATTACCTTCAGTTATTCATGACAATAAGGTTAAATAAGGTAAGTACTTACTCCAGTGCGATATCCGATCACTATGGCTGCAATAACGATAAAACTCCATACCAACGTCGTCACTGTTATGTTGAATAACTAAAACAAAGCAAATTACCAAGCTGTTGAGGTACTGGTCTCATGGTACCTACCTCTATTCTGTTAGGAAAGATGCCTAAAGAAAATCAGACCAAATTAAAAAGTCATATTGTTATTTACCGTAAAGCTGAAAAGTTCAGTAATTATTTTATAACTTTTCAGTAAATCTTGAAGTAATTCCAGCCATTTCTCACGAGACAAATCTAATCTATCAGGAGCTTGTACCTCGGGGAAAACGAGCGAGAATATGAATCGTTTCAGTGTTTTGGGCTTTGCTTTCTTTTCCACGTTACCCTTGTATTCTTTAATGCGATTTTTAATGACAGTGTTGAATATTTTCGCCCGTATTGCTAAGAAATAAATCATTGCCCCTGCCACAATAATATCCATGAACATAGAGAGAAGTCCAAACGCAAAGAACACCGTGTAAGCAGGCTTGTCGACCGAAACCAATGCGTTGGAGATAAAACCAATGAAAAATCCAACCGTAATCATAATTATAACAGTCACGTTACATCGGTATTGAAAATCTGTATAATATGTGCATTGTTCCATTCCAAGAGTTCTATCGATTTTTTGCAGCATCGTATAAATTTTGACATTCTTCTCTCGTTGTGAAAATTTGTTCACCAGAACGGTAAGGATATAGGAAATATTCTGCATACCATTACCGAAAAAGCATGACAGATATAACAGCAGATTTTTGTGGAAAAATGACTTGAAATAAGCGTATTGAAATATAAAACAGGAAAACGTAGGAAGTATCATCCAAAAAAACGAATATGCAATTTGCCAAGTAGAAGCATTGGTGACAATAGTATTATTTTTAATACTGACACGAGCAGCGCCAAATAAATTTTGCACAAAGTATGGCGTTCCTAAGCACTTTATCAAGTTGCTTTCAATGAAAGAATAATCTTTGATGACCACTCGGTCCGACATTTTCAAATCCTTTATGATCGCAAAACATGACTTTTTAGTCACCAATCCTAGGTAAGCTCGGTTAACTAAGATAGAATTTTAATAGCTTTTTAAACTCTACGTGAAATATTAAAATATAAGAACTTCTATTCAGACTAATTTGATTAATAGTGCAGATTAAAGGCAACTCTACAATTTTATAGAACCAACACGAAAATATAAGTGGAATTAAAAAATGAATTTCAGGTATTAGAAATTCCCTCGGGAGAAACAATCATTAGTGGCCAACCAAATGAAAATTTGACATCAGTCTTTGAATTTAAACTGATCAAACTACTTGCCTTAGATATGAAGAAGCTAAAGAAATCAGACAGAATTTTCGAAGACTTATTCGAAGATGATTTTGCCAACGTTTTACAAATTAGCTTCAGCATACAGCGCGTACTTGGTATGCTCGGTGTACACCTCAAGTATAGATTCATCACCCCACCTACGAATTTGTACAAAGTTTATAGCGTTTTCATTTGGTTGGTTAGCTTGAGTTGTATTGCGTATACCATAGCAAACTGTAGTAGCATGTATGATCCCTTTTCGACTGATATACCGTTGAAAATAGGAATACTCATTAACGGGGTGATCAATGCAGGCCTAGCCTGGAAGAGCAGTTTTTACAGTGGACACTTCAAGAGCCAGCTTTACGTCAAACTGCAGAGAATTGAACGGATCCTGAAAATGAATAACGCAAAGAGCCTGAACCGGAGGCTCTACATGAAGCGTTTGTTTTGGACTATCATCGCAGTCATCTTCTACATTTCGTGGTTGGTTATGTCAAATTTATATCTCATGAGAGGCTTCTGCCCGAGTGTTGCCATGGCTTCAATTGCCAGTGCAGCTAGCTTTGTGACCATTTTACATATTCACACTATTTTAGTGATTATAACTGTACGAGTACAATATGTCAACGATGCTCTTGCACAAGTCAATAGTCGGAAAGAAATCGTTAATTCAACCGATAAAGCTGGACTGACTCCTAACAATGAAATTGGTAGAGAACTAGTCAACGGAATATGCTGCATTTTGGACTGTTTTGCTGATACCATGGATGTATATCAACATGCGGTAAAAAATGAATTTTGCATAAAAAAAATTGGTAGAATTTAAATACGTACAAAATGAATACGTGTATATTTTATTTTTAGATATTCTTCTTCACATTTCAAATGTTGGCGTGGCAATTAATAACCATGCAGAATTTGGTGGTAACGTTCAAAAAACAGGTAAAGAATGTTTATTTAGCATAGAAGCTGAATTGAAAAATATGCAATGAATTTGTGGTTTACATAATATGTTTTCGTTTTAGATGTTTGTGAACTTGCCGTCGTTTCTATGCACATTCCCAAGTTCCATGGCCTTCATGGGTCTGATGCTGTTACTTTGCTTCACGTCGCAAACCCTAAGTAATAAGCTGGAAGCATGTGCGGAACTTTGTACGGCCATCACGTCTTCTCTTGATAAAGGTTTGTGCCTTATACCTACTACTAGGTACTACTTAGGTATAAGCCTAACTATACTTAATAACTTATATTTATGTTATATTAATATACAAGCCTAAAAATAAACATTCCTTTCTCGTCGAAAAATTCTAATAAGTGCAATAATAATAATTATTTGCATTAACTTGCATACGTACTTTTTGGAAAAACAAAAGCTGATAATAAATTAAACAATTATTTCTGTTACATCCGTAGTCATTCTTTTGTTAGTAAAGCCAATTTATACGTCAAGGTTCATTTTAATAATAATGTATGTTCCTATATATATACCTACAACAACATAACACATTGCTTTCGACATCAATAAAATAAAAAATTAAGTATTATAATACAAAATAATGACTCATAGAGAAATTACAATTCTTATTACAATAATTTTCACTAAACATCAAAGTTTATGATAGTTAACCACGTGAGTAATGAGTATCTATATAAGTATGTAATCCATATAAGTAGATACGGAGAGGACCAAAAGAGTAGGTAAGTACTAGGTAGTTATTTTTCTATATGTACATACCGAGGACTCTGTTGATATATTTGTTATCGAATTGAACTAGTAGGCACTTCCAATGAATAGATAAACAAATTTCAATTTTGTGTCCACCTCGAAAAATAAGTCATTACCTTTATCCACTTGCTCATAAAACTTTAATGACATTACTGAACGTTTCGTTGTATGTGAATGGTGGCTTTGTTCGTCATATCATGTTAATTTTATCATAATTTATCGTACATATTTTCATTATCGTCATCATCAATTTAGTCATCATCTCATCTATTGCTGGAGAATAACCCGGGGAGGGTTACAGCATTCCAAGAGCACTAGGTACTTGGGAGTAGCTTGCACAGATATATTGTTTTTTTCTTTCTATTTTTCCTTCTGTCTCATGATCAATGTTTGATGAATGATTGAATTTGAATTGATTGAAAAATTGAATGATGATTCCCATCTCATGTTATCTGAACACAAATGTAGGTAGAGCGTTTTTTCGTGCACAATCCGATAGATATTTACTGAACAACTTCTACGGCGGAATTAGGTTAGAAAGTGAGGTGGGAAATAAATAAAAACTGGCCATAGGTGCATTCCCTTAAGAGTGCGCCTAATGCCATGAAACATACAGATTTCACCCGCGCTTCTTGCATCGCCCGCTATCAGCTATGGTGCTTTGTTTAGAGTCGAAAATCGCATGACACAGTTCACGATGATGTTGGCTTCGAGCGCCAGCTTACATTTTTAGGTGACATTTTATTTATTTAGTCAAAATTTAAGCATGTATTAAAAAATCTAATTGATTACTTGGCTAGAACAATCATCTGGCTACGTAATTTGTCAAAAATAATGTGGTGTTGTCGCTAATAATTTCGAGCATTTGAAAAAAAAAATGTTTTTTATGATGCAAAGTTTTAATTTTTTTTCTAAAGTAACCATATTATTTTCTAAAATTCTACGCAATTACTTTGCTACTATAGGTTATTTCCTTTCCTATAGTATTTTTTTAATATGGATATTTATGTTTGTTACCTTTACACCACGTCTTTAAAAATATACTTTTCGCTTGATTTTGGCATTAGGCGCCCCCTTAAGATTTTATCTATATTTATTTTTAGCATTAGCGGTTTCATTATTTACAACGCGATTCCAAACACCCTCGAATATAAAGTTCCACTATCTAACCCAACCAGTTAGGTAGTAACCACTTTGACAAAATCTCATACATAGTTCAATTCTTTTTACAGGCGAATCCAGAGAAAATACCAAGCGTATATCAATACTATTGAAAGGGCGACGCGAGGCCACTGTGTTCGACATATTCACACTGAACACTCAACTGCCTTTCCATCTCCTCGCCGTGACTGCTAGCTACACCATTGTGCTCTTACAGTTTGCTTCACTATAAATGTTTCTATTCGCTATCTTTCTATATTTTATTTTTTATTAATTAATCTACTTTTTACTAAGAAAATCGAGGTCGACAAAGTAGATCTTGGTAAATTCAAAAGGTCAAGTTTATTTTTAGACTGGGTTTTTAGCGGCCATATTTTATACATACCCAAAGAAGTTAGCTAAGAGACATTATGAAGAAATCAATAAAACAAAGATCGATCGTGATACAAACTCGTATGTACAAACTTATATAATATTAATGTAATGGTTTTTTTCATGTCAAGTATCCTATTTCTTCTGGGTCTTAAGATTAAGATCATATTTATACTTGTAAAATAGTTTCTAACATTACGAAACGCAACTAGATCGACATCCGAGATATAAAAATGCTTGTTTTACTTTCTAACATGTATTGATTCGTAATTTGTATACCTATTATTTATCAGACCGAATCATGACTGCCTCGGTGGCTCAGTGGTTAGTGACCCTAACTTCTAGGTTAAAGAGGCGTGGGTTCGATCCCCACCCAGGGCAAATATTTATGTGATGAACAAAAGTGTTTGCTCTGTGTCTGGGTGTTATTTAGTTACTATCTTTATAAGTATGATAGTCACAAATGGCGCTTCCAACAATGTAGTAGTTGGTAAAAATGATAAACACTCACTAATTCGGCGCCTTCGCAGAGAGCGTTTTAGCTTAATTGGGCAAAGCATTTGGGCCGGAGTCCCAGATGATGCAGGTTAAATCCTGCGAACGCGTCAATTTTTGAAATGTTTATCACAAAAAGAAAGTGTTTATATAAGTATGTATTTAAAAATAAGTATATATAGTATATCAGTCTCTGGCAGTTTATAGCTTTGCTTAGTTTGGGGTCAGAGGCCGTGTGTAAGAAGTCCCAAAAATATTTATTTATTATTTATACAACTCTGCGGATGTAAAGTTACCTGCTCAAAACCCAATCGCTTACGTGAGTTTTAGTCATCAACTTGGCGTTTTGATCTGTTTCAAAGCTTTAGTCAGGATTGGATATTGCGCAGCTTGTAGCTAACTTTAGGTACATCCGCCGACTTGTGCGATTCGGCCGATACGTTGAAAGAATTCATATCACTTTCAAGGTGACACTTTTATTACATCGCATCAAAGTTTTTCGTCCATCTATTACATGTCGCGTGACGGTCGGAAAAAGTTATATCACTTTTACCGTAGATTCATAAAACACACAATCATTTTGTTTTCTTAAGATCTTACGGTCTTTTACTACTATACAATTAATACGCGAAAAAACTTCCTTATGTATTTTTAAACAGATTTCGTGTTTGTTTTCGTTGATTGGCTTTTACTTTTACAGCGGCAATGACAGACATAAAACCTGGCGGTACTCCTGAATACCTGTCTAAAGACATATTAGACGAAGATTTCGTGGCCATACACAAAATGCTCCACAGGTTCCAATATATTCTTGGCAGCTGCCGCGTGGAAGCTAAAGATCAGTTCGTAACAGCTCCTACACGTTACCAAAAGGCCTACTCAATCGTGTGCTTTATCCTAATTCTCATTTCTAATGTCATAATGGTCGACATGTACCACAAACAATCGAGAGATTCTGTTCTTTTTGTTCTAAGCGTATTTAGTATGTGGTACGGATTCGCAACTTGTCTAAGCGTAGTCATCAATGCAAGATTTTTCAACGGACAAGATAATGCGGATTTTTACGTGCAAATGCAAAAAGTCGATCGGGTTATGGGATTAGACAAAGTAAAAGAAGTTAATTTGATATTAAAAAGGGTTAATTCCTATTCAATATTAACTCTGTTACTCGTCTTTTTGGTGATTAGTGTTATCGTACTGTGCGTCGATTTCAAAGTTGCATACGTTAGTTGTGCGGGCGTCGTTTACGCCCAATTAACAGTCATGATGGAACTGATCCATTGTTCAAATCTCATCATTTACTTCTTTCTAAGAGTTCGTTTTATAAACTGCATAATGAAAAATCATTTGAAACCAAATAAAAATAAAAAGCGAAAACGTAATGTATACAGCAACAGAAACTTTAAAATTATGGCCGTGGAAACACATGATTTCGTGACAAGCGACACCCATGTTTATCTGAAAGAGCTGTTTGATTTGTTTACGATGTTTCAAAACTTGTACAGATTTCAGGTGGGTTCCAATAAAGGTACAGTAAAAATAACACCAAGTGCATATCTATAAATAAGTATTACAATTATTTTTATTGATATGCACTTGGTGTTATCTGCACTACTTGTCACATATATTAGGTTTAGGCCACCTATCTGCCTACCTGCTAATATAATTTAGTCTCACGTGTAAAGCCGGAAACATACTATCGGACGCGCCTTACGGACGCGACTGACAGCCGCGACTTAGCAATGTGCACAGTCTTAAAACAATAGGTGTGCCAGATCGCTCTCGGACGTCCGAAGGTGACGTCCGCGACTTATGTCCGATAGTGTGCACGGCTCAGTGTCCTTTCATAGTCTAGGTCACGGCTGTCAGTCGCGTCCATAAGCCGCGTCCGATAGTATGTTTCGAGCTTTACGCTAAATTTAATTTAAGTGCCTAAGTTATACAGGGTTATTTCTAATCAATTAGCATCCTTCTAGGGGCTTATTCTGTACATAAAAACTAACAACTTGAGTTTTGACGAAAGTCGTAGAACAAAATTTGTTAGTTTTGATGTACATAATAAGCCCCTAGAAGGATGCTAATTGATTAGAAATAACCCTGTATACCAACTATGTTACATCGAGAGCGATGAGTCCCTATTTTTACTATATCTTCACTTTAATAAAACCTGATATTTAATTTCAGCTTTTTATATTCTGCTTGAAACTGGTGTTCGGAAGCCTGTTTGCTTTTGGGATCGTTTTATTTTCTATTCAGAGAAATGTAAGTAAATTATCTTAGACCGCCCGCCCTATTATTATTGACACAGACAGATATACATATACTTACTTACATAATATAGGTACAAGAATGTTATTTATGACTGCTGATGTACTTACTTAAGTCTTTGTCTTTGAGTGTTCTATGGCACTTCCATTATTAGCTCGTTCAGGGCATACCTACACTGTCCTGCTTAGGGAGTTTTAACTAACAAGCCATACTGTGATCGTTTTTTACTTTAGTCTTTTAATTAAGAACAAGATCAATATTTTTCTGAGTGTCGTCCATCGTATACAACCGCAACGCATAGCAGCCCGCAGAAAACTAGATCGTGGGCTAGCGTGTCTCACACTGCCTGACATTTTCATTTACACTTTCATTTCATTTGCATACGGGGCAATTCCACGTGCATGATCAAATCCGCATGATATTAAAACACCCTTACTGTACTGTGTTGAGGGGCAAAGATCTCCCCCATTTCCTTCCATGAGTCACGATCTCTCGCAACCTGTTGCCAACCCCTCTCGAATGAATCAAGATCGTCACGCCAGTTGCCAGTTTCTTAGACCTTTCCTGACTGACGTAATAATATGATTATTTTTTTTTAGTCTGGTGAAGTCATGGAGAATATAGCGATGGTGATATTTAATGTCATCGATGTATTCATAGCCATATTCATCGGTCTGAGGCTGCAGCTATTCTTCGGTGAAGTGAAGGAAACCAAACGCCTGTCTATTGCGGTGATGGCTGAATATACTACTGGTAATCTACCACGAACTGGCAAAGGAAAACACAGCGTTTGCGACCCTGTGACTTGCTTTGTCACTGCGATGTCACTGAACGAGCGTCAAAACGCGGTTCCATCGGAGCCAAATGGGCCACAGTTGGCAACATATTGACTGCAATACAGTCAATGTGTTGCACTACACTCAGTGTCAGTGACTAGAACTGTTGAGCATAATAGATATTTTGTTATACAAGAGTGCAAAGTTACTTTTTAACCGCGTGTTCAATTTTGATGACCGAGCAAGCAAATGATTCTAAAATAATGCTAAGCGTTAGGGAGGGAATCAAAAGAGCACAAGGTGAAAAATCTTTGAACTCGAGTGCAACACGTAACTTTTCCTTCCACCTCAGCGAGGACATAACTAAAGTCTACATATTGTACTGTTTCAAATTCATCTCGCGTGATTGTTGAGGGAGAAAGCTCATTTGTGCATTATTAACAGTTTTAGTCAATTCTGTTGGTGTCAAATAAACTTCCTCGTCGCTATAATCACTAATTTTAGGTCTTTCATTTATTTTCAATTTGCTTGTTTTTAACATAAGGCATGAGTTTGAAGTTGAGGAGTTCTTCGTGGACCAACTGCTTTCGCACAACTAGTTCATAGAGTATAATACGAGTAATAATATAACATGAGGTTTTAACAAAATGACACGAAAAAATAGCGCGCGCAAAGCAAATTAAAAAAAGTACACCAAGAAGGTTCCGAGTCTAAGTTTTCAAGAAATTAAAAGAAGGTTGTATGATAAATTCGGCACCATGGAGATAGAAGTAAATAGGTTTAATGATGTTTTTAATTCACAAACTTAGTGCATACGGTGGTTCGAAATTCAATTATACTTTACCCTCTAGCGGATAAAAACGACTTTTGCACTTAGAGTCGTTTGAAACTGAAATGTACGGAATGACGCCGCTAAGTGTAGCTAAGCTATGTATCATACCAAAAACTGAATAAATGAATGGAATGGAATGGAAGATATCGAAGAGCAAAAATAGTCTTTCCGACTCGGAGGGATGAAAATGTTATTCTTGGTAGAGACGGATAAAAAACATCTACAAGTCGTATTCGCTTTGTTAATATTTGGTAATACACGGTTGGAATTTTTCTTTTTGCTAACATGTCGATAATCTCACTATTTGTCGTCCATCTTCTTCGTTCACAGTTGGTCAAGAGTCTTAACAAAACAGGCTACTTTTGAATTAATTCGTTCGTTAAATGTTCGCCTTTAATTTACAGGGCCACTAAGAGAAAAGGCGCGGAAAATGTTGAAGATGGCGGACGAGACGCCTCCCCGGCTGTCCATATACGACATGTACGACATGGACGCGGGAATATTTCTTTCCATTTTCAGTCTGATAACCAGCCTTATTGTCACATTGCTGCAATTCGCTTTTCTTTAAATGTATCCTCGTCGCGCCACGCGAATATGCATCTTAATTATTTAACTCTTCCTCATTCGTATACATATACATGCATGCTGTGTTTGCACATAGAATGTTGGTCAGCTTAACATTTTTATTGGTTTTAATTATTTTGTAAATAGACTTTATCAACCAGTTTGCAAAGCATTAAATAAAAGTACTTTCGTACATAAATATGTTGTCACATGTTGGGGCAAGAACTCTTGCGAAAAAGTATTCTTAAAGGTAGGTACCTATTACCTACTGTTTTCATCAAAATAACTATGAATTAGGAACTTGTGTGATATAAAATACGATGTCAAAGTTTTGAGTGGTATAATATGCCTAGAATAGGTATATAAATAGTGTCAAAACACAAAAGTGTGCAGTGTGTCGTGCACAATACAAATTATAAAATTTGTGTGGAAATATCATATGATACTTGCACAGGATTACATAATAAGTTTGGTATACACTACCTTAGATAAATATACTTGTGAGTTTCTCTCAAATTCACGTATTTAATAAAATTATGTTTGGCCTTAAAGTAATGTTTTTATTTTTTTAAGTAATACTAATGTCCAATGGGCCTAATGCCCAATTATGAAGGCGCCATCGTAAATTTCATAGTAACGCAATAAGTGTTTTTTCTATCGAATGCCTAAAATGAAAAAGATACAAATATTCTAAATTGTTAATATAACTACGATGGCGCATTCATAATTGGGCCTATGAACAACTTAGTAAACCCCAGAGACCTTGATCAAGATGGATAAAGAAGGATGTCGCGAGGTCATACAAATTCAACCTGTCACACTAATTTCTCCCAAGTTTATTGCTAAGAATGTTATGTTCACCAATGTAATTTATGAAGCTTCTAAAACTGTTCAGATATGTACAATTTGGCTAAAAATAAATATTTTAAAATAAGAAAAAACGAAAACGATTTTCAAACTATAAGTACCTATGTATAGACATTGATAGACACCAAAGATTTAGTATTGCCAGGTTCTTTATGTTTAGAGTGCTAAAATGGTGCTAGATTTTAAAAACTTGATGTCATGTATTTTTAGCAAGGAAGTTTCATACGAGAACTGGAATGATTACGAGCATCCCAAAAACGTTCCGAAGAGTAAAGCACCAACATTGGAATATATCTCTTTCTACTAGTGTATCCATACAGTAATTTCATTTAATAGGACAATCTACAAAACTACGTATATACCAATAAAAGAATGAGGGAAATCATTTATATAAAAGTATTTTCTGGTGGGATAAATCTGAAATTCAAATATTATTATAAACAGGGTTATCTGCTTACCCTGTATTAAGTAAAAATGATTGCTTGATTGAAACCATTATTGCCAACGTTTACTATGAGACCAACCCGAAATTCGAGAAAAAAGCAGCTGTTTCATGCAAAACTGAAACTCGGAATCGACAAAATGTATCTAACAGCAGATTTTTTTCCTCAAATTATAGTCTAGTCTTAAACTATTACCTCCTTTCAGCTGAGTACATTAGTTCATTATAATATTATCTCTACACCATCATCTTAATGCCCTCAGCGCATTAAGATGACGGCTCCCACCCGCTAGTAGACATCTTTGCCGACGAATGGACAACAATCATTACTAAAAATATTTTTTCATATTGCGTAGAAGTCAAATTGTGATCTCAAAATATTCCTAAAATTTAACGGTAGGTATAGTTAGCGTAAAAAATAATAACACGTTGTTGTTCTTATAACTTTTAATTCATGTTTGTATTTTTTCTGTTCTATTTTATGTATTTTTTTAATTCGTAGTCTTTAAGGATAAAAAATATCTAGGCTTTATATTTAAGTGCTGTAAGTTACATTTTCTATAAATAAACAAATTGAAAATCTCGACTCGCTTTTGACCAGTTTTGCTCATATTTACAAATCTTGTTAGAATATACTAAACCATCTTGCGAAATATTATAAAATTAGCTGATAAATAGCGCGACAGCAAATTATATCTACCCCTAGTTACCGAGCTGTACTAGTTACTAAGTACAACACAGTTCATTATTTTGCTATTATACAAGAAAATTGCATAGTTCATAGAAGTAGGTTTTTAATTTATTACAATGACTTACTAACGTACGTAGTATTAGATTATATATAAGTAGTAATTACTTCTCTCTACAACCTCACATTCCCGGAATGTTTTGTTGTTATTGTCACCCTACACAAGAAATTTGTAAATAAACCAAGAAACTTACCTAAAAAATGAAATACCACAAGCAGCATAAGCTTCACTATTACAGCCCTTAACGCAACAATTTTTCACCATTTTTCAACTTATAAAAATATTAAGCAGCAAGCAGAATGACGACTTTTGCATAAATTATCAGCCATATTGTTTTAGGATGCGTTTTAGGTGCAGCCGTGCGTAGTTGGTAAATTACTACTAATTATACTAATATGAAAAAACAGTTTTTTGTATTGCAAAAATAATTACGTACCAATATTAAAATCAGAACATTATCGAACTTATTACGTTAAATAGAATACATTTTATGCTAATCTATTTATCAACATGTACGATTAAATGCGATTTAATGATTACCAGATATATGAGATAATCTACCATCCAATAGTTTTATTAATACTGGTAAGTTTCGAGAAAGGGACAACGCCCACCAATTATTGCTGTCCTGCTCGGAATGTTTTTTCCATTTGATAAGTAAGAAACAAATGTGAACCTTTTGTTTATAGAAATAAAGTACATTTTTCTTTTTTAAATTTTGCTTCGTAAGCGTTCCAGTTCTCGTATGAAACTTCCTTGATTTTTAGTCAATATTGTCTCAATGATATGTATTTATATGGTTTTTTTTAATCAGAGCATGTCATTTTGTCTGTAATTTCAGATTACGTTTTGGAGTTCATCGATTTATAAGACGTTGTCACGTCAAAAAAGCTCAGTGTTTAGGACTGATATAAAAAGAAAATAAAAAACGGAACGATAATGAATTTCAGTATTCATCCATTTCATTAGCAATAGTACAAGAACCGCAACTATAAGTTAAAAATATAAGTAAAGCAGCTATTCGAACCTCGGCTGCAGCCTGCGGATGCAGGTTGCAAATGGAGGTACCTAGCAAACGCATGACACTCAGCCGCTGCTTGTATCCACAGTCGGGAATGATTCCGGTGCTCGTACTGCGTCGTACGTCGCAGGCACGTTGGACTTGTCTAATCAGGTTAACAACACTTGCAGCTAAGGCTCGGTAGTACATGCTGCCGCAGCCGTGTTCGGAATCTTTTTGTAGAAATTAATACAACTACATAGATAACCAGAGCCCTTAGTCCAGGTTTTGTGTTGTTTACTTAACCTTTTGCGTTCGCGTGTGGCTCCATACATTTTGGTTAGTTCTTCCTCGTTTCCGCCAGGGGCGCTGCACAAAAATGTATAGGGACATATCGAAACAGCTGTATTTTCAATTTATGTGTAAACCTGGACTAACCCCTCAGTTGTGCAGCCACAGCCGGCTTCGTACAGCTGCTGCAAATGCTGCTTGCAGCTGTAGCCTGCAGCCGAGATTCGAATAGCACCCTTAAGGATTATTACGAGTAATAATTAAATGGCCATGAATTTCTCGGATAACTACTTGCAGCTTTTTGTTTTTAGTAGTAAAGTATATGATAAAATGTACATATTAAATAAGAGTATTCTTTCTTTTTGATTATCTTCTAGTATACAAAAATGTATGTTTCTATAAAAATGTATAATAACACCTCAGTTCGTAAATATTACGGGCTAAAACGAGTTAACGCAGGATTATGTGCCAATAGTTGAAAAAGTTAATAATTATTATATCAACACGTCAACACCTCCGAAATTGCTAAATCAGAATACTGAGAATGAAGTCAGGCAACTCTGAATACATCATCTGATTGTCTGAATTTGACATTTCCTTTTTTTTGACAGCAACAGTAATAAAATATTGATTTTTTTTAAAATAATTCGCCCATTTTGGGCAGGCCTTTAAGACCATACCGCCACTTCTTATGTATGTAATCCGTAATGTAAAAAAATCATTGTAATTTTTCTGGTGGGTTAATATTAATTTCAACTAGTGATATGAAAACAGCAAAAAATCACAATATTTTTGAAGCACATATTATTTTTAAAAAAGTTGTTTGGTATTTTTAATAAAAATAAAAATATATTGACAGGTTAATTCCGTGAATCCTTCTTTTCACAAATAGAACGGCCCAAGTTTTTGACATTTGACACGGACATTTTGTTTTTAAACTGTCAAAGTGACGTGTTTAGGGATACCACCCTGCATAAAATAGTTACCTCATTATTCATCACACGATTGTATCGAAATGGTGAGTAAAAATGATTTGAACTGAAATCAATGTAGGTACATTCACCCATGTTTTCAAAACAGTTGTTTCTGATAAACTGCTTGTTATTTTCTGTATTCTACGGCTTTCGGGTGGTATTTTCTTCGGATATTCTCAAAAGGTTTCTGAAGTCTGTTAGTTCTACTATAAATTCTTGGATTAAATTGGTGTGCGATATCCAAACTTTTTATTATTTTCTTTTATTAACTCTTAAACCAATATTTAGGGCGTTTTCGCTAGTTTTACTAATTTCGTTTTACATGATAACATACATTTTCAAACTTCGAATTTCACAACATATTATATTTTGACGAGTCAAACAGTCTTTAAAACCTGGTTTAATAAAAGCAATTTAAAAAAAAACAATTTTAAAGATTACGACTTTAAAACTTGGTTTTAAAGATTTCGACTTCGCAGTATTGCCAACGCTACGATTATTTATGTGTTCTACGGCTTTAGGGTGGTAATTTCTTCGGACATCCTAAAATAATTTCTGTAGTCTGTTAGTTTTTTCTACTATAAGGTTGGTTTGAATCTTATTTAAGAAATAGATCGCAGTTGGTGGTTGTAAGAGGTTTCAAATCGGATGCCACTTTTGTGCCATCTGGTGTTCCATAAGGGTCGCACCTGGGTCCTGTGCTCTTTTTGATTTTTATAAACGATTTGGCCAGCGTCACTAAGTCTAAAGTCAAGCTTTTTGCTGATGACTTGAAGATTCACAGGACAATTAGGAATCGAAAGGATGTGGACTACAAGCCGACAATATAGTGTCTGGCGTTGGTGTGCCCTAAACAAAATGACTCGAAGTGCCTATTACTCTAAATGCATCGAAGTGCTTTTTCATAAATTTCACACGTAAACGGAATCCTCACCCGGATTATAATATAAAATAGTGTCTCTCTGGAGCAGGTAACTTCGATTCGTGATCTTGGTGTCATTATGGATTCTAAACTTAATTTCAGAGAGCACATTGATCAAATTGTTAAAAAAGCTGGCAGAATGTGTGGGTTTGTTGCGAGGCAAGCTAACGTTTTTAGAAATAAAGATATTTCCATTATGCTCTTCAATACGCTTGTTAGAAGTATTCTTGAATACTGTGCACTAGTGTGGAACCCAGGCTACAAGATCCATTCTAACAGGATTGAACGCGTCTAGCGATGCTTCTTGTATCATCTTACGTGTAAGGAAAATAAATGTAAGGCACTACGTTCCTATGAATCTAAGCTTGAGCACTATGGCATTATGTCGATGCATAAACGATGAGATGGCTGAAATCATAATGCTATTTAAATTGATTAATGGTTTTGTTTATTATCCTGATATTCTAAATAAAGTCACACTTAGAATCCCAAATCATCCTTGTAGGTCTTGCAATCAATGGAAAACTTTTGAATTGCCTCCTTGCAGAACCAATAAGTATGTTATTTCATTCCCCATTGGTGCGTATGTGTGTTAGCTATGACAAGTTTGATATTCGTAATAGTATTAATATCTTCAATCTAGGTTCGCTTCTTTCAGTTAAGAGAGAATTGAAAAAGTTAGTATAAATGTATAATGTATATGACGGGTAGAGCTCCCGGGACCCGTCATCATGTGGGTCAAACATGTCAGGAACGCCGAAATTAACAATGGGTTTTGTAGTTTACACGTTTATTCTCTAGTTTTAATCGAATGAAGTTAATTTTACAGCAGGATTGCTACGATAATTTAAGATTATGGAAACGAGGAAAGTTCGACACAGCAACCTTTTCAGAACCACGTGCCCGTTCCAGTCCCAGATCTCAACTGCCGGCATCTACCGAACGAACCGAACGAATCTCTTCCACCATAGATTAACTAGAAATGAGTGAACCAATTACTCGAGACCGAAGTTGTTATTTCCATACCACAGGCTCTGTGTCGACCTCACCCAAATGACAGTTGCTACTCAACGTTTAAACGACAGTTGACATTTGACGTTTCCAACTATGCTATGTCTATTATTAATACTAGATGGCGCTGCTCCACTATCCGACATATATTTATTTGTTATTTTGATCCTAATTCATCTCTCTTTTAATAGCTTATTTATGTTATGTTTTTTTTTTGTTTAATTTAAAGAAATAGTGTACATACTAATTATGTTTTTAACTAGGTACTGTTTCGGTTATGTGTAGTTTTTAAGTTATTTTAAGCAGTGTTGCAATGTTTCTTTTCGTATAATTTGTATTAGTTTTTAGTAAAATTTAATTATGTAAGTTAGGTTCAGTGTTAAGGTTTTTATGTTTGAAAATGTTTTTTGTGTAGTTATGTTTTGCATAAAAAACTGCTTGTGAACTTCAATAAAAAAAAATCAATTCTTAGATTATAAATTAACGTGTGAGAACCGAGCCCTATTTTTTTATTCCACTCCTAACCCACATTTTAGGGCGTTTTTACTTTTTTCGTTAATTTCGTTGAATGCTATAGCGAGGTTCCATACATTTTCAAATTTCGAATATTATGATAACATTTTGTATCTGCGGTTTTTAAAACCGACAAGCATGGCTCGTCAACAGTAAAGCTAGTGTGGCCGTTTTCAAAACCTGAAAACGAAGTAATAAACGAAAACAGGTTCTTCAACGTAAACTTATTCTTCTACTAATTCGACCTCGCCGTGATACGAAATTACATTAGAAAATGGGCCGTTTTCCTTAGCTATTGCGCCGTCTAGACATATCCAGGTCTTTGGTAAACCCATAACATTACCCAAACCCGAAGAAAAAAACCCAAAAAAAGTAAGTTCATTTGCTATAAGTTAATTCTTGCAAAATGATACAATAAGCCAGGCTTTCACACGTTTGGCAGCTAAACAACACGATCACCACCTCTACTATAACAGAGTATAAAATATTTGCTATCTACACGTCAGAAAGTAAAAATGTTGCATCGAAGTTTGTAATGAAACGCTTGTCCTAGACCTGCCCAGACTAGCCGCTAGCAAGGAAACAGGCACTACATACTTAATTGAAAACGTAGGAAAAGGTTAGTTTTTCTACAAGTTCTATACGTATAATATGATTTTCAACGCCCACGAAAACTACCGACAGTTTTTAACTACGCCTTGTATCCTTGAGAAATCTCGTTTTCGTATAAATACGCGGGGTCCCATCGAAAACAATATGTTCGCTCCATTCGTTGAAAATATGTTCTGACAGTTCGACAATTTCGAGTTATAAGTACATTTTTTTGGCCGTCTCCACCGAGAAAAAAATTTCTGCACACTGTTGTGTGAGAGTTGTTTGTTTTTTAATTTCGATTTTCAGTTAAATGAGAACCTGCACCAAAACCAGAACGTTGCTGGCTATCACTCCTATTATTTGCAGAGTCAAATTTTTATTCAAAACGAAAATTCCGTAAACGACGAAAATGGGTGTGTCGTAGTGGATCATTTTTATCATCTGACATGCTCTTTTCTGGTACGGGCCTGAAAAATAACTTGAAGATTAGGTCTGAAATAAACAGGTAAATAGATAGGCAACCTACGGCTACTCTTTCTTCACGGCACTCTGTATAGTCCGGTATGTAAGCGCAAAAAACTTTCTAAAAGCTGATTTTTGATACCTGTTAGGTAGTCATGGTGGTGTACAACAATACCCCAGATTCAGTCAGCTTTGATGCTTAACGTTTGGTGGGGATACCAGTTTGATGAAATAAATGATTGCACATACTTTTAAAAGCTGAAAATTGGCTATGAAAAAAACTAAAAATAAGTTTAACCGCAGCAAATTACCTGAAACAAGTAACAAGGCCTGTCAGTCTGGTTTTAATGTAGCGTCACTTTAAAGCCTGACAGAAAAGCTTTGTTACATGTTTTGGGTGAGCTTTGCGGTTACCTCCTGGGCTAATAGTGGTTCCCAAAGAAGAATTATGGCTAAGACCCCATCTAATACAATTGTATCAACTCGAGACATATCTCTAAGAAATTTAACCGTTAAAAGAATTGCAATTGCATTATTTATTTAATATCGTACCTAATGTTCATTGTCTAGTCAGAAGCCCTACCGTCGAATCCTACTAATATTATAAACGCGAAAGTTTGTGAGTATGTATGGATGTTTGTTACTCTTTCACGTACAAACGCTGAACCGATTTGGATGAAATTCGGTATGAAGGTAGCATAGAGCTTGTATTACATAGGCTACTTTTTATCTCGGGCTAACGCGGGTAACACCGCGGGGCGCAGCTAGTGATACATAAATACAGGAGCGCTGCTAAGAGCTGGTGCCAACTTACCATCATGATTGTAAGATATTAGCTCTATACTCCGCAATTTGATTTTTTTTATCTCCTTTATGAACCAGTCGTTGCAGATAGCTACTCCGACCAACTGAAGGTGGTAGGAAACGGCCCATATGCCGACAGTAATAGTAGCAGTCAACGGATATAACTGGAATAGGTAATTAATACGTATAAGAACAAGAAATAAATAAGAGAAGATGTTTCATACTTTTTTATCCTAATTACCAACTTTGACTCATTTCAAAGGAGCATGACGTAAAACTGACGTAGATAGGGATAGGGGCGGGGGAGAGGCACGGCCTTGTTAAGATGAATTCACTAGGTCAGCGCACGGAATTCAGTTTTTTTGGAGTTTCTGGTATTTACAGATAATCTGTTCGATGTAAGTAAAAAAAAACTCATTTAGTGTCCATAAATAGATAGTGTTAACGAGATACATACATTTTAATCAATTTACCTCAAAGCGCGGTTGGGTCAATTTTGACCCAGTCATGGATGTCAGCTTGTAAAAAAACTGTTTGCAAGAAATGCACATCGAAAGAGTTTTCCATTTGCTCATTATGTGATTCGGAATAGTAATTGCACTGCCTTTTTTGTAATTTTATCTAATTTTTAACTTGAATTATTTGTCATCAATAACATAAAAGGGAAATGCCGGAATTATTTGTAATTGTGATTTATTATTATTCTATTTTAAGCCAAAGTACACCAAAAATATGTGTAAGTAATCTATAATAAAAGCATTTTATTATAATTACGAGTTTTATTTGTAGCAAATTAAAAAAATGGCCAAAATTGACCCATTCGCGCTTCTAGGGGTGTCAGGATGTTCCGCGCTTCTAGTGTTAAGGTGTATACAGTAAAATGAGTTTTCTTAAATTTAAAATCAGTAGTTCATCTGTAAAAGACAAAAAACCCAAGAACAATGAATTTCGTGCCTTAACCGCGACGATCAGCCTTGACCTAGAGATGTATCTACCCACCTCAGGAAACTTGAAAGTTAATACATTCTATTTTTTGGGGAGGGCAAAAGTAGTGAGCTGCGCCCCCCTTCGGAGAATATTATAGCTACGCATATGATTATCGCAAAATAAGGTACTTACTCCAGTGCGATACCCGATCACTATAGCTGCAATAATAACAAAACTCCATATCAACGCCGTCACTGTTATTGAAAATATCTGAAAAGAGATAATGCAAAAATATATCGAGCTTAGACCATTACCTTGTACACTGTACAGTAACTATATAATATATTCAATTATTTGCTTTATTTGTTTTGGAAAATCAATTTCCTATGATATTTCTTTCATAACAATCTTATTTTTAGGAATTTCATATTTTCGGGTCTTATTATCTTTTGACATTGCTTGTACTTAATATATGGCAGCGTGATGGCGGCCTTGAACAAAAATCAAATTAGAAAATATGAAATTCCATTCAAATATAGTATAAACCATTCAATGCAGTTTTTTACTCTGCGTATTATTATTGACCATATTTTAATGGATTTTTTTAATTACTGTACACAGTCTGGCCCCACTTTGCAAAATCTCCTTTTCGTAATTTAACACTAAAAAATAAAATACACACAAGCAAATAATTAAATAATTGTTTACCGTAAAACTGAAAAGCTCAGTAATTATTCTATAGCTTTTCAATAAATCTTGAAGTAACTCCAGCCAATGTTCATGTGGTAAATCAATTGTATTACGATCTTTTATCTCAGGAAAAATTAATGATAACAGAATCTTCTTCAGTGTTTTCACTTTAGGTTTCCTTTCTACATTACATTTGTGTTTTGCAATGTTATTTTTAATGATTGTACTAAATATCTTCACACGTATTGCCAAGAAATATATCATTGACCCTCCTCCGACGAGATCCATGTACATAGAAAGAAGTCCAAATCCAAAGAATACCGTGTAAAGAGGCTCATCGACAGTAGCAATTGCATAGATGGTGTAACCGGAGGAAAATGCCATTGTTATCACAATTATTAAGGCCATGTTAATTCGATACTGAAAATCTGTATAGTAAGTTAATTTTTCCATCCCAAGCATTCTGTCTACTTTTTGCAGCATCGTATAAATTTTAACATTTTTTTCTCGGCGCGAAAATCTGATCACAAGAATGCTAAGGATATATGAAATATTTTGCATAGCGTTGCCGATAAAGCATGATAGATACATGAGGAGATTTTTGTGGAAAAATGCCGTAAAGAAATATTCTTGGTGTGCATAGCAAGAAAACGTCCCAAGTATCAGCCAGAGGAACGAATATGCAATTTGCGAAGAAGATATATGGGTAACAATATTGTTTTTTATTTTGACGCGAGCAGCGCCAAGTAGAGTTTGCACAAAATACGAAATTCCGAAACATTTTTTCAAGTTGTTTTCTATGAAGTAGTTTTCTTTAGCTTTGTTCACCACTTGTTCAGACATTTTCAATCCCTTTTGTGCACCGAAATATTACTTGAAATTTGGACTCGATTAGTTAATTAAAGAACGATAACATTTTAATCGCTTTCTCAATATTGCATCAAATATTCATTGCAATTAGATGGTTATTATGAAATTTAGTCGATTTTAGTTATCATTACCATGAGCCTTCGTCCGTACGCCTATGTTCAGCACTATTAAAAGGCCGATATATTCGTAGCCGTGGTGGTCAAGAGGCAGTGACACCCGCCTTACAATCGTGAGTTCGTGGGTTCAAAACACGGATAATCCAATCCCCGCAACTGTTAAATGAGCTTCAGTCGTTGGGTTATCCCATAGAACTAGAACTAAAGTAATAGAAACCATACTAAAATAGCAAAAGATATACATCACTTCGTCCCACTTTAATATATGAAATTTAAAAGGTGCTTGAAAAAGAGGCATGTAAACCCGAACTAACGTAATTTCGAAGGGTTTCACAAACTAGCATTGAGCTATATCTGCTGTTCAAATTCAAAAAGGTAAACAGTGGGAAGGTAAAATAATCAGAGATTTGAACCTTCTTACTGGAACTAGAGGATTCAAATTTCCGATCATATCGCAAATAGTGTAACCAAATTTCAACCATTTTGACTTTCCAACTTGTGATTTTGACGTATGCCGACAGTCAATGCGATTTTTTGTTCCACTCACTCTTGCGTATGCTGCCTAGTATAACCAGATATGAAAAAGATAGCTGTAACATAGTTTTTATTCGAGCAAAATTTAGTAAGTATTATATTACTTTAGTTCTAATTATATGGGTTATCCGCAGCTAACGATGTTAGTTTCCATCACAGGTGGCATTACTTTAATAGGAGTCTATGAGTACATAGCAGGGACAAAATATACATTAATTTTATTTTATCTTTACATCGGTAGGTGCCTATCAGCCTTAAACTGTCATCTAATGAATTAGTACTGTTATATCTGATAATAAAGATTAATTAAAAAAATGTTTATTATTAACACAAATTAACGTTAATGGACTTACGGGCTAAGTAAGTCTTTTGTGTATAAGCATACCTATCTGATTGTTTGTTATTTGTTTTAAAATATATTATGGGCAGTGGTGTTATTTATTTATCAAACCTTTTCATACCTGTTAAATTTGACTTTTAATGAATATCCTGAAATGCTATAACAATACCGACAATATATCTATGAGATCAGATTAGCGAATGAAGCGTATTCCTTGCAGTGGACTGAACTAAGGCCTGCCAATTCTGATAATGTCTCGGAATAGACAAAACACCCACTTGAAGCCCTTGCATATACAGAGTTATTTTGAATCAATTAGCATCATTTTAGGGGCTTATTCTGTACTACATCAAAACTAACAACTTTTGTTCTGATACTTTTGTCAAAACTCAAAAGAAAATCGTTTTTCCGTAGGAAAATATCGTTCACCCGCGACAAAATGTATGGAACAGCTGATTTTTTTTTGAGTTTTGATAAAAGTATCAGAACAAATGCTATTAGTTTTGATGTACCTACAGAATAAGTCCCTAAAAGGATGCTAATTGATTAGAAATAACCCTGTATACCGTGGTTCAAAAGATAAGTGCCATGTGATGATGTGACCAACTGACTATAGGTATCAGATAGGTAAATAAACATTCCTATAAATATTATTTATTTTAATATAAAAAAAACTTAGGTGTCCGTCACTGGGGGACTTAGAGTCCGTCCGGCTTTTGTGCCTTTTCTGTCTTTGTTTCTTCTGTTATGTTTTTTGGGGTGTTTCCTCGTGGTCATACTTAATTTGTTGGTGTCAATAAAGTGTTGTTGTATTGCATTGTTTAGGTACTTGTACTAATTATTACTACCTATTTGCTCACTCTTTACACACGGGACATATAACTAGTAAAAATATATTGGGTATTAATTTTACAGCAAGTCCTGTGAAAAGCGAAGCATATAGAACTTAATAGGTACTCGTATCTATTAATTAAGGGCGATGTAGTACACGACATTCACATCGATATTTTCACATTGTACAGTCTAACTTATTCAAGTTACCTTGAAGGACTTTTAGAGTTATTATAAGTTGATATTCTCTTAGCAAAATTTAATAGATATTTGGATCAGTCTCGAAAAGAGCTCAACAAGCAGCTCAACAAAGAGCTCAAAAAGAGTCTACTAAGAATAATGAAGGAACCAAATAAGCATAGGTCGATCGTGATACAAACACGTATGTATTCATGCGATTTGCTAATTTTAAAGGTTCCTCAAAAGGAATAAGTTCAACCCGAATCGAACATTTACATTTCAACCTTTTTAGGGTTCCGTACACTGAGGGTAAAAACGGGGCCCCAGGCTGTAGACAGGTATCTCATGAACCGTGATAGCTAGACAGTTGAAATTTTGACAGATACTGTACGAGTATTTCTGTTGCGGCTATATAGACCAGAGTAGAAGCCTTAAAAAATAATAAAGAGTGAAAAAAAATAATAGTAGGATGAAACCCATTAGAAAAGGAGGGGAATATTATAAAAATAAAAGAAAAATAATTTACGGGCGATCTGACGTCGGGAAGGGGATGGGGGGGGGGGATTTTAAGGGGGAAAACGGTTTTTCTCGATTTCCGGCAAAACTAAAAGTCCTATCGAAAAAATTCAAATGGAAAAGTTGTAGGTGATAAAAAGATCTAAAACTTTTGTATTGACACTTTTTTCACATAACCTCAAAATTTATGTGAAAAATCCAAAAAACCAAGGTTTTGGTTTTTTATTTTTATCTTTTACAAAAATCATTTTTTTTTTTAACGAAATTTGGTGAAAACTTACCTTTTTATGTCCCAAATACGCTGTAATTTATTTGATTAAAAATATTATTTTTTTTCACCTTATTTTGAATTAATATCGAAAAAACACCCTAATTTTCAATCGAAAATTCAACCGTCAAAATATCAGCTTTTTTCAAAAAGTTGGTATGTTTTCTGTTTGTTGAAATCTCTACTTTCCGATGGTGAAAAAAAATATATATGTTACTATAGCAAATCTTCTCAGAAAATGCAAAAAATCGAAAAAAAATATTAAAGAAATAAATGTCAAAATGTACAAAAAATATATTATAAATCTTTTAAAAATGCATAAAATATATATGGAAATCGGCCAAAAGTTTGTTTTTAAAAATATATTTACGATATATATTTTACATATTTTTTATAGATTTTTAATATATTTTTTATGTATTTAGAAATATTTTTTTTCATGGGATTAACTAAATTTGTTTGTGTAAAATTAAGGAGATTATTATTTTTTTATCTTGTACTAAAATATCATTTAATTTCAATCTTTAGGTTATGTTACGTTAAGCATACTATTTTTTAAAGAAAATATTACGATTTTTATGTTTGAGTTGATTGATACAGATATAAATAGAGATTGTATTTACCTTCCTATGCATCATGCTTTATATTAATATCTGTATCGGAAATCGAGAAAAACCGTTTTTTCCCCTTAAAATCCCCCCCCCCCCCCCCCCCCCCCCCCATCCCCTTCCCGACGTCAGATCGCCCGTAAATTATTTTTCCTTTTATTTTTATAATATTCCCCTCCTTTTCTAATGGGTTTCATCCTACTATTATTTTTTTTGGTTGTATAAATTATCGACCCTGGTGTAATAACAACAAATAGGTACTGAAAACAAAATGAAATAAATAGGTATTTAAGAGTACGGAACCCTTTGTGCGCAAGTTCGACTCGCACTTGACCGATTATTTATATTCTACTTTAACTCGTGCTTTATGTGACTGATCATAACGTTGCAACACTTGCAACTGCCGTCGCTTATTCAATAAGTAGTCGCAACGTTATTTTTGCAGAAGTAGGCACTTTAGGTAATAGATTCTTGCAGCAACAGCTTTGACAGTCTTGTTCATTTTTTCAGCACATATGACAGAAATAAAGGCTGCAACTCCAGAGTATCTTTCTAAAGATATATTGGATGAAGATTTTCTGGCCTCGCAAAAATTATTCCACAAGTGTCAATATATACTTGGCAGCTGCCGCGTGGAAGCCAAAGATCAGTTTGTAACTTCTCCTACACGTTACCAAAAAGCCTACACAATCTTATGCCTCGTCCTAACATTGATTTCAGATATCATATTGCTCTATCTGTTTGAAAAGCAAGTTCAAGACGCAGTAATTTACCTTCTAAGCTTATTTATTGCATTGCACGGATTTGCATCTTGTCTATGCGTAGTCATAAACGCGCGATTTTTCAATGGACAAGAAAACGCTGATTTTATTGTACAAATGCAAAAACTCGATCGCATCATGGGAGTGGACAAAGTTAAGGAGATCGGTTTGATATTAAAACACACTAATTTCCTTTCATTGCTTACACTATTATTCATTTTTCTGGTGATGTTTGTGTTAGCGTGCTTCAATATGAAAATTATGTATGTTAGCTGTGCAGGCGCCGCTTACGCCCAATTAACTGTTATGGTGGAACTGACCCATTGTTCGAACCTCATCACATACTTTTTTTTAAGAGTTCGATTTATAAACAGCATTCTAAAAAACCATTTGACTCGAAATAAAGTGAGGAATAAGAAGCGAACCTTCATCACGTTTAGCAAGAGAAACATGAAACTGTTGGCCCTGGAGACACATAACTTCGCAACAAGCGACACCCATGTTTATCTGAAGGAGCTCTTGGATTTGTTTACAATGTTCCAAAACTTGTACAGATTTCAGGTGGGTTTTATGATGTCCTAAATACTGCAGTTAGTATAGTGATACTGAGGACGGATCCAGCCATTGGTTCAGGGGGGTTCATCAAATCGTAGCAGTTAGAACGCGGAGCATTATTACGTTTTTTCAATAAATCATTTTGATTCGAGATTCTAAATAAAACCAAATGATTTCGATAAAGCACGAGCGCAGCGAGCGAGCTCGATTTATCGGTTCTGTCAAAAAGCGAGCGCGGCGCAGCGAGCGCGAATTGTTATTTTCATTTGTTTTTCAGTAATTTTAAAACAGGTATGAGCAAAACATAGTACCAATGCTCTTAAGCGCAAACACAGCGAGAGCGAAAATTTTACGGTTTTTTAATAACTTCAAAACATACATGAGGAAAACACTGCAACCTGCTGCTAATATTAGTTTTTTCTGTCAATCTAAAAGAAGAATGAACAAAGAAGACTTCCTAAGAATATAGCTATTATAAGCGAACTTAGCGGGCACGAGTTTTTTTCCATATCCATATTGAATCCATGATGAGTATAGTGGGCAAAATGCAAGCGCAGCAAGTGAGAAAATAGAAAATAAATCTAGTGTACCTGTATAATTATAACGTTGAACTAAATAAAAGTCATCACCAAAGACCCACATGGGCATAAGGCATACGAGTATGACCCCCTCCCCCGTTGGAGCCGTGCCTATTGAGCACTAGAACAGTGAGCTAGAATTTTTTTCGATGTTTCAGTGAAAGTTAGACTTTAAAGCGTCATGAGATGTGTTGTGAGCAAAAGGAAGTCACTGATCGTTTAATTTTTCGATATATTTTTCAACAAAGAGCCGATAAGGAAAAACGAAAGATGTGAGCAAACATGGGCCCAGGGTCATCACGCCCGTGATCTCCCTGGATCTGTGCCTATAGATACTTGTATACAGACTAAACTTAACTACGCAATTTGTAATTCTTATAACTATAAGATCGTAAAAAAAATTGCTGGGCCGCAGATCTTTCAGGATTGTTTGCTTCAATTAGTTCAAATATGAAAATACACAAGTTAGATATCCTGTACAGAGTTCAATATGAGAGCGTCCATAAATCAAGAGAAACTAATGAACTACTACCTACTAATAAACTTCTTATTTCATTTCAGCTCTTTATATTCTGTTTAAAACTGGTTTTTGGACACTTGTTTGCTTTTGGGATAGTTTTATTTTCAATACAGAGGACGGTAAGTAGATTTGTTACTTGTTTTCAGTTTAAAGACACCTCTGTAATGTCTCTGAAACCACTCTGTGTATAGCTAAATTGTATACATGTAAATAGGTACTTACTCAAAATCAAATCATTTATTGCAACATATGAAATTTACATGCAGTTGCAGTATGTTTGTGTACCTACACCGACCCATACAAATTATATCTTCTTTGCTTAGGTATAGGTATGGCAATTTTATTATATTAGTATTTGTATTGGAACGGTTATTATTATCATTGTTATGTTTTCTAGATTATCGTTAAAAAAATCGTCTAATGTGTAATAGCATTTCGATAATATGATAAATTTTAGTTGTTTTATGAAAGAGTTTTTTGAAATGAAACGAACAATGGATATGCGAGCGAAAACGATTGTCAAATGTCGTTTAATAGTCAAAGACGAGAAGAAGAAAATAAGCAAACGACACAAGACGAATCCATTGGTAGAATCGTTATAGGTGTTGTGACTATAACACCGGAGTTGGATTTTGTCCTCGAACACCTAAAACTGTGTTAGGTACATACTACTAAAATAATAAATCTGTGCTTGTAATAACATATAAGCAAGAATAGCCATGTTACTGCTTATAGTAAGACTGATACTTACTCGTAGTAGTAGGTAACACGGGTAACGAAGATACTCAGTTACTTTCTTGAGGAACTTATTAAACTTTTAATTTTTTCAGTCTGTCGACACCATGGAAGCCATAGCGATGGTGTTATTCACAGTCATCGACATATTCATAGCCATATTTATCGGCTTGAGGATGCATCTATTCTTCGGCGAAGTAAAGGAAACTAAACGTCTGGCTATTGCGGTGATGGCAGAACATTCTACCGGTAACTATACTTCGCCTAAGGTTGCCTGGCAGAGATCGCTATCAGCGATAAGGCCGCCCATTGTTACACTGTTTATGTTTATTTGTTTCTTCTTTGTGTTTATTTCTTGGTGTGCAATAAAGAGTTTATCTATCTATCTATTTTTCCCTTACTTTGTTTAAAATTGAAACATTTTTATTATTTGATTTCAGGACGTCTAAGAGAAAAGGCGCGAAAAATGTTGAAGATGGCGGACGAGACGCCTCCCCGGCTGTCTATATATGACATGTACGACATGGACGCAGGGACGTTCCTCTCGATATTCAGCCTGATAACCAGCCTTATCGTCACTTTGCTACAATTTGCTTTTCTCTAAAATCTACAGAAAGTATAGTTAACTTTGCGATCGACTTTCATGTCAACGTAGAGACCTTTCAGTCCAAAACTGCACGCTCTTCCACTAACATCATTGCAATTTTTATCTGTTTGCACAGCAGCAATCTCTGTCTTACAATATGGACTATGGTCGATCACACGTACATAAGTAGAAATTTCAACATTTATCTCATGTTTTTCCAAATGAAGCTATCGTCTTAAGTGGGGGGGCTAAATAATAAATTAAATAAAAATAAAACCCATTTATGCAGGCACAGACCCAAATTAAACTTAACCTAAATTAAAATTAGTATCTACACTGTTATGAGGTGTTTGTACAGATAATAGGTAAGTATAGACTAAAATATCTCTCTCTACCTACGTTATTTACTTACTCACTCATCATTATTGTGATGGTTATTTTAATAAGATAAGAGTAACAGCACAATAAAAATAAAGCTAAGTACATAAAATGTAGGTACTACCTTTGTCACAAAAATATCTTGTGATAGTTTATTCTAAAGTTTGTCATTAAAATTACGTGTGAGATGGACGCATTTATTATTTTGAAAACTTATCAGTTGATTGTTTTATCCGAGTTTCGCGTAACTATAGCCTGGTTATTGATGTATAGATATTATAAGATCTAGTAAGTCTATTTTATTTAATGTGTCACAAACTTAATGTTTGCTAGCAGTGGAATGAATAAGTGAGATTTTTCGTTTTCGTCCTTGGTTTTGGTTTCGATGTTGGTTTCGGCTTCGGCGTCGGCTTCGGTTCCAGCTTCGGCTTCGATTTCGGCTTCGACTTCAGCTCTGACCACTAAAACTAAGTGGTCAGAATCAGAGGGATATTTCAGTTGAGGACCGCTTAGTCTATCTTCTAAATTATCCGAATAAAATATGTTTCCCATTATTACCCCTTGTTCATATTTTCATAATCCGACGAATATCTTGGCGAGCATCAACTTTGACCAAGGTATTCCAGGCAACTATTAGGAACTGTTACTATATTGCTGTTAAATGAGCCTTTCTACAGTTATCACGTGGCACCACGCCAAAATCTTGTCAAGCATCGCTATTGGACTAAAGCGTTTCAGACAACTATTACAGAATATAATAATTTTGATGAAGTCCGTTAAATGGTTCCGTAGAATTCTTAGTATATATATTCTCGTAGTTATTTCAAATAAAGTAATTTGGTGCGAGTCCGCAACCAATTTCAGTTTCCTCATACATTTTTCGGAAGACGCCAACTTTACCCATTGTCCTTTAAAAAACCTATTAATAAAAACTACTTAGAATAAGTACCGACTAAGATCTACCTAGAAGACATGGTTATATGGATGTTAGTAGAACGGATCTCGAATATAGACCACGTATCAGCAAACGCAGCGCAAGACATCCATCCACAGCACTACTTGAGCGGGTTTCGGAATACGGTAGACTAACCTCTCCCAACAGTCCCAACCAATCTTATTTGCAAACCATAGACCCACCCTCTTTGTCAGCCCCAGAACACTTGGAAGTCAATAGCTACAGTCTATTTTTTGGGGTAGTCAAAAGTAGTAAGCTGCTGCTGAAAATATCTAGCAACTGCCGACGGCCCTTCAGACCTCCAGAGCACCACGATGTACCAACCTGATATTGGTGCTCCGGTTAAAATCCCTCTGCCTTCTTCGATCTACCGCTCTGCACAGGTAGTATGGCATAGGGATAAATCGTTTTAACCGCTTTTTCTGTCAGTTCATCAGTTGGCAACCCTTACTTTATTTCCTCTTCGAGGCGATAAATGATGATGGGAAGACAATTTGTCCCTATGCCATGCTACCCATGCATCACCGGGTAGCATGGCCTCTAGTTCCCCTTCGCTATCAAGCAGTAGCGTTCAGCCACGGGGGATAAACGCCGAGCTGGTAGGATTGTTAAGACCAAATTTACCAATATAGCCCATAGGATTGGTAAGATCTTATTGAAGGTCCATAAGACAGGTCTATAAGTGAACGTCCTATGGCTGATGTAATGATGGTAGGAATTTACGCTCGAGTTACGAATTTTAAACAAAATTAACTAAAAGTATTAAGTAGGTATTTATTAGTATAATATAACGCATCCATCAACATCACGTTAATGGTACCTAGTTGTGTCGGTATTATATTGACCGACTCTAGGACAATAAATTATAATATATCAAAATGTTTACTTTTCTAAGTACACAAAGTCATTCATTTTATCTACTTATATTGTTTCTTGTCTATGAAATGAACGTATTATAATGGATTAGTAAGTAGAAAAACTTAAAAACAAAATACCTAATCTGTTCTTTTATCACTTCTGCTCTACGAATTGTAGAAATAACTCCAGGATATCTCTTATTTTTGTCGTTCAAATTTAGTGATAATAATGCAAATAATGACACAATTTTGATCACCTTTTTACTACAGGACAAGTAGAAAGTAAAACTCACTATCACTCCTACACTGTTGATTTTCCTTCGATAAGTAGGTTGGTACCTACCTACTTACGAAGCGGTTAGACTCAACCGGTCTTACCACAAAAGTTTTAAACACCATTAAACACTGTTTAGGCGTGCAATTTGTACTGTTAAACATTGTCAAAGCCGTGCGTGAAACTTTTGTGGTAAGACGGAACGTTTCTAATCCGTACTTCTAGGGAATGTAACAGACTGACTGACTGACTGTAACAGGCTTTCCTGTTTTATGAGAGTTACAATCTAAAGTTTTTCAGAGTGCATAGGTATCTTTTAAGTCTGTGTGCTTCATATTCGATCTCAGCGTCGCTTATTATGGCGAGTTGGTGGTCAACCGCAAACTTATTCGCGTTAAAAAAGTTTTGCCAAGATTAGAGCTCTTCTATAATTTAAATTGTGTATTGAATTATTTCCTACAGGCTAGTCCAGAAAAAATGCCATTCAGTTAAGTACGATATTTAATATTGATGATATGGCGATGTCAATCAACACTGTCGCCGACAATTTCACCCAGTAAATTTAACAGCTCTTTCACTCGCCGCAGCACGATTCGTACGCACATTGTAGGAACATTGTACCAGAATTTTTGTGAAAATAATCTGATCTTAATAAATAAAGGTCACAATATCCAAACGATATGATGAAGCAATCAAGTGCAGCGAATTCGATCGTGATACAAGCTCGTATGTACCCATCCTACTTACAGTAACCGCTTGACCACGACCTCGCCGCTATGAGCGGCAGCGGAGCGCGGGGCGGCGAGAGTTCAAAAACCATTGTACTAAACTAATGACGCCACGACATCCCGCTCCGAGCGCTCGTAGACCACACCACGGCGATGATATCTAACAGTATTGTGACTCGGTCTTTGAAATATATAGGGTAAGGTCGCCTTAGTCGTACCAGTTCAAGAAAAATACCTATAATTTCTATTGTAATATAAATAAAAGAAAAATCTTTGCATATATAAATTCTTCATTTATTAACGAATCAACAAAGACTAATAGACATATAAAAATCTTTTAATAAAATGTTTTTTTATAGGTTTTACAAAAACCTTCCTTCGGTACGACTTAGGCAACCGGTTGCCTTAATCGTACCACCCATGGCCTAAGTCGTACTTAGAGTAAACATATATCTTTCCAACTAGAATTCTAAGGACAATTAAAAAACTGCGTAGACTTATATGCTACGAGATCAATTTCAGTCTTACTTATAATAATAATAATAAAAAAACGTTAGTTTCATATCGTAATAATGAGTACCTTTAGGAAATAAAACTATCATTTTTTAAATGCATATATCACAAATGTAATTTTTAGTTTTAACTTCGAGATCTGCATATAAATCATATACCCATCCTTTGCATTTAATACATTGGGTCATATTTTCTTTGCGATCTTCGTTGCATAGTTTGCACAACCAATTTTCTTTAGCGTCTAGTTTCTTATCTTTGTTAGATTTCCTGTCTATCTTTCTTTTTTTATTAGTGACTTGTGTTCCTTTTTCTTTCTTAATGTTTTTCAAATTTAATATAGGTCTCTTCAGTTTCTTTGTCTTTTCTTTGGTTTCAATTTCCGTTTTGTAGGGGGACGAAGTCAATTCCGCGGTCTTATTGGTTCCTTTCCTCATTTTTTGGTCAACTTTAGTTAAGCTCGGTATAGGAGATATTATATTCAAGCAAGCCATTATTTGCAAGCCATCACGATGTTGCTGCAGAGCCTCATCCATGTCATCTTGCTTCCAAGAGTTATAAATTTTCTTTGCCATATTGATCACCTAAAAGAAAAAATTGAAATTAGCAAAAAATATCTCTGTAACACCTAAGTCGTACCGGTACGAATTAGGAAGTTTATGCAGGTACGAGTTAGGCAGCGGGGTGTACAAAGTTAAAAACCAAAATTAATAACATAACCTAGAAACCGTTTACCGTTTAACCTAGCTCATATTAACCAGAAAACACTATAAAAACAGACATGAATCAAAAAAATATTCGTTTCAACACAATCTTTTGTGAAATTGCTTATGAATGACGTAAAAATACTAGTGAAAACTGTGCAAAAAACTTACTTTTTCATTATTTTTTGATCGCGAATTCCGGCAAGCCGCCGCGTGTTGCTGTTTACCCGTGGTACTGAGTAGAACCATATTGCACCGCTAGATGTCACTTTTTCATGACGGGTGCGCAGATATCGACGTGGTACGACTTAAGCGCTGGTACGACTAAAGGTACTTTACCCTACCTACAAAGCCACGTGGCCACGCAGAACGTCTCACGCCCTAGAGGCAGCCCTTCAGGACGCTTACAAACCCACACGTTCGTTCATCACTACTGCGAGCCGCGGCTGACTAGCATACCAAGAGCATACCCCGCTCCGAGGTGCGTAGGAATGATTCGCGTTTGTATGAAGACGGAATATTGTTAGATATCAATACCGTGACCCCACCGCCGTGCCGTCGCCGCTGCCGCTGCCGCTAAAGCCCGAACTCGTGGCAGAGCGGTAAATGCATTTTTTTTTATTTGTGAAATATATGTAGAGATTTTATTGATTTAGCATACTTACTCATACTCATCTATCAGAGATTTATACAAAATTCATATAATATTTTACAGCAACAACGATGAAAACAAAGGCCGGTGGCAGCCCTGAGTACCTTTCCCAAGACATATTAGATGAAGATTTTGTGGCTACATTCAAAACCTTCCACAAGTTTCAGTATTTACTTGGCAGCTGCCGCGTGGAAGATAAAGATCAGTTTGTAACTTCTCCTACATGTTACCAAAAAGCCTACACAATCTTATGCCTCGTCTTAACATTGATTTCAGACATCATATTGCTGTATCTGTTTGAAAAGCAAGTGCAAGACGCAGTAATTTACCTTCTAAGCTTATTTATTGCATTGCACGGATTTGCGTCATGTCTATGCGTGGTCATAAACGCGCGATTTTTCAATGGACCAGAAAACGCTGATTTTATTGTACAAATGCAAAAACTCGACCGCGTTATGGGATTGGACAAAGTTAAAGAGATCAATTTGGTATTAAAAAGGCTTAATTCCTGTTCACTGTTTTGTCTTATATTCGTTTTTGTGGCGATGTTTGTGTTAGCGTGCTTCAATATGAAAATTATGTACGTTAGTTGTGTGGGCGCAAGTTACGCCCAAATAACTGGTATGGTGGAACTGATCCACTGTTCGAACCTCATCATTTATTTCTTATTAAGAGTTCGATATATAAATTGCATTATAAAAAATCATTTGAATCGAGATAAATTGAAGAATAGACAACGATACCACGCTATGCTTAACTTTAGAAACAAGAACCTTAAAATATTGGCCCTGGAGACACATGACTTCACGATGTGCGACACCCATGTCTATTTGAAAGAGCTGTTTAATTTGTTTACAATATTTCAAAACTTATACAGATTTCAGGTGGGTTTTTAATGTTCTTAATACTATAGAATATTCGTACTTATAACTCTAAAATCGTGAAAGATTTCGCTGATGCGTAAAAAAAATACTTTACATAATTTCGGGATTGTTTCAACCAATCAGCCCAAATCTGAAAATTCGCAAGTCAGATGCTTGCACCGTGGGAAAAAAATAATTAAACAAGCAATTTTCACTTGAATAAGCTTTTAAATTAATTTCAGCTCTTCGTATTCTGTTTAAAACTGGTGTTTGGAAGCTTGTGTGCTTTTGGAATAGTTTTGTTTGCAATACAGAGAACTGTAAGTATTATGTATCTTATTCGTAAATCTTTCAATGCATTTCAACCTACCTACGTATATTACTATTTCGAAAGTCTCCAATAAAGTGAACGCGTACGTTGTCGAGCCGCAGGAATCGCACGCACCGCGATCATTAATTCGACCTTTACTTTAAATCGTATGCGACGTCGCGCACCACTTAACGCTGCACGACCCACAGTAGTAGTAGTAATAAGTATAACAGGCTCTTTATTTTTTTTCAGTCTGTCGATACCATGGAGGCTATATCGATGGTGTTATTCACTGTCATCGACATATTCATAGCCATATTTATCGGCTTGAGGATGCATGTATTCTTCGCTGAAGTGAAGAAAACTAAACGTCTGTCTATTGCGGTGATGGCTGAACATTCCACTGGTAACTATTCTACTACTAGTTTACTGTACCTACTCTATTGTTCTTAGTGTTCCTACTGCTACGTGGTGACAGCAAGTCGAGTAGATCACTGACTGCGTGGCTTCTAACAATGGACAAGAATTAAAAAAATAAATAAGAAAAAGACCCAAAAAAAGCATAAATAATGGTGCAGCTTATCTGCGTCAAAGAGAAAATACAAATGCTAGAAAAAGAAAGTTTTTGGATAAGCTGACTGAAAAATAGAGAGAAATTAAATAAGCGAAAGACAGGGAATATTATAAAAAGAAAAAGGCAGAAAAGAAAGTGAAGAGAGTTTCTGATATGACCGAACGAGAGAAGCAAAAGCAGAGAAAATGTTGGAAATGTTTTAGAGAGGCTGGGCATGGTAAGGGCCCTATGGATGGCGTAGGTAGACCTTAAAAGAATAGCTGACAGTCACGTCTTGATGGGTAATGACGATAGAACAACCTCAGAATTTGTGGACTTGTTCAAAAACTCTACTATCGATGTAAAGGCAATCCCTGAAAACGACGTGATAGAGGGTAAAAACAATATACTTACCAAATGCTTTGGATACCATATCAAGTATTATTGATATCACTAAAATGTATTGGCTAAGAGGGATAGACGTTGTAATACAATTATATCGATACGAACATCTTCACAAAGAGCTAAGACTATCGAAGCTTTCTAGTCTTTGTAACGTAAGTTCAGTTGAACCTGATGATGTTGTTACGCCTGAAATTGAATCTCCAGTTGATGAAGAGCCCACGATAACAGATTTGCAATCTAAGAAGCATTTTTAAATCTATATACAGCTCATCTTCATCGGATGATGAAGATTTAATGGCAATATCTCTTCGGCAGCAGATTGAAGAAAAACAGAATAATGTTGAAGCAAGTAAATCTTATGACAAAGAAAGTATACATCTAAATCTCGTATCCTCTGGGACATTTTTTGCTTGTAAAAAATCCTACTGAAAAGCCAAATATTGGCTTAAGATATTTTGCTATCTGCAAGACATGTGTCGATGACGATGATGGGGAAATCTTAGTAGCCTTTTTGAAATCTGTGCGTAATAATGTCAGGAACCAAATGATGTGTCATATATAAACTTATTATAGAAAAATAATAAGTTTCGTTGTGTTTTTTAAATATTTTTAGTTAACTTGTTTTTTAATACAGAATGTTTTTTGGTTTGTACAGAATTTAGTGTTGATTTTCTAACGTTCTTTATAGTTATTCCATTATTTGTAGAAATTTTGTGAAGTAGACTGTGATTTTAGGTAAAAGGACTCAGAGATTTCAGAGTTGAGGTCTTAGATTAAAACTATAAGGAGATTACAACTATGATTATTGAAGTTCCACTAAACTGATTATAACACACCAAAATACTTACTTAATTATAAGAATTTATTAATATTATGAGTAATTTTTCTTATGTGCAAACAAATTAATAACTTTCTTATTTAAACCGTTGTCGTTAGTTTAAACAATTCCTTACTTAACATTATACTATCAATATTATCACTACTCAAACATTTTTGTCATTACGGGAACGGTTGAACATTTCCGGGAACATCACAAAATTTCAATAAAATGAGTATAATTTGAGCATTTTTTTAGAAAAAGAAATAATTTATTACGTTAACAAACTTCATTCTGTTCATTTAATGTTAATTTCGTTGTAAAAGTTTTGTATATTATAAAATTTCTTGAATTTTATGCGCTGTGATAGCAATTTGTTTAATTTTTTGACGTATTTGGCTAGTAGAAAAATTTATATAATTTGTTTTCATTATTGGTTTGTATAATAAAGATACATTATATACCCATGTTATTTGACAACGCCTAAATTATGTGTTTCTTTTCGTTTTTGGTCATTTTATCCAACTTAGGAAAACGTTCCCGGATTGATAATTTTCTGCTAAATATCCGTTAAAAAGCAATATTACAAAAAAAACAATAGAGTTCTGTGCGCTGCCCTGTCAAAGTCTATTAATATATAAATTTTGCTACAATATGAACAAAGAGTCATCATTATAGCCAGCATTTTTTTTTCATGAAAACCAATCTTGAAATTTGCAACCTTGGTGATTTTGTGCCCTATTCTTAGGTTTGCGTTCGACTACACTTCGTCAATGCGCGAAATTCAAACTTACTTGGGTTTTTCGCCATTTGTAGCTGAAATGCTCACTATGAGTTTACGAAAACTAGTCTTGCGTCTATGAATAGGTACGAGTAGTCGTAGTATTGATATGTGTATGTAACCAAAAAACTAAAAAAGTGATCAGTTTAAGTGCATCAACTGATTTTCAGCTCAGTTTTCGGTAGATGCGTTTCAGCATACCCTTTTAAATAATTTTTTTTGGAGATTAACGCGCGGTAATTTTTTTCAGGACGCCTGAGAGATAAAGCTCGGAAAATGTTGAGGATGGCGAACGAGACTCCTCCAAGACTGTCCATTTACGACATGTACGACATGAACGCAGGGACTTTCCTGTCCATATTCGGCCTGATAACCAGCCTTATAGTAACCTTGCTCCAATTCGCTTTTCTATAGTTTCTACGAAATCACCTACCATCAATTAGCAAAAACATATCTCACTAATTATAATGATGATTTTTAAAATAAGATTACCTATCGTACATAATAAAAATTACTTTAACTATAAAAAATGTGTTTGACAAAAATATCTTAAGACGTGGTGAGTTTAGTCTAAACTAATAATATTTGTAATTAAAAATACTTGTGTGAGACGCATGCATTTATTTTTTAAACAGACCTAATTTCTTGCACTGAATAAATAATATTATTTTTCGCAAATATGGCAAAACTGACTTCCATCGCGTAAATTTGTGTACATAATTCGAATTTATGTAGGTATGCATGATTTCTTTGTTGATTTTTCAAAAAAGGGCTCATGCAGCCGATATCGATAAAATTTTAATGGAACCACTTCGGGAGTATACTCTTTGGAACTAAAATATAAAATAAATTCATAAAATATCGTCGAACATACAAAAAACATACATCCAGACGAATAATCCTTTTTTGGAAGTCGATGAAAAATACAAAAGCCTAAGATAATTTAGGTATACTAAGCGCCACATAAATCGGCGGATGGGAAGTTATGCGCAGAGCGCTGTGCAAAAGCCGAAATATACTTGTATTTCGGCTTTTGCGCCTATATGCGCGGGAGCCAGAGATACGAGACGCCGGGGCACACCCGCCCGCCAACCTCGTGCCTCCCGCGCGCTCCCTACGCTTATGTCGGCCTTGTGTCGGCATTGTGCACACATGTGCAATAATTAGCGAATCACGGTGAAGTGTCATCTGCAGCTAACTTCTGATCCGCCGATTTGTGTGGCGCTTAGTTTACCGAGTAAATCTCGGTCGGTACGGACTGTAGATATGGCCCATCATCGTATACCTACCTACGATGGCCATAAGGCCATATCTACCACACTAGCCGGCTTATGTTCATTCAGTGGACTTTAAAATAAAATAAATACCTATATAACTAAATATTTTTGGGACATCTTACACACGGCCTCTGACCTCAAACTAAGCAAAGCTTGTGATATGGCTGCCAGATACTGATATACTACATATACTTATTTTAAAATACATACTTATATATATAGTAACTAAATAACACCCAGACACAGATCAAACACTTATGTTCATCACATAAATATTTGCCCTGCGTGGGGATCCAACCCACGCCTCTTTGATCCAGAAGGTAGGGTCACTAACCACTGAGCCACCGAGGCAGTAATAAATGTAAAGTTGATTTAAAATTTTGAACAATTGATTACAAGAATTATCTTTACACGCATCAACTTATCATATTGACTGAGTAAACAGTTACATCCTCTATACAATAAATAATGATTATAGATTAAAAAGTTTAATTTTCTAAGTGCACTTAAGTCATTTTGTCCACTTTAATTGTTGTTCGTCCATGAAATGAACTTATTATAATGGATCTCTAAGTAGAAGTTTTAAAAAATACAAGTAGTAAAATGGGTAGTTAAATATGTCAGATAGTTGTATTTATTTCTTGTAATCTAAACAAATACATACCAGATTAGATATATTAGATACATACATAAAATATTTTTTTTTTAAATAGGATTTATTAGCTAGTTTCGTCTGCTCTAAGTCAAGGAACTGCAGAAATGTACTCTATGAAAACTCGTATTTTTTTTAATTTACCTATTTACTTAATGTGGTATAGGTGGTATAATATTTACCATCAACTTGACGAGAATCATCGTTGAGTTTTATTTTTCCTACAAGCAAGTCCAGAGGAAACGGCACATATCATATTAAATATTGATGAATCGACAACGGCACTCAACGTATTCGACGTTTTCACACTGAAAATTTTAATAGCCTTTTACTTCCTCATCGTAACTGCCACTTGCACCATTGTACGTCCTTATCAATAAACTTGTATACCCCAATTTCAGTCGAAATAATCTAATGTCAAAGAATAAAAAAAGATCACAGCAACCAGGCAATATAATGAAGGAATCTGCAGAAAAATCGATTGTAATACAAACTGCAACAATGATGAAAACCAAGGCCGGTGGCAGCCCTGAGTACCTTTCCCAAGACATATTAGATGAAGATTTTGTGGCCACATTCAAAACCTTCCACAAGTTTCAGTATTTTCTTGGCAGCTGTCGAGTGGAGGCCAAAGATCAGTTTGTAACCTCTCCTACACGTTACCAAAAGGCCTACACTATATTGTGCATTATCGGAGCACTGGTTTCAGATATCTTACTAATGCTCAGTGTTTATGAGAAACAAGCTCAGGATTTCGTTATTTTCCTTTTAACTGTATTTACTATGTGCCACGCATTCACGAATTGTCTATGCGTAGTCGTAAATGTGAGATTTTTCAGCGGACAAGACAACGCTGATTTTTTTGTACAAATGCAAAAAGTTGATCGAGCTATGGGATTGGATAAAGTCAAAGAACTCAATTTGATTTTAAAAAAGGTGCAATCATTATCACTGTTTGGTATGGTGGTTATTTTTGTGGTGGCATTTATTGTAGCGAGCACCAACATGAAAATATACTACCTTAGTAGTATTGGCGCCATTTACGGTCAATTAACAGGCATGGTGGAGCTGATGTACTGTTCGGATCTAATTATATACTTCTATTTAAGAGTTCGCTTTATAAATTGTATTATAAAAAACCATTTGAACCAAGATAAAAAGACGAATAAAAAGCGAAAATTTAATGAGTTTAGCAACAGAAACATTAAACTGTTAGCTCTGAAATCACATAGTTTTCAGACGAGCGATACTCATGTACATTTGAAAGAATTATTCGATTTGTTTACGATTTTCCAAAACTTGTACAGATTTCAGGTGAGTTTTTTTTTTTATTTCGAATAGGTTCGCGTTTGACTACACTGCCTGATGTTGAGCAGATGTGCGGTCAAGGGTGTAGCACGTTTACCTAGAAGATACCTATTTACTCGGGATTTGAATTTTAATTGTATTCTATAACATAGCTTTTATAATATCATATTATGATGCATAATTCTGTAAAGATGTCGGCCCAACCGAACTACTGTTACTAGAGCTTGAGTATAATTTTCTTTGCACTAGAGCGTTATAACGTACAATACCATGACCGTGCCAGGCACGTATCAGGTACAGAAAACAACACGATGCGCTCTATGCCCACTACGAGGTACCATCAACGTACGTCAACAATAGTCATTGGGAATATTTACCTCAGGAAAAATAGATATTTTTTTTTTTGGTGAACTTTGCATCAAATTTCCGATCCAATTTTTTTTTATAATCAGGTTTAGGATCACTTAGCATAAAATCAGAAAATGCGGATAGATCTAGGTGGAGCTTCAAGCGCCTCCTAGAAAAAAAAATGGACCATAAATCTTAAACGGTAAGTTTTACTAGAAATAAAAGATGCTAAATTTTATTCTCTACAATAATAGTCTCTGTGACTTTTGCCCTAAATACGTAGTATTATTATATCTTCTTTGCCTAAAGTGCACAGTTTCCGAGTTATCGGCCAAAAACGTTTTTTCAAGATGGCGCTTGAAGCTCCATCTCCATTTTGTGATTTTATGCTCAGTAAGTGATCCTAAACCTTATAAAAAAAATTGGATCGGAAATTTAGTGCATGGTTAAAATTCTATTTTTTGTGAGTTAATTTTGCCGGTGCCGAAACGCTCCGTACATTGCACGCGACCGTGCTGGTCGGCTACGAAACAGTCTAGTGGGTATAGGGTCATACTTTCCAATAAAAATAAAACTGCCTGATACGTTCCTAGCACGGTCATGTCATGATATGCCATAGCGAGTAGACAACATATCAACAAAATATGCCTATAGGTACATTTTGTTACGCGCACTACTTCTACGTATAGATATGTACTCGGACATAATATGTATATAGGTTATGCAATGAGAATAACTTTAAATATTCAACAAACTGGATACATTTATTTTCAGATCTTGATATTCTGTTTGAAACTGGTGTTTGAGAGCGTATGTGCTTTCGGGATAGTTTTATTTTCTGTACAGAGAAAAAATGTAAGTAAATATTTTCGTTACGAGTCGTAATGACATGTGTGCCGCATAGGTTTGGGCTTTCGCTACGTTAAGCGTGCGCACGCGGCGGGTGCACGGAGCGGGCACCCGCTCCGGACTTCCGAAGCGGGCCTAGGATCTGCGGCGCGGCGGGCGCCCGAAACTGCATTTAATGGTGCTAGAATAATTTACATCCGCCGCATGCGCAGGCGCCACGCACCCGGCACCCACCGCGCGCGTACAAACTAGGGCATGCAACCCGGTTAACCGAAAACCGAAAAAACCGGGTAACCGAGCACATTAGAAACTCGGTTTTTTCTAGTTATAAACCCGGTTTTTTCGGGTTTTTCGGTTTTTCTACGATTTTTTAAAATTCACATATTAACTCCTTCGTAATACATTATTCGTATTACATTATTGTCATCTAGTTGCTCTAACACTTTTTTCCATGTATAAAATTACGCCTAATGTACCATTGACCAATGACTATTATATAACTACGTGCTAAGGATGAAATTCAAGTGCGAAAGTCCTCATTCTCTCTTTCTCTCGCTTTGCATAGTGAATTAGTGAGTATCGTCATATAGGCTCAGCGCTGTAGTGTTATAAGCGTAATGGGACGCGTTTTGTCTCGTCTTGACCGAAATGCTATCAACCGCCGCCTTTTTGTATTGTTACATTAGTCTGACAGTCTCTGCTAAGCTAAGTAGTAAAACTAAGCGTGATATATTTTGCACGTTTGTCTAATATTTGTAAATTATACATAAAGGAAAGCTCGATTGTTGAAATTAACAAACAAAAGAAATATCAGCCATAAGAAGTCCACTGCTGGACATAGGCCTTCCCTATAAATCTCCAATAAGACCGGTTGGAAGCGGCTTGCATCCAGCGCGATCCTGTGGTCTTAATAAGGTTATCCGTCCACCTTGTGGGTGGACGTCCTGCGCTGCGCTTGCCGGTACGTGGTCTCCACTCGAGAACTTTTCGACCCCATCGGTCATCAATCCTCCGCGCTATGTACCCAGCTCATTACCATTTCAACTTGCCAATCCGTTGGGCTATGTCGGTAACTTTGGTTCTTCTACAGATCTCCTCATTTCTGATTCAATCTCGCAGAGAGACTCCGAACATAGCCCTCTCCATAGCTCGTTGGGCTGCTTGGAGCTTGCCCAGCCGAGTTGGATTCGGCGATTGACCTCTTTCTTGAAGTCGGACCTACCTAACTGGACTACTTGTCCTAAGTAGACGTACGAGTCAACGACTTCAAGAACCGAGTTCCCAATATAAATCGAAGAGGGTACAACATGGGAATCACATTTGACTTTCGACTTGACCATGTTCATCTTAAGACTGTTGAGAAACCCGATTGAGGCCTTCCAGAATCGTGCTGAGCTCTTCTATCGATTTTGCCATGACTACTATATCGTCGGCAAACCGAATGTGAGCGAGGTATTCGCCATTGACATTGATGCAATCCTTTCCATTCCAGGAGCTTGAACGCTTCTCAAAAGTAGCCGTAAACAGTTTCGAAGAAATTACGACTTATGCCTCTTTTTAAAGGGATCGCCTTGGAGCTTTCTTCCTGTACTCAGACCGACATAGTGGCGTTATTATACAAGACTGCAACACTTCGATGTACCGATAGTCAATACGGCATCGTTGGAGAGACTCGAGCACAGCCCATGCCTCGACCGAATCAAAGCCTTTCTCATAGTCCGCAAACGCTAAGCAAAGTGGCAAATTATACTCTTCGGTCTTCTTTATAACCTGCCGCAGCGTATGAATGCGGCTTGTTCGGAAGGCTCATAAAGCCTACGCCCGAGACGGTTCGTAATGACCCTTGAAAACAGCTTATAAACATGGCTCAGAAGTGAGATGGGTCTATAGTTCTTCAATAAGGTGTTGTCACCTTTCTTGAAAAACAACACTACCAAGCTTCTGCTCCATGCTTCTGGCGTGATGCGCTCGAGGACGACGGTGTTGAAAAGCTTAGGGAGACTTTTAGTACCGGTGTTCCACCCGCTCTCAGCAGCTCTGATGTGATACCGTCATCACCCGGCGCCTTGTTATTCTTAAACTGATTCAGGGCCATTCTAATCTCGTACAGGCTGATGTCCGGGATATCTTTGGTGAACTGTCAGGTAAGCTGGCTCTTGGATCTCTGGCCGCGCTATTGGTTTAGTTATACACAACATATTTATACATATACGCGTCGAGTTGAGTACCTCCTCTGTTTCTTCGGTTGAAAAGCATTTGATATCATCACACACGTTAATTTTCTCCGCCTCATCTATTCTCAAAGTACCGCTGCAACAGAATTACAATCTTCTGGCCCAGCATTTGCAATAGAGCAATATGTTAAACAGGGAGACCCACTGTCCCCGAAAATATTCACAGGCGTCCTCGAAGAAGTTTTCGGAAAGCTGGCGGTAAGCTGGGATGGAAGTGGTGTTAATATCGGTAAAAAAGGTTAACTAATCTTCATTTTGTAGACGATATCGTTATCTTTTCTTCCTCAGCCAGAGAGCTACGAGTACAATCAATGCTACAAAATCTAACCACTGCAAGCCTCTAGGTTGGATTGCGGATGAACATGTTAAAGAACCAAGTGATGACCAATGGCATCAAACGTCGGGTAACTGTCGATGACGAAGACATATACGTTCACGATTACATCTATCTTGGGCAAATAGTCACTTTCCAGACGAGACAAGACCTAGAAGAAAAGAGAAAGCTTGGAAGAGCTATTGGGCCATGAAAAAGCATATGAAGAGACACCTTCCGATCACACTAAAGCGCAAGATGTATGTATGTAATCTTTCCATTTTGACTTATGGTGTACAAACATTGTTTTTGACAAACAAGTGTCTTTAACTAAAGTCTAAAAGCCCAAACTCAAGGTTTGCCAAAGAGCGATGGAGCGCAGTATTCTCGGTGACCGGCTAATAGACCGAGTACGAAACACTGAACTGCGTTCCAGAACTCAAATCAAAGATGTGGCTTTCACTGCCGCTAAACTGAAGTCGCAGTGGGCCGAGTAAGTCAGTCGCATGCCAGAAGACCTCTCGGATAAAATCACCTCCGAATGGGGTCCCAACTCGGTGCGGCCTCGTAGAGGCCTATCTAATAGAGAGTCTGCACTCTCTATTAGATAGCACGAATACATTTAATCCAAATTGGCAGGCAACAGGACAAGACCGACGCAACTGGAAATCTCGAGGGGACACCTTTGCCCAACAATGGGACAGTACAGGGTCATAAACAAACAAACAAACCATTATTTTTAGTATTTTCATATACTTACCAAAAAAAAACGAAAAACTCGAAAAACCCGATTTACCCGGTTTTTTAAATCAAAAACCGAAAAACCCGGTTTTTCAAAACCACCCGGTTTTTGCATGCCCTAGTACAAACCCGTCGCACGCGTTCACGCCAGAGAGCGCTGCTCCAACTTATCTTTCAATACATACACGCGAGGCGGGTACCCGCCGCGTGCGCACGCTTAACGTAGCGAAGGCCCAAAATGCATAAGACTAAATTATTTTAGTAATTTAATCAAAAAATGTAAACTTTACATTTTTAGGCCGTTGACATAATGGAGAGTGTATCTCAGGTACTATTTACCATAGCAGATATATTCATAGCTGTACTAATCGGAGTCAGACTGCAGCTTTTCTTCAGCGAAGTGAAGGAAACTAAACGTGTCTCTATTGCGGTGATGGCTAAATATTGTACAGGTCAGTACGAATAGCATATATTTATAATAATGATGTTACGCGATTACTACGCCAATAGGGTAATTGACTGGTATTGAATTAACTAAAAGTATTAATATTATTGAATTCTGCAATTATGATTAGTAAATTGTAAAAATAACTAAAATTGGCTAATCCAGTTCAGAGATATAAGCTTGTAAAGATTTTGGTAGGGATTAAGAGGGGATGCTTTGTCCCTTTCTCACAAAGCATAACATAGTATGGCGAATGTGTGACATTTACGTGCCGTGACGTCATATTTTGCTACAATGCACTACACGCTCTTGCTGCACGCTCTTTGTCTAGCAAGACAATAAAGGACATGTTCACAAAATGTATGGAGGCTGGTATAATAATAATCAAAAAATCTAACCACAAGACTCGTTACATTTCGAGAAAGCTCATATTTTTCTGAGTCTATTACATCAATTGAAAACAAAAAAGAGCCCTGCATTTTTTTTTAAATTAATTTTGATTTTATTAGGATAAATAAATATATTTGGCTCAATAGGTAGTTTATCTCTAGGAAGTCTGATTAAGTAACCTCCAAATTGTTAAATAAAAGCATTTTTACCAATTAGACACACTCTTTAAGTGATTTTTTGTCACATTGTACCTACTAACTGGTCACACTGGTAGGTTATAATTTTCAATTTTAGCAAATTAAGAGGTGAATGTGGAAGAATCAGCTTTGAATGCAAGTAAAATAACGCTAGAAGCACTTTATTATTGTTAAACTAGAAAAAATAAAAAGCTGCATTATTTTTTTTCAGATAATTTATTTTTCACTTTAAAAAAAAATGCAGGGATAAAAAAATCTAAATTAAATATTTTTCAGAAGCCCATAAAACAAGCTTTCAAATGATGTATATATCATCTTGGTTAGATTTTTCTCTGAATAATATACCACTTGTGGACATCACCTTTGCTTGTAATTTATTTATTTCTAAGTTGATTATATTTTTGTTTTCGTTAATCAGCTCTGTTTATGGTTAGCTTTTACAAGAGGGCATCAAAAAAAATGTCAATTAGCGTTTTATGTAGCGATTTTAATTATTTATTGTTTGGTAGAACATACTTACTTCAGAGATCACCCTTCGTGGGTAGGCCTACGTCCTGCATTGGACTATTAGTAAAGGCTGTTAAAGTTACTTCAGAGATGATCCAATTTTAATTTTATCCCAATCGGCTGAGCCGTTTTTGAAAAACAACAATAGTGTGAAAATGAGTACGTCGATGACAAATCGATCCGCGCGATCTGTTCGGATTCTATACACGGTTGAAGTCGGTTACGCCATTTTTGGCGAAAAATAATTGTGCTATTTAATTTCCAGGACGTCTGAGAGAAAAGGCTCGAAGAATGCTGAAGATAGCGAACGAGACGCCTCCCCGCATGTCTATATACGACATGTATGACATGCAAGCACGGACGTTCTTGTCTATATTCAGCCTCATAACTAGCCTTATCGTTACTCTGTTGCAATTTGCTTTTCTATAAGTTGGACTACAGTAGTTGCGATTAAAGAATAGACATCGGCCTTCCAAAATAGACAAATGCGAAGCGGTTTGACTCTAAATTTCAGAACTGTACGACCAGGAAATGGAACAGACTGCCGGCTTTCCTGTTTCAATTGATATACAGGGTTATTTCTAATCAATTAGCATCCTTCTAGGGGCTTATTCTGTACATCAAAACTAACAACTTTTGTCTTAAGACTTTCGTAAACTGAAATCGAAAAAACGGATGCTAATTGATTAGAAATAACCCTGTATAATCTGAAGCTTTTCAAAGTCTAAATGTACTTCATCTTCGATCACAACGTCGCATACCATCAGTCATTGATAGGCAAGCGCGGACTTATTCGCGATAGAAAAAAAAATGGTTGTTTGTCAAGTAGGTGTACGGACGATATTTTAACGTGATAACGTCTTAAAAAAAAACATTGATAAAGCGTCACAAGCCGAATAATGCTTAGGCCGATCATGCCTCTCTATCGCTTATTCCGAGCTGTCACTAGTATGCTCGGCTCAGGCGGAACGTGACAATGAGTCATGCTTTTTCGTGCGTGCAGCCAGCGTACGAGTTATGCGACGTTATCACGTCAAAGAGAATAATCGGCTGATTACAGCTTTGCTTAGCTTTGTAGTGCTCCACTGTTTCAGGTTATTTCAGACTCTTGACAAGATATTTTAGTGTGAGAGTGCTAGTGTTAGTAGTGTCATCTCTATCTCTGAAGCCACCATTAGATAAAAAAGCGCCAAGTGTCACGTGTCACGTTTGCCGCTGATGACGTTTATCGCTGGGTTATGCAAAGGTCTGCCGCTGGTCTATCGTGAGAAAACGCTCTACGATATTAAAACTAATCAATTTTATTTGTCTCTTTCCAAAGGCCGATGTTCATTATTTACTCGCGCGTACTATACACTCGTTTCTCCCGATAAAATTTGACATAGCAAAGTCTAGTATTTGTAAAAACAGTTCGGTAAAACTGAGAATGTAATACATACACTAACCTTAACTAAAGTTGTAATGGGAGTGCTGTACAAAAACTATTGTCGGTGTTTTAGAAATATAATTACATATGATATTGTTTTGTAAAATAGTTATTAACTTATGAGTGTCATGCACAATAGATATACAATTGTAAAAATCTACGAAAATCTTCTTAGGCACTTGTCTTATCTAGTTTGTCTTATATCTAATAACAAATGGTGGACGGATGAATTTCTTTTTGGAATGATCACCTTAATAAACTACCAATGAATTATAAAAATAACAATTTAAACCTACATATGGAAAACGCGTAATCTGATGGAACTATATTAACATCCGCAATCCTCCTCCGCAAATAGTGTTAATATAATTATAGGGCGAATCATACCAGTCGGCGGATGCGAAGTTAGCTGCACTCTGCGCATTGACTGAAGGTCACACTAAGCTGAAAACTGTTTCATAAAACAACTAAAATTATTCTATTATGGAAAAGCTCTTACACATTAGACGAATTTTTTAACGATAATCTAGAAAACATAAAAATAGATCGTTCCAATTTAAATAATAAAATTGCCATACCCTTATTCGGTCATATGTATCACTATACAAAATATGTTAACTAAGTACTGCACGTAAATTTCATAATATGAATAGGCATTTGACAATATTTGACAACATTGAAAATATACTATTGATTGTGGTAATCCTTAATGATAATAACCCAAAAAAGACATATTTCACTTAATTTAAACTATATTTTAGTGTATAATAGTGTATAATTTTCACAAATCGCACGAAATAAAATACGATATTTTTTTGATATTTTATCTGTGACGTGAACGCTCTAAGGGCGGCAACTCTGGTGACGTCATGTAATAGTGAACAAGAATTTCTCGATTGATTGTTAAACAACACAAACGTGTAATTTGTGTTTTGTGATTTCGGAATAATATTATTGGATCTGTAAGTTACTTTTAAAGTGTTTTTTGTAAATTTTTAGATGTGATCTAGCGTAAATACTAGTATTAACGAACGTTATTTACTAGTGTGTGACGTCAAAGACCAGCGCCATTACAGAATGTCGTTTTTGGCGGGATCTTGAATATCTATTCTTTAACACTGATTTTCATTGTTAATACAGTAGATTTCTCGGAAATATAAATGTAGTGTGCTTATTATTAACTAAAGAATAATTTAAAATGATATGCAAAAACTAGTCAAATAGTCTATTATGTTGCAATAAAAGATTTGAGTTTGAGTTTGAAAGCTACGCGTTGATTGGATTTTGCACAGTTTGTAGCTAAACGGTGCGGCGTTTACCTATATTTAGTTGTTTTATATTACATTTAATTGGAATTTTTAACTGACAACTTGCCCAAAAATGCGTTGTCAAAGATTAACATTTCTATATCAAATTTTAATCGAATCATATATTATAACTAGCTGCCCGTCCCGGGTTCGTCCAGGTTTGAACGATTGTTAAAGCTGCAAACCTTCTAGTTGAAAATCTCTAAAAGATAAAAACCCATTCAAATCGGTTGTGTAGTTTAGTAGATATAAGCAAGACAGACACACAGAAATAGCGACTTTGATTTATAACATGTACTGATAACAACATCAATTCTCTAATAGGAAAGATTTTGAACTCTTTCAAAGATTTAAATAAGAGAGCTACATATTTTGAGTAAGTAGTAGAATTTATCATAGATGCCTTTGTTTTCTACATAGTATTATTAGGTATACAAATACATATTTAAAATATTTCGAGATTCTAATTAAATGGCTTAAGCCAATATGTATTTTTATTTTACTTTTAACTTAACCATTCGAACTATACAAGTATATACTCAGTCTAGTTATATTATTTCTATCTACAGTGTGTAATAGAAACTGCGTCAAATCAATTGTAATAAGTGTTATAAACCCACTTGAAATTGACATTTTTAACAGAACTGTAGGCCCAATTTTAGAGACGCCATCGTAATTATAATAGCAATTTAGAGTAGCCCTGTTTCTTTTTCACTATATGCATTTGATAGAGAGATATTTACATTGCTATTAAATTTACGATGGCGCTTTTAAAATTGGGCCTTTACCTCAGGAAAAATAGACTTTCTTTTTGTTCAACTTTGCACCGAATTTCCGATCCATTTTTTTTTTAAATAAGCTTTACGATCACTTTCTGAGCATAAAATCACAAAATGCTGACAGAACCAGGAGGAGCTTCAAGCACCATCTTAAAAAGACATTTTTGGCCGATATCTCAGAAACTGTGCACTTTAGGTCAAAAGTTATGGAGACTATTATTGTAGGAAACAAAATTTCGCATCTTTTGTTTTCAGTAAACTTTTTTTGTAAAACTTACCGTTTACGATTTATGGCCCATATAATGAACCTGTTTTTCTATCGCGGCCGTAAACGTTTTTTCAAGATGGCACTTGAAGGTCCTCCTGGATCTGTCAGCATTTTGTGATTTGTAAGTGATCCTAAACCTTATAAAAAAAGGATCGGAAATGTAGTGTAAAGTTAAATTCTATTTTTCCTGAAGTACTTATTCACATGTAGTAAGTATAAATATTTTTACACTCAGTAAAGCTGCCATTGCACTTATAGATTTTGTCAATGAAATAATGTAAATTGGATTAGTTTATCTATGCTGGGTGTAAACATACATTTTGTCGAGAATGAAGTTTGTGTATGGCATAGCTACTTTTTTTCGATTACGGAATGGTCCCATATTAAAAGTTGGCCATAATGAGTACCATGATATCTTTGTTCGTCTTCTAGAGAAACACCCAAGTAAGTAGATTATGACAATGAAAAAATATGAGATGGATTTGTCAACTGCTAACGCAATGTCGATGCGATAAAAGTGAACCAAATATTAAGTTTTCTTGTTTGATGTTATTTCTACATTATTGTAGATTTGACTGGAGCAAATATCACTAGGTTTACCAGCAAACTACTATCAGCGCGAAGTGTCAATTCGATGAACTGAAGTCGACCAAATACATTATAAGCTGTCATGATTTTATTTTTGAGTGCTTTCTACACTAGATTTTATTTCAAAGAGTTATCTTTGTGATAAGCATTTCAAAAATCTGAAGCGAACGCAGGGTTTGAACCTGCCTCTTCGGGTCACTAGCCCGACGCTCTAACCAACTGAGCCAGCCCGCCTCGCGTTCGCTTCAGATTTTTGAAATGCTTATCACAAAGATAACATTATAAGCTATACCTACATATAGTTGCGTAACTACGCCTAGCACTTTAAGGGGCCTCAAGAGGCCTCTTTAAATTATTATTATTTCCAAATCAATGTTCTTCAATAATCTACCACTGTGCCTTCACTATCATGTCATATCTTTAAGTATGTAACTATGAAGTGTCAAAATATGTTTGGTAAGATAGATTTGTTAGGTAGATATTGGTTAACGAAAGAAAAGAGGCCTCGCTGATGCGTCTTCGTCTACGTCCATATTATTCCACGCTACGCCACTGCCTACATGAAACTAGTTCTGGTAAGATTTGACTCGAATTTTATAAACTGTTTACCAAGAGTAGTATCCATTTTTTCAAACAATTATGTATTCTAACACAGTACAAAACAATAACTCACATAATATTATTATATCTGTATCAGTTTCTACCACAATTTCATCGATTTGACACTTCTTACGCTTGATTGTATGCTAACTACAAGTCCCAGAGCGACCATACTACAATTTACAATGAATAATATCAAAAAACAAATTTGGCCAGCGCCAGCAAACTGGAAGCTAGTACTAACGCTGTCGTGGTGACTGCTGTGGACGCGCCGTTGCACCGATGGTCGAGGAAGCAGAAACACCATAGAGTTTCATCGTACCAATCCCTGAAATTATACAATTTACTATTATTGTTGATTCATAAACTCAAAAAATAAAAAACCGGACAAGTGCAAGTCAGGCTCGCACACCGAGGGTTGCATACAAATCCAGAAAATTTCACAAAATTGGGAAGTAGGTTCTTAAAATCTCTATGCTCATCATCATCATCATCATCGACAAAAGTTTTTTTAGTTTTCTCGTCATTCATCGAAAATTGTTAAGATAATTAAAAACCTATTTTAGCATGTGCTAATAAAGCTCTTTTATATGATACGATTTACGCACATTTATTTTAAACCCATATTTTGTGAATTTTGAAGCCCTATTAACTTCTTTATATGATAACAGAGAAATTATACGAATACAGTTTAAATTACAGCTCGATATCTTTACGCGTTCCTGAGATAAAGAGTCTTGACAGACACAGATGGACAGACGGACAGACGGACAGACGGACAACAAAGTGATCCTATAAGGGTACTGTTTTTTCCTTTTGAGGTACGGAACCCTAAAAATCAAAATAAATAATAAAAATATAAAAAAAATCAAAAGAAAATATATTTGATCAAATACGGGTATTGAGACACAACAGGATATTCTGATAGCCTATGTTATAAATCTGAATTTTGTTGATTTGTTCCTCTTTTACGCAACAACTTGTTTGACTTGATTTTTGGCATCCCACATGATATTTTGATTTTTTGGCTTTCCCATGGGAATATTTTATTTTTACTATGGGACTAGCTCTAAAATCCCGCAGGTGGCCGATTCATTTGACAGAAAATAAATTATTTTTAGCTAACTTTTTGCCCATACGGCTGTTCTTTCGCAATTTCAGGATTGCTTAAAAAAAATCGTAATAACAACGAGTAGGTACAATGGTAAATGATATCCTCTAATTTGTCCATCATTAAAAAAAATACGCCCTATAAATCCTCTACAACATTGTTAAATAGAATATTCCTTGGTTAGAGATAAAAGATAAGGCGCACGTAATAATAGTTTCAAGCCATCTTAGCATTGTTTACAATAATCCGTGGGAATTAACAGTGTACCTACTTACTTTATCAGGGCGTTAGATACTCGGATATAAATGAATAATGCGATCTCGCTAACCTTCATTGGAATGACACCTTTTTTTACAATAGATGACATGGACATTGTTATAGCTACAATGAATTCTATACATCGCATTGAATAACTGTATATAATGGTACAACAATCTGCTTGGAAGTCACAACCATGTGAATTCTCTGTTACTGTTATGAGAAACAAGTTAATATTTTTCAATTTTACTGAAATATTAATATGAATTGCAATAAGCTCATATTTATAATATTCATCAATCAGTCAATATCAATCAGAATTGATATTATCACTACATAGTATAAAACAAAGTCGCTTCCCGCCGTCTGTCCCTATGTATGCTTATATCTTTAAAACTACTCAAGGGATTTTGATGCGTTTTTCTAGGGTTCCGTACCACAAACGGAAAAAACGGAACCTTTATAGGATCACTTTGTTGTCCGTCTGTCCGTCTGTCCATCTGTGTGTATGTCAAGACTCTTTATCTCGGGAACGCGTAAAGATATCGAGTTGAAATTTAAACTGTATACGTATATATATATATGGTTTCTTGCAATTGTGTAATAAGAAAAACTTCTCAGTTATCGTTTAAAAAGGTTTATGTCGTAAAAAACCGCATATTTCGACACTCACAAAAATCAAAACCTACAGGGTACTTCCCGTTGACATAGAACTATGAAATTTGGGGAAGCATTGTCTAAGACTATGAAGAATAAATCTGAAAACTGTACATTTTTATTTACATCACAAAAAATAGGGCCTCAAAATTCACAAAATATGTGTTCAAAATTCAAATAAGTAAATCGTATCATCTAAGGTGTCATATAAAATAACTGAAGTTATTTTATGACATGCTAAAACAAGTTTTTAATTATTTTAACAATGTGTTTGTACGGAACCCTCGATGTGCGAGCCTGACTCGCACTTGTCCGGTTTTTATTTATTTAATAGAGTGATCCAAGAGGAAGGTTTATAATTATGTATAACACACCTATGCGAAGCCGGGGCGGGTCGCTTGTAATTTTATAATCAATGGCCGGGATAATCAACCTTGTATATTGAACACTGCCTCAGGTGGCCAAGAAGTTACCCTGACCTATGTGCCATGGTAGAGATGTGGGTTCGATTCCCACCCAGGGCAAGCAGTTTTGTATTAAATGACCAGTGTTTATATGATTTGCTGGGTTGGGGTATTATTTTTCTGTATAAGTATGTATTACCTATGTGTATTATATCAGTCTTTGGCAGCCATATTACAACCTTTGCTTAGCTTAGTTTGGGGTAAGAGACTGTGTGTAAGTTGTCCCTTATATATTTATTTATATCTGAAACTAATAACCAACCTCCTGATATCCAGTTCCTTTATGCTGTTATTGACGTAATGAGCCAGGTTCACATCCTTAGCAGCGGGCCGGCAACCTTCATACGTGTCGGCCGGGATGTCTGTCCGAAACGCCCTGAAGTTACTCAGGCAGTCTCGAGTGATCACTTCTTGAGCTAGAAATATGAACAATGTTTGTTTATTGACCAGACAAAGAACAATTAATGAAATGATTTTTATAGTGCTTCTCACACTAGGTACATCTCAAAGAGTTATTACTGTGATTAACATTTCAAAAATTTGTGTCAAACAGGATATGAACTGCCCCTTCAGATCACTATAATAGATCCAACCGTTTATTTTCTTTTTGACAGCACCAATAGAACGTAACTGGGTCATGTTACGCAAAAGTTCACTTTTAAATACGAGGTTTTAAAAATATGACAACTGCCTAAGTTTGCTCCTTGATCCCGTATAATAATCATCTTTGACAAATTGAGTCCATAAGTGCAGTAGTTTTTTTGTAAATTACATAAAATAACAAAAGTTTTAAAAAATTTACGTTCTATGGCTACACACGATAGCCTTAGCAAACTTAGGCAGTTGTCATATTTTTAAAACCTCGCATTTAAAAGTGAACTTTTGCGTAACATGACGCAGTTACGTTCTATTGGTGCTGTCAAAAAGAAAATAAATGGTTGGATATATTATAGTCCAACACTTTCCCAACTTAGCTAGTTATCATTAGCCTGACGCAATCCCAACTGAGCTAGTGCTCCAAAGGGGCAGGTTCATGTCCTGTGTTCCAAACAAATTGTTGAAATGTTAATCAAAATAATAACTCTTGAAGAACAATTAACGTTTTAAACATTAAGACAGGGTATTGCGGCATTTCGCAACAGACTGGATCTTTGGATTAAGACGGAAAATTGCCTTGACAGATGAATACTAATCATTCAACACTGCTTGATATAGGTAGGCACATCAGTACATCCTGCTTGCCTTTAAATAAAAAAAATAAGGATGAAAGAAGAATTCATTTCAACATTATCCTTTTCTCAGCTATAGGCTGTCTACGTCTATTGCTCGCCATAGGTCTCCCCTACAAATCTGCAATATGAACTGTGCCTACCATAGAAACTTTGCCACCTCAGAAAACTTAAGTCATTTTTTTCTATTTTTCTGGGGAAAGTAAAAGTAGGCAAGGCCCCCTCCCCCCAGGGGAAAATCTCTAGCTATGTCAATGCTTGAATAAGTAACTCACTAATTTTGTGAATCAATTTGATAAGAAACAAATTACTTTCAGGAATCAATGTTACAAAATAAATGTTACCAATGTTTAAAACTTCTGGCTAGGATTCCTAGTCAGAAATTTATTTTCTTTAAAATATGTAATGCCAATTAAAATCACATTTATCAAAATTGGATTACCTTCAAGGATCTGTTGGTGATAATAATGTTTTATGTATTAGTAGGATGAGTATGAAGTTATATTGCATTTTTGTAGTTAACAAAGGCATTTGCCATCAAAAAATACAACATAAACAGTAGTTAGATACATACCTCCTTTTCTTTCAATGAGCTTGACACAAATGTCTTCATTATCTGGACACGGGTTTCCGAGATATCCCACTCCTCGCCAATTAAATGGCTCTTGACAACCGGGGGTTGCTGCAGTGCACTGGTAACACCATATTGCTAAACCTGAAAGAAAAATTACAATGTTGTAGGACATTAAGACAAAACCAACACATGTCTCCACTGTAGTGACTTTTTTTGTAGTTCACTACAGAACAAAGATACATGAAACATTTTGTATGGGAAAATTAAACTCATGTTATTACTCCCTACATTTTTATATATTCTCACTGTTTAAACCTTGCCTTAACTTCCACAGATATTTCGAGACCTAAATTAGTCAGATCGGTCTAGCCATTCTTGAGTTTTAGCGAGACCAACAACCACGATTCATTTCTATAAATATGTATAGATAGATACGGATTTTCACACCACTGAAGGCAAACATTGAGGCAACTTGCATACATCTGTAGAAAAAAATTCCATGGCATATATGAATCCACGAACTTGTACTGAGCCAGTGTGGTTATTATTTGGACATTACATTTTTTGTTGTCATATGTTTCTAGTCAGTAATTTTAATTCTTTATTTTAATTTAATGCAATTTAATTTAATTGAATTTACCTATAATTAATTCAATTTAATTTAATTATTTGCTACATAGCAATATGTTATTATTATAAGAAAAATATTATAATTTTAATAATAATGAATGTAATTGTAATAAGTTAGTGATGTGTATCTTTTATATCGAGAGCAATTCGTGAAAAACCCTACCAGAATCACTAATAATACATCTACTTGCTTAGACCTCGTCTTTTCAAACTGTATTAGAACAAAAATAAATGTTGAAGTTAAAGACTTTGGTTTTTCGGACCATTTAGGGCCTGTGATAACATTTAAAAATATATTGAAGCCTAATATAAATGAACATAGGATATGGGCAGTAAAAAAACGAATATTTAATTCACAAAACATGACAAACTTCAAAAATGAATTAAAAAACATTGATTGGTCAGATCTATTAAGCTCAAAGCCAAATAAAACAATAAATCATAACTATGACAAGTTTAATGAAGTATTGACTAAATTATTAGATCGCTGCATCCCTAAAAAACTTATAAAACTAAAGGCAAATAAAAAGCTTAGCTGGTTATCATATTATTATGGCATAAAAAAATCCTGTAAAAACAAACGCTTTTTAAAACCCCTAGTAACATACAGTAAAGATCCGACACTTAGTAAATATTATAAATCATACGTGAAATTGTTAAAAAAAGTAGTAATTAAATCAAAACGAAATGTGTACATAAATCAAATGAAAAAATCTGAAAATAAAACAAAAACGATGTGGAAAATTATAAAAGAATGCACCAATAAAAATATGAAAAAAACAAAAACTAATATAAAACTAAAAATCAATAACAACAAATATTTTTAACCAGTACTTTGCCGCGGTAGGACGTAGAGGAGGCGGCGGGCCAGCCGCGCGCGGCAGGTCCTTGCTGCAGCGTACTGATAAATCGATGTTTTTAAGCCCAGTTCAGCCGCGTGAAGTTTATTTGATAATTAAAAGACTGAAAGGTAAATATAGCTACGGTATTGACGAATTACCTCCTGTTCTCATTAAGTTCTGCGCAGAAGAACTAACTCTTCCGTACTTCCTACTAATAAACCAGTCGTTCATAGAGGGTATATTCCCTGATCATCTGAAAAAATCTTTAGTTAAACCGATTTATAAAAAATCTTCAAAACTAGAACCCTGCAACTACAGACCAATAGCTCTCTTGCCTACCTCTTCAAAAATCTTCGAAAAGGCAATGCAGACGCGACTATTATCGTTCTGTGAGAAATTCGAAATTTTTGACGATAGTCAATACGGATTTCGAAAAAACCGCTCGACTGTCTTAGCCGTCTATAAAATAATGCACGAAATTTTAGAGAAAATAAATAAAAAAGAATACGCTATCGGTATATTGCTAGATATTTCTGAAGCTTACGAAAATGTACAATACGACATATTACTAAACATAATGAAAGACATAGGAATACGAGGTACAGCGCACAACTGATTCTCATCATATTTAGAAAATCGTGAACAATATGTGGAGGTAGAAAACTTTGATTCTGAAACTAACATGATATATACAGCAAGGTCCACCCCAATAAAAATGAATAACTCAATCCCCCAAGGAAGTGTCCTTGGATGTATACAATTTTTATTATATATAAATGAATTACCTAAAATTATTAACGAGTCCTGCGTAATTTTCGCGGATGATATAACAGTTTTGACATCTTGTAAAAATAAATTAAATTTAAACGATAAATTAACCGACATTTTTGATAATATAATTAATTGGATGACTGATCATAACCTCGAAATTAACCTATCAAAAACCTCAATTATACAATTTAGACCTTATCAAAAAATCCCCCTTGACATAAATTATTCATATAATAATAATAAAATTGACTCAGTGGACATGACAACGTTATTAGGTATAGATATCGACACGCACCTAAATTGGAAAAGCCACGTTAGAAAAATAAAAGCTAAACTATCAAGCTTCACATACGCACTCAGAGAACTGCGATATGCAACAAATCTAGACACAGCTTTATCAGCGTACTACGCGTTTGCATATTCGTGGCTAAACTATGGCATCATCCTCTGGGGAAACAGTGTAGATACTAACGACCTGTCCATAGTTCAAAAAAAATGCGTACGGATATTGGCCAATATCAAGCTTCCAAATACAATTAGACAACAATTCCACAAACCCTACTTCATTAAATTAAAGATATTAACTGTGGTGTCAATATATATCTTTGAAGCGTGCAAATTCGTAAAAAAATACCCACAGTTTTTCACAAAACTATCAAGTGCACGTGTCCATCCTGCCAGATCCCAATATCAGCATAACTTAATGTTACCGAAATCAAAATTATCGATACACAGCTCCGGGCCATGCTCGATGGCTGTTAAAATATTTAATAAACTTCCGGTCGAAATTAAGAAAATTGAAGACGAAATCGAATTTGCAAAAGTATTAAAGAACCTACTTATCACGAAATGCTATTATACATTAAACGAGTACCTATTGGACAGTCATAAAATAGCAAATTGAAACAAATAAATCGCTCCGCACAATATTGCTATACCCTAATAGGGTCATATGTATAACTTATAAAATATAGATACTAAACATGTTTCTTAAGACCTGCATGTAAATTATACTACATATGATGCAATAAACGATTGATTGATTGATTGATTAATAGTAAGTAAATAAAATCCAATTTCTCACCTTCAACTACTCATTCGATTTCATTACAACATTGTTTGAAAATCGATTTTTGCCACCACTATCCCAACTCTAAATATGTCAATATGTAACTGTCGCAGAGATCAAGTTAAATGTTATAGAGTATAAATAAAATTCATAATTTTATTGAATCTGCCCTACCAAGGTGAGGCGAATGAGGCAGATTCCATTCCAAAAATGAAGCAGTAGAATCTGCCTCAACAGTGGGGCGCCTTGTGTAGGGCAAAGTGGAATTCGCCTATTTTGCGCCAAACCGACTGCAACAGTGTTAAATTCAAAACGAAAACAGTGATTAAGACTGAAATAAGAAAATACCTAAATGTCCGACTGGTGACACGCTGGGCACAATTTCTGTTAGGTAATTTTTATGAGATTACATTTTTCGAGTATTAGGTATCTTATTCGTACTTTCTAGCTCATGAAAGGTTCAAGAAACTTGGGGATGATTTATTAGAATGGAGCGTGCACGTGCACTATATATACTCTAAGGTTTCAGTATTTTAGGTCTATAGACGTACGCCGCGCGTCGCACCTAAGACTGAAACTGTATTATAGCAAAGAAGATATAATAATACTACGTATAGAACGGCCACTCGTTACCCCCCACCCGTTTGAGTCTTCCTCACTTCCACCCCGCGTCAGGACTCGTCAAATTCACTCTGCGCGCGGGTTGCACAGGCCGGTGATTTCGACTACAAAAAATACAGACTTACAATGGGGAAGACGTGTGCTGTTTATGGCTGTTCTACAACAATTCGCGACAAGATATCATTTCATTATTTCCCTAAAGATAAAATAAGGTACCTTATTTACTTTTAGTAGGTAGATAATATTGTTATAAAAATTATGTCATTCATATTTAGTTCCTTTCTCTTGATAATTTGTTTCAAATAAAATAAATCGCTTACTTTTAGTTACAGTGCTGTCAAATTATTATGAATTCATTATACTTTATAAGCACTAGAATGATATTCATTTTTGTAAATTTATTTCGCATCTAGCTCACTTCCGTATGAAAGTATGGCGGATCGGTCGTAAAGTACGCCAAAATAATTCTGCGCGCGGCCAAAATTGGGAACTAATTCAATGCTGATAGAGAATTCGTAATGCTACCAACATAACGTACGTAGCGCCGCTACTCGCGCGCATAATCTCTCGTTCGCTCGTCGTGCTGATCACAGATAGAGTTGCCATGGGCGTGAAAATACTAGTTATCATCGTAACGCAACTGTTACAGAATATCGGTATCGATATGCAATGTATTGTTTCGCGTTAACACATACATACCTAGTAGATAAGTGCTAATTTGTATTTGTATATTTTCTGTAAATAAACGAACAACATGTATATAACATTGAGTTAATATGTACAGTCCCATAATTTGTAGTTATTTTTTCTACATAAATACTAATACTAAGTATTTTTTCATACATAAAGAATTAGATTTTGTTAATCTCACAATAAATGACAAAGATAAACCTTGTCAAAGTTCGGGAGTAGGGAGTTATACTTTTCTTTTTTATTTTTGCTTTTCGCGGAGATGATTTACATAAGACAAAATGTTTGGAACGTGCGTTGTACGGGCCCACGGCCGCGCCCGTCCTAAGCCCGCCTTGTCCTTAATCATACCTCAACGAGCTATATCATTAACAATTTTTAAATCATTGTTTTGAATAAATATTTAGTGCTACTTAATTGACATCAGAAAAAAATCGTGCCAAATATTATTTAATAATTATCTATCTGTCCATAAAGAACATGCTTAGCTCAGCGTGTCGATATTGGGCCGTATAGCGGATAGCGTCAGCCGGCGGAATCTGCAGAGTCGCGACCCAGATTCATCGTCAACCATCTAGGCGAGGCATCGGCACACAAATATGCACGGTCATCAAATTAGTCATACTTCAAGACCAATTAGATGTAAGAGACTGTTGTATAAATAGTAGTTAAGCATGTAATAAAAACAATCACAACCTAACGGTTGTTCGATTCACAACAAGAGGGGTGCAGTGGCGAGAACCTTCGGGCGGCTGCACCCGGAGTCTAGAGGGGTGCAGTGGCGAGTACCTTCGGGCGGCTGCACTCGGAGTCGAGAGTCCACCATCGCCAGCAGTCAGGTCGTCTAGGCGACCGGCCGTCGGACCTTCGAGGATCCAGACGGAGCCCATCCAGAGGTCTGCAGCGCAGGGGACGATGCCGTACCCTGTCCTTTAGTTGACTTGAAACTGACAGACTACTTTTGACGTACCTCGGGCTAGCGTAATCATCAAGCGCTACGTTCATTGGCGTTGAAGTACTCATAAATAGCACTTAGCTGCCTCGGACAGTAGCAATTCGGGACCTGGCCTCCCACAAGCGGGAATCACCAGGTACTTGAGAAGGTGCAGAAATACTGATCCAGGGAGAGATAAGCAGCTAAGTGTGAAGGTTTAGATCAGGAGTAGGGCTAAGGATTAGGGGAAGCAAGAAAGAAGAGAGAAGAAAGAAGATCAAGATAGAGATAGAGGGATTGACCAATCAATGAGCAATATTTTTAGATCAACCAAGAAGGTTTCAAGATATGCTCGATAATTTTATATGTTTTCCTGGAGTGGTGAAGAACATGCAATCAAAATAGAATTGCATTGTTGAGCAACTCTTCGCCAACCACACGGAGACTAGGTGCCCGACCAGAACGATTCAGGTGGCGCAGTGCATGTTGGTCACAATGCGACGACGCACTCGGCAACCACGAAGAGAAGCCGGGCAGCCAACCAGCCACGACAACCAGGGGTTCGAGACCAGTGGCATCCCATCCACGCCATCAACCAGCAGGAAGGACCGTAGCAACGGTTCCAGCGGAACGAAGGCAGAGGTGTTGGAGCTGTACCAACTGAAGACCGTCCCGGAGAGACCCCAGAATGTCCATAAAGAACATGCTTAGCTCAGCGTGTCGATACTGGGCCGTATAGCGGATAGCGTCAGCCGGCGGAATCTGCAGAGTCGCGACCCAGATTCATCGTCAACCATCTAGGCGAGGCATCGGCACACAAATATGCACGGTCATCAAATTAGTCATACTTCAAGACCAATTAGATGTAAGAGACTGTTGTATAAATAGTAGTTAAGCATGTAATAAAAACAATCACAATCTAACGGTTGTTTGATTCACTACAATAGGGGTGCAGTGGCGAGAACCTTCGGGCGGCTGCACTCGGAGTCTAGAGGGGTGCAGTGGCGAGTACCTTCGGGCGGCTGCACTCGGAGTCGAGAGTCTACCATCGCCAGCAGTCAGGTCGTCTAGACGACCGGCCGTCGGACCTTCGAGGATCCAGACGGAGCCCATTCAGAGGCCTGCAGCGCAGGGGACGACGCCGTACCCAGCATATGTTCCGCTGGGCGGGCGGGTTACCTATACCTGTTCCTTCCACTGTGGCAAGAGCTAGCTAGTACCGTCACCTTCTGTGATCGTGGCTTGAGTCTGAGTCACGGCAGTGGAATAATCGTGCCTACCCTTTATTCTTTCCCACTCCGCCTGGTGCCGATAGGTCTCACGGTCCAGGTATCCCGTACCTATCTATACAAGTATATATTAACTTCATATGGTAGGTTAGGAACGTTAGGGAGGTAGGGACACGTAGGGAATATTAGGGAGGTAGGAGTACAGAGTAGGTCCCCGCGACGACCGAACGGCCGATGGAATAATCCATGTCCTAGCTTCGCTTGCTATCACAGTATAGCCAGGCGTTACGGCGACGGTAGTGGACTTCCACGGTTGCGTCGGTGGGTTAGTCAGGCGTCGCACGAACCTAACCATTGGTTGTGAGGCGGCTGTGCTAACCGAACTTTCGTCAGGCTTTAGCTAATCGTTGCAGAGATTGGCTAGCGCCTGAACACTATCTAACGGACTAATTATATATTTTTGTCATCAAGCCAATTATACCTTTTACAAAAAAATCTTCTAGACATTCTCAAAAAAGATTTTTCTAAGATTTTTCCCAAAATATCAATATTTATTGAAAAAAACGACCTCTGCAAATATGCCTAAAATTCTGATATTATATTCTAAAAAGTCGACAGAGACACCGAAGAAATACCGTTTAAAATTCTGGATTCTCATCACACTGGCACAAGACATGTACTGTACGTAGTATTATTATATCTTCTTTGATACATGTTAAGCTACTAAGAATATTGTGATAAACTTTTAGAATATTTTTTTGCAATTATTCGGAAACATTGCCAGAAACAGTTATAATAATCAGCAACGATCCTGCAACCGCTATTTAACCAGTGGGGCCTCACTAACGTAGGTGTATGAAATATGAAATTAGGGACTTCCCTCAGTTGGCCATCGGTCGGTGCGTTTCGCGCGTGATTTACTTAATCGTTAATTACTAGGTATATCTTTTGTTTAAATTATGGGATGATTTTACAAATATACATAATCATGTGTGTGCGTGTTCATATTACTGGATACTTCAACAATATGTGAGAAAATTAAGGGAATTTCGTAACAGTGCCGTGTTTTGGTTATGTTCTACGTAGGTAAATGAGTGCTGATTTCATCGAAATAAGTGTATGTACGATTGTATGTGAAACCTGCAGCGGCTAGTACATCGTATCAGTACTCACAAAACTTCTTGGTAAGTCAGAATTACAATTCATACGGTCGACATGGGTCGTTGACAACCATAGGCGTTCTACACACAAATACCCGTGTAGCGTTCGTGCGTATGTGTAGTGTCTGTGAGTAAAATGTACTGTTGTGTGCGTAAGACAGCAGATTTTGTATGAAGAATCGCGGAGTGTCCGGGCTGTGGCGGAGTGTCCGGGCTGTGATTATAGTACCTACGCGCAAATTTTGAAGTTTCGGAAGTTAGCTATTTGTAAATGATTTTTGTTGTTTGCAGAAATGTCGTGGCCCTCCGTCGTATGCTACATGATCAGCAAACTGATGGGGACGTTTTTCTTCAGCATCACGTATATCTATACATCGGAGTTGTTTCCTACATACACAAGAAACTCGATGCACGCCATGTGCTCGTCTATTGGAAGGATCGGCGCAATCTTGGCTCCGCAAACGCCTTGCTGGTAATTGTTGTCTTTTTTATAGTGCTTCCCACATACCAAGGTTTATGTAAAAAAAACTTAGCAACAAACAATTTAAAAATGTGTCATGACTGCAGGATTTGGACCTGCATAACTGATTTTAAAATTCCCGTTCCGGTGTTTAACCAATTTATCTTGGCCTCCTTCCGACGCTCTCACCAAATTAGGTAATTGGTAAAGCATCGGGATGGGAGAATCAAATATGCAAGTTCAAATCCTGCGGTCTCGACAAAATTGAACTGTTTATCACAAAAATACCTCTTCATTTTATGTTATGTGGGTAGGTACTGGACTGGCCTTTGCAAAAGTCCACTGCTGATCTAAGCACAAAGAGCGATTGGCCATATCCCCCACGCTGGCCCAGTGCGGATAGGTGGATTCATCAATACTAAAATACCCAAAAAAAATTACAATCAGCCTTAATGAAAAAAATAACGTAGAACAAAATCTGTAATCGTAATCTAGTTTCGTCGACCCTCATTCTGAGGGGAGGTTCATTCCGGCCTGAAGGAGAAAATCTGTTCTAGATGGCGTAATGGTCAGGTCTTCCGACGTTACTCTTCGGCGGTGCGTCTCTCGCGGCCGGCCTCGTCACGTTCCTAGTGCCCGACACCGCAGACGACGCGCTGCCCGACACCGTGCGGGAAGCAGAAAATATCGGAAAAACTACGAAAGCAGCCAAACTGGCCGATAACCTTGAATTACATGAGAAAGAGCTTCTGTCAAGTTGATAAACTATGCAATAAAAATATATAATATAATTATTATGTATCTGTTTCTCTACAAGTTCTACAACGCAACCGTGCAAAAAATCGAAAATGGGCTCAGAATTAGAACTTTGCTTAACGTTATGTTCAGGATTTAAGAGCGCGGCTCTTGTCGGTGGAGCAACTTCTACCATATGTCGCGGTATTCCGCTAGCGTCTTCTCTTCACCTCACTGTACGACATGACTACATTTTCTTTGATCTGATCTAAAAAATGTCTTCCATGGTCTCCCCTTCCTCTTTTGCGGAACGTTAGAGATCCTAATTTTTGTCGAAAATAAAAAGTAATTAAACAACTGGTCCTGAACACGCTCTATGAGATTGATTCTAGAAAAGAAACAAAAAAGTGCTGCCTCACAATTTTCATATCTCAACGGAGGAAACTTAATTTAAATATTTTTCAAGATGGCGAAAAATTCTCATATATTGATAGGGAATTTTGGTCGACAAGACTTCCACCCCTTCCACGTATGTAATATCTAAAAACCTTATCGGTTCACTTGCATTTCTAAGTATATCTACCTACCTTTATAATGACTAGACAATTATTGCCTAGTGACATGGCTTACTTAAAAATGTATTATTACCCGCTAAGCAAGCTAAAGTTGCAATAACATCACTGAAAGTAACGTCAACAAGCTTGTAACTTACAAATATAAAGTTGCAACGTTCATTCAAGCTTACAGCGAGCTTGAAACAAAGCCCTAACGGCCGCGCTGTAGATAAACCCTGTAACTTGCCTAGAGCTGATCACCAAAACTTTTTATAACTTTAAAAAGTGAAGTTGCAGTAAAATCACATATAAAACATATCTGAAAGTTGTAAAGTTAAGTTACCAAAAGTATAACGTTTAACATTTCCACAATTTACAATTTGAAAGGTACCTAATAGTAACTTGTCTCAACTAAAGATCTCGCTTAAAGATCACAAATGAAACTTGCCAGTGGCTTGCTTTTTTTGTTGTCGTAAAGTTACATTCGTCAGCTTTCAGTTTCTAAAAAACATTTATTTTTTTAATTTTCTTGAGGCAGTTCTAACTTAGAACTATTGCCTATTGACTTGCACTTGGAACTCTACAGTAACATTTGGCTTTTAAGTTTTGACAAAAGTCGCAGAACAAAAGTTGTTAGTTTTGATATACCGAATAAGCCCCTAAAAGGATGCTAGTTGATTAGAAATAATCCTGTATATAGATATTTTTCTTGGCGACACACAGTTTGGCTTCAGAAATGGATTCGGTACTAGGGACGCCCTCTTTTGTACTCGCGTGTTGAGCGAAAGATGCTTAGACATGAACCGTGACTTACATATCTGCTTTATCGATTACGAGAAAGCGTTTGATAAAGTTCGACACGGAAAGTTGTTCGAGGTGTTGGAATCAAAAGGCTTAGACTCAAGAGACATCAGAATTGTCAAAAGTTTGTATTGGAACCAAAAAGCTGCAATAAGGGTGGAGAACGAAACAACTGTTCCTACTGAGATACAAAGAAGGGTGCGACAAGGCTGTATTTTATCTCCACTCCTTTTTAATATTTATGCAGAAGAGATCTTTCGGAAACTATCTGCTAGTCATGCCGGCATTGTTGTAAATGGCACTCCTATCAATATTGTACGGTATGCTGATGATACTGCCTTGATCTCAGACAATTTGGCATCGTTACAGGAACTTCTAGATAATGTTAACGAATTAAGTAAGGGTGTGGGTTTAAGCATCAATGTTGCAAAGACCAAATATTTGTTGATCTCTAAGAAACCACGATAAGACTCAAAGCTTTACATCGGGACAGAATTAGTGGAACGGGTCTCTAAGTTCAAGTATCTGGGAAGTTGGATGAACGAGAGTGGGGATCATGCGCAGGAGATAAGGGTCCGCATAGAAATGGCCCGTTCAGCTTTCTTCAGAATGAACAAAGTTTTGTGTGACAGAGACCTGAGTCTTGACTTAAGACTACGCATAGTAAGTACGTTGCTACATCGTTTCGGTGCTATTATACGGCGTAGAAACATGGACTCTCACACAAAATTTGACAAAGAAGCTGGAGGTGTTTGAGATGTGGATCTACCGCCGTATCTTGAGGATTTCATGGCGTGACCGAATTACCAACGTTGAGGTACTATTTTTTTTTATTCCTTATAAAAATAAGCAGGCTTAAGAAGAAGATGGAGCTCATGAATACCATCAAACATCGGAAGATGTCGTACTTTGGTAACATCATGAGAAACGACAAATACAGACTACTCCAGCTCATCATCCAGGGAAAGATTGCGGGAAAGAGAAGTGCTGGCAGAAGGCGGCACTCATGGTTAAAGAACCTGCGGGACTGGTTCGGCTGCAGTACCACCTCATTATTTAGAGCAGCAGCTTCAAAAATTAGAATTGCCCTGATGTTGTCCAACCTCCGATAGGAGTGGAACTTTAGGAAGGAATAGGTATTTTTATGTAAGTATGACCACTCATAACTTTTTACAGAACAGTCCGATTTCGATAATTATATTTTTGTTCGGTAGGACATACTTCAGAGGTAGTTCCGTTTTAATTTTATCGTAATCGGCTGAGTCATTTTTGAGAAATCAACGATACTATAAAATTACTATCTACATCGATCCGTGCGAACTATTAAAATTCTGTACACGGTTGAAGTCGGATAGGACATTTTTGGTGAAAAATAATAAATAGATAATGGTATCACGAGACCAAAGCGATTGAAAAACACTTATATCTATTAGAATACATTTAATTAGGTAATTAAAGAAATTATTAGGACGATTATGATTGTTTGACATATTGTTTGCGTATGTTTTTGACATTTTATATTTGTTTTTGTAATTATTTATATTTTAATGACAATTAATTATTCATTTAATTTTATAAATTTATAAATTGTAACATTGACTCTGTTGATTAAGATTTATATTCAAATAAAGAAAAATAAATTAGTTAATGCACTTCGTAAACTTAATTATGAATGAATTGGTTAGTTACATTGTATTAACATCACTTGTAGGTAGGTAGGTAAGTATATAAAATTATTCTTAATTTGTAAATCACAAAATGTTCACCTGAAATACTGTACTATAATTATAACATTACTAGCAATGACACCAATTATTTGTATGGTCAAATGTTTGTCTAAAACGAATAATCCATAGACAAGGAAAACGGGTGTATCGTAGTGAATCATTTTGATCATTCCACTTGCTGTTTTTCGATACGGACCTGCAAATAACATAAAATATTGTATCTATAATGTTTTATCTACGACAAAGGACTTGCTCGATTTATTTTTCCATAATTTCAGTTGCATGATCTACAACTTACACCCTCGAATTCTTTAAACCAGACATCCGTATAGCATGTGCCTCGGTTGTGACCATAGAACCGGTTGTGGTCATTTTGGTGTCAATATTATTGCATAAACGGTAATTGTAAACATTGTAACAACATAAACATTGTTTGTGTGAATCTCAAATCAACACTAATATTATAAAGAGGAAAGATTTGTATTTTTGTATGTAACGAATAAACTCAAAAAGCCGGGACGGGCCGCTAGTTATATATATATATATATATATATATATATATATAATTTAAATATCATTTGAACATTAAATTGTCCAATTAGTCGTTAAAATTCAAAGTGGCGCCAAATGATAATAAGATGGCCTCAACCGGGGCACCTGCCCTACCAACATATAAAAGTTAGATGCTGCCTTACCGTCGTAGTGGCAAGAGATGAGCTCTATACACAGTAATTTCATTGTCCGTATCTGTTGTTTGAACCAGTCGTTGACAACAGCTGCTGAGATCAACTGCACGTGGTAGAACCCGGCCCACAGCCCAATAGTAATAGTCGCAATCAAAGGGTACAGCTGGAAAATAAAATTAAAACAACTCTGGGTCAGTTGTTTTTCGCAAGTCAAATGCAGAGAATACTGGAAATAAATAAATAAATATTGGGGGACATCTTACACACGGTTTCTGACCCCGAACTAAGCCAAGCTTGTAACATGACTGCTAGACTGATTATACCACATATACATATTTTTAAATACATACTTATATAGATAGTATCTAAATACACCCAGACACAGAGCAAACACCTATGTTCACCACATAAATGCGATCGATGCTGGGTGGGGATCGAACCCACGCCTCTTTGATCCAGAAGTCAGGTTTACTAACCACTGAGCCACCGAGGCAGTCGCAAATGATCGTTCAGCTATCTTACGAGTAGTATGTAGGTATCCGAGCTTCATTCGCCCGTGTTTCGACGTTTATGCAGATATCTGTACACACCCCAAGCTTGTATGAGTGGAGATACACTAAGATGAACACAACAAGTCATGGGTATACTTACTCCTGTACGATATCCAACCACTATGGCAGCAATAACATCAAAACTCCATATCAACGCCGTCACGGTTGTGGTAAATATCTGAAACAAAGTATTTCACCAAGAAGCAGACACTAGAATTACAAATCGAATTCCCAAGTTATGATGAACTATATTTACCGTGAAACTAAAAATCTCAGTGATTATTTTATAGCTTTTCAGTAAATCTTGAAGCAACTGCAGCCATTTCGTAGAAGACAAGTCTAATTTATCCGGGGCTTGAATTTCGGGAAAAGCCAGTGAAAATAGAATTTTCTTGATAGTTCTCGATTTATTTTTCTTTCTAAGATTTCCTTTATATTTGTTAATGCTATTTTTAATTATTGTGTTAAATATCTTCGCGCGTACTGCCAAGAAATAAACCATTGCAGATGCTATAACATCATCCATGAACATTGAAAGAAGACCAAATGCAAAGAACATAGTAAGAATCGGATTTTCGGTTACAACTATTGCGTTGGCGGCGTAACCGATAAAAAATCCTATAGTAATCATAATTATTACAATCACATTGCGTCTGTATTGGAAATCTGTGTAGTAGGTCGATTTTTTTATTCCAAGGGTTCTATCGATTTTTTGAAGTATTGAATAAATTTTAGTATTTTTCTCTCGATGTGAAAATCTGTTTTCAAAAACGCACAGTATGTAGAAAATATGTTGCATGCCGTTACCGATAAGGCACGACAGATACATGAGCAAATTTTTGTGGAAAAATGCCTCGTAGAAAGAATACTGAAATATACAACATGAAAACGTTACAAGTACGATCCAGAGGAAAGAGTATGCAATTTGCCGAGTAGAAATGTTGGTAACAGCATTGTTTTTAATGTTTACACGAGCAGAGCCGAATAGAGTTTGCACAAAATACGGCGTTCCCAAACATTTTATTATGTTATCTTCTATGAAATAATCGTTTAATTCGTTTATAACGTCTGCTTGCTGAGCCATTATCGAGCCTTTTACTGAGCGTTACAATCGTTCCGGTTTCCGTTAGTGTCTAAATTAACACTAAAATTTTAAAAGCTTTTAAACTTCATCATAATTATACCTAGGTACCTAAATAGATCAAACATTCATTAGGGACTAGGTATCTAATAATAATTCACATAGTCAAGAACACGTAACTAAGACTAACTATGACTTGTAACATCATTTGTTACAAGTCATATATAAAAAGTTTATTCGCAGTTTTTTAAGAAAATTCAAAACATTTTTTAATATAGTTTATTTACATTTAACTAAAGTATGTGGGTACCATTTTGATCGATAACTTTTTGCCATCTTGTAGGACATGATCCCATTGCTATAGAAATTTTGGGACTTCTGATCAAAATACCGCGACAAGTGGTTTTGGCAGTCCTCTCGTTATGTTAACCTGACACTACCTAAAGAAATCTGAAGAGACCGAAGCAGGTGGAAATCTGAAGGTCAGGACTATACGGCAGATGCATTAACACCTCCCAGCCAAACTCTCTTAATATTTGCTGAGTGGCTAAAGATGTGTGAGCCTTATCATGATGAAAAACCACACCCCTTCTGTTGATCAATCCTGGCCGCTTTCTCTCAACTTCTTGCTTTAATCTCATCAGTTGTTCGCAGTAGAGTTCAGAATCGATAGTCCTGCTTGGTGGTAACAGCTCATAATGAATAATGCCCTTCCAATCCCACCACACAACAGCATCACCTTGTGGCGAGTTAACCCGGGTTTCGCCACAGTCTGTGAAGCCTGACCGGCCTTTGACCACGACCTTTTTCGCACGTTCTTGTCGTACGTGATCCATTTTTTATCACCAGTTATCAGCTTTGTCAAAAATGCTTCGGTTTGATTACGTCGTAATAAAGAATCACAAATGAGTACACGGTTCATTAGGTTTTTTTCAGTGAGCTCATGAGGTACCCAAATATCAAGCTTTTTTGTGTACCCAGTTTTTTTCAAATGCGCCAAAACTGTTTTGTGGTTAATTACCAGTTCTTCAGCTACGTCGTAACTACTGATATGCCGATCTTGCTCCACTTTTTCAAAAATAGTATCCATTTTATCCGTAACATGGCGACCAGAGCGCCGTGCGTCTTTGACATCAAAATTTCCGGATTGAAAACGTTTAAACCAAATTTGTACTACTCTCACAGACACTGCACTAGGTCCATACACATTTTTTTCGAGGCTTGCGTTGCATTTTTACCTTTTTTGTATTAAAATTTTAAAATGTATCGAATTTCTTCATTAGATTCACTCATCTTGACAGTACGAAAAACAAATGAAAATTTCACATTATCCTATATAATTTTAATTTGGAATTATGTTCTTTAAAATTTAAACTTTCAATAATACCAAAACCAGCCAGATACAAATAGTATATTGTAGCTGGGTTTTTCCCTATGGAAGGGGGTGAGTAGATATGCCTACACTTATGAACTAAGGTAGTTAAATAAAATTACATGTTTTGACCGCAGTATGATTTTTTTAATATTATAATGTAATAAATAAAGTAATCCGACGGTGAAGCCGTCTGATCCCAAGGTAGGTTTATATGTAACAGTGTTCAGAGGAACGGTCTGAGTTCACCAACCACCCAATTACGTGGCGATCCAAGGGTTGGTGAATTCTACGTCAACTGGATACAACAATTTAAGGGGAATGCAGACGGTGAAGCCGTCTGATCCCAAGGTAGGTTTATATGTACAGTGATCCGAGGAACGGTCAATTAGAATAAGTTGAATGAAATATAACGGTGGGTCGCTTGGTCGAGTTCTGTCTTCACTTAAATCTATGAATGGTAAGAGTAGGGAGTTGGTCGACGGTAATCAACGGGGAACAAAATACCTCCGGGAGCACTGTCCCTCCTGCTTGCGCCGCCAGTTAAAAACTGAAGTGAAATGTAGACTGCCAATACCTAGGCAGGGCTCACGGGGATATCACGGGTCGCCCCGTCGACTGGGTGTACCAACGACGCCCAGGCGGCTAAACAATGTGAGCCCGGTTGGGGGTATGCCCAAACATGCCGGCCTCACCTAGACAGCCTCATCCAAAAAGCCTCACCCAAACACCCTTGTTAGGGGAGAAATTATAATATAGCGGTGCGAGGCCGCTCCACGCCGGATTCTTTAGCGGCGCATGGCTCGTGGGGTCTCTCGCGGGATCCCAGGGTCGAAGACCCGCCTTCCTCCGCGTTTTAGGCGTAAAAGAAGATCTAAACCCGGTGCTTCCATCGTCGTCGTTGGGGCTCGATGATTCTCTAACGCCGACGGTGGGGACAACGTTGAAAAAACTAGCAACTAACTTAGCAAACAATCGAATTAGAATCGACTAAAAAATAATCCGATGAGAGGAAATTACTCCCAAAGTAAGCGGATAAATACTGAAAAGGTAAGATTAACAATACTAAGACTTTTCCAAAGGTTTCACTTTATTTAGTGGCTTTAAATAAGCGTTTTGTTTATCAAAAGAAGACGCTGATATGAATTAATAGAAAAAATAATCGAATGAAAAATCGATAGTTTGTATCAAACGAGTATTGATTGGGAAACTAGGTATCACTAGACGGTTGACGTTTCGTTCTGACCAATTAGAAGCGCCCAGACTGCTGACAACTGTCAAATAAACGAATAGTGTTCCGTTTTACACATAAATTAGATAAATGTAAAATTTAATGCTACAATATCCAAAGAGATTTTATTTCAAGTTCATAATCATACGTATACTATAACGCAAAAAGACTTTTTCCCCAACCTACTTTTAACTTACAAAGATCTGTAGATTGACTTTTTTGATTGACGTTTTGCAGTTTTTCCTGAACAAAATAAGTAGGTGTACTTACGTGTAGGGGACGTACGAACGTAACTACAAATAATTTCATATACCTACGGGTAAAACAGCATACCAGCTGTATTTCAAAGGCGGGTCTTTTCGTTCTTCTGGAAATACCATCTTATGCCTCAATGGTTTATTATCGAACTGTAAAAATACTATCATTATTAGCTCAGTCATTTATTCTCAATAATTTAAAATATAGATAATCGGCCGATACAATTTTTTGTCGTCGCTATAAGTTTTTAAAGTTTTATTAAGTTATTTGCTTTAAAACTTTAATGTAACGTTAACATTACTTACATCCTTGAATTTTGCATTTCGTTTTGATAAATTATGTACCTAAGTGTAAAATTATTTCTGGGCTTCTATGTGGATAAAATGCAGTACGGACTAAACGGCATAGGCGTACAATGGACAAAATGGCATACCAATTTAACGTTATAAAAGTGACTTAATTACAAGGTCTTTTTAAACTAATACTAATGTTACTAATTACTATCACCTGCCCCAAAAGGAAGACTTATAAGTGGTTAGGGCAAAATAAAACCACAAACTCAACAGTTACAGACAGTTTTGACGTCGAATCCTATCATCATCTATTTTCGCACTCAAAACCTGGAGAAGCTTAGTTAAGTAACATTAATTAGTTTCATGGTGCTCAGGTTAAATCTGGAGACTTGTCCCAAAATAACCAAAAGCTTTATTTATGCAGTATGCGTTTAATAAAGGTGTATGCCATTTTGTCCATTACGACTATTCCATTTTGTCCATAACTATGGACAAAATGATTTTTCATAGACCACTGTTCAAAACGAATTATTTATAAGTTACTTATTATAAATTCTTGTTTTTGTAAGTTAAGTATATAGATAAATATTCAAATTTTCTGTGCATAAAATTTCGTGGTTCTAGACATAAACATAAAGAAATTGTAAAATAATTAGAAAACAGTATATCGCTTTGTACGTACTTTTTTCCTCAAAATTATGAAAATTGAACAATAATTACCTAATGACATATCTTACTTAAAATGCATTTAATAATCTTCTATCTACACAACTCAACCACATACCTAAGTATTGACCTTTAGCTACTCATTAAATATTCATTGATATGAGAAACTAAATAGTTACCACACAATAGAAATTCGATCGAGAATCCAGATAGAAGCTATTTTTAACATTTTACCATGAAACATTTGTTTGATTAGGCATGCCCCTTTTTAGAGTTCTGTACCCAGAGAGTAAAAACGGGACCCTATTACTGACTCCGCTGTCCGTCCGTCTGTCTGTCACCAGGCTGTATTTCATGAACCGTGATAGCGAGAGTTAAAATTTGAACAGATGATGTATATTTGTATTTCTGATGTCTCTATAGATTGATGTATTTCTGTTGCCGCTTTAGCAATATATACTAAAAACAGAAATAAATAAATATTTAAGGGGAAATGTGGAAGCCACACAACAAACACGATTTTGAATAACGGCAAAATGGGGCTAAAAGTGCCCCCGTGCGGTATGGAACCCTTCGTCGCAAGAAGTCCGACTCGCACTTATATTTATCAAAAGTAATTGCCTCTTAGATAAAATATTTCCCTCTATTAGGTACATAATAATTTCTCAATTCATACCGTCCTATCATGTAGGTAGGTTCTTATTTCTACCTAAGTAGAGTCCGGCAATTTATTTTTTTACTTCACAAGTTACCTACTTTAATTATAATGAAATGATTTTAATTTTATAGTGCATCCCACACTACGTTTATCTCAAAGAGTTATTTTTGTGATAAACATTTAAAAAACATACATACTTTAATTTTATGTTATCTCGTAAGGTTATATCATTAATTTAGTGTAAATTATACCTAATTACCATTTTTACAGACCCAAAACCTTTTGCCTTTCTCAGGTCTCGCGTGAAAGAAAATGACGTACCTACTACCTACCTACCTATCTAAGTACCTAAGTCCTACACAACAAAAAGAAGTATATGTACCTTGGTTCAGAAAAAAATTACAAGCGTAGGCTTTCAAATCTTAAAATGAAACAAAATGTCAGGGTGGTATTGAAATAATTTAATTGATAAAGAGGTCGAGTAGCCACAGATATTGAAAAACACTTACGTTTTCAAAATAATCTATAGGGGTAGATACTTCGTAAACTTAGCATAACGATAGTAAAACGTATAAGTTTTTTTGATAATTGAGTTTGAAATTTTAGAATATTCGTCTTATTGACGTCGTTGATTTTGAAAAAAAAAAATAGAAAATTAATTATGATTAGTAAAATACAATTTAATGTAATACCTAACATCACTTATAAAGTTAATTGGTAATTTTTAATTCACAATCATAAAATGTTCAACTGAGGTACTGTACTATAACTATTACATTGCTAGCAATTATACCAATTATTTGTATGGTCAAATGTTTGTCTAAAACGAATAATCCATAGACAAGGAAAACGGGCTTATCATAGTGAATCATTTTGATCATATCACTTGCTGTTTTTCGGTTTGGACCTGGAATCAACATAAAATATGATATAAAACAACTTGCAAAACAGAGTTTTTTGGGTTCCGTACCGGAACCCTTTAGGATCACTTTGTTGTCCGACTGTCTGTCTGTCCGTCTGTGTGTTTGTCAAGACCCTTTATCTCGGGAACGCGTAAAGATATCGAGTTGAAATTTAAACTATATACGTACATATACAATACATATATCTGTGGTTTCTTGCAGTTGTATAAAAGAAAAACTTCTCAGTAATCGCTTAAAAAATTTAGAGTCGTTTATGTCGTAAAAACCGCATATTTCGACACTGACAGAAATCAAAACCTACAGGGTAATTCCCGTTGACATAGAACTATGAAATTTGGCGAGAAGCATTGTCTTAGAGGACACATATAGGAATAAATCTGAAAACTGTAAATTTTCATTTAAATCACAAAAAAATAGGGCCTCAAAATTCACAAAATATGGGTTTAAAATTCAAAGTGAGGAAATCGTATCATGTAAGGTATCATATAAAAGAACTTCATTAGCACATGCTAAAACAGGTTTTTAATTATTTTAACAATGTGTAATGTTCGACGTAAGACGAGAAAAGTGAAAAAAAAATTGTCGATGGTTATAGTATAGAAATTTTAAACTTCCAAGAAAAAAAAGAAACTTCCCAATATTGTGAAATTTTCTGGATTTGTACGGAACCCTCGATGTGCGAGCCTGACTTGCACTTGTCCGGTTTTTTATAGCATTTAGGTATATTAGAAAATTTATAAGTTCAATAACAATTGAATTGAGAAGGATGACTGCGTTTTCACTAAGTTGGAAAACACGAACTTAAATTATACCTACATTACAACATAATTTGGTTCTTTACCCCGAGAAGTACCTAAGCTGTGTTAATAAATGAGCGAAAGGACATATCGCCATTTCATAGCTCACTATGCATCCTCGCAGAATTCAAAAAAGAAAGCAGCCTGAAATAGTGAAAAAAAATCGCTATTTGTATACTTTGAAGGATAAAAGATATTTTTGGATAGAACATTCGATATATTTTTTCGTGGTCTCAGTTTCCAGTCAACTATGTAGTACTCACTAACACCCTCGAGACTTATATTACGTATCTACCAACATATTAAACCAAATATTCGTAAGTAGGTACTTAAGGGATAAATGCTACTTTACCATCATAATGGTGAGAGATGAGCTCTATACACAGTAATTTCATTTTCCGCATCTGTTGTATGAACCAGTCGTTGACTACAGCCGATCCGATCAACTGCACGTGGTAGAACCCGGCCCACAGTGCAGAAGTAATAGTCGCAATCAAGGGGTACAACTGAAAACCAAAATTGAGAACATAAACAATAGGCATGATGGCTGGTTAAAAAATAGTCCATTAGTTAAATTATCAAAACATATTGAACACGTATTTTTTGTTTTGTCAATCAAACAAAAAATTACAAAGATAAACCTTGTCAATGTTCGGGAGTGGGGAGTGCTCGTGATGTCACTTCTCTGTCAAAAGCACCGTCAAAAGTACCTATGAGTGTATCCCATCTGGCCCGGTGACTTGGCCCGACGCCGGGCCACGTGGGAAAAAAAGTTTTAACTGGCCCGGTGATATATTTACTGGGCCAGATGACACAAATCAAGTGTCATCGTCCTCGGTAAGGGGAGAAAAGAGGATACGCCTTATAATTTGTGAAATACTAACTAGGTACATGCATCTATGAAAGGGATTGAACTTGACTGACAGTTCATAAATTCAGTAAATTTTTAGATGATATCTTTTATTTACCAAGTCTATACAATACAATACAATACAACAACACCTTATTGACACCAACAAGAAAACATAACAAAAGAAACAAAGACAGAAAAGGCACAAAAGGCGGTCTTATCGCTAAAAGCGATTTCTTCCAGACAACCTCTCTTGGATGCGAGGAAACGTAAAGACGACAAGGACGGTGTAAACGTAAAAACAAAAAAATAAGAAAAATAAAATAATGAAAGAAAGTCACTAAAAATTCCTAATCAACAATAAAATAAACTAACTAATAATAGCCATACATAAATACTTCAAATAATACATACAATAAAAATAAACATACTTATACGTAAATATATTACAAATAAATTAATAAAGAGGAGTGACATGTGTATCAGTCAGAGAGAGCTTTGAGAGATAGTGTTGCTGAACCTGGGCCTTGAAAGATTCAACGCTCTGTGCACGTCTGATGGTCACAGGAAGGTCATTCCAGACCGCTACTGCTCGGACACTAAAAGAAAAATCATAAAAAATAGTAGAATGAGATGGAGTGGAAAGAAGGAGATTGCTAGAAGATCTAAGATTTACAGAGTGACTGTCACAGAGAAAAGTGAAACGAGAGCGTAAATATGAAGGAGAAGAAGGTTTGAAGAGAATGTTGTAGAGAAGGGAAAGTATGTGAGTATCGCGGCGAAGACGGATAGGGAACCACTTGAGCTTATTACGAAATTGGGAAATGTGGTCATATTTCCGGAAGCCGAAAATGAACCATATACAAAGATTTTGGAGACGCTCAAGCTTGTTTGTGCTCTATATTGACAAAAGAAAAAATACACGTCTGATACTTTTTGATATTTGATATTTTTTTTGTATCAGCAAAAATTTGACGGCAATACATTTGAAATCCCTAGATCCACACTACAATTCAAGTGCAATTATCCATATGAAGTGGATCCATGGCCAGGTCCTGCCACTCTACTGTCAAAACAAGAAGAAGATAGTTTAGTAAAATGTGTAATCCTCAGCAGTAAAAAAGGTTTCCCAAAACGAAAAGAAGATTTGCAGATAGCCCTGAATCAGCTTAAGAACAACAAGGCGTCGGGTGACGGTAGAGCTTCTAAAAGCGGGTGGAAACTAAAAGTCCTACAAGCTTTTCAACTCCGTCGTCCTCAAGGCAGAACGCCAGGAGCATGGAACAGAAGTGTAATGGTGCTATTTTTTAATAAGGATGACAAAGGGTAACCTAAAGTGCCAGTAATTGGACATTTTACCCTACTTACTCCTGTGCGATATCCGATCACTATAACAGAAATAACGACAAAACTCCATATCAACGTCGTCGCCGTTGTGGTGAATATCTGAAACAAAACATTTCACTAAGAAGCAGACATTACAAGTTTAATTATTATACCAAAATTATAATGAATGATTTACCGTGAAACTGAAAATCTCAGTGATTACTTTATAGCTTTTCAGCATATCTTGAAGTAACTGCAGCCATTTTGCAGGTGACAATTCTAATGTATCCGGGGCTTTTATCTCGGGAAAAAACAGATAAAATAGAAGTTTCTTGATAGTCCTTACTTTTTTTTTCTTTTCTACATTTCCTTTATAATCGTTAATGCGATTTTTAATAATTGTGTTGAATATTTTCGCACGTACTGCTAAGAAATAAAGCATTGCCGCTACCATGATATCATTCATAAACATTGAAATAAGACCAAACGTAAAGAATATAGTCAAAAACGGATTTTCAGTTACAACCATTGCGTTGGCGGCATATCCAATGGAAAATCCTACAGTAATCATAAGTATTACAATCACATTACGTCTGTGCTGAAAATCTGTGTAGTAAGTTGTTTTTTTCATTCCAAGTGTTCTATCGATTTTTTGAAGCATCGAATAAATTTCAATATTCTTTTCTCTTTGTGAAAATCTGTTTGCAAAAATGCACAGTATGTAGTAAAGGTTTTGCATACCGTTTCCGAGTGAGCACGACAGATACATGAGCAAATTTTTGTGGTAAAATGTCTCGTAGAAAGAATACTGAAATATAGAACATGAAAACGTTACTAGTAGGATCCAGAAGAAAGAATATGCAATTTGCCGAGTAGAAATGTTGGTAACAGCGTTGTTTTTAATGTTGACACGAGCAGCGCCAAATAGAGATTGCACAAAATACGGCGTTTCCAAACATTTTATTAAGTTGTCTTCAATGAAAGAATCGTCTACTAAGACGTCTACTTGTGGAGACATTTTCGTGCCGTTTGCTGCGCCTTAGTCTTATATAATTATAAATAATTGTTACGTAAAAATTAACACAATTTTAAAAGCTTTTTATACTCCATCAGATAAACGCATCAAACATTCATTAATAATAGTAATTTATTTATAACACCATTTGATAAAGTCAGTAGTAATAATAGGTAGAGAGCTACATCCGTAATTATAGACATAGGTAAATATTTTATTTGAATAAATTATAATAATTTTATATATTATGTTCGGGAGGGAGGTTGTCGTAAGTATAATAGGGAATACGTAATACCATTAAGGCGAGGCTTTTCGAGAACTTTAGGTATTTAGGCTAGCATAGGCGTCAATTTTCGGAGCGCGACGTATTCTATTACGCGACTCAGAAATTGTGAGCGACGCGCCGCGCGCTCGTCTTCCACGCGTCGTCAGCCGCGCTATTATAATTACCTTACCGCTGTAACGAATATGAACCAGTTGGCGTACACCTATTTTTAGGAAAATGAGAAAATGCCTTATCATATACAGTCATTGTACACATGTTTAGGAATATAAGACGTCATTGAGTACTTTATACTCAGAAACCTAAGTCCATTGAAGTACCAATTGCAAGTTAGGTTTGTTACTCTTTCGCGTCTAATACAAGTTTGAATGGAAGTTAGAATGCAGTTAGCTCTGACATGGATGGTAGATATTAGTTACATTTTCGGGGTACAGTGACTTTTGGGATACAAGATTTTTGGGCACGTTGTCGGAAGTATCATATTAATTTTAAAGGTTCCGTATCTCAAAATAAACAAAATTAACCCTCTTAGGATTACTCTAAAGTTTGTCTGCTCATCCACTCGTGTGTCAAGACCTATCTTGGGAACAAAAGGAGGTATCGAACTGAAACTAAACCATATAAACTCAAACTACATCTAACAGTCATTTTTTATCGAAGACTAGATTCTCCTTTAGTTTTGATTAGTTTCTGGTTTTGTGCAATTTCCGGTATTTGAACGGAACCCTCGTTAGGTGAGCTTGATTCGCACTTGTCCGTTTTTTATTCGGTAAAAATATCGTATACTTAATACAAAAATGTCCTAGCTCCATTTCTCCACATCATAACAGTTCTGCCACATTGTGGCAGAACTCCTTCTAATCGTTCCTTATAATCCCTATACGCACGTGTTATAATGATTATAATAGATTTAAATACAATATTTATAAGATATTGATTTCTCATATTGAATTACTTTTGCGTTTTAGATATGTTGCAGACAGCCTAGTTTCGCCACAAGCAAAACCAGGATGTCTGATATCTACACACATACACAATACAATATCAGGAGCGCGATCTATACATAATAATAATATTGAGAAGGAGAAGAGAGACAAGAAAGCATAAGGGCAAGAAGAATGTCATGGTCAACGGTATTGAAGGCTTTGCTGAAATCCAATAGAGTTAAAATTGTTAAGTTGGGATATTCCATGGCTAATCGGATGTCATCTGTGTCTAGGTTTATTGTGTTAAATAAGACACACATGACATTTATGTCTAAATGTTCATATACAAATACAAATACAAAATAATTTATTACCACAACAAATATACATTAGTTACAATTGCCAGGGGGCCTCAAACTCGGCTAAGCCTGTATCTTAAGGTCCGGTGTAGAATTGAGCAAGTAGACTTTGTTGCGCGCTTTTCAAGTAATATTTAGAAATGAACTACAGAACAACTAATTAAATTATAAATGCGGTCCTAAGTTTATTAGAGTAATAATGGCACACATTGTGCCACTTTCACTGCGGAAAACACGCACGTCTATGTTTTCGATTCTCACACCAAAGGGCGGCTATAATACGCGCCAGGCGTGTTGCGTCGAATTCCATAGGACGGTGCGAGAAACCACGTGTGTTTTATCGTGGTGAAAATTAAAAAAAATTAATTCCTATTTTTTTCATGAATTTTTTTTTTATCTTTTCCAAAAATACAGTTAAAAAGCTCATCAAATTAAGTCATAGGCATAGGTGGGTTGTAGGGGGAGCTAGGAGCGTAAACGCGCCGCGCGTGAGAAGTCGCACTAGTAAAATGTCGTCTGGCGGTACAAGGGCCAGTGCGGTTATACGCGCCTGGCGCGTTACCTCTTCGTACGTGTTATTAGTACTTGCGTAGAGACGCCAACGCGGTCTGAACGCGGAGGCGTCTGCCCGCGCCTGGCGTGGGCGTTTTAGTTTTTGCAGACACCTTACACTTGCTGAGGTACTTTTGTTTAAATGTCCAAATACAGTCTAAATCTGCACATGAAAACTGACACTAGGGTTTTTTCAACTTTCCTTTTTTACTCTCAAATTACTCTGCAACCCGAACCTGCATTCTGCAATCCACGGGCTACAATTTCCCAGCTCCAGATAAACCTTCCTAAATTTCCAACATAGATATTTTTGACAGTAGTAATATGTCCTTCGGTACATACATCCTTAAGTGTATTCTGATTCTGTAAGATTCTAAATGATCATTATTTTGTAAATTTGTAGGAACAATTTTACTAGAATATTGTACCTGAAATTCGAGTAGCATACATTTAATATCAATTCAAGGTTGTAATCAAAATCACAACCTTTGGTATGTTACATTAGCGATTTTACCACTGAGTTACTGAACCTTTATAATGGGCGACGCAACTGTATCCCGGTTGAAATCAGTGTACAGCTCGCCCTAAACAATTCAAACTTGCACACAGTTCAGAGGTCCGACTTTACAAACATATACATAGAGACAATATAAGCTTTAACTAAGTACCTATCTTGATTTTCAACTAAAGCAGAAACTGCACTAAAACTAATACATTACTAGCAATTGCTCCGGTTATATCAAAAACTAGATGTTTATTCAAAACGAATAGTCCATACACATTGCAAACAGGTGTATCGTAGTGAATCATTTTGATCATTTTGCTTGCTGTTTTCTGGTACGGGCCTGAAAATTACAGAAAACAGGGTTCTATTAAGTCTTATTTGTTTATTCCGTGAATATAAGACGTTTATATCAGACGGAAGCATAATTTTGTGCAGGGTAGGTAGGTATAAGCCGTGGTGGCCTAGAGGTAGTGACTTGCAATCGTGAGGTCGTGGGTTCAAATCCTGGTCCCGTACCAATGAGTTCTTTGGAATTTATGTACGGAATTTCACACCACTGGTTTTTCGGTGAAAGAAAACATCGTAAGACTGCATACTTCCGTAGAAGAAATTCGAGGCGTATGCGAATCCACCAACGCGCACTGGGCCAGCGTGGTGGATATGGCCCAATCACCCTTCGTGGGTAGACCTACGTCCTGCAGTGGACTATTAAAAGGCCCATACAGTACAGTACAGTAGATGTAAGTATTCAGTTTTTTTATATTTACAAACGTTTCATCATCATTATCACTTCGCAACCTTTTTATCTTAATGTTATATAGTTAGGTACTGGTGGACTTCTTCCTCTCACACCATTTCCGAAATCCGATAAAAAAATATATAAGAAAAATATAATATAAATTACAATAACTGCTCGTTTAAAGGTAAACTTTTTGATCGCATAAGTCACCTCACCTATATCTACTTGACCGACACTTCTGGGCTCAAACCATGTCTCCAACAAACCGGGCCAAATAGTATGAATAAAAAATAATCGGCCAAGTGCGAGTTGGACAACTAATATATTTTATTATAATTATCTTATTTATTTTTCAAGGGAACATACAACTTAATATTTTATTAATATTTCAAGTATCTTCCTGTTGCCGTTATTAACATCGAGCAAAAAAAATACGTTTCTTGTCGTTTCGAGCCCCCCTTAAATATTTATATTATTTTAATTTAATTATTTATTTCTAAACTGAATAGTTAACTAAATATTCTGCGAATCTACAAGCGTCTACATATCACCGTTATTAATAAAGAGCGAAAAACTGCATATAATACAGTTTTGTTGTATGGGAGCCCCCCTTAAATATTTATTTTATTCTGTTTTTAGAGTTTGTTGATATACCTACGTCATCTGTGAAAATTTCAACATTCTAGCTATCACGGTTCATGAGATACATCCTGGTGACAGACAGACAGACAGACGGACGGACAGCAGAGTCTTAGTAATAGGGTCTTGTTTTTACCCTTTGAGTACGGAACCCTAAAAGTAAGAAATGCCAGACAATAGGTTAACGCTTGTTGCATAGTTTAAAAGTGCTTAGCGTAAGTATAGACAGCAAGAAATGACCTTGTTTTATGCTTACGTAGAGTTAACCTAAGCCAGCCTAAGTAAGGCCTATGTAGGTAAAGATATAAATATTATAAGATTCATATCGTTTCAAATAAACTTACCGTCATAATCGCAAGCGATGAGGTGTATGCAGAGTAGTTTCATTTTCTTTATCTCCTGTACAAACCAATCGTTTACGATCGCTGCTACAATCAACTGTAAGTAGTAGAATCCACCCCACACGCCAAAAGTAATAGTCACAGCCAAAGGGTACAACTGAAAGCATAATTCCTTTAAAAAATACTTCAACCTTCCCATTTCATATCATATAATTAATTTTCTCATCATGCTTACAGCAACGGCAACGCATCGTTATTAGCTACTATGCATCTATTCCTATAATTATATTCAATTCAATTAAGTAGGTACATACAAATGTTTACCCCTATAATACCACCCCTCTAGACCCCTCTAGGTCAGTGTTTTCAACATTTTCTTCTGTCACGTCCCGACAATGGAAGTACATTGGTACCTATACCTATTAAAAGTTGATTTGTTATTGCTCGGATTTACACTTTCTTTATGTTACCGTTCTAAGTAGGTACCTACAATATATCACGTATTGCCCGACGCTTACAACTTTGGTCCTTCGAGCCGTAAGCTTAGACAGACATCGAAATGCACGCACAATGAATTACACATGTCTATTTTTTAACTATAATCTAGAAAACATAATAATAAATCGTTCCGATACTAAAATAAAATTGCCATACCCTTATAGGGTCATATGTATAACTATACAAAACATGTTAACTAATGTAAATTTCACGCATGTAAATTTCATAAGTTGCAACAAATGATTTGAGTTTGACATACATACATATTTTCGTAACCCGATTGAATATGTAGTTTTAACATTCTGGTATTTTTTACTTACTCTATTGCGATATGCGACTACTATAGCAGCAATAATGACAAAGGTCCAAATTAACACTGTCACTGCTATGTTCAAGAACTGAAAAATAAAAGTAATTGTAATAAACAGTCGCTTAATGAAGTAAAATGCCTAGGTACCCCGTTTTTGACCGACGAAACGGAGAAGGTACTCAATTCGTATAGCATGACCGACTTCAACCGTATACGAATTCGCCAATCTTTCGCACGGGTCTATGTAACATTTTTCACATTTCGAAGTATACTTTTTCCAATAAAAAAAAATTGCCAAAATCAATAAAAAAAAATATTGGAAAAAGTATACTTTGAAATTGGTCACATTTAAATTTTAAATAAATCAACACTAATGTGAAAAATGTTACATAGTGCGAAACATTGGCGACTTCTGTTTACGGTTGAAGTCGGTCATACTATTTTTTGGAAAAAATAATTATCTAATTTCATAATACTTACCACGAAACTGAAAAGTTCAGCAAGTGTTTTATAACTTTTCAGCAAATCTTGAAGGAGCTCCAGCCATTTCTCACTAGGCAAGGCTAATGTACTCTGATTCCGTATTTCTGGAAAAACTAGCGAAAACAGATATGTTTTCAGTGTTTTAACTCTTAGTTGCTGCACCGCGTTTCCTCTGTATCCTTCGATGCAATGTTTAATAGTTGCATTCAAAATTTTCGCGCGTGCTACTAAGAAATATAGCATTGCCCCAGCCAAAAGCAGGTCCATAGACATTGAATAAATGGCAACAGCATAGAAAATAGTAAAAATTTGCTTCTCAACTAAAACCATTATGTTGATAACGTAACATACGCAAAATCCTAAAGCCATTACAGTTAATATCAACACATTCCATCGATACTGATATTCTGTGTAGAAAGTTGTATTTTCCATTCCAATTGCTTTGTTTACTTTTTGTAGCATAGCATATATTTTAACATTTTTTTCTCTGTTCGACAATCTATTCATAAGCACGCTCAGGGTATAGGAGACAGTTTGCATACCGTTTCCTGCGACACATGAAACGTACATCAGTAGGTTCTTGTCGAAAAATTCAGTAACGAAATATTCCTGAAATATAGAGCAGGAATACGACATAAGTATTATCCAAAGGATCGAATTTGCAATTTGCCAGTTAGAAACGTAGGTAACAGCATTATTTTTAATTTTAACCCGAGCCGTGCCGAATAGGAATTGCACATAATACGGCATTCCTATGGATTTTATCAAATTATTGTCAATGAAAGAATCATCTTCGTAGACGACTTGTTCGAACATATTGGATCCTCGAATTACACCAAAATATTACCAATTTGGCTAATGATTAGAAATGCTTTTAGCGATAGAATTTCAATTGCGTTTTAGGGTTTCGTACAGGTATAGATACTAAACATTAAGTGGTTAAGTACTTGAAGATACTGAACGATGAATAGCTTGTTCTCATTAGGAGAGATGATTGAAATACGTGAAGCAACCGGCGGCCTTATCACTCTAAAGGTGATACCTTCCAAGTCTATGAGAAAGTGAGATGTTGGGCCATAGTGCATAATAAAATAGTTGGCAGACTTTATATAATCTTCCAAAATATGAAGAACTTCGATACAGTCAAGATAAGACCATTATTATTAATATTAGAAAAAAATCAAACATGTTTTAGACAAGTTCTATTAAATACCGTTTAAAGCGTGGATAAGTCTTTTGCCGTAAGACGGTTTATTTATTTCAGTTCTAAAGCAATTTTTTTAAATTGTACATTTACAGTTGATAGAGAATCCCTGATAGGTATGGGAGGTGGGGGCAAAACCGCCCCAATAACAGTCAGTCGATTAAAATATAGAGAAAATAAAGCAATTTACCAATTTTCACGCTTTTATTAAGTAAGAATACTATTTGTCTTACACATTTAATTAATTTTTACGCATGAAAACATCATAAAAAGTGGATAGAGCCACAAAACTTAAAAAATACGAAAAACCGGTTTTGCCCCTACAGTGGGGCACAACCGACCCAGCACTTTTCGTTAGGGGCACAACCGATTTTTGCCGTTATTGGCAAAAATCACACACATATTTGTAATCGTCTTCATCTATTCCTGTACAGGCCTCATGAGCCCAACCAGAACATATTGTTAATTTAATCCAACCATCCGTTGACTTAGATTTAGAATATATCTCTTGACAAAATATGCATTCACTGTATTATTTGTAGTAATTTCAGGTGTATTTTTCCTTTACATCCTTTTTTGTTACGGGCGTCTTGTTGCCTTTACTTTTGCCTTTTGTAATTTCTGGGGTCTTCTTGGCTTTACCTTTGTCTTTTGTAACTCCTGGTGTCTTCTTAACTTTACCCTTGTCTCTTGTAACTCTTGGGGTATTCTTTGTTTTACATTGTTTGTCTGAAATAGCACTTTCTAGTTCTGATTTGTACGGAGAACTTGTTAAAATGGCACTTGTTCCTTTTATCTTTGTCAAGTATCAACCTAAAATAGTATCCAAAAATATTTTAGGGGCATAACCGCCCCTATGTGGTTGTGCCTCTATGTGGTTTTGTCCCCAGGCACTCGTTTTGAAAATTGATGTCCGCTGTGTCTTGTATTTTGAGGTTAGGTTACTAACAAACAATGTAAACATAGCTCAAATAAATGCTCTCTAGATTAGTAAATTACTTAATCATGCAACTAGTAAATCATTGTACTTATTGCATCTAAAAAATTGGTACGTAATTATAAGAAACTTACTAAATTTAACATATATGCAAATTATTTTTTCTTTACACAACCAACGACGCTGACACAACATGACAAGAGAGCGGCCATTGAAAATGTGTGAGACTGTAGAAAAAATTATGCTATTTCAAAATAAAAACGGCCTAAATTGTAAAAAACGGTTGTGCCCCTATATGCGGTAGTGCCCCCACCTCTATAAATGAATTAGGGACCTATCCTATTTGTAAACGTTATTTACATATTATCAACCAGTTAATTTTATACTCATCATCATCATTTCAGCTATAGGACGTCCGTTGCTGGACATAGGCCTCCCCTAATGATTTCCAATAAGACCGGTTGTTAGCGGCTTGCATCCAGCATGATCCTGCGGTCCTAATAAGGTCATCCGTGCACCTTGTGGGTGGACGTCCTACGCTGCGCTTGCCGGTACGTGGTCCCCACTCGAGAACTTTTCGACCCCATCGGTCATCAGTTCTCCGCGCTATGTGCCCTGCCCATTGCCACTTCAACTTGCCGATCCGCTGGGCTATGTCGGTAACCTTGGTTCTTCTCCGGATCTCTTCATTCCTAATTCGATCTCGCATGCAGAGAAACTCCGAGCAAAGCCCTCTCCAAGACACGTCGGCATTCTCATACCTAGTTATAAAAACAAAAATAGACTTTGTTTTTGCACCTTGAAGGTTTTATCTAAAACTAGCGGACCCGGCGAACTTCGTACCGCGAAAGTTAATGAATGTAGGTAGAATGACCTTACGGAGATACCTACATTAAGATATTTTAAGTTTAATGGCTGTCATCCATAATGTAGATCTGATTGAGCTATCTCACTTTCGTGAAGATAGCATTGATCAAAAGTTGACAGTTACGGAGATAAACTAATTTAAGTTCGACAGCTGTCATACAAAATGTAAATCTGGTTGAGCTATCTCACTTTTGTAAAGAGAGTATTGGTCTAAAATCGGCAGATACAAAGTAAGTAATAGTAAGTGCGCCACAAAATATTAGCCCCAATTCAATGTGAAACGGTACACACATATTGTAGCAAACAATCATTTCAAACCCAAGAAATAGTCAATCTCAACTAATAAGTTTCGTCATGGTTATCATCCGCAGCTTTCTTTGTCCCATTGCTGAGTATAGGCCTCTCTTTTTCTGTGACATCTGCCTCGGCTCTTTGCCGGTCGTGACCAGGCTCGACCGGTGGTATTGATGATATCGTCGAGATAGTCGACCCAACTTGCTGCCCCGCTGCACATAGCTGAGCGCTCTCACCTATTCAAGTACCCTAGTTGACCAGCTCGGTCACCACTGTCTTTCTTGCTCAAGAAGCGCTGGTCGAATTGGTTTCCTCGCCAGTGTGAACGATGTTATACGCAGGGCTTTTGCGACCGCCAATATAGCAGCCGTACTTGAACCGAATGGGTTTGCGCTTGGTGATGGCAAAAGGCCTGACGGTATGAAGCTGGTCCCATGGAAGGTAGACGGTCCTTAGTATGAGACGCGACTTGCGTATCGACGCAAGTCGCTTTGGGTGCCGTTACATTTTTCTGAGACTCAGAGAAAGGCTGGAGCGTTGGCCGATTCGGAGCAGCACAAACGGCGCAAATATGCTAACCTTAGCAGTGGTTACATATTTGAGCCGTTTGAAATTGAGACATTGTGCCCGTGGTGGCCAGTCTTGTTTTCAAAAGTCTTTCTGAGCGTCTGGTGTACCCGACGTGTGACCAAAATGCTGGTTTTTATTTGGCAAACGTATAAGCATTGCCAATCAGCGTGGCAGTGCTGCCAGCATGCTGGGCACGCTGCTAACTGGCAGTGGGCTTAAGTATTTGGATTATCTTTCGACCTTCAAGGGTCTGTGGATGATCCAATTGCTTGTTATGTAGTAGTAGTTTATGAAGTTTCACATTATAAGTCTTGTATTTAGTGGTTGTTAATAAAGGCACTTTCTCTATAAAAAAAGTCAAGTACCCTTGCACCTTGCCACTGTCCAAACCTAACCTGACATCATAATACCTTATAGATATAAATTCTTCTGTTGATTAAGATAAGGTTAGAGTGTACTGGTTCCCGCCTTGTCGTGGCGGGGGAACTTAGTAGCCGAGGCATATGGGCGGCGCAGGAATCCCAGATAGAGCCGTTTCTCTGTGTTTCTTCTGAGACAGCTGAGAAGGCGGCGCTCGAGGTCTCCCGATTTTTTGGGTCTTTTCTCCCTTGGCAGCTTAGAAGTTTGCACTCGTGGTTGGGCCGCTTTTCTGGGCTTTTTAACTAAAGCAGCTGAGAGGCTGGCCTATAAGTTGCGTGCCTCATGAGGAGTGCCGCAACTGAGGCGAACTGAGACTTTTATCACTGTTCAATCCTAACCAAACCAACGGAACTGTATGTTCGTTTCAAGGTCACAGTTCACAGTCAAGGTTAATAACCAGTCAAGATACTTATACTCATGCCATACTACTCCTAAAAATCAAGTCGATTCGTTTCTTCGTATATTAGTATAAATTCTGTACCATAAAGGTAGAATAAAGAAACATGGTTAACCTCTAATGGTGGTATATTTAAAAATATTTTTAATGTCATACAAAATGACGGCCCAGTATTAAACGTCATTTTAATATGTATAGCATGGCATAGGTAAAAACCATTTATTCCAATTTTAATGTCAGTTGTCATTGTCAATCCATACTATATTTCGTTCTCTAGGAGCTATAATGGTGAAAAAACAATTTGTCTCTTTGCTATGCTAAGCGTGACATTCATAAAAAGTCTTCAGTCAATGTATGTCACCTGTCATCTTATTACGTTTCGTCAATCCATATCAGGCCCAATTATGAACGCGCCATCTTAAATTTAATTTAAATATAAAATGTGTTCTCACTATCGAATGCCTAAAGTGAAAAAGAAACAGAAATATTCTAATTAGCTGTTATAATTACGATAGTGCCTTGAAATTGGGCCTATTAGCGTCATTGTGATAGGTGACAGTTTCGCTAACGATTTTTTAAGGGAATAGATGATATGAAAAATATAATATGAATAACTATTAAAAAAATAAAAATAAAGGAACGGTATAAAAAGTATCCTATGTCCTTCTCCTGGCTCTAAACTACCTCCCTGCCAATTTTCAGCTAAATCGGTTCAGCCGTTCTTGAGTTATAAGTGGAGTAACTAACACGACTTTCTTTTATATATATAGATATAGTACCTAAATACTTGAATAACAAGTATGACAACCTACTTTTGTTGTTTTCCCGCCTTTGGCGACGTAACCCTACCACACGCATGTCAAGTCGCACCCTTGGTCAGTCATTAAAGTTCCCATAAAATATGCTATGAAATTAGAAAATTAGGTATAGGTACTTATTTTCGATTAACATCGCAGATATAGAAGTAATTTCGATATCTACTCTTAAGTACCAAAAACATTTCTATAATATATGACCTATAATCGCAAAGACCCTAACACGAACTAAATTATGGTTTTTATTTGCCCTTGTCTATTAAGTAGACGCGTGCATGAAAGTAGGTAGGTATCAGACCAATCTTTAATCTAAGATTAGTAGGTATGTAATATTTTATTAAATATTTTGCATAGTATTTTTTATTCACTTTATTTTTCAAACCTCTTTGTGCACAGGCTGATAAGTTCCTTAGTTTAAATTAAACGATAAATTGCACTAAAACTAACACATTAGTAGCAATGACGCCGATTATTTTCAGATTTAGATGTTTATCCAAAACAAACATTCCATAAATGACGAAAACGGGAGTATCGTAATGGATCATTTTGATCATTCCACTTGCTGTTTTACGGTTCGGACCTGGAATAAGTAAATATATGTTATGATAAATAATACTCTCGAAAAATTGGGTTTTAAATAAACAAAGCTCTTTTTCAGTTGTTTTATTATTTTATTTAACTTGCAATTGATGTACCAACCTATCCTACCTATGTACATATGAAATCTATGTTTTGAATAAATATTTATTGTATTTCCGCTATCTTGTTGTAGGCAAATAAGTTTAAGGGCATTAAGGACATTTCTAAAAAAAAAAATATCTCTATTTTGTAAAATTAAGTTTTTAAATGTATAATTATTGTAATATTAGTAATTGTTTGTATTTTTTTTTTATAAATGTCCTTAATGCTTTTAAACTTATTTGCCTACAACAAGATAGCGGAAATTCAATAAATATTTATTCAAAACATAGATTTGAAGATGAATTTCCGCAAAGTAACGCCTGATTCAATCAACTATATGTACATATATATGTAAGTTCAGGTGGAATCCTGCAAGTTAAATTCGTTTATCCCCCGTGCTTGGCTCAACTAGTAGAGCGAAGGGAAATTTTACTTTCCCGTGACACTACTGGTAGTGCTACGGGTAAAAGTACATTTCCCATGACACTACTCTGTTTCCAGTAGTGTCACGGGCAATATTATATCCTGTGACACGACTGGGCTAGTTAATAAAGAAATTTGGCGTTTACTTGACCAACTTCCCAGTTTCCGATTGAGCTGGAATTTTGCACGCATGTGTATATCGCGTGACAATTCAATAATATAGCACCATGGAGCTGTTCTGACGATGGAGTCGGAAGGTGGCCATAGGAACTCCTGTACCTACTAAACAAGATAGACCCGTCGTGTTTGGGCTCGTTTTACTTGTCTTGGCACTCCGCTGCTACATGATATTATACATGGTCTCAAAAGCTTGTTTTTTAAAAAGGTTTTTTCGTTTTTAATTTATCGTTTCATCGTAAATTAGCCTAGTATGCGTGTTCGATTACATTCGAAGGTTACCGAGAACCGAAATAAGAACGCATTCTTCCCAGCACGTTGCTTTCCAGACATTGCCATGAAGCATTCGTTTTTCCTGCCTGCCCTGCTACCATTGTTGTGGATACCTATATAAATTATGAGATAGACACCCAAATCTAAACACTGTTTCTAGGGTCGTGTAACGACCGTCTTTATAATAGGCTAGACGAGTAAAATAGCATTAGTCCTTCGGGTAGACAGATAAATATTAGATAGGTACGTAAGTATTTTTCCTTTTGTCAAATAAAAAAATAGATAAAGATATAGCTACATAATTATTTTTTGCTTAAAATAGCATGACCGATTTCACCCGTGTACAGAATCATTACATAGTATAAAACAAAGTCGCTTTCCGCTGTCTGTCCCCATGTACCTATGCTTATATCTTTAAAACTACGCAACGGATTTTGATGCAGTTTGTTTTATTAGATTTGAGTTGAGTATTAGATTAGAGTAATTCAAGAAAAATGTTTATAAGTATAATACACCTGTGCGAAGCCGGGGCGCACCGCTAGAACGCAAATATTATGCACGGATCGATATAACATTTTTCACATTATTGTAGATTTATCAAAAATGGCTCAGCCAATTTCGATAACATTTAAATGGAACCAATTGAATTGTCGAATTGTATACCTCCTCCGGTGGTTCGTCGATCAAAGATTATCCATACTCTTTGATCGACGAACCACCGTCATATCTCTGTCAAAAGTCCACTTTTGACAGAGATATGACGTCACGAGCTCGATTTCCGTCCGAGTCCGATTTCAATAATTCTTTTTTTATTGGAAATAGTATACCTCGAAATTGGTCTCACTTAAATTTTATCGAAATCGGCTGAGCCATTTTTGATAAATCAACAATAATGTGAAAAATGCTACAGCGGTGCGAAATATTCGTGAACTCTGTACACGGTTGAAGTCCGTCATGCTATTTTTTGTACAGAAGATATGATGTTTGTCCTCCTAAAAGCATACAAACATTTTAAAACAGCGTGAGTACATGGCAGCTTACCATCATAGCTGTAAGAGTTGAGCTCTATACACAGTAGCTTCATTTTCTTTATCTCGTTCACAAACCAATCGTTGATAATAGCTGATGCCACCAACTGCAAGTGATAGAACAGGCCCCAAACACCAATAGTAATAGTTCCAGCCAAGGGAAACAACTGAAAAAAAAACAACGGGCTGTCCAAAGAAGTGAAAACTTGAACACTACGCCATCCGTCTTAGTCGTCTTACGAATTTTCGGTCAGGTCACGATCTGAAGCGAGTTTAACATTTTTTACCCATTCCAAAAAGTGCACAACGCCGCTGAAGAAGTTTTTACTTCAAAATTAAAACTTGCCTTTATTAATTACCTAAGCATCTTCACGAGTACTTATGTGGGTAGGTTAATAAGCACTAGGTAACGACTGAGCTTCGCTTCGTACAAAAATTAAGTGATAAAAAGAGAATTTATAGGTAGGTACTTACAAAGAAAATCTCTATCTGAATCTCAGACCAAATAAAAAAATCAAGACTGAATGTTGTGAACAAACAAGTGAGCCCGGCAAAACTATGCCTCGCCATGTACAGACACAACACACATATGTACACGTACGAAGAAACTATGCCTTGGCTCGTCAGTCGAACTTTGGCGGCACAACACCGACGCACTCACCTCACACATGTATAAAAACCGGCCTCACTTGTCTGTTCACGACGTTCCGTCTTGATTTTTTTACTTGGTCTGAGATCCAAATAACTTTCAGCTAAACTAACTAAAGATCCAACATTTTGTACAAACAAATTATTATTTGTTTCAAGAATTCCTCGTAGAAGTACGTAAGTAACATAGTAAGTTAATACGAGTACGGGGCCGTTCAAATATTACGTAAGCAGATTTATTACAATTATTTATCCTCCCTCTCCCCTTGTCACCAAAAGTAAGCAAAGCTCTTAGCCCCCCTCCCATTCTTACGTATTCAAAATAAATAAGAAAAATAGATTTTGGATACACTTGAACACACATAATTTAGCTAAAGAAATAGATAGCTATTGCTAACGTACACACATTTCTCATATTATACCCAAGATAGAATCTCTCACCGGTGCCATAAGAAAATGTGTCGGGTGTCTTCCACGCACAATAAAATATACAATATACAATACCCTAGTTAAACCGCATATTGACTATTTAATAGAAGTCTGGGGCAATGCAGCTCCGACGAACTTAGATGCCTTGCAAACCAAGCAAAACAAACTTTTAAAAGTACTTTTTTCATATGACTATTTCACCCCAACAAAACAGCTTTATCAGGAACTAAACATTATGAACATTAAACAACAACATATTTATAACACGTGCATCCTGATAAGAAAAATATTAAACAAACAAATACACACACAACTAACTTTTAAAACAAAGGGAGAAGCCTCGTATCTGGTAAAAAGACTCCGGTGTGCCAACAACCTTACTATGCCGAGTTCTAGAACCGGTTATGGTCAGAAAACAATATTGTTTAAAGGAGTGCAATATTATAACAAAGTTCCGAATAGTATTAGGGAATTGAAGTCTGCTATGGTTTTCAAAAAGAAATTGAAAACATATATTTTTGACAAGTTTTCACAGTGTTGTTAGTTGATAGATAAATATAGTTTATTGCAACTACCCTTAGTATTTTTACGTAAATTTGTATCAATTATTAGTTTCTTTTTAGTACATTTATTTTATTGTGTTGATTTCACTTTGTAGATTTTTTATTATTATATATATTGTATTATTTAATATAGAATTATTTATTTACATATAATGTACAACGAGTGTAATGTTTTTAGTTGGCTATTTGCTGAATAATATGTGTGTACCCATGAATTGTCTATGCTACCTACCTACTTAATTATTTTAATCGTGTTTTCTGTTCACATATTGTGTTGATGTTATTGATTTACCTACTTTTTGTTGGTTTATTTACGTTAAGATTGTAAATTGTTCATACAACCCACGTATCTAAATAGCCCACTGACCTATATGTGCATGTTACTATAATGTAGTATTTAAGATTATCACATAAGTGAGACAATATGTTTCTTGTGATATAACAATAAAGATCTTTGAACCTAACGTAAGCATCATCTTGACCCCAGCCCCCATGTCATCAAAACTAAGCAAAGGATAACCCCTCCGCCCCCTATAGTGCTTACGTAATACTTGAACGGCGCCTTATTACCTTCTGTTATTCATGACAATAAGGTTAAATAAGGTAAGTACTTACTCCAGTGCGATATCCGATCACTATGGCTGCAATAACGATAAAACTCCATACCAACGTCGTCACTGTTATGTTGAATAACTAAAACAAAGCAAATTACCAAGCTATTGAGGTACTGGTCTTATGGTACCTACTATTCTGTTAGGAAAGATGCCTGAAGAAAATCAGACCAAATTAAAAAGTCATATTGTTATTTACCGTAAAGCTGAAAAGTTCAGTAATTATTTTATAACTTTTCAGTAAATCTTGAAGTAATTCCAGCCATTTTTCACGAGACAAATCTAATCTATCAGGAGCTCGTACCTCGGGGAAAACGAGCGAGAATATGAATCGTTTCAGTGTTTTGGGCTTTGCTTTCTTTTCCACGTTACCCTTGTATTCTTTAATGCGATTTTTAATGACAGTGTTGAATATTTTCGCCCGTATTGCTAAGAAATAAATCATTGCCCCTGCCACAATAATATCCATGAACATAGAGAGAAGTCCAAACGCAAAGAACACCGTGTAAGCAGGCTTGTCGACCGAAACCAATGCGTTGGAGATAAAACCAATGAAAAATCCAACCGTAATCATAATTATAACAGTCACGTTACATCGGTATTGAAAATCTGTATAATATGTGCATTGTTCCATTCCAAGAGTTCTATCGATTTTTTGCAGCATCGTATAAATTTTGACATTCTTCTCTCGTTGTGAAAATTTGTTCACCAGAACGGTAAGGATATAGGAAATATTCTGCATACCATTACCGAAAAAGCATGACAGATATAACAGCAGATTTTTGTGGAAAAATGACTTGAAATAAGCGTATTGAAATATAAAACAGGAAAACGTAGGAAGTATCATCCAAAAAAACGAATATGCAATTTGCCAAGTAGAAGCATTGATGACAATAGTATTATTTTTAATACTGACACGAGCAGCGCCAAATAAATTTTGCACAAAGTATGGCGTTCCTAAGCACTTTATCAAGTTGCTTTCAATGAAAGAATAATCTTTGATGACCACTCGGTCCGACATTTTCAAATCCTTTATGATCGCAAAACATGACTTTTTAGTCACCAATCCTAGGTAAGCTCGGTTAATAATTACTAAGATAGAATTTTAATAGCTTTTTAAACTCTACGTGAAATATTAAAATATAAGAACTTCTATTCAGACTAATTTGATTAATAGTGCAGATTAAAGGCAACTATACAATTTTATAGAACCAACACGAAAATATAAGTGGAATTAAAAAATGAATTTCAGGTATTAGTAATTCCCTCGGGAGAAACAATCATTAGTGGCCAACCAAATGAAAATTTGACATCAGTCTTTGAATTTAAACTGATCAAACTACTTGCCTTAGATATGAGGAAGCTAAAGAAATCAGACAGAATTTTCGAAGACTTATTCGAAGATGATTTTGCCAACGTTTTACAAATTAGCTTCAGCATACAGCGCGTGCTTGGTATGCTCGGTGTACACCTCAAGTATAGATTCATCACCCCACCTACGAATTTGTACAAAGTTTATAGCGTTTTCATTTGGTTGGTTAGCTTGAGTTGTATTGCGTATACCATAGCAAACTGTAGTAGCATGTTTGATCCCTTTTCGACTGATATACCGTTGAAAATAGGAATACTCAATAACGGGGTGATCAATGCAGGCCTAGCCTGGAAGAGCAGTTTTTACAGTGGACACTTCAAGAGCCAGCTTTACGTCAAACTGCAGAGAATTGAACGGATCCTGAAAATGAATAACGCAAAGAGCCTGAACCGGAGGCTCTACATGAAGCGTTTGTTTTGGACTATCATCGCAGTCATCTTCTACATTTCGTGGTTGGTTATGTCAAATGTATATCTCATGAGAGGCTTCTGCCCGAGTGTCACCATGGCTTCTATTGCCAGTGCAGCTAGCTTTGTGACCATTTTACATATTCACACCATTTTAGTGATTATAAGTGTACGAGTACAATATGTCAACGATGCTCTTGCACAAGTCAATAATCGGAAAGAAATCGTTAATTCCACCGATAAAGCTGGACTGACTCCTAACAATGAAATTGGTAGAGAACTAGTCAACGGAATATGCTGCATTTTGGACTGTTTTGCTGATACCATGGATGTATATCAACATGCGGTAAATTATGAATTTTACATTTTAAAAAAATGGTAGAAATTTAAATTGGAATAGAAAATGAATACGTGGATATTTTATTTGTAGATATTCTTCTTCACATTTCAAATGTTGGCGTGGCAATTAATAACCATGCAGAATTTGGTGGTAACGTTCAAAAAACAGGTAAAGAATGCTTATTTAGCATAGAAACTGAATTGAAAAAAATGCAATGAATTTGTGATTTACTCGTACATATGTTTTCGTTCTAGATGTTTGTGAACTTGCCGTCGTTTCTATGCACATTCCCAAGTTCCATGGCCTTCATGGGTCTGATGCTGTTACTTAGCTTCACGTCGCAAACCCTAAGTAATAAGCTGGAAGCATGTGCGGAACTTTGTACGGCCATCGCGTCTTCTCTTGATAAAGGTTTGTGCTTTATACCTACTACTAGGTACTACTTAGGTATAAGCCTTACTATACTTAATTACTTAATATTTATGTTATATTTATATACAAGCCTAAAAATAAACATTCCTTTCTCGTTGACAAATTCTAATCAGTGCATAATAATAATTATTTGCATTAACGTGCATACGTAGGTACTTTTTAAAAAAACAAAAGCAGATAAAAATTAAACAATTATTTATGTTATAACCGTAGTCATTTATTTGTTAGTAAAGCCATTTTATACATTTTAAAAATAATGTATGTTCCTAAATACCTACAACAACATAGTCCATACACTTGGATTAGATTCGACATCAATAAAATAAAAATTAATATAATACAAAATAACGACTAATAGAGAAATTAAAATTCTTATTAGAATAATTTTCACTAAACATAAAAGTTTATGATAGTTAACCACGTGAGTAAGTAGTATCTATATTTATGTAATCCATATAACTAGATAGGGAGAGGACAAAAGAGTAGGTAGGTAGGTAGTTATTTTTCTATATGTACCTACCGAGGTGATATATTTGTTATCGAATTGAACTAGTAGGCACTTCCAATGAATAGATAAACAAATTTTAATTTTGTGTGTACCCACCTCGAAAAATAAGTCATTACCTTTATCCACTTGATCATAAAACTTTAATAGCATTACTAAACGTTTCGTTGTATGTGAATGGTGGCTTTGTTCGTCATATCATGTTAATTTTATCATAATTTAACGTACATATTTTCATTATCGTCATCATCAATTTAGTCCTCTATTGCTGGAGAATAATCCTCCCCTACAGCATTCCAAAAGCACTAGGTACTTGGGAGTAGCTTGCACAGATATATTGTTTTTTTCTTTCTATTTTTCCTTCTGTCTCATGTTCAATGTTTGATGAATGATTGAATTAGAAGTGATTGAAAAATTGAATGATGATTCCCATCTCATGTTATCTGAACTCAAATGTAGGTAGAGCGTTTTTTCGTGCACAATCCGATAGATATTTACTGAACAACTTCTACGACGGAATTAGGTTAGAAAGTGAGGTGGGAAATAAATAAAAACTGGCCATAGGTGCATTCCCTTAAGAGTGCGCCTAATGCCATGAAACATACAGATTTCACCCGCGCTTCTTGCATCGCCCGCTATCAGCTATGGTGCTTTGTTTAGAGTCGAAAATCGCATGACACAGTTCACGATGATGTTGGCTTCGAGCGCCAGCTTACATTTTTAGGTGACATTTTATTTATTTAGTCAAAATTTAAGCATATATTAAAAAATCTAATTGATTACTTGGCTAGAACAATAATCTGGCTACGTAATTTGTCAAAAATAATGTGGTGTTTTCGCTGATAATTTCGAGCATTTGAAAAAAAAATGTTTTTTATGATGCAAAGTTTTAATTTTTTTTCTAAAGTAACCATATTATTTTCTAAAATTCTACGCGATTACTTTGCTACTATAGGTTATTTCCTTTCCTATAGTATTTTTTTAATATGGATATTTATGTTCGTTACCTTTACACCACGTCTTTAAAAATATACTTTTCGCTTGATTTTGGCATTAGGCGCCCCCTTAAGATTTTATCTATATTTATTTTTAGCATTAGCGGTTTCATTATTTACAACGCGATTCCAAACACCCTCGAATATAAAGTTCCACTATCTAACCCAACCAGTTAGGTAGTAACCACTTTGACAAAATCTCATACATAGTTCAATTCTTTTTACAGGCGAATCCAGAGAAAATACCAAGCGTATATCAATACTATTGAAAGGGCGACGCGAGGCCACTGTGTTCGACATATTCACACTGAACACTCAACTGCCTTTCCATCTCCTCGCCGTGACTGCTAGCTACACCATTGTGCTCTTACAGTTTGCTTCACTATAAATGTTTCTATTCGCTATCTTTCTATATTTTATTTTTTATTAATTAATCTACTTTTTACTAAGAAAATCGAGGTCGACAAAGTAGATCTTGGTAAATTCAAAAGGTCAAGTTTATTTTTAGACTTTGTGTTTTTAGCGGCCATATTTTATACATACCCAAAGAAGTTAGCTAAGAGACATTATGAAGAAATCAATAAAACAAAGATCGATCGTGATACAAACTCGTATGTACAAACTTATATAATATTAATGTAATGGTTTTTTTCATGTCAAGTATCCTATTCCTTCTGGGTCCTAAGATCACATTTATACATGTAAAATAGTTTCTAACATTACGAAACGCAACTAGATCGACATCCGAGATATAAAAATGCTTGTTTTACTTTCTAACATGTATTGATTCGTAATTTGTATCAGACCGAATCTTACAAGTCATCATGTAAAGTTACCTGCGCAAAACCCAATCGCTTACGTGAGCTTTAGTCTTCAACTTGGCGTTTTGTTCTGTTTGAAAGCTTTAGTCAGGATTGGATATTGCGCAGCTTGTAGCTAACTTTAGGTACATCCGCCGACTTATACGATTCGGCCGATACGTTGAAAGAATTCATATCACTTTCAAGGTGAAACTTTTATTACATCGCATCAAAGTTTTTCGTCCATCTATTACATGTCGCGTGACGGTCGGAAAAAGTTATATCACTTTTACCGTAGATTCATAAAATCACACAAACATTTTTTTTTCTTAAGATCTTACAGTCATTTTACTACTATACAATTAATACGCATAAAACTTCCTTATTTATTTTTAAACAGATTTCGTGTTTGTTTTCGTTGATTGGCTTTTACTTTTACAGCGGCAATGACAGACATAAAACCTGGCAGTACTCCTGAATACCTGTCTAAAGACATATTAGACGAAGATTTCGTGGCCATACACAAAATGCTCCACAGGTTCCAATATATTCTTGGCAGCTGCCGCGTGGAAGCTAAAGATCAGTTCGTAACAGCTCCTACACGTTACCAAAAGGCCTACTCAATCGTGTGCTTTATCCTAATTCTCATTTCTAATATCATAATGGTCGACATGTACCACAAACAATCGAGAGATTCTGTTCTTTTTGTTCTGAGCGTATTTAGTATGTGGTACGGATTCGCAACTTGTCTAAGCGTAGTCATCAATGCAAGATTTTTCAACGGACAAGATAATGCGGATTTTTACGTGCAAATGCAAAAAGTCGATCGGGTTATGGGATTAGACAAAGTAAAAGAAGTTAATTTGATATTAAAAAGGGTTAATTCCTGCTCAATATTAACTCTACTACTCGTTTTTTTGGTGATTAGTGTTATCGTACTGTGCGTCGATTTCAAAGTTGCATACGTTAGTTGTGCGGGCGTCGTTTACGCCCAATTAACAGTCATGATGGAACTGATCCATTGTTCAAATCTCATCATTTACTTCTTTCTAAGAGTTCGTTTTATAAACTGCATTATGAAAAATCATTTGAAACCAAATAAAAATAAAAAGCGAAAACGTAATGTATACAGCAACAGAAACTTTAAAATTATGGCCGTGGAAACACATGATTTCGTGACAAGCGACACCCATGTTTATTTGAAAGAGCTGTTTGATTTGTTTACGATGTTTCAAAACTTGTACAGATTTCAGGTGGGTTCCAGTAAAGGTACAGTAAAAATAACACCAAGTGCATATCTATAAATAAGTATTACAATTATTTTTATTGATATGCACTTGGTGTCATCTGCGCTACTTGTCACATATATTAGATTTAGGCCACCTATCTACCTACCTGCTAATATCATTTAGTCTCAAGTGTTTTGCTAAATTTAATTTAAGTCCCTATTTTTACTATATCTTCACTTTAATAAAACCTGATATTTAATTTCAGCTTTTTATATTCTGTTTGAAACTGGTGTTCGGAAGCCTGTTTGCTTTTGGGATCGTTTTATTTTCTATTCAGAGAAATGTAAGTAAATTATCTTAAACCACCCGCCCTATTATTATTGACACAGACAGATAGACATATACTTACTTACATAACACAAGAATGCTATTTATGACTGCTGGTGTACCTAAGTCTTTGTCTTTGAGTGTTCTATGGCACTTCCATTATTAGCTCGTTCAGGGCATACCTACACTGTCCTGCTTAGGGAGTTTTAACTAACAAGCCATACTGTGATTGTTTTTACTTTAGTCTTTTAATTAAGAACAAGATCAATATTTTTCTGAGTGTCGTCCATCGTATACAACCGCAACGCATAGCAGCCCGCAGAAAACTAGATCGTGGGATAGCGTGTCTCACACTGCCTGACATTTTCATTTTTCATTGACACTTTCATTTCATTTGCATGCGGGACAATTCCACGTGCATGATCAAATCCGCATGATATTAAAAACACCCTTACTGTACTGAGCTGATGGGCAAAGATCTCCCCCATTTCCTTCCATGAGTAACGATCTCTCGCAACCTGTTGCCAACCCTTCTCGAATGAATCAAGATCGTCACGCCAGTTTCTGAGACCTTTCCTAACTGACGTAATAATATGATTATTTTTTTTTAGTCTGGTGAAGTCATGGAGAATATAGCGATGGTGATATTTAATGTCATCGATGTATTCATAGCCATATTCATCGGTCTGAGGCTGCAGCTATTCTTCGGTGAAGTGAAGGAAACCAAACGCCTGTCTATTGCGGTGATGGCTGAATATACTACTGGTAATCTACCACGAACTGGCAAAGGAAAACACAGCGTTTGCGACCCTGTGACTTGCTTTGTCACTGCGATGTCACTGAACGAGCGTCAAAACGCGGTTCCATCGGAGCCAAATGGGCCACAGTTGGCAACATATTGACTGCAATACAGTCAATGTGTTGCAGTCAATATGTTGTCAGTGTCAGTGACTAGAACTGTTGAGCATAATAGATATTTTGTTATACAAGAGTGCAAAGTTACTTTATAACCGCGTGTTCAATTTTGATGACCGAGCAAGCAAATGATTCTAAAATAATGCTAAGCGTTAGGGAGGGAATCAAAAGAGCACAAGGTGAAAAATCTTTGAACTCGAGTGCAACACGTAACTTTTCCTTCCACCTCAGCGAGGACATAACTAAAGTCTACATATTGTACTGTTTTAAATTCATCTCGCGTGATTGTTGAGGGAGAAAGCTCATTTGTGCATTATTAACAGTTTTAGTCAATTCTGTTGGTGTCAAATAAACTTCCTCGTCGCTATAATCACTAATTTTAGGTCTTTCATTTATTTTCAATTTGCTTGTTTTTAACATAAGGCATGAGTTTGAAGTTGAGGAGTTCTTCGTGGACCAACTGCTTTCGCACAACTAGTTCATAGAGTATAATACGAGTAATAATATAACATGAGGTTTTAACAATATGACACGAAAAAAATAGCGCGCGCAAAGCAAATTAAAAAAAGTACACCAAGAAGGTTCCGAGTCTAAGTTTTCAAGAAATTAAAAGAAGGTTGTATGATAAATTCGGCACCATGGAGATAGAAGTAAATAGGTTTAATGATGTTTTTAATTCACAAACTTAGTGCATATGGTGGTTCAAAATTCAATTATACTTTACCCTCTAGCGGATAAAAACGACTTTTGCACTTAGAGTCGTACGTCGTCTTTAGTACGGAATGCCGCCGCTAAGTGTATGTATCATACCAAAAACTGAATAAATGAATGGAATGGAATGGAAGATATCGAAGAGCAAAAATAGTCTATCCGAGACGGAGGGATGAAAATGTTATTCTTGGTAGAGACGGATAAAAAACATCTACAAGTCGTATTCGCTTTGTTAATATTTGGTAATACACGGTTGGAGTTTTTCTTTTTGCTAACATGTCGATAATCTCACTATTTGTCGTCCATCTTCTTCGTTCACTGTTGGTCAAAAGTCTTAACAAAACAGGCTACTTTTGAATTAATTCGTTCGTTAAATGTTCGCCTTTAATTTACAGGGCCACTAAGAGAAAAGGCGCGGAAAATGTTGAAGATGGCGGACGAGACGCCTCCCCGGCTGTCCATATACGACATGTACGACATGGACGCGGGAATATTTCTTTCCATTTTCAGTCTGATAACCAGCCTTATTGTCACATTGCTGCAATTCGCTTTTCTTTAAATGTATCCTCGTCGCGCCACGCGAATATGCATCTTAATTATTTAACTCTTCCTCATTCGTATACATATACATGCATGCTGTGTTTGCACATAGAATGTTGGTCAGCTTAACATTTTTATTGGTTTTAATTATTTTGTAAATAGACTTTATCAACCAGTTTGCAAAGCATTAAATAAAAGTACTTTCGTACATAAATATGTTGTCACATGTTGGGGCAAGAACTCTTGCGAAAATTATTCTTAAAAGTACCGATAACCTACTGTTTTCATCAAAATAACTAGGAATTAGGAACTTGTGTGATATAAAATACGATGTCAAAGTTTTGAGAGGTTTAATATGTCTAGAATAGGTATATGAATGGTGTCAAAACACAAATGCGTGCAGTGTGTCGTGCACAATACAAATTATAAAATTTGTGTGGAAAATATGATACTTGCACAGGAGTACATAATAAGTTTGGTATATACTACCTTAGATAAATATACTTGTAAGTTCCTCTCAAATTCACGTATTTAATAAAATTATGTTTGGCCTTAAAATAATGTTATTTTTTTAAGTAATACATTAGGCCTAATTATGAAAGCTCCATCGTAAATTTCATAGCAAACAACGTAAAAAGTGTTCTCTCTATCGAATGCCTAAAGTGAAAAAGAAACAAATATTATGAATTATTAATATAACTACGATGGCGCTAATATTGTCATCTATATATATTGTCTATCATAATTGGGCCTATTAACAACTCACATTAGTAAACCGAGGTCTTTGGTAAACCCTTAGCATTAGCCAAACCCCAAGAAAAAAATCCCAAAAAAATAAGTTCATTTACTGTACTGTACCAGCCTTTTTAATAGTCCACTGCAGGACGTAGGCCTACCCACGAAAGGTGATTGGGCCATATCCACCACGCGGGCCCAGTGCGGGTTGGTGGATTCACATACGCCATCGATTTTTTTCTACGGACGTATTGCAGGTTGCCTCACGATGTTTTCCTTCACCGAAAAGCCGGTGGTGTGAAATCCCGTACATAAATTCCAAAGAACTCATTGGTACGGGACCGGGGATTCGAACCCACGACCTCACGATTGTAAGGCGGGTGTCACTACCTCTTGACCACCACGGCTTTCAAGCTTTCAAGTTCATTTGCCTTAAGTTAATTCTTGCAAAATGATACAATAAGCCAGGCTTTCACATGTTTGGCGGCTAAACAACACGATCACCACCTCTACTATAACAGAATTTAAAATATTTGCTATCTACACGTCAGAAAGTAAAAATGTTGCATCAAAGTTCTATACGCATAATATGATTTTCAACGCCCACGAAAACTACCGACAGTTTTTAACTACGCCTTGTATCCTTGAGAAAATCTCGTTTTCGTATAAATACGTGGGGTTCCATCGAAAACAATATGTTCGCTCCATTCGTTGAAAATATGTTCTGACAGTTCGACAATTTCGAGTTATACATTTTCTTGGCCGTCTCCACCGAGAAAAACATTTCTGCACACTGTTGTGTGAGAGTTGTTTGTTTTTTAATTTCGATTTTCAGTTAAATGAGAACCTGGACCAAAACCAGAACGTTGCTGGCTATCACTCCTATTATTTGCAGAATCAAATTTTTATTCAAAACGAAAATTCCGTAAACGACGAAAATGGGTGTGTCGTAGTGGATCATTTTTATCATCTGACATGCTCTTTTCTGGTACGGGCCTGAAAAATAACTTGAAGATTAGGTCAGAAATAAACAGGTAAATAGATAGGCAACCTACGGCTACTCTTTCTTCACGGCACTCTGTATAGTCCGGTATGTAAGCGCAAAAAAACTTTCTAAAAGCTGATTTTTTTGGTACCTGTTAGGTAGTCATGGTGGTGTACAACAATACCCCAGATTCAGTCAGCTTTGATACTTAACGTTTGGTGGGGATACCAGTTTGAAATTTTCGTTTTTAAATAAATGATTGCAAATACTTTTAACAGCTGAAAATTGGCTAGGAAAATAACTAAAAATAAGTTTAACCGCAGCAAATTACCTGAAAAAAGTAACAAGGCCTGTCAGTCTGGTTTTAATGTAGCGTCACTTTAAAGCCTGACAGAAAAGCTTTGTTACATGTTTTGGGTGATCTTTGCGGTTACCCTGGCTAGTAGTGGTTCCCAAAGTTGAATGGGCTAAGACCCATCTAATACAATTGTATCAACTCGAGACATATCTCTAAGAAATTTAACCGTTAAAAGAATTGCAATTGCATTATTTATTTAATATCGTACCTAATGTTCATTGTCTAGTCAGAAGCCCTACCGTCGAATCCTACTAATATTATAAACGCGAAAGTTTGTGAGTATGTATGGATGTTTGTTACTCTTTCACGTACAAACGCTGAACCGATTTGGATGAAATTCGGTATGAAGGTAGCATAGAGCTTGTATTACATAGGCTACTTTTTATCTCGGGCTAACGCGGGTAACACCGCGGGGCGCAGCTAGTGATACATAAATACAGGAGCGCTGCTAAGAGCTGGTGCCAACTTACCATCATGATTGTAAGATATTAGCTCTATACTCCGCAATTTGATTTTTTTTATCTCCTTTATGAACCAGTCGTTGCAGATAGCTACTCCGACCAACTGAAGGTGGTAGGAAACGGCCCATATGCCGACAGTAATAGTAGCAGTCAACGGATATAACTGGAATAGGTAATTAATACGTATAAGAACAAGAAATAAATAAGAGAAGATGTTTCATACTGTTTTATCCGAATTACCAACTTTGACTCATTTCAAAGGAGCATTACGTAAAACTGACGTAGATTGGGATAGGGGCGGGGGAGAGGCACGGCCTTGTTAAGGTGAATTCACTAGGTCAGCGCGCGGAATTCGGTTTTTTTTTTGAGTGTCTGGTATTTACAGAGAATCTGTTCATTGTCAGTAAAAAGAACTCATTTAGTGTCCATAAATAGATAGTGTTAACGAAATACATACACCTAGAAACCAAAATAGTAGCCATGCTTATGCGCAAGAGTCCACTAACGAAAAACTAAGGTGAAAATCAATTGATGCACTATCGTGGTTAAACTGGCCACTAATTTGGTTTTAAGGTGTATACATATAACTCATAAAATGAGTTTTCATAAATTTAAAATCAATAGTTTATCTGTAAAAGACAAAAAAGGAAACAAGGAAAAATTAATTTCGTGCCTTAACCGAGACGATCAGCCTTGACCTACAGATGTATCTACCCACCTCAGGAAACTTGAAAGTTAATATGTACATTCTATTTTTTTGGGGAGGGCAAAAGTAGTGAGCTGCGCCCCCCTTCGGAGAATATTTTAGCTACGCATATGATTATCGCAAAATAAGGTACTTACTCCAGTGCGATACCCGATCACTATAGCTGCAATAATAACAAAACTCCATATCAACGCCGTCACTGTTATTGAAAATATCTGAAAAGAGATAATGCAAAAATATATCTAGCTTAGACCATTACCTTGTACACTGTATAGTAGCTATATAATATACTAGCGGCCCGTTCCGGCTTCGCACGGATAGACATAAATAGGTACTATAGTAATCTAGTACTAAATATAGCCTATGTTACTCAGTGATAATGTAGCTTTCTAATGAAAAAAGAATTATTAAAATCGGTCCAGTACTTTTTGAGTTTATTCGTTACATACAAAAATACAAATCTTTCCTCTTTATAATATTAGTGTAGATTCAATTATTTGCTTTATTTGTTTTAGAAAATCAATTTCCTATGATATTTCTTTCATAACAATCTTTATTTATAGGAATTTCATATTTTCGGGTCTTATTATCTTTTGACATTGCTTGTAATATATGGCAGCATGATGGCGGCCTTGAACAAAAATCAATATAGAAAATATGAAATTCCATTTAAATTAAGCATTCAATGCAGTTTTTTTACTCTGCGTATTTATTGACCATATTTTAATGGATTTTTTGAATTACTGTACACAGTCTGGTCCCACTTTGCAAGATCTCCTTTTCGTAATTTAACACTAAAAAATAAAATACAAGCAACATAACAAGCAAATAATTAAATAATTGTTTACCGTAAAACTGAAAAGCTCAGTAATTATTCTATAGCTTTTCAATAAATCTTGAAGTAACTCCAGCCAATGTTCATGTGGTAAATCAATTGTATTACGATCTTTTATCTCAGGAAAAATTAATGATAACAGAATCTTCTTCAGTGTTTTCACTTTAGGTTTCCTTTCTACGTTACATTTGTGTTTTTCAATGTTATTTTTAATGATTTTACTAAATATCTTCACACGTATTGCCAAGAAATATATCATTGACCCTCCTCCGACGAGATCCATGTACATAGAAAGAAGTCCAAATCCAAAGAATACCGTGTATAGCGGCTCATCGACAGTAGCAATTGCATAGATGGTGTAACCGGAGGAAAATGCCATTGTTATCACAATTATTAAGGTCATGTTAATTCGATACTGAAAATCTGTATAGTAAGTTAAATTTTCCATCCCAAGCATTCTGTCTACTTTTTGCAGCATCGTATAAATTTTAACATTTTTTTCACGGCGCGAAAGTCTGATCACAAGAATGCTAAGGATATATGAAATATTTTGCATAGCGTTGCCGATAAAGCATGATAGATACATGAGGAGATTTTTGTGGAAAAATGCCGTAAAGAAATATTCTTGGTGTGCATAGCAAGAAAACGTCCCAAGTATCAGCCAGAGGAACGAATATGCAATTTGCCAAGAAGATATATGGGTAACAATATTGTTTTTTATATTGACGCGAGCAGCGCCAAGTAGAGTTTGCACAAAATACGAAATTCCGAAACATTTTTTCAAGTTGTTTTCTATGAAGTAGTTTTCTTTAGCTTTGTTCACCACTTGTTCAGACATTTTCAATCCCTTTTGTGCACCGAAATATTACTTGAAATTTGGACTCGATTAGTTAATTAAAGAACGATAACATTTTAATCGCTTTCTCAATATTGCATCAAATATTCATTGCAATTAGATGGTTATTATGAAATTTAGTCGATTTTAGTTATCATAACCATGAGTCTTCGTCCGTACGCCTATGTTCAGCACTATTAAAAGGCCGATATATTCGTAGCCGTGGTGGTCAAGAGGCAGTGACACCCGCCTTACAATCGTGAGTTCGTGGGTTCAAAACACGGATAATCCAATCCCCGCAACTGTTAAATGAGCTTCAGTCGTTGGGTTATCCCATAGAACTAGAACTAAAGTAATAGAAACCATACTAAAATAGCAAAAGATATACATCACTTCGTCCCACTTTAATATATGAAATTTAAAAGGTGCTTGAAAAAGAGGCATGTAAACCCGAACTAACGTAATTTCGAAGGGTTTCACAAACTAGCATTGAGCTATATCTGCTGTTCAAATTCAAAAAGGTAAACAGTGGGAAGGTAAAATAATCAGAGATTTGAACCTTCTTACTGGAACTAGAGGATTCAAATTTCCGATCATATCGCAAATAGTGTAACCAAATTTCAACCATTTTGACTTTCCAACTTGTGATTTTGACGTATGCCGACAGTCAATGCGATTTTTTGTTCCACTCACTCTTGCGTATGCTGCCTAGTATAACCAGATATGAAAAAGATAGCTGTAACATAGTTTTTATTCGAGCAAAATTTAGTAAGTATTATATTACTTTAGTTCTAATTATATGGGTTATCCGCAGCTAACGATGTTAGTTTCCATCACAGGTGGCATTACTTTAATAGGAGTCTATGAGTACATAGCAGGGACAAAATATACATTAATTTTATTTTATCTTTACATCGGTAGGTGCCTATCAGCCTTAAACTGTCATCTAATGAATTAGTACTGTTATATCTGATAATAAAGATTAATAAAAAAATGTTTATTATTAACACAAATTAACGTTAATGGACTTACGGGCTAAGTAAGTCTTTTGTGTATAAGCACACCTATCTGATTGTTTGTTATTTGTTTTAAAAGATATTATGGGCAGTGGTGTTATTTATTTATCAAACCTTTTCATACCTGTTAAATTTGACTTTTAATGAATATCCTGAAATGCTATAACAATACCGACAATATATCTATGAGATCAGATAAGCGAATGAAGCTTATTCCCTGCAGTGGACTGAACTAAGGCCTGCCAATTCTGATAATGTCTCGGAATAGACAAAACACCCACTTGAAGCCCTTGCCTATACAGAGTTATTTCTAATCAATTAGCATCCTTTTAGGGGCTTATTCTGTACTACATCAAAACTAACAACTTTTGTTCTGATACTTTTGTCAAAATTCAAAAGAAAATCGTTTTTCCGTAGGAAAATATCGTTCACCCGCGACAAAATGTATGGAACAGCTGATTTTCTTTTTGAGTTTTGACAAAAGTATCAGAACAAAAGTTGTTAGTTTTGATGTACAGAATAAGTCCCTAAAAGGATGCTAATTGATTAGAAATAACCCTGTATACCGTGGTTCAAAAGATAAGTGCCATGTGATGATGTGACCAACTGACTATAGGTATCAGATAGGTAAATAAACATTCCTCAAAATATTATTTATTTTATTTATAAAAAAAACGTAGGTGTCCGTCACTGGGGGACTTAGGGTCCGTCCGGCTTTTGTACCTTTTCTGTCTTTGTTTCTTCTGTTATGTTTTTTGGGGTGTTTCCTCGTGGTCATACTTAATTTGTTGGTGTCAATAAAGTGTTGTTGTATTGCATTGTTTAGGTACTTGTACTAATTATTACTACCTATTTGCTCACTCTTCACACACGGGACATATAACTAGTAAAAATATATTGGGTATTAATTTTACAGGCAAGTCCTGTGAAAAGCGAAGCATATAGAACTTAATAGGTACTCGTATCTATTAATTAAGGGCGATGTAGTACACGACATTCACATCGATATTTTCACATTGTACAGTCTAACTTATTGAAGTTACCTTGTAGGACTTTTAGAGTTATTATAAGTTGATATTCTCTTAGCAAAATTTAATAGATATTTGGATCAGTCTCGAAAAGAGCTCAACAAGCAGCTCAATAAAGAGCTCAAAAAGAGTCTACTAAGAATAATGAAGGAACCAAATAAGCATAGGTCGATCGTGATACAAACACGTATGTATTCATGCGATTTGCTAATTTTAAAGGTTCCTCAAAAGGAATAAGTTTAACCCGAATCGAACATTAACATTTCAACTTTTTTAGGGTTCCGTACACAGAGGGTAAAAACGGGACCTCAGACTGTAGGTATCTCATGAACCGTGATAGCTAGACAGTTGAAATTTTCACAGATGCTGTATTTCTGTTGCGGCTATAACAACAAATACTGAAAACAAATAAAATAAATATTTAAGGGCTTAAGGCTCCTATGCAGTACGGAACCCTTTGTGCGCAAGTTCGACTCGCACTTGACCGATTATTTATATTCTACTTTAACTCGTGCTTTATGTCACTGATCATAACGTTGCAACACTTGCAACTGCCGTCGCTTATTCAATAAGTAGTCGCAACGTTATTTTTGCAGAAGTAGGCACTTTAGGTAATAGATTCTTGCAGCAACAGCTTTGACAGTCTTGTTCATTTTTTCAGCACATATGACAGAAATAAAGGCTGCAACTCCAGAGTATCTTTCTAAAGATATATTGGATGAAGATTTTCTGGCCTCGCAAAAATTATTCCACAAGTGTCAATATATACTTGGCAGCTGCCGCGTGGAAGCCAAAGATCAGTTTGTAACTTCTCCTACACGTTACCAAAAAGCCTACACAATATTATGCCTCGTCCTTACATTGATTTCAGACATCATATTACTCTATCTGTTTGAAAAGCAAGTGCAAGACGCAGTGATTTACCTTCTAAGCTTATTTATTGCATTGCACGGATTTGCATCTTGTCTATGCGTAGTCATAAACGCGCGATTTTTCAATGGACAAGAAAACGCTGATTTTATTGTACAAATGCAAAAACTCGATCGCATCATGGGAGTGGACAAAGTTAAGGAGATCGGTTTGATATTAAAACACACTAATTTCCTTTCATTGCTTACACTATTATTCATTTTTCTGGTGATGTTTGTGTTAGCGTGCTTCAATATGAAAATTATGTATGTTAGCTGTGCAGGCGCCGCTTACGCCCAATTAACTGTTATGGTGGAACTGACCCATTGTTCGAACCTCATCACATACTTTTTTTTAAGAGTTCGATTTATAAACAGCATTCTAAAAAACCATTTGACTCGAAATAAAGTGAGGAATAAGAAGCGAACCTTCATCGCGTTTAGCAAGAGAAACATGAAACTGTTGGCCCTGGAGACACATAACTTCGCAACAAGCGACACCCATGTTTATCTGAAGGAGCTCTTGGATTTGTTTACAATGTTCCAAAACTTGTACAGATTTCAGGTGGGTTTTATGATGTCCTAAATACTGCAGTTAGTATAGTGATACTGAGGACGGATCCAGCCATTGGTTTAGGGGGGTTCATCAAATCGTAGCAGTTAGAACGCGGAGCATTATTACGTTTTTTCAATAAATCATTTTGATTCGAGATTCTAAATAAAACCAAATGATTTCGATAAAGCACGAGCGCAGCGAGCGAGCTCGATTTATCGGTTCTGTCAAAAAGCGAGCGCGGCGCAGCGAGCGCGAATTGTTATTTTCATTTGTTTTTCAGTAATTTTAAAACAGGTATGAGCAAAACATAGTACCAATGCTCTTAAGCGCAAACACAGCGAGAGCGAAAATTTTACGGTTTTTTAATAACTTCAAAACATACATGAGGAAAACACTGCAACCTGCTGCTAATATTAGTTTTTTCTGTCAATCTAAAAGAAGAATGAACAAAGAAGACTTCCTAAGAATATAGCTATTATAAGCGAACTTAGCGGGCACGAGTTTTTTTCCATATCCATATTGAATCCATGATGAGTATAGTGGGCAAAATGCAAGCGCAGCAAGTGAGAAAATAGAAAATAAATCTAGTGTACCTGTATAATTATAACGTTGAACTAAATAAAAGTCATCACCAAAGACCCACATGGGCATAAGGCATACGAGTATGACCCCCTCCCCCGTTGGAGCCGTGCCTATTGAGCACTAGAACAGTGAGCTAGAATTTTTTTCGATGTTTCAGTGAAAGTTAGACTTTAAAGCGTCATGAGATGTGTTGTGAGCAAAAGGAAGTCACTGATCGTTTAATTTTTCGATATATTTTTCAACAAAGAGCCGATAAGGAAAAACGAAAGATGTGAGCAAACATGGGCCCAGGGTCATCACGCCCGTGATCTCCCTGGATCTGTGCCTATAGATACTTGTATACAGACTAAACTTAACTACGCAATTTGTAATTCTTATAACTATAAGATCGTAAAAAAAATTGCTGGGCCGCAGATCTTTCAGGGTTGTTTGCTTCAATTAGTTCAAATATGAAAATACACAAGTTAGATATCCTGTACAGAGTTCAATATGAGAGCGTCCATAAATCAAGAGAAACTAATGAACTACTACCTACTAATAAACTTCTTATTTCATTTCAGCTCTTCATATTCTGTTTAAAACTGGTTTTTGGACACTTGTTTGCTTTTGGGATAGTTTTATTTTCAATACAGAGGACGGTAAGTAGATTTATGTTACTTGTTTTCAGTTTAAAGATACCGGTAATGTCTCTGAAACCACTATGTGTATAGCTAAATTGTATACATGTAAATAGGTACTCAAAATCAAATAATTTATTGCAACATATGAAATTTACATGCAGTTCTTAGTTAACATGTTAGTGCAGTTATACATATGACCCTATAAGGGTATGGCAATTTTATTATTTGTATTGGAACGATTATTTTAATTATGTTTTCTAGATTATCGTTAAAAAATTCGTCTAATGTGTAATAAATAGCATTTCGATAATATGATAATTTTTAGTTGTTTTATGAAAGAGTTTTCTTAAATGAAACGAACAATGGATAAGCGAGCGAAGACGATTGTCAAGTGTCGTTTAATAGCCAAAGACGAGAAGATGAAAATAAGCAAACGACACAAGACGAATCCATTGGTAGAATCGTTATAGGCGTTGTGACTATAAGACCGGAGCTGGATTTAGTCCTCGAACACCTAAAACGATGTTACTACTAAAATAATAAATCAGTGGTCGTAATAACATAAGCAAGAAATAGACATGTTACTGCTTATAGTAAGACTGATACTTAGTAGTAGGTAACACGGGTAACGAAGATACTCAGCTACTTTCTTGAGGAACTTATTAAACTTTTAATTTTTTCAGACTGTCGACACCATGGAAGCCATAGCGATGGTGTTATTCACTGTCATCGACATTTTCATAGCCATATTTATCGGCTTGAGGATGCATGTATTCTTCGGCGAAGTAAAAGAAACTAAACGTCTGGCTATTGCGGTGATGGCAGAACATTCGACCGGTAACTACTCTATTGTTTCTACTAAGTATATTACTGACTGCCTCGCCACCGAGACAGTCACAGTCAAATCAGAAAATGTGTTTCTGTATTAGTCTTTCACGCAACAACAGAGAAACAACAGCTTCTATATTTTTTATTCCGGATAAATTAAGGGATCCTGTGAAAAACCGAGGATAAAAGCTAATATTGAGATAAGTCGAGCCATCACTTCTTTTTTGGAAGACTTTCGACATTATTATTTTTAGGAAAGCTGAGAGGAAGGGCGCGGAAATGTTGATGAGTGAATGAAGAATGTTATTAAGTTCTGGAGCTCAATATATGGAGCGTTAGAAAATTACTTATAGAACCGCATGTTACGCAATCCTATCAAAAATAAACATTGTTGTCGCTTACTATGTTTAAAATTGAAACATTTTTTTTATTTGATTTTCAGGACGTCTAAGAGAAAAGGCGCGAAAAATGTTGAAGATGGCGGACGAGACGCCTCCCCGATTGTCTATATATGACATGTACGACATGGACGCAGGGACGTTCCTCTCGATATTCAGCCTGATAACCAGCCTTATCGTCACTTTGCTACAATTTGCTTTTCTCTAAAATCTACAGAAAGTATAGTTTAGCTTTGCGATCGACTTTCATGTCAACGTAGAAAATAAATTAAACCCATTTATTGCAGGCACAGACCCATATTAAACTTAACCTAAATTAAAATTAATACACTGTAATGAGGTGTTTGTACAGATAATAGGTATAGACTAAAATATATCTCTCTACTTACGCTATTTACTCACTCATCATTATCGTGATGGTTATTTTAATAAGATAAGAGTAACAGCACAATAAAAATAAAGCTAAGTACATAAAATGTAGGTACCTACCTATGTCACAAAAATATCTTGTGATAGTTTATTCTAAAGTTTGTCATTAAAATTACGTGTGAGATGGACGCATTTATTATTTTGAAAACTTATCAGTTGATTGTTTTATCCGAGTTTCGCGTAACTACAGCCTGGTTATTGATGTATAGATTATTATACGATCTAGTAAGTCTATTTTATTTAATGTGTCACAAACTTAATGTGTGCTAGCAGTGGAATGAATAAGTGAGATTTTTCGTTTTCGTCCTTGGTTTTGGTTTCGATGTTGGTTTCGGCTTCGGTATCGACTTCAGCTCTGACCACTAAAACTAAGTGGTCAGAATCAGAGGGATATTTCAGTTGATGACCGCTTAGTCTGTTCTAAATTATCCGAATAAAATATGATTCCCATCATTATCCCTAGTTCATATTTTCATAATCCGACGAATATCTTGGCGGGCATCAACTTTGACCAAGGTATTCCAGGAAACTATTAGGGAATGTTACTATATTGCTGTTAAATGAGCCTTTCTACAGTTATCAAGTGACACAACGCCAAAATCTTGCCAAGCATCGCTATTGGACTAAAGCGTTTCAGACAACTATTATGGTCCTTAAAATTCAGAATAAGTATAATAATTTTGTTGAAGTCCGCTAAATGGTTCCGTAGAATTATAAAATGAATTAAAAAAATAACATATATTTTTAAATATCTGGGCCTATCAAATAACACTTTTAATTCTGGGAAATGACCCGTTACAGAGATATACACGAATTAATTTTGGTTATGGTACGTCAAATCACTCAGTTTCTATTAGAGTTAAGTCGAATGCTTTCTAATATAACGGATTTTTAAGCCTTTCTTTTGAGAAACTTAGAGATTAGAGACTTTCTTTTTTAGAGACCTATTGCAGTCTAAATCACCCCAATTCCAGTTGTGTACCCAACATCTATTTTGGCTGGCATCGACTTATGACAGAAGAATCTTTGACAAATATTTTGCTCCTTGAAACGTACTCTCAGAAAATAATAATTTGGCCAATGTCCGCAAAATGGTTACGTAGATGTTTGGAAATCAAATTCGTTCTAAACTTATTTTATCGAATATTTTTTTCTGATCCTAGCTACATCGGTATTTTGTTTTAAGGTTATGATTTCCTTAAACAGATCTTTCAATTGGCATTTGTGTTATTTCTGTGAATTGAACCGTTTTGTAGTTATTTGCCAATAAATATAAGGTACGTTTTGTTGTGTATCTCAGCTAGCACTGCACATAGAACAATAATTTTATCACACAATATAATTTTTAAATAGTTATTTCAAATAAAGTAATTTTGTGCGAGTCCGCAAACATTTCAGTTTCCTCATACATTTTTCGGAAGACGCCAACTTTACCCAATGTCCTTTAAAAAATCTATTAAAAAAACTACTTAGAATAAGTACCGACTAAGATCTATCTAGAAGACATGGTTAAATGGATGTTAGTAGAACGGATCTCGAATAGAGACCACGTATCAGCAAACGCAGCGCAAGACATCCATCCATCCCTTCGAGCTACTGCTTGATAGCGAAGGGGAACTAGAGGCCATGCTACCCGGTGATGCACGGGTAGCATGGCATAGGAACACATTGTCTTTCCATGATGCCATGATGATGAAGACCAAATTTACCAATATAGCCCATAGGATTGGTAAGATCTTATTGGGATCGTATAGGTCCATAAGACAGGTCTAAAAGTGAACGTCCTATGGCTGATGTAATGATGGTAGGGATTTACGCTCGAGTTACGAATCTAAAACTAAATTAACTAAAAGTATTAAGTATTTATTAGTATAACGCATCAATCAACATCACGTTAATGGTACCTAGTTGTGTCGGTATTATATTGACCGACTCTAGGACAATAAATTATAATAGATCAAAATGTTTACTTTTCTAAGTACACAAAGTCATTCATTTTATCTACTTATTTTGTTTCTCGTCTATGAAATGAACGTATTATAATGGATTACTAAGTAGAAAAACTTAAAAACAAAATAATCTGTTCTGTATACCTTCTGCTCTACGAATTGTAGAAATAACTCCAGGATATCTCTTATTTTTGTCGTTCAAATTTAGTGATAATAATGCAAATAATGACACAATTTTGATCACCTTTTTACTACAGGACAAGTAGAATTCTTTTCCTTCGATAAGTAGGTTGGTACCTACTTACGAAGCGGTTAGACTCAACCGGTCTTACCACAAAAGTTTTAAACACAATTAAACACTGTTTAGGTGTGCAATTTGTACTGTTAAACATTGTCTAAGCCGTGCGTAAAACTTTTGTTTTTAGTTGGTAAGACGGAACGTTTCTAATCCGTACTTCTAGGGAATGGAACAGACTGGCTGAACTGGCTGACTGTGCATAGGTATCTTTTAAAACTGTGTGCTTCATATTCGACCTCAGCGTCGCATATTATGGCGAGTTGGTGGTCATCCGCAAACTTATTCACGTTAAAAAAGTTTTGCCAAGATTAGAGCTCTTCTATAATTTAAATTGTGTATTGAATTAGGTACGAGTATTTCCTACAGGCTAGTCCAGAAAAAACGCCATTTAGTTAAGTACGATATTTAGGTAATATTGATGATAAGGCGACGTCAATCAACAATGTCGCCGACAATTTCACCCAGTAAATTTAACAGCTCTTTCACTCGCCGCAGCACGATTCGTACGCACATTGTAGGAACATTGTACCAGAATTTTTGTGAAAATAATCTGATCTTAATAAATAAAGGTCACAATATCCAAACGATATGATGAAGCAATCAAGTGCAGCGAATTCGATCGTGATACAAGCTCGTATGTACCCATCCTACTTACAGTAACCGCTTGACCACGACCTCGCCGCTATGAGCGGCAGCGGAGCGCGGGGCGGCGAGAGTTCAAAAACCATTGTACTAAACTAATGACGCCACGACATCCCGCTCCGAGCGCTCGTAGACCACACCACGGCGATGATATCTAACAGTATTGTGACTCGGTCTTTGAAATATATACCTACAAAGCCACGTGGCCACGCAGAACGTCTCACGCCCTAGAGGCAGCCCTTCAGGACGCTTACAAACCCACACGTTCGTTCATCACTACTGCGAGCCGCGGCTGACTAGCATACCAAGAGCATACCCCGCTCCGAGGTGCGTAGGAATGATTCGCGTTTGTATGAAGACGGAATATTGTTAGATATCAATACCGTGACCCCACCGCCGTGCCGTCGCCGCTGCCGCTGCCGCTAAAGCCCGAACTCGTGGCAGAGCGGTAAATGCATTTTTTTTTATTTGTGAAATATATGTAGAGATTTTATTGATTTAGCATACTTACTCATACTCATCTATCAGAGATTTATACAAAATTCATATAATATTTTACAGCAACAACGATGAAAACAAAGGCCGGTGGCAGCCCTGAGTACCTTTCCCAAGACATATTAGATGAAGATTTTGTGGCTACATTCAAAACCTTCCACAAGTTTCAGTATTTACTTGGCAGCTGCCGCGTGGAAGATAAAGATCAGTTTGTAACTTCTCCTACATGTTACCAAAAAGCCTACACAATCTTATGCCTCGTCTTAACATTGATTTCAGACATCATATTGCTGTATCTGTTTGAAAAGCAAGTGCAAGACGCAGTAATTTACCTTCTAAGCTTATTTATTGCATTGCACGGATTTGCGTCATGTCTATGCGTGGTCATAAACGCGCGATTTTTCAATGGACCAGAAAACGCTGATTTTATTGTACAAATGCAAAAACTCGACCGCGTTATGGGATTGGACAAAGTTAAAGAGATCAATTTGGTATTAAAAAGGCTTAATTCCTGTTCACTGTTTTGTCTTATATTCGTTTTTGTGGCGATGTTTGTGTTAGCGTGCTTCAATATGAAAATTATGTACGTTAGTTGTGTGGGCGCAAGTTACGCCCAAATAACTGGTATGGTGGAACTGATCCACTGTTCGAACCTCATCATTTATTTCTTATTAAGAGTTCGATATATAAATTGCATTATAAAAAATCATTTGAATCGAGATAAATTGAAGAATAGACAACGATACCACGCTATGCTTAACTTTAGAAACAAGAACCTTAAAATATTGGCCCTGGAGACACATGACTTCACGATGTGCGACACCCATGTCTATTTGAAAGAGCTGTTTAATTTGTTTACAATATTTCAAAACTTATACAGATTTCAGGTGGGTTTTTAATGTTCTTAATACTATAGAATATTCGTACTTATAACTCTAAAATCGTGAAAGATTTCGCTGATGCGTAAAAAAAATACTTTACATAATTTCGGGATTGTTTCAACCAATCAGCCCAAATCTGAAAATTCGCAAGTCAGATGCTTGCACCGTGGGAAAAAAATAATTAAACAAGCAATTTTCACTTGAATAAGCTTTTAAATTAATTTCAGCTCTTCGTATTCTGTTTAAAACTGGTGTTTGGAAGCTTGTGTGCTTTTGGAATAGTTTTGTTTGCAATACAGAGAACTGTAAGTATTATGTATCTTATTCGTAAATCTTTCAATGCATTTCAACCTACCTACGTATATTACTATTTCGAAAGTCTCCAATAAAGTGAACGCGTACGTTGTCGAGCCGCAGGAATCGCACGCACCGCGATCATTAATTCGACCTTTACTTTAAATCGTATGCGACGTCGCGCACCACTTAACGCTGCACGACCCACAGTAGTAGTAGTAATAAGTATAACAGGCTCTTTATTTTTTTTCAGTCTGTCGATACCATGGAGGCTATATCGATGGTGTTATTCACTGTCATCGACATATTCATAGCCATATTTATCGGCTTGAGGATGCATGTATTCTTCGCTGAAGTGAAGAAAACTAAACGTCTGTCTATTGCGGTGATGGCTGAACATTCCACTGGTAACTATTCTACTACTAGTTTACTGTACCTACTCTATTGTTCTTAGTGTTCCTACTGCTACGTGGTGACAGCAAGTCGAGTAGATCACTGACTGCGTGGCTTCTAACAATGGACAAGAATTAAAAAAATAAATAAGAAAAAGACCCAAAAAAAGCATAAATAATGGTGCAGCTTATCTGCGTCAAAGAGAAAATACAAATGCTAGAAAAAGAAAGTTTTTGGATAAGCTGACTGAAAAATAGAGAGAAATTAAATAAGCGAAAGACAGGGAATATTATAAAAAGAAAAAGGCAGAAAAGAAAGTGAAGAGAGTTTCTGATATGACCGAACGAGAGAAGCAAAAGCAGAGAAAATGTTGGAAATGTTTTAGAGAGGCTGGGCATGGTAAGGGCCCTATGGATGGCGTAGGTAGACCTTAAAAGAATAGCTGACAGTCACGTCTTGATGGGTAATGACGATAGAACAACCTCAGAATTTGTGGACTTGTTCAAAAACTCTACTATCGATGTAAAGGCAATCCCTGAAAACGACGTGATAGAGGGTAAAAACAATATACTTACCAAATGCTTTGGATACCATATCAAGTATTATTGATATCACTAAAATGTATTGGCTAAGAGGGATAGACGTTGTAATACAATTATATCGATACGAACATCTTCACAAAGAGCTAAGACTATCGAAGCTTTCTAGTCTTTGTAACGTAAGTTCAGTTGAACCTGATGATGTTGTTACGCCTGAAATTGAATCTCCAGTTGATGAAGAGTCCACGATAACAGATTTGCAATCTAAGAAGCATTTTTAAATCTATATACAGCTCATCTTCATCGGATGATGAAGATTTAATGGCAATATCTCTTCGGCAGCAGATTGAAGAAAAACAGAATAATGTTGAAGCAAGTAAATCTTATGACAAAGAAAGTATACATCTAAATCTCGTATCCTCTGGGACATTTTTTGCTTGTAAAAAATCCTACTGAAAAGCCAAATATTGGCTTAAGATATTTTGCTATCTGCAAGACATGTGTCGATGACGATGATGGGGAAATCTTAGTAGCCTTTTTGAAATCTGTGCGTAATAATGTCAGGAACCAAATGATGTGTCATATATAAACTTATTATAGAAAAATAATAAGTTTCGTTGTGTTTTTTAAATATTTTTAGTTAACTTGTTTTTTAATACAGAATGTTTTTTGGTTTGTACAGAATTTAGTGTTGATTTTCTAACGTTCTTTATAGTTATTCCATTATTTGTAGAAATTTTGTGAAGTAGACTGTGATTTTAGGTAAAAGGACTCAGAGATTTCAGAGTTGAGGTCTTAGATTAAAACTATAAGGAGATTACAACTATGATTATTGAAGTTCCACTAAACTGATTATAACACACCAAAATACTTACTTAATTATAAGAATTTATTAATATTATGAGTAATTTTTCTTATGTGCAAACAAATTAATAACTTTCTTATTTAAACCGTTGTCGTTAGTTTAAACAATTCCTTACTTAACATTATACTATCAATATTATCACTACTCAAACATTTTTGTCATTACGGGAACGGTTGAACATTTCCGGGAACATCACAAAATTTCAATAAAATGAGTATAATTTGAGCATTTTTTTAGAAAAAGAAATAATTTATTACGTTAACAAACTTCATTCTGTTCATTTAATGTTAATTTCGTTGTAAAAGTTTTGTATATTATAAAATTTCTTGAATTTTATGCGCTGTGATAGCAATTTGTTTAATTTTTTGACGTATTTGGCTAGTAGAAAAATTTATATAATTTGTTTTCATTATTGGTTTGTATAATAAAGATACATTATATACCCATGTTATTTGACAACGCCTAAATTATGTGTTTCTTTTCGTTTTTGGTCATTTTATCCAACTTAGGAAAACGTTCCCGGATTGATAATTTTCTGCTAAATATCCGTTAAAAAGCAATATTACAAAAAAAACAATAGAGTTCTGTGCGCTGCCCTGTCAAAGTCTATTAATATATAAATTTTGCTACAATATGAACAAAGAGTCATCATTATAGCCAGCATTTTTTTTTCATGAAAACCAATCTTGAAATTTGCAACCTTGGTGATTTTGTGCCCTATTCTTAGGTTTGCGTTCGACTACACTTCGTCAATGCGCGAAATTCAAACTTACTTGGGTTTTTCGCCATTTGTAGCTGAAATGCTCACTATGAGTTTACGAAAACTAGTCTTGCGTCTATGAATAGGTACGAGTAGTCGTAGTATTGATATGTGTATGTAACCAAAAAACTAAAAAAGTGATCAGTTTAAGTGCATCAACTGATTTTCAGCTCAGTTTTCGGTAGATGCGTTTCAGCATACCCTTTTAAATAATTTTTTTTGGAGATTAACGCGCGGTAATTTTTTTCAGGACGCCTGAGAGATAAAGCTCGGAAAATGTTGAGGATGGCGAACGAGACTCCTCCAAGACTGTCCATTTACGACATGTACGACATGAACGCAGGGACTTTCCTGTCCATATTCGGCCTGATAACCAGCCTTATAGTAACCTTGCTCCAATTCGCTTTTCTATAGTTTCTACGAAATCACCTACCATCAATTAGCAAAAACATATCTCACTAATTATAATGATGATTTTTAAAATAAGATTACCTATCGTACATAATAAAAATTACTTTAACTATAAAAAATGTGTTTGACAAAAATATCTTAAGACGTGGTGAGTTTAGTCTAAACTAATAATATTTGTAATTAAAAATACTTGTGTGAGACGCATGCATTTATTTTTTAAACAGACCTAATTTCTTGCACTGAATAAATAATATTATTTTTCGCAAATATGGCAAAACTGACTTCCATCGCGTAAATTTGTGTACATAATTCGAATTTATGTATGCATGATTTCTTTGTTGATTTTTCAAAAAAGGGCTCATGCAGCCGATATCGATAAAATTTTAATGGAACCACTTCGGGAGTATACTCTTTGGAACTAAAATATAAAATAAATTCATAAAATATCGTCGAACATACAAAAAACATACATCCAGACGAATAATCCTTTTTTGGAAGTCGATGAAAAATACAAAAGCCTAAGATAATTTAGGTATACTAAGCGCCACATAAATCGGCGGATGGGAAGTTATGCGCAGAGCGCTGTGCAAAAGCCGAAATATACTTGTATTTCGGCTTTTGCGCCTATATGCGCGGGAGCCAGAGATACGAGACGCCGGGGCACACCCGCCCGCCAACCTCGTGCCTCCCGCGCGCTCCCTACGCTTATGTCGGCCTTGTGTCGGCATTGTGCACACATGTGCAATAATTAGCGAATCACGGTGAAGTGTCATCTGCAGCTAACTTCTGATCCGCCGATTTGTGTGGCGCTTAGTTTACCGAGTAAATCTCGGTCGGTACGGACTGTAGATATGGCCCATCATCGTATACCTACCTACGATGGCCATAAGGCCATATCTACCACACTAGCCGGCTTATGTTCATTCAGTGGACTTTAAAATAAAATAAATACCTATATACCTAAATATTTTTGGGACATCTTACACACGGCCTCTGACCTCAAACTAAGCAAAGCTTGTGATATGGCTGCCAGATACTGATATACTACATATACTTATTTTAAAATACATACTTATATATATAGTAACTAAATAACACCCAGACACAGATCAAACACTTATGTTCATCACATAAATATTTGCCCTGCGTGGGGATCCAACCCACGCCTCTTTGATCCAGAAGGTAGGGTCACTAACCACTGAGCCACCGAGGCAGTAATAAATGTAAAGTTGATTTAAAATTTTGAACAATTGATTACAAGAATTATCTTTACACGCATCAACTTATCATATTGACTGAGTAAACAGTTACATCCTCTATACAATAAATAATGATTATAGATTAAAAAGTTTAATTTTCTAAGTGCACTTAAGTCATTTTGTCCACTTTAATTGTTGTTCGTCCATGAAATGAACTTATTATAATGGATCTCTAAGTAGAAGTTTTAAAAAATACAAGTAGTAAAATGGGTAGTTAAATATGTCAGATAGTTGTATTTATTTCTTGTAATCTAAACAAATACATACCAGATTAGATATATTAGATACATACATAAAATTTTTTTTTTTTAAATAGGATTTATTAGCTAGTTTCGTCTGCTCTAAGTCAAGGAACTGCAGAAATGTACTCTATGAAAACTCGTATTTTTTTTAATTTACCTATTTACTTAATGTGGTATAGGTGGTATAATATTTACCATCAACTTGACGAGAATCATCGTTGAGTTTTATTTTTCCTACAAGCAAGTCCAGAGGAAACGGCACATATCATATTAAATATTGATGAATCGACAACGGCACTCAACGTATTCGACGTTTTCACACTGAAAATTTTAATAGCCTTTTACTTCCTCATCGTAACTGCCACTTGCACCATTGTACGTCCTTATCAATAAACTTGTATACCCCAATTTCAGTCGAAATAATCTAATGTCAAAGAATAAAAAAAGATCACAGCAACCAGGCAATATAATGAAGGAATCTGCAGAAAAATCGATTGTAATACAAACTGCAACAATGATGAAAACCAAGGCCGGTGGCAGCCCTGAGTACCTTTCCCAAGACATATTAGATGAAGATTTTGTGGCCACATTCAAAACCTTCCACAAGTTTCAGTATTTTCTTGGCAGCTGTCGAGTGGAGGCCAAAGATCAGTTTGTAACCTCTCCTACACGTTACCAAAAGGCCTACACTATACTGTGCATTATCGGAGCGCTGGTTTCAGATATCTTACTAATGCTCAGTGTTTATGAGAAACAAGCTCAGGATTTAGTTATTTTCCTTTTAACTGTATTTACTATGTGCCACGCATTCACGAATTGTCTATGCGTAGTCGTAAATGTGAGATTTTTCAGCGGACAAGACAACGCTGATTTTTTTGTACAAATGCAAAAAGTTGATCGAGCTATGGGATTGGATAAAGTCAAAGAACTCAATTTGATTTTAAAAAAGGTGCAATCATTTTCACTGTTTGGTATGGTGGTTATTTTTGTGGTGGCATTTATTGTAGCGAGCACCAACATGAAAATATACTACCTTAGTAGTATTGGCGCCATTTACGGTCAATTAACAGGCATGGTGGAGCTGATGTACTGTTCGGATCTAATTATATACTTCTATTTAAGAGTTCGCTTTATAAATTGTATTATAAAAAACCATTTGAACCAAGATAAAAAGACGAATAAAAAGCGAAAATTTAATGAGTTTAGCAACAGAAACATTAAACTGTTAGCTCTGAAATCACATAGTTTTCAGACGAGCGATACTCATGTACATTTGAAAGAATTATTCGATTTGTTTACGATTTTCCAAAACTTGTACAGATTTCAGGTGAGTTTTTTTTTTATTTCGAATAGGTTCGCGTTTGACTACACACTGCCTGATGTTGAGCAGATGTGCGGTCTAGGGTGTAGCACGCTTACCTAGAAGATACCTATTTACTCGGGATTTGAATTTTAATTGTATTCTATAACATTGCTTTTATACTATCATATTATGATGCATAATTCTGTAAAGGTGTCGGCCCAACCGAACTACTGTTACTAGAGCTTGAGTATAATTTTCTTTGTACTAGAGGGTTATAACGTACTAGGAACATGCCATGACCGTGCTAGGAACGTATCAGGCACAGAAAACAACACGATGCGCTCTGAGGTACTATCAACGTACGTCAACAATAGTCATTGGAAAAAAAAATAGATTTGTTTTTTAGGTGAACTTTGCATCAAATTTCCGATCCAATTTTTTTTTATAATAAAGTTTAGGATCACTTAGCATAAAATCACAAAATGTGGACAGATCTAGATGTAGCTTCAAGCGCCTCCTTGAAAAAACATGTTAACGTTTAAAACGATAGAAAAACCGGTTCATTAAATGGGCCATAAATCTTAAACGGTAAGTTTTATAGAAAAGTTTACTGGAAATAAAAGATGCTAAATTTTATTCTCTACAATAATAGTCTCTGTGACTTTTGCCCTAAAGTGCACAGTTTCCGAGATATCAGCCAAAAACGTTTTTTCAAGATGGCGCTTGAAGCTCCATCTGGATCTGTCAAGTGTCAGCATTTTGTGATTTTATGCTCAGTAAGTGATCCTAAACCTTATAAAAAAATTGGATCGGAAATTTAGTGCATGGTTAAAATTATATTTTTTGTGAGGTAATTTTGCCGGTGCCGAAACGCTCCGTACATCAAAAAGTGCACTTATCCCTACCAGGGGGGATAGCTCGGTAGGGATAAGTGTACCAGCCGGTACATTGCACGTGCTGGTCGGCGACGAAACAGTTTAGTGGGCATAGGGTCATACTTTCCAATAAAAATAAAAAAAACTGCCTGATACGTTCCTAGCACGGTCATGTCATGATATGCCATAGCGGGTAGACAACATATCAACAAAATATGCCTATACATCATGACTTAAAAATGTTGTTACGCGCACTACTTCTACGTATAGATATGTACTCGGACATAATATGTATACAGGTTATGCAATGAGAATAACTTTAAATATTCAACAAACTGGATACATTTATTTTCAGATCTTGATATTCTGTTTGAAACTGGTGTTTGAGAGCGTATGTGCTTTCGGGATAGTTTTATTTTCTGTGCAAAGAAAAAATGTAAGTAAATATTTTCGTTACGAGCCGTAATGACATATGTGCCGCATAGGTTTGGGCCTTCGCTACGTTAAGCGTGCGCACGCGGCGGGTGTACGGAGCGGGCACCCGCTCCGGACTTCCGAAGCGGGCCTAGGATCTGCGGCGCGGCGGGCGCCCGAAACTGCATCTAGTGGTGCTAGAACAATTTACATCCGCGCCACGCACCCGGCACCCACCGCGCGCGTACAAACCCGTCGCACGCGTTCATGCCAGAGAGCGCTGCTCCAACTTATCTTTCAAAAAATACACGCGAGGCGGGTACCCGCCGCGTGCGCACGCTTAACGTAGCGAAGGCCCAAAATGCATAAGACTAAATTATTTTAGTAATTTAATCAAAAAATGTAAACTTTACATTTTTAGGCCGTTGACATAATGGAGAGTGTATCTCAGGTACTATTTACCATAGCAGATATATTCATAGCTGTACTAATCGGAGTCAGACTGCAGCTTTTCTTCAGCGAAGTGAAGGAAACTAAACGTGTCTCTATTGCGGTGATGGCTAAATATTGTACAGGTCAGTAGGAATAGCATATATTTATAATAATGATGTTACGCGATTACTCCGCCAATAGGGTAATTGACTGGTATTGAATTAACTAAAAGTATTAATATTATTGAATTCTGCAATTATGATTAGTAAATTGTAAAAATAACTAAAATTAGCTAATCCAGTTCAGAGATATAAGCTTGTAAAGATTTTGGTAGGGATTAAGAGGGGATGCTTTGTCCCTTTCTGACAAAGCATAACATAGTATGGCGAATGTGTGAAAGGTGACGTCCACAAGTGGTATATTATTCAGAGAAAAATCAAACCAAGATGATATATACACCATTTAAAAGCTTGTTTTATGGGTTTTCCAAAAATATTTAATTTAGATTTTTTCACCCCTCCAATTTTTTTTAAATGAGAAAAATAAATTGTATGAAAAATAACAATACAGCTTTTTACTTTATCTAGTTTAGCAATGATAAAGTGCTTCTATCGTTCTTTTACTTGCATTCGTAGCTGATTCTTCCACATTCATCGCTTAATTTCCTAAAATTATTCATTATAACCTACCAGTGTGACCAGTTAGTAGGTACAATGTGACAAAAAACACTTTAAAAGTGTGTCTAATTGGTAAAAATGCTTTTATTTAACAATTTGGAGGTTACTTAATCAGGGCTGATAGAGATAAACTACCTATTAAGCCAAATATATTTATATTTTCTAATAAATTCAAAATTAATTTTTAAAAAATCGGAGGGTTTTTTTTTTTGTTTTTAACTGTTGTAATAGACTCAGAATAATATGAACTTTCTCGAAATGTAACGAGTGGTTAGAATTTTTGATTATTATTATACCAGCCTCCATACATTTTGTGGACATGTCCTTTACGTGCCGTGACGTCATATTTTGCTACAATGCACTACACGCTCTTGCTGCACGCTCTTTGTCTAGCAAGACAATAAATTTGCTTGTAATTTATTTATTTCTAAGTTGATTATATTTTTGTTTTCGTTAATCAGCTCTGTTTATGGTTAGCTTTTACAAGAGGGCATCAAAAAAAATGTCAACTAACCTATTATGTAGCTATTTTAATTTTAATCATTTATTGTTTGGTAGAACATACTTCAGAGATCACCCTTCGTGGGTAGGCCTACGTCCTGCAATGGACTATTATTAAAGGCTGTTAAAGTTACTTCAGAGATGATCCAATTTTAATTTTATACCAATCGGCTGAGCCGTTTTTGAAAAACAACAATAGTGTGAAAATGAGTACGTCGATGACAAATCGATCCGCGCGATCTGTTCGGATTCTATACACGGTTGAAGTCGGTTACGCCATTTTTGGCGAAAAATAATTGTGCTATTTAATTTCCAGGACGTCTGAGAGAAAAGGCTCGAAGAATGCTGAAGATAGCGAACGAGACGCCTCCCCGCATGTCTATATACGACATGTATGACATGCAAGCACGGACGTTCTTGTCTATATTCAGCCTCATAACTAGCCTTATCGTTACTCTGTTGCAATTTGCTTTTCTATAAGTTGGACTACAGTAGTTGCGATTAAAGAATAGACATTGGCCTTCCAAAATAGACAAATGCGAAGCGGTATGACTCTAAATTTCAGAACTGTACGACCAGGAAATGGAACAGACTGCCGGCTATCCTGTTTCATTTGATATATAATCTGAAGCTTTTCAGAGTCTAAATGTACTTCATCTTCGATCACAACGTCGCATACCATCAGTCATTGATAGGCAAGCGCGGACTTATTCGCGATAGAAAAAAAATTGGTTGTCTGTAAAGTAGGTTTACGGACGATAATTTAACGTGATAACGTCATAAAAAAACCGGACAAGTGCAAGTCAGAGGGTTCCGTACAAATCCAGAAAATTTCACAAAATTGGGAAGTACGTGTCGTTAAAATCTCTATAGGTACTCATCATCGACAAAAGTTTTCTTTTTTACTTTTCTCGTCATTCATCGAAAATTGTTAAAATAATTAAAAACCTGTTTTAGCATGTGCTAATGAAGCTCTTTTATATGATACCTTACATGATACGTTTTACGCACTTTGAATTTTAAACCCATATTTTGTGAATTTTGACGCCCTATTTTTTTGTGATTTAAATATAAATATTCAGTTTTCAGATTTATTTCTATATGTGTACTCTGAGACAATGCTTTTCGCCAAATTTCATAGTTCTATGTCAACGGGATGTACCCTGTAGGTTTTGATTTTTGTGAGTTTTGAAATATGCGTTTTTTACGACATAAACGCTCTAAACTTTAACTTCTTTATATGATAACAGAGAAGTTTTTCCTTTACAAAACTGTAAGAGATCATAGATATACGTATTTAAATTTCAGCTCGATATCTTTACGCGTTCCCGAAATAGAGAGTCTTGACTTACACACAGACACACAGACGGACAACAAAGTGATCCTATAAGGGTTCCTTTTTTTCCTTTTGAGGTACAGAACCCTAAAAACATTGATAAAGCGTAACAAGCCGAATAATGCTTAGGCCGATCGTGCCTCTATGGCTTGTTCCGAGCTGTCGCTTGTATGCTCGGCTCAGGCGGAACGTGACAATGAGTCATGCTTTTTCGTGCGTGCAGCCAGCGTACGATTTATGAGACGTTATCACGTCAAAGAGAATAATCTGCTGATTACAGCTTAGCTTTGCTTAGCTTTGTAGAGTGCTCAACTGTTTCAGGTTATTTCAGACTCTTGACAAGATATTTTAGAGTGTGAGAGAGCTAGTGTTAGTAATGTTATCTCTATCTCTGAAGCCACCATTAGATAAAAAAGCGCCAAGTGTCACGTGTCACGTTTGCCGCTGATGACGTTTATCGCTGGGTTATGCAAAGGTCTGCCGCTGGTCTATCATGAGACAACGCTCTACGATATTAAAACTAATCAATTTTATTTGTCTCTTTCCAAAGGCCGATGTTCATTATTTACTCGCGCGTACTATACACTCGTTTCTCCCGATAAAATTTGACATAGCAAAGTCTAGTATTTGTATAAACAGTTCGGTAAAACTGAGAATGTAATACATACACTAACCTTAACTAAAGTTGTAATGGGAGTGCTGTACAAAAACTATTGTCGGTGTTTTAGAAATATAATTACATATGATATTGTTTTGTAAAATAGTTATTAACTTATGAGTGTCATGCACAATAGATATACAATTGTAAAAATCTACGAAAATCTTCTTAGGCACTTGTCTTATCTAGTTTGTCTTATATCTAATAACAAATGGTGGACGGATGAATTTCTTTTTGGAATGATCACCTTAATAAACTACCAATGAATTATAAAAATAACAATTTAAACCTACATATGGAAAACGCGTAATCTGATGGAACTATATTAACATCCGCAATCCTCCTCCGCAAATAGTGTTAATATAATTATAGGGCGAATCATACCAGTCGGCGGATGCGAAGTTAGCTGCACTCTGCGCATTGACTGAAGGTCACATAAAGCTGAAAACTGTTTCATAAAACAACTAAAATTATTCTATTATCGAAAAGCTCTTACACATTAGACGAATTTTTTAACGATAATCTAGAAAACATAAAAATAAATCGTTCCAATTTAAATAATAAAATTGCCATACCCTTTTTCGGTCATATGTATCACTATACAAAATATGTTAACTAAGTACTGCACGTAAATTTCATAATATGAATAGGCATTTGACAATATTTGACAACATTGAAAATATACTATTGATTGTGGTAATCCTTAATGATAATAACCCAAAAAAGACATATTTCACTTAATTTAAACTATATTTTAGTGTATAATAGTGTATAATAGTGTATAATTTTCACAAATCGCACGAAATAAAATACGATATTTTTTTGATATTTTATCTGTGACGTGAACGCTCTAAGGGCGGCAACTCTGGTGACGTCATGTAATAGTAAACAAGAATTTCTCGATTGATTGTTAAACAACACAAACGTGTAATTTGTGACTACAAAAAATTTTACAAAAAACTTTTAAAGTTTTTTGTAAAATTTTTAGATGTGATCTAGCGTAAATACTAGTATTAACGAACGTTATTTACTAGTGTGTGACGTCAAAGACCAGCGCCATTACAGAATGTCGTTTTTGGCGGGATCTTGAATATCTATTCTTTAACATTGATTTTCATTGTTAATACAGTAGATTTCTCGGAAATATAAATGTAGTGTGCTTATTATGTACTAACGAATAATTTAAAACGATATCCAAAAACTAGTCAAATAGCCTATTATGTTATATACCTATTATTATTATGTTGCAATAAAAGACTTGAGTTTGAAAGCTACGCGTTGATTGGATTTTGCACAGTTTGTAGCTAACCGGTGCGGCGTTTACCTATATTTAGTTGTTTTATATTACATTTAATTGGAATTTTTAACTGACAACTTGCCCAAAAATGCGTTGTCAAAGATTAACATTTCTATATCAAATTTTAATCGAATCATATATTATAACTAGCTGCCCGTCCCGGGTTCGTCCAGGTTTGAACGATTGTTAATGCTGCAAACCTTTTAGTTGAAAATCTCTAAAGGTGAAAACCGCATTCAAATCGGTTGTGTAGTTTAGAAGATAATAAGCGGATATACAGACAGGCAGACAGACATACAGAAATAGCGACTTTGATTTATAACATGTCGTGATAGCAACATCAATTCTCTAATAGGAAAGATTTTGAACTCTTTCAAAGATTCAAATAAGAGAGCTACATATTTTGAGTAAGTAGTAGAATTTATCATAGATGCCTTTGTTTTCTACATAGTATTATTAGGTATACAAATACATATTTAAAATATTTCGATATTCTAATTAAATGGCTTAAGCCAATATGTATTTTTATTTTACTTTTAACTTAACCATTCGAACTATACAAGTATATACTCAGTCTAGTTATATTATTTCTATTCAACTGGTTAATCTACAGTGTGTAATAGAAACTGCGTCAAATCAAGTGTAATAAACCCACTTGAAATTGTCATTTTTAACAGAACTGTAGGCCCAATTTTAGAGGCGCCATCGTAATTATAATAGCAATTTAGAGCAGCCCTGTTTCTTTTACACTATATGCATTTGATAGAGAGAACACTATTTTACGTTGCTATTAAATTTACGATGGCGCTTTTAAAGTTGGGCCTTTACCTCAGGAAAAATAGACGTTTTTTTGGTCAACTTCGCTCTAAATTTTCGATCCATTTTATTTTTTAAATAAGCTTTACGATCACTTTCTGAGCATAAAATCACAAAATGCTGACAGAACCAGGAGGAGCTTCAAGCACCGTCTTAAAAAGACATTTTTGGCCGATATCTCAGAAACTGTGCACTTTAGGTCAAAAGTTATGGAGACCATTATTGTAGGGAATAAAATTTCGCATCTTTTGTTTTCAGTAAACTTTTTTTGTAAAACTTACCGTTTACGATTTATGGCCCATTTAATGAACCGGTTTTTCTATCGCGGCCGTAAACGTTTTTTCAAGATGGCACTTGAAGGATCTGTCAGCATTTTGTGATTTTGTGCTTTGTAAGTGATCCTAAACCTTATAAAAAAAGGATCGGAAATGTAGTGTAAAGTTAAATTCTATTTTTCCTGAGGTACTTATTCCTTATGTAGTATAAATATTTTTACACTCAGTAAAGCTGCCATTGCACTTATAGATTTTGTCAATGAAATAATGTAAATTGGATTAGTTTATCTATACTGGGTGTATACATACATTTTGTCGAGAATGAAGTTTGTGTAAGGCATAGCTACATTTTTTCGATTACGGAATGGTCCCATATTAAAAGTTTGCCATAATGAGTACCATGATATCTTTGTTCGTCTTCTAGAGAAACACCCAAGTAAGTAGATTATGACAATGAAAAAATATGAGATGGATTTGTCAACTGCCAACGCAATGTCGATGCGATATACAAAAGTGAACCAAATATTAAGTTTTCTTGTTTGCTGTTATTTCTACATTATTGTAGATTTGACTGGAGCAAATATCACTAGGTTTACCAGCAAACTACTATCAGCACGAAGTGTCGATTCGATGAACTGAAGGCGACCAAATACATTATACATAGGCTATAAATTATGATGATATATTGCGTATGCGGGCGAAGCCGCGGGTAATAACTAGTACCTAGTTGCGTAACTAGGCCTAGCACTTTAAGGGGCCTCACGAGGCCTCTTAAAATTATTCTTATTTCCAAATCTATGTTCTTCAATAATCTTCCATTGTGCCTTCACTATCATGTCATATATTTGGGTCAATCAACTATTCTTTGTAAGTCAAAAAAAAATTTCTAATAATTAGGAAACAAAAATCTTCTATTTCTTTCACTTTTCCTATTTATTTTACTAAAATATATACTAGTCTATACTATCCAGTTATCGGCAGTACAGTTTATTTTTTTTTTTTCAGTCTATTTTGAGGTTTTTGTCTTTTGATGTAGTAAATTTGGTCCCCTAAGTTACTTTATCGATTTTTTTTCTGGTTTTTTGTATGATATATATTAACATTAAAAGCACTTTGCTTTAAAGAATTTTACGTTTTGTTACAAGATTTTAAAATTAATTCGCCAAAAAGCAACTGAGTTAGCCATGGGGACACGAAATATTTGTATGGGAAATAGAAGTCACCTAAGTTACCATACTTTTACTAAATATGCTTGAGAATTTACAATGTAATAATCTGTTTAATATTAAAGGTATATTCTCAATTACTATTTAGGATATAAAACATAAGAAATTTATTATATTCTGTGTTCTGCATATTTTTTTATTTGAGGGACATGGTTTTTACAAGGAATAATTGATTGACCCATTTAAGTATGTAACTATGAATTGTCAAAATATGTTTTTTAAGATAGATTTGTTAAGTAGATATTGGTAACGAAAGAAAAGAGGCCTCGCGGATGCGTCTTCGTCTACGTCTATATTACTCCACGCTACGCCACTGCCTACATGAAACTAGTACTAGTAATATTTGACTCGAATTTTATAAACTGTTGACCAAGTTAGAGTTGTATCCATTTTTTCAAACAATTATGTATTCTGACACAGTACAAAACAATAACTCACATATTATCATATCTGTACCGGTTTCTATCACGATTTCATCGATTTGACACTTCTTGCGCTTGATTGTATGCTAACTACAAGTCCCAGAGCGACCATACTACAATTTACAATGAACAATATCAAAAAACAAATTTGGCCAGCGCCAGCAAACTGGAAGCTAGTACTAACGCTGTCGTGGTGACTGCTGTGGACGCGCCGTTGCACCGATGGTCGAGGAAACAGAAACACCATAGAGTTTCATCGTACCAATCCCTGAAATTATACAATTTACTATTATTGTTGATTCATAAACTCAAAAAATAAAAAACCGGACAAGTGCAAGTCAGGCTCGCACACCGAGGGTTGCATACAAATCCAGAAAATTTCACAAAATTGGGAAGTAGGTTCTTAAAATCTCTATACTCATCATCATCATCGACAAAAGTTTTTTTAGTTTTCTCGTCATTCATCGAAAATTGTTAAGATAATTAAAAACCTATTTTAGCATGTGCTAATAAAGCTCTTTTATATGATACGATTTACGCACTTTGTATTTTAAACCCATATTTTGTGAATTTTGAAGCCCTATTAACTTCTTTATTTGATAACAGAGAAATTATACGAATACAGTTTAAATTACAGCTCGATATCTTTACGCGTTCCTGAGATAAAGAGTCTTGACAGACACAGATGGACAGACGGACAGACGGACAACAAAGTGATCCTATAAGGGTACTGTTTTTTCCTTTTGAGGTACGGAACCCTAAAAATCAAAATAAATAATAAAAATATAAAAAAAATCAAAAGAAAATATATTTGATCAAATACGGTTATTGAGACACAACAGGATATTCTGATAGCCTATGTTATAAATCTGAATTTTGTTGATTTGTTCCTCTTTTATGCAGCAACTTGTTTGACTTGATTTTTGGCATCCCACATGATATTTTGATTTTTGGGCTTTCCCATGGGAATATTTTATTTTTACTATGGGACTAGCTCTAAAATCCCGCAGGTGGCCGATTCATTTGACCGAAAATATATTATTTTTAGCTAACTTTTTGCCGATACGGCGCGGTTCTTTCGCAATTTCGGGATTGCTTTAATAAAAGTCGTAATAACAACGAATGGTACAATGGTAAATGATATCCTCTAATTTGTCCATCATTACAAAATACGCCCTATAAATCCTCTACAACATTGTTAAATAGATTATTCCTTGGTTAGAGATGAAAGATAAGGCGCACGTCATAATAGTTTCAAGCCATCTTAGCATTGTTTACAATAATCCGTGGGAATTAACAGTGTACCTACTTACTTTATCAGGGCATTAGATACTCGGATATAAATGAATAATGCGATCTTGCTAACCTTCATTGGAATGACACCTTTTTTTACAATAGATGACATGGACATTGTTATAGCTACAATGAATTCTATACATCGCATTGAATAACTGTATATAATGGTACAACAATCTGCTTGGAAGTCACAACCATGTGGATTCTCTGTTACTGTTATGAGAAAAAAGTTAATATTTTTCAATTTTACTGAAATATTAATATGAATTGCAATAAGCTCATATTTATAATACTCATCAATCAGTCAATATCAATCAGAATTGATATTATCACTACATAGTATAAAACAAAGTAGCTTCCCGCCGTCTGTCCCTATGTATGCTTATATCTTTAAAGCCATTCAAGGGATTTTGATGCGGTTTTTTTTAATAGAGTGATTCAAGAGGAAGGGTTCTATGTATAACACACCTATGCTAAGCCGTGGCCGGGTTTCTTGTAATTTTATAATCAATGGCCGGGATAATAAATAAATAAATAAATATTGGGGGACATCTTACACACGGTCTCTGACCCCAAACTAAGCTAAGCTTGTGATATGGCTGCCAGAGACTGATATACTACATATACATAATATTTATAATCAACTGAAATAATATAATATAATCAACCGAATACCCTTATAAAACGAATTTTACATAATATTAAATACCTACATACCTACTTATATAGATAGTACCTAAATAACACCCAGACACAGAGCAAACACTTATGTTCATCACAAAAATGTTTGCTGTGAGTGGGAATCGAACCCACGCCTCTTTGATCCAGAAGTCAGGTTCACTAATCACTGAGCCACCGAGGCAGTATAATAATATAATATAATCAACCTTGTATATTGAAGACAGCCTCAGGTAGCCCAGAGGTTACCCTGACCCCTGTGCAATGGTAGAGGTGTGGGTTCGATTCCCACCCAGGGCAAGCAGTTTTGTAATAAATTACCAGTGTTTATATGATTTGCTGGGTTGGGGTATTATTTTAAGTGTATGTATTTAAAAAGTTGTAACTATATATATTATATCAGTCTTTGGCAGCCATATTACAACCTTTGCTTAGCTTTTGGGGTAAGAGACTGTGTAAGTTGTCCCTTATATATTTATTTATATCTGAAACTAATAACCAACCTCCTGATATCCAGTTCCTTTATGCTGTTATTGACGTAATGAGCCAGGTTCACATCCTTAGCAGCGGGCCGGCAACCTTCATACGTGTCAGCCGGAATGTCTGTCCGAAACGCCCTGAAGTTACTCAGGCAGTCTCGTGTGATCACTTCTTGAGCTAGAAATACGAACAATGTTTGTTTATTGACCAGACAAAGAACAATTAATGAAATGATTTTTATAGTCTCACACTAGGTACATCTCAAAGAGTTATTATTGTGATTAACATTTCAAAAATTTGTTGCAAACACAGGATATGAACTGCCCCTTCGGATCACTAGTCCAACACTCTCCCAACTTAGCCAGTTATCATTAGCCTGACGCAATCCCAACTGAGCTAGTGCTCCAAAGGGGCAGGTTCATGTCCTGTATTCCAGACAAATTGTTGAATGTTAATCAAAATAATAACTCTTGAAGAACAATTAACTTTTTAAACATTAAGACAGGGTATTGCGGCATTTCGCAACAGACTGGACCTTTGGATTAAGACGGAAAATTGCCTTGACAGATGATTACTAATTATTCAACACTGCTTGATATAGGTAGGCACATCAGTACATCCTGCTTGCCTTTAAATAAAAAAAAATAAAGATGAAAGAAGAATTAATTTCAACATTATCCTTTTCTCAGCTATAGGCTGTCTACGTCTATTGCTCGCCATAGGTCTCCCCTACAAATCTGCAATATGAACTGTGCCTACCATAGAAACTTTGCCACCTCAGAAAACTTAAGTCATTTTTTTCTATTTTTCTGGGGAAAGTAAAAGTAGGCAAGGCCCCCTCCCCCCAGGGGAAAATCTCTAGCTATGTCAATGCTTGAATAAGTAACTCACTAATTTTGTGAATCAATTTTATAACAAACAAATGACTTTCAGGAATCAATGTTACAAAATAAATGTTACCAATGTTTGAAACTTCTGGCTAGGATTCCAAGTCAGAAATTTATTTTCTTTAAAATAATGCCAATTAAAATCACATTTATCAAAATTGGATTACCTTTAAGGATCTGTGGGTGATAATAATGTTTTATGTATTAGTAAGATAAGTATGAAGTTATATTGCATTTTTGTAGTTAACAAAGGCATTTGCCATTAAAAAATACAACATAAACAGTAGTTAGATACATACCTCCTTTCCTTTCAATAAGCTTGACACAAATGTCTTCATTATCTGGACATGGGTTTCCGAGATATCCCACTCCTCGCCAATTGAATGGCTCTTGACAGCCGGGGGTTGCTGCAGTGCACTGATAACACCATATCGCTAAACCTGAAAGAAAAATTAGGATGTTGTAGGACATTAAGACAAAACCAACACATGTCTCCACTGTAGTGACGTTTTTTGTAGTTCACTACAGAACAAAGATACATGAAACATTTTGTATGGGAAAATTAAACTCATGTTATTACTCCCTACATTTTTATATATTCTCACTGTTTAAACCTTGCCTTAACTTCCACAGATATTTCGAGACCTAAATTAGTCAGATCGGTCTAGCCATTCTTGAGTTTTAGCGAGACCAACAACCACGATTCATTTCTATAAATATGTATAGATAGATACGGATTTTCACACCACTGAAGGCAAACATTGAGGCAACTTGCATACATCTGTAGAAAAAAATTCCATGGCATATATGAATCCACGAACTTGTACTGAGCCAGTGTGGTTATTATTTGGACATTACATTTTTTGTTGTCATATGTTTCTAGTCAGTAATTTTAATTCTTTATTTTAATTTAATGCAATTTAATTTAATTTACCTATAATTAATTCAATTTAATTTAATTATTTGCTACATAGCAATATGTTATTATTATAAGAAAAATATTATAATTTTAATAATAATGAATGTAATTGTAATAAGTTAGTGATGTGTATCTTTTATATTTATGATACCAATAAATAATATGAATATGGATATGATCCAAATACACTTCATGGGTAGGCCTTATGTCCTCTTGTGGACTATTAAAAAAGGTTGGTACAGTACTGAACATAGGCCTACCCATAAAGGATGATAGGGACATTATCTACAATGCTACCCTAGTGTGGGTTAACAATTATTCTATGGTCGCATGCAGGTTGCTATGTTTACCTCCACTGAAAAGTCAGTTGTGTGAAAATGAATGCATAAGTCTAAGTCAAAGTCAAAATTTCTTTATTCCATAGACACAATACAGGCACTTGGAATCGTCTGGTTACAATTTTTAAAAGTTCTGCCTAATTAAATTTTTAGTATAAATAAATAAGCACACTTTTTAGATTTTACAAGATCAGTAGCATTAGGTACACAAAAAAATTATTATTATAGCCTTTTTTGCTGATTGTTTAATTTTTTTTTTTTTTTTTTATTTTATCATGCGATGTCAAGTTTTTGTCATTTATTATCATTATAAAATTCAATCATGCTGTCATGTTTAATTATTATTATGTATGTAATTTTTTTTGTTTTTTTCGTCTTTTATGTTTTGTTATTATTTTCCATTTACTTATTAATATTCTATGACATCAATAACACTAAATTGTTACTCCTGATTTTCAACTTTCAGCTTGCCTTCTGGCATAGGCCTCTTCCTGAACAAAAAAAATATTAGAATACAAATCAAAAATAAAATTGTAGGTATCAGTATCATAAAAATAACAATGTCATTAAGCCCGATTACAGAGGCGCCAGCGTAAATTTAATAGCAAAAGCGTTATCTATAATGAATGCCTAAAGTGAAAAATAAACAGAACTATGCTATTTAGCTAATATAATCACGATGGCGCCTCTGTAATTGGGCTTATTATCAGTTTAAAAATGTCAACGAGAATGAAAATAAAAAAATTATAATTACATATCAAAAAATTAAAAAATACCATGTTACATTATTCAGCAATAACATCAATAGCTTCTGAATGAAAGATAAAGGACCAAGGTTTTAACCCTCAGCCTCATAATCGCAATGTCAGAATTACTACCACTAGATCACCGAGGCTTTTAAAAAACAAACACATGAATTACTAGAGTCTGGCTAACGAAAGTTGATACTGGAATTTATCGCACACTTTTTAAATGACAACACACGGTGCTACTACCATCGCGGATTTAACTTTAAATTGGGGTGTTTTACCTTGTATTAAAAACATTTTTCAAACTTACGTCATATTTTACTAAACTGAACAAAATTATTAATTATATTATTATAGTCTTCATCATAATGAAGTATATAGGTATGTATTGAAGTCATTTGGATCATTTGGAGAGCAATGCAAAGCCTCAGTTTGGCATAATAGTAATGTCAAAAAACAGAAAATAATTAACGTAATGTATATAAAACTCCTACATGACAAGTTAAAGCTTGAAAAACAGATTATTATTTTGCGATTAACCCAAAGATTTGGAAGAATCAAAATCGCAGTATGGTAACAATGCTACATTGTGTGAGTGAGAGAAAGTGTTTCCCTCTCAGTTTAGGGCTGCCATACTGATATTTTTTAAAGGACATGTCCACAAAATGTATGGAGGCTGGTATAATAATAATCAAAAATTCTAACCACAACACTCGTTACATTTCGAGAAAGTTCATATTTTTCTGAGTGTATTACAACAGTTAAAAACAAAAAAGAACCCTCCGATTTTTTTAAAAATAATTTTGAATTTATTAGAAAAAATAAATATATTTCACTCAATAGGTAGTTTATTTCTAGCAGCCCTGATTAAATAACCTCCAAATTGTTAAATAAAAGCGTTTTTACCAATTAGACACAGTTTTTAAGTGTTTTTTGTCACATATTACCTACTAACTGGTCACACTGGTAGGTTATAATTTTTAATTTTAGCAAATTAAGCGATGAATGTGGAAGAATCAGCTACGGATGCAAGTAAAATAACGATAGAAGCACTTTATTATTGCTAAACTAGAAAAAAAAAATCTGTAGTGTTATTTTTATACAATTTATTTTTCGCATTTAAAAAAAAATGGAGGGCTGAAAAAATCTAAATTAAATATTTTTGGGAAGTCCATATAACAAGCTTTCAAATGATGTATATATCATCTTGGTTCGATTTTTCTCTGAATAATATACCACTTGTAGACGTCACCTTTGCCGCGCTTTGTCAGTATCAACTTTCGTTAGCCAGACTCTATTAGCTTTATTAACTGCATGGTACTCTCTTTCCAAACAATCCTATAGGTATAGGTTGAATCACACAACTTTGGCACTGTGATGTTAGCTACAAGTTGTAGTTAACCCAGTCTTGACTGAAGCTCCCTTAACAGCTGCCAGCAGGATTATCCACAGCTTGTAGCAAACATCACAGCCACCAAGTTGTGTGATAAGACCTATACTAGTATAATGTAGTCTGTATGTTAGTTTACCCTGCACTGAGACATACAATTACTCCTGAAACACAGTCTCAGACTAGTTCAGGAGTCTATGGATCTTCTGTTACTGTACATTAACATGTGTCAAAAAAATTACCATTTGATCATTTATTAGTTTAGGCATACCTGGGTCACTAGTAAAATCAGGCCAGTAATCACGGTCTATACATTGTATTTTAGTCACTCACAAGAGGATATGCCGAATGAGGATACGAGATAGAGGATAATAGAATACACCATAACTACAGTAAGGACAAGATAATAGGTCACTTTTGACATTTCGTCAAAATTCAACAACGTAACCTTGTAACGGCGGGCATAAAATAAGAACTGCACAATTGCTTAACTTTTTTCAATTACGTTTACATATTTATTGTAATAATGACCGATACGAGTAATTTTACGATTTGCTTTCACTAATAAACCATTCTAAACATAATAAACAATTTCTGATCTAAAGAACTGAACGTCGTTACAATGTTGCGTCAGTCAACCCTTTTTCTTTTTAAACACTAGGGATGTTACTCTAAAAATCGAAAGCTGATAGGATTGTAAGTTGAATCGAATGCAATGATTACTTGTGAAGAAAAATCACCATAAATTTATAACCACGTTGTGATTATAGTAAAACCTAATTATACATATTTATTATTCTTTTAACTAACTATAAAAATACAAAAAAATAACTAAATAGAAAGGTCATTGATGTTGGGTGCAATTTAGGTGGATGTTGCTGGCAACACCAGTGCCTGTCGATGACGCATGTCATGTCGCCATAACATGATGATGACGCAGTCTTTTGTTGTTGTGCGAAGTGACTGTGCGTTTTTGGTGTGCTCTCTGTTATTTTCTTCTGATCCGGCTTTTTCATTGAACTGATCTTACTGACTACGTTTACCTGGCTATAAATTGGACTCCGATTGCTTAACGATTATTAAACAAGAAAAACATTACAGTCTTACTATGTCGAAACGGGGGAAATCTCGCGAACTAGTGCTGAAATTGTACAATTATTTTGGACGTGAATCAGTTAACGATGGGCCTCTTTTACCATTGAAACCACCGAGAGAACGCGTTGCCGAAGCATTGGGAATAGGGAAGAAGACAGTAACTCAATTTCTGAAATAGAAATACGGACCATCAGGCTCAGAAGATAATACTTTACGTACACCGAAAAAACGAAAGAGGGACAAGAAAATTGTTGACGTTGATAATTTTGATGCTACTGCAATTCGCAACCACATTTATGGATATTACTCGAGAAAAGAATATCCTACACGGGAAAAGCTATTGAGTTCGTTAAAAGGCGCAGGTTTATTTTTTGGAGACAAATCGTCTCTATCAAAGGTTTTGAAATCGATTGGCTTTAGATTTAAAAAATCCGACAAGCGGAAAATCCTGCTAGAACGCTACGATATTATTTTGAAGAGAATAACATTCTTACGTGAGGTAAATAAAATTATGGATTGGGACAATGTCGTGTTTATTGACGAAACATGGTTGAATGCGAACCATACGGTTGCGCGGACATGGACCGATGATACAGCGGCCTCCACCTCAAAAGTTCCATCGGGAAAAGGAGCCCGACTTATTATATGTCACGCGGGATCAGCTTCTCAAGGTTTTATTCCAGACTGCCTCCTCGCATTCGCCTCTAAAACTACAACAGATTACCATGAGGAAATGAACTTTGATGTTTTTAAAGAGTGGTTTGAGAAGCTGCTAGTCAGCTTAGAAAACCCATCGAAAATTATAATGGACAATGCTCCGTATCATTCTGTACAAGTTGATAAACCACCAACTCAAGCAAATAAAAAGCAAGAAATTGTCTAGTGGCTGGTAAGAAATGGTGTGGAGGCAAGTCCAACTTTATTAAAAGTTGAGTTGTTAAATCTGGTAAAAGCAACTAAGCCGTCCAAGCTCCGCTATGTAATTGATGAACTAGCCCTAGAGCATGGACACGAAGTTATTCGATTGCCTCCCTACCATTGCCAGTATAACGCCATCGAGCTTATTTGGGCACAAATAAAGGGTCATGCAGCACGGAACAATACTGAACCACCCTTCAGTACTGCTAAAATGATGACTCTGCTACAATCTGCATGTGCAGAAGTCACTACAGAAGACTGGCGAAAAGTCGTGGAGAAGACAAAGAAAATAATTTTACAAGATTTTGAACGAAATGTGAGAATAGATAATATTATTGAAAATGAATTAATAATATCTCTGAGTGCTGACAGCAGTGATGAAGATAGCAGTTCCGATAGTTTAAGTGAATAAAAGCAATTTTTTTGTTAAATTACGTAGGTACTTGTCTTATTTTGCTCCTTTAATTTATGAAAGAAAAAATAATAATGGGACAGGGATTCGCATGATCATTTTTAAAATTCACATATGTTTCAAGTCTGTATCGATTCATTCATTTAATTGATGTTTTTAAGCAGGTCACCTCACTATGAATATAAAACTGACATCTGTCAAAAGTGACCTATTATCTTGTCCTTACATTACCAACTATTAACCAGAGTAAAGATTTACACACTCAAGTTTTGTGCTTTCTTACTATAGATACTAAGATGTAAAGGTATGCATTTATTTCCAAGAACCTAATAAACTTAACAGATTTTGCAGTGTTCCCGTGCACCTTAGCTTTTATTACTTAAGATTTACGTGGAAGCAATATAAACCAAAATTAATCATCACATAAATCTGTAGGTACCTATTCCATCTACATATTCAAGTTTCTTTGGTATATGACATACTTAGTTTTTATTTTATTTTATAGATATCTAGGTGAAGCGCTCCGTGACAAATCTAGAATTTTAAAAACATACGATTTCAATACTTTGATGAAATAGATTTCAACAATAGCAAGTTACTTCAATACAAACAAATAATCCGTTATGCTCAGAAACTAGGAACCACACCCCAAATAATTCATCTTAGAATATACGAAAAAATTTACTTACTTGTACCACAAACGCATAGCAGAACGGATAGAAATAAAAACGACTTCATTATGATGTTGTTTCACTTAAAAATAACAATAAAATAAATAATTAATTTGCTCCAGAAATCATCCGGCAAAGCTGCAAGCACGCGTTGTTTTGAATGTTTGACCAGTGTTGCCAACGGACGAAATAGCAATCCGCCAGATAAGGCTCCTCAAACTACCAGAAAATCACTAACAAAAAGATGTCCCCCTCTGAAAACCGCTAAAATTTTTAGTCTTTTCTTATAATTTATGATAATTCTCAAAATCCGCTAAAAAAAACCACTAGCCACTAAAAGCAAAAAAATTGCCACTAAAAGAGGGTTCCAAACCACCAGATTTAGTGGAAAATCCACTAAGGTGGCAACACTGTGTTTGACGTTTCGAGTTTTCGAACTTTTCGACAAACTGTCAATTTGACAGGTTTTTTTTTATGTTTTGGCGTCGCATTGTTGTGCATTTCCCAGTGTTGTTCCCAGTGTTGTTCCCCCAAATGTTAAGTTTTTATCATTTTTGATAATATTTTATCAAAATAGTCACTGTTGTTGTCACGTCATAGTCCAATAAAGTCACGGTCAAGTCCAAACATAGCCCAAGTCATACTTCGGTAAAACAGTGGAGACTTCACTAGAAGTGTATTATGTATGGAGTTTTGGTAACAACACGGAACGACATGATGTGTCACATTATATCACTTGCCTACACTCGTGCACGTAAATCAGCTCATAATCAACGAAATTCCTCAATTTTTTACTAATTATCACTGATAAAAACAAGTTTAACAAAATAAATATCTAAATAATACAATACAGCGACATGATTTTTCCGCGTTCCCGCCAAAACTCAATTGACACATTGACAATCTGACATTCCTCGTCTTCTTTTAAATTTTGGCGTCGCATAGTTACATTTGCCAGTTTTACATTTTTGATATTTTAATAAAATTGTCACTTGTAGGCATAGTGAATAACTAGACAAAGCGCTAAATAATAATAATTACAAAAGTAAGAGAAGGCGAGATGTGCAATTATAAAGAGTGAACAGGACGAAAGTAATATCTTTTGTCTCTATTTTCGTATACGTTTTTTCATTTGACAATAATTATGCAGTGCCAAGACGTGATAGTCAGGCAAATTTTTCGCGCCAAAAACTACTGTTGAATTTTTGATGAGATGCAGTAAATCAACATATTTATTAACTATTACCTATTTTCTATCATTTCTATTAGTATTATGCAGGTTTTTACTATTATCTAGAGTCTATGATTTGTGATAAAATCATAACAACGTGTACCTACCTACCTATATAGCAATCTAAGTATGTATAGTACATATTTTTTCTCGCACCCTATACGCTAGTAACTTCTCTACCCATTCTCCCCTCTCACTTGTAGGTCACATCATAACTATGATGTGCTTGGAATTGACCGCGACTTTTTTGGACTAGTCCAAAAAAGTCGCTAGTTCGTCTTACCTCAGTAAAGCAGAGACTTTACCAGAGCCTAAAGGTTTCTATGGTGTTTTGGTAACTAACTACACGATACACCACATTATACCACTTGCTTACACTCGTGCACGTAATTTGGCTCATAATCAATGAAATACCTCAATGTTTCACTAATTATCATTAATGAAATATAGGCCGCGCCACTCAAGTTGAAGGATGTGATGTTTGCTACAAGCTGCGCAATATCCAATCCTGACTGAAGCTCACATAAAGTCGCACGTTGATTGGCTATTGCGCAGCTTGTAGCTAACTTCACATCCGCCAACTTGTATGGCGCGATCTATATCAATAGGCTTAATATGATCCTAGCTGTAGACTGTAAACATACTTATGATTTAGGCTGAACCAAACTTCTTGGCTGTTAAATTATAGGTATTGTAGGTAAACAAGCTGCGCTAAACCCAATCCTCGCACAGCTGTTACAGCGCGACATAAAAGACTTGAAAATAAATGAGGTCGCCACCATCGCTTTCTTAGCATATTTTGCATTATTTTGATACTAAGCCTGATTACAGCGGCGCCATCGTAATTATATTAGCTAAATAGCATAGTTCTGTTTCTGTTTCTATACCACTGTACCAGCCTTTTTAATAGTCCACTGCAGGACGTAGGCCTACCCACGAAGGGTGATTGGGCCATATCCACCACGCTGGCCCAGTGCGGGTTGGTGGATTCACATACGCCATCGAATTTCTTCTACAGACGTATGCAGGTTGCCTCACGATGTTTTCCTTCACCGTAAAGCCAATGATGTGAAATTCCGTACATAAGTTCCAAAGAAACTCATTGGTACGGGATCGGGATTTGAACCCACGACCTCACGATTGCAGGTCGGGTGTTACTACCACTAGACCACCACGGCTTCCTTGCTACCACGGCTGTTTCTGTTTCACTTTAGGTATTCGATAGAGAGAACGCTTTTTACGTTGCTATACGCTAGCGCCTCTGTAATCGGGCTTACTGTTTTTCCTGTTCCTAATCCACAAAATTACACAAAACGAGAAAAATGCTAGAATGTTAACAATGGTGATTCCAGCAAAAATGTAAATTTAGTTCCCGAATAATTAATATATTCTCTTTTGTGTCGCACTGTATTCGACCTTCTGTCGGGATTGGGCTTTGCGTAGGTTAACTTCACGTGCTAACTTCACAGCATAGAATAAAGTTTCATTCAGCCTATATGCAGGGCCGCGCCGACCTCCGGCAGCGCCAGAATAAATACCCACGAAGCGCCTCTTATTTTTACGAAGCTCAATGTATCAATATTTTTTTATTATTTGTTAATTTTGCCCGATACTAAAATGTTCATCAGTTTATACCTACCTCAGGAATCAACCGATCTAATATTTTTATTTTATTAGGTTTTGGGTCTCTTACTGCGCATAGGATCACAAAATGGGGATTATCGTACCTACTTAGTTATCGGTACTCCCCCTACAAAGAATAACATGTTGTGTAAGTGTAAAATGAATAATTTCGGTAGCGGTGGCGCCCTCATTCTCTTGGCGCCTGTGTGCACCGCACACTTCGCACATAGGGGCGGATCGGCCCTGCCTATATGTTATGTATGTAAGTATGTTAACTAATAACAGTGTACACAAAGATTGTATACTGTACAGTTAGATAGGTTCCTATTGGGCCTATTGGTAAGTGCCTACACCTACTTATAATATTAGGTACCTATTTTCGTCACTACCATTGCCAATAAGATTTATAGCTACATATCTACTGTATAATTTAGCTAATGTCCTCGAATGGAAACCACGGATTGAGAGCAAAGGATACAGGTAGGTCCTGTACCTGTATCGGTACCTGTAAGTAGGTAGGTAAGTAGGTTCATAGAGGCCGAGAGGCTAGCCCTGGTGTCAGAGTTTTTATGCCGCATAAATGCCTCTGACATGGCTAAACGGTTAATACAACCTGGACCTACGTGTCATCCGAGCCATGGTAACGCTTAGTTCCAAATGCCACCTGCGGTCACCCATCCGGAGACTGACTGTGGTGAACGTTGCTTACGTTAGCGTAGTTAAACTACGCTATGAGCGCTACTATAGGGTACCTGTATAACTACCCCTAATATAATATTATGTTCCATACGTAATTTTAATAGCAACCTAAAATATTCCTGTTTTATATACAGGGTTATTTCTAATCAATTAGCACCCTTCTAGGGGCTTATTCTGCACATCAAAACAAACAACTTTTGTTCTACGACTTTCGTCAAAACTCAAAAAAAATTTTGTTGTTCCATAGAAAAACATAGAGTTCACCCGCGACAAAATGTATGGCTGATTTTTTTTTAGTTTTGACGACAGTCATAGAACAAAAGTTGTTAGTTTTGATGTACAGAATAAGCCCCTAGAAGGATGCTGATTGATTAGAAATAACCCTATATATTCATATTTTTAAGTTGCTATTTTTTTTTTATTGGGGGACAACTTACACACTTTACCATGGCGCCTTTAAAATTGGCCACTATTAACATGGGCTATGCTTGTCTATTTCAATGCAAGCATGAAGCAGATGATATAAGGGATTGAATATAACGAAAGTATACCTACCGCAGCACCGCCCACGGCCAGTGCTTTCATAAAGCGCATCACGTGCACCTGCGCATCTCGCGGGAGACATGGTGAACGGCGATCAACGCGCGAGCCATCTGACAGACAGAACAAAACGCGCCGCGACGCCGCGCATGCGTACCGAACGCCCACCATTTGGCGGGAAACATCGATTTCGAATATCGAACTTATTCTTTTAGTAAAGTTTAGTTTTTGGTGTTTACAAGTTGGACGAGACATATTACGGAGGAATTAAAATGGTAAGTGAATTCGGATAATAATTTGCTTATTAGGTTAATATTTTACCTAGGTTTTATAACTATTGGAAGTCTTAAAAGATATTTTAACATACCTACCTAATTAATGTACAAAGAAAAAATAGCGCCAACTTGGTATTCCATTATTTATACCTATATCTATTACATTTGAATCAAATATAACTAGCTTTATAATTACAAAAAACTCTCGATGTTAGTAACCAGTGAAAACAAATATGTTTAAACCCATACAATTTATCGGACCATATTTTACACAAAATATTTTAAGCAAATATAATTGTATCGTCTTCATAACGATAGAGTCTTCAGCGTACCTACCTACTACATATAAATAGGTCCAACGCCCTTTGACGGTCGCACAACTGCGCCTAGCAAAAACACTATCGTTGCTCAGGGGTTGTCTAAAAATAAAAAACATATTTATCGATAAACTAAACTGATTTTTAACCGACTTACAAAAAGTTACTATGTTCGTCTGTATGTATTTTTTGTGTAGGAATATTCATCGATATTTTCTCCAAATTGCGAACCGATTTAAAAAAATATTTTAAGGTTCGAAAGGATGTACTCCCGAGGTGGTCCGATTTAAATTTTATAGAAATTCGCTGAGCCGTTTTTAAAAACTCAATAGGAAAATAAAAATTCTATACATAGATTCGAACTAACTATTCGCATTTTTTACACGATTGAAGTCGGTTGTGCCATTTTTGTGAAAAAAAATTATATAATTGAATGTTGAACGTTGATATATAAGCGACCGTAAGTTTTTCGCTGTCGGGCAGAATCACTAACTCCCCATATTTTAGGGCTCAGTCGCGTTTTGCCCTTGCATATGCCCTGTAAGCTGTAGAGGCCTCAGTGGCCAATTATATAGCTATAGTTATTAAACAAAACTCCCATTTTCTCACGTATCCAGAGTTATTCCTAATCAATTAGCATCCTTTTAGGGGCTTATTCTGTACATCAAAACTAACAACTTTTGTCAAAACAAAAAAAATGTTGTTCCATAGACAAAATATTGTTCACCCGCGTCAAAATGTATAGAACTGCTGATTTTTTTTTAGTTTTGACAAAAGTCGCAGAACAAAAGTTGTTAGTTTTGATGTACAGAATAAGCCCCTAAAATGATGCTATAATTGATTAGGAATAACCCTGTATATCGACATTCGTCTATCTTATCTCTACTACTACTATATTAATACGGGACTTAAGTCCCGTATAATAATGTGATAAGGAGCTCAAATCGCAAAAGTTTAAAAATAAAATTCGTCTATCTCTTCGATAAACACTAGACCACCCTTGATGGACATCGAACAATGTAGGTAAGTACCATTATTATTATTATTTACTACGGGAATAATCGCGCACTAAAATTACGAGATAAATAAATACCTCCTCATGCCTCATTTATCTCGTAATTTTAGTGCGCGATTAGTCCCATAGTATATAATAATAAATCCGAAATTCGTCAAAAATCAGCTGTTCCGCACAAAATTGCTACTAATCGATTGCTATAACTCGATTCCACGACAAAATGTATGAAACGGCTGATTTCTTTTTCTCGAATTCCGGAATGGCCCCGTAGTAAAAGGTGCTCATAATGATTGTTCTTTCGGCTAGAACTGGCTTCGGCGGCACACCTGTACTAGATAACTTTTAAACTAAAGCCTAAAGCGTTTCATATTTTTAAATACTCACATATATAGGTACGTACTTATTAAAAGCGTTTAGTTTTTCGCCTTCAGGCAAAGTTCCCAACTCCCATTGTTTCCTTGCGTATTTTGGCCAAATGGCCACCACGTCGATTAATACCGTCAACCTCTTCGATAAACAGTCTAATGCTCGGTAATTAGACCACGTTTTCAAAAGTCTTTCTGAGCGTCTGGTGGACGCGACGCGTGACTAAAATGCTGGTGTTTATTTGGCTCAAAGTATAAGCATTGCCATTCAGCGTGGCAATGCTGCCAGCATGCTGGGCACGCTGCCAACTGGCAGTGGGCTTGAGCACTTGGATTATCTTTAGACGTACGTAGTAGTGTAGTATTGTCATTATTAGACCACCCTCGATGGACATCAAACAATGTAGGTACATCCTTAACCTGTACCAGCTTTTGTAATAGTCCACTGTAGGACGTTGGCATATCCACGAAGGATGATTCCGTGATATAACCATATCCACCACGCTGGCCCGGTACGGTTTGTTAAATAATGTAGGTAGGTACACAGTGTTGCATTTGTTGACTGCATCGGTGGCGCAGTGGTTAGTGACCCTAACTTCTGGATCAAAGAGGCGTGGGTTCGATCCCATCCAGGGCAAATATTTATGTGATGAACATAAGTGTTTGCTCTGTGTCTGGGTGTTATTTAGTTACTATCTATATAAGTATGTATTTAAAAATATGTATATATGTAGTATATAAGTCTCTGGCAGCCATATCACAAGCTTTGCTTAGTTTGGGGTCAGAGACCGTGTGTAAGATGTCCCAAAATATTTATTATTTATTTATATTTTAAAATTGTATACAGACTCATACATATAAAAACAGAACGCTCAGTTTTTCGTAAAGTCACCATAACTTTTTCGCCTCTGCGTAAAAACAGCAACTCTCATGGTTTTTTCATGTATTTTGGCCTAATGGCCACCATCCGTCCTTAACGTCGATCAATACGACCTCTTCGATAAACATGCTCGGTAATTAGATCACCCTCGATGGACATCAAACAATGTAAGGTCGGTCAGCTGATTAAGCAGGTACTGCACCGGTCTTAGAGATGTCTACAGAGGCAGCGTGTAAACGTAAAGTCGCGTTGCAAGGACAAGAACAATTGTTTAAAAGCTTCTTGTACATTGCAGTGAGTAATATTTGCAAAGAGATATGTAACATTGCAACGTAAGAGAATAAAGTAAAGTAAGCTGTATCAATACACAAGCATAGGTACATTAATAATAATTATCGTGCTTTGAAAAAATAGAGACGTTTGTCCACAAAATGTATGCAGGCTGGTATAATAATAATAAAAAATTCTAACCACTACACTCGTTTCATTTCGAGAAAGTTCATATTTTTCTAAATCTATTACAACAGTTAAAAACAAAAAAAAACCCTCCGATTTTTTTTAAATTGATTTTGAATTTATTAGGATAAATAAATATATTTGGCTCAATAGATAGTTTATCTCTAGCAACCCTGATTAAGTAACCTCCAAATTGTTAAATTAAAGCATTTTTACCAATTAGACACACTTTTAAAGTGTTTTTTTTTCCACATTATACCTACTAACTGGTCACACTGGTAGGTTATAATTTTTAATTTTAGCAAATTAAGTGATGTATGTGAAAGAATCAGCTACAAATGCAAGTAAAATAACGATAGAAGCACTTTATCATTGCTAAACTAGAATAAGTAATAAGCTGTATTGTTATTTTTCATACAATTTATTTTTCACATTCAAAAAAAATGGAGGGGTGAAAAAATCTAAATTAAATATTTTTGAGAAGCCCATAAAACAAGCTTTCAAATAATGTATTTATCATCTTGGTTCGATTTTTCGCTGAATAATATACCACTTGTGGACGTCACCTTTGAAATACTCAGGCTGATCCACGATGGAAACCATGGAAGGCATCGCACGGGTATATAACACAGTACAAAATTATTTGTGTTCTAATTTCTAACTCTGCGTTTTCCAATGCAATGTTTGAATAGATTGATTATACTATTCAGAATGGAGACAAATCCAGAAATCAAATATATATCTTAAAATACGGCTGTTCTATAACGTTGTGTTAGTTACAACTAACACAACGTTTTTTTTACCAGTTATAGTTTTACTCGTATATACAGGGTAGAGAGCTGACGCCGACATTTAATAAAATCATATATAGGTATTTGGCCTTCCGTTTAAGGATTTATTTTCTTATTGCTTTTATGATAGTACCTACTACATGTGGGTCAAATTAATTTCGGCGTCAGCTCTCCACCTTGTATATTCTGTAAATCTTTAAATATAGATTTATATACAGGGTTATTTCTAATCAATTAGCATCCTTCTAGGGGCTTATTCTGTACATCAAAACTAACAACGTTTGTTCTACGACTTTCGTGTTAACTCAAAAAAAAAATTTTGTTGTTCCATAGAAAAATTTAGTTCACCCGCGACAAAATGTATGGAACAGCTGATTTATTTTTAGTTTTGACGAAAGTTGTATAACAATAAGTTGTTAGTTTTGATGTACAGAATAAACCCCTAGAAGGATGCTAATTGATTAGAAATAACCCTGTATATTCTTATTTGACTATTAAATCCATAGTACGCATAGTAGTAATGGCATATCTCTACATGGCTCTATCTATGACCACCACATTACAATGCTAGTGGTATCGACATCCGTTGTACAAGTACAGTATATATATACCTGATTTTATTCCTAATCGATTGGTTTACTTGCCCTTCTTACCGATTACCGATGCGTATCCAAATAAAAGGCTTTAAATTTAGCAAGTAAATATTGGTTTACGTGTAGATAAGGTGAAAACTTACCCAATGTGATTACTCTCTTAAATGTCATACCATCGAAATATAAAGACTAATGTAATATTATTTTTGGTAAGACAAAAATCATTATAAGTACCTTTATACAGGGTTATTTATGGACATTGAAAGCGTTCTAGAGGAATGTATGTGAAGTCGTGACTTGGGTAGTATTATTATATTCCCGGGGCGAAGCTAACGATTTGTTGGTAGGTAAATTTTTTCGTCTTATGTATAAATGCATGTTATTACGGACGAATTTACAGATCTCAAATATATATAAGCAAGTAATGTCACCAACCTCTTAGATACTTGCCCGCGGACAGCGACCTCAAAGCAGTTTTTTTATTTATAATGTAAATATACCTATACCCTATAAAAATATTTTTTAGATGTAAGCAAGTTAATGTTAAAATTTTATATTTTTTTATTAAGGCTTGCCAGGGCCGCGCCGACCCCCGGCAGCGCTTGTGTGCGAATCCCATGAGGCACCTCCTAATTTTTACCAATCTTAAAGTTTCAATTTTTTTTTATTATATTTGTTCATTTTGACCGATAAGAAATATTGTCAATTGCTAAAATGGTATATAGAGTCAAGAATTTACCTCATTTTTGTTTAATTTTTTGAAAATAGGCTGACAATATTTCGTTGGCTGCGCCCTCATTGTCTTGGCGCCTGTGTGCACCGCACATTTCGCACATAGGGGTGGCTCGGCTCTGAGGCTTGCAACTGTCAGTAAAGTAACAAGCTGCAGAAAACCAAATCTTGACGGAAGCTAATTTATTCAGCTGCACCAGGATTGGCTTTTGCGCAGCTTGTAGCTGACGTCACAGCCTCCAAGAAGTTAGATTCGACCTATAATCCACTAAAAATAACATAAGAGGGTATTGTGTAAGTGACAGTGAACGTGTGTTATCCCGAACACGTCAACTATACCTCATAATTCGTCAGGCGGAACCACATAATTAACAACGCCAACAACAACATGCTTACACAATAACGCCCCCTGTTATGGCACTTATCAAGCGATAAGTTCGTTGAAAATAGACCTATTGAACTGGCTATATGGTTTAAGAAGACTTCAGAATTAGGACGGAGTGGAGGGTTTTTGGAAGTAATAGAAGAATAATTGATTGATGTCAGACATAAACCTATCAAAAGGCAGTAGTTAGTGGTAGTAGTTTTAGATTATGTAAGTCTTGTAATTAGTGGTAGTTAAAAAAAGCACTTGCCTTAGTAAAAAAAAACGGACAAGTCAGGTTCGCACATCGAGGGTCCCGTACAAACCCATTGTTAAAATAATTAAAAATCTGTTTTAGCATGTACTAATGAAGTTCTTTTATATGATACCTTACATGATACGATTTACTCACTTTGAATGTTGAATTAATATTTTGAGGCCCTATTTTTTGTGATTCATTCAAAAATGTACAGTTTTCAGATTTATTCCTATATGTGTACTCTGAGACAATGCTTCTCGCCAAATTTCATAGTTCTATGTCAACGGGAAGTACCCTGTAGGTTTTGATTTTTGTGAGTGTCGAGATATGCGGTTTTTTACGACTTAAACGGCTCTAACTTTTTAAACGATAACTAAGAAGTTTTTCTTTTACACAACTGCAAGAAACCATAGATACGAATACAGTTTAAATTTCAACTCGATATCTTTACGCGTTCCCGACATAAAGAGTCTTGATATACACACAGACGGCCAGACGGACAACAAAGTGATCCTATAAGGGTTCCAATTTTTCCTTTTAAGGTACGAAACCTTAAAAAAAAGAAAAAAAAAACAAAAGGCATATTCAAAAGAAAAACAAAAGTGTTTAAAAATCTAAAAGGTCAGGTTTAAACAAAGAAAATTCACACGGGATAAATCGAAACGAAATTTTGCAAATACAGAAAATAGTGACACAACGTACGTAAGGTACATAATTACAGTACCTCAAAAAATCTTCTACGGTGGGCCACAGTTAAGCCCATCAAATTACGAGATATATAGGAAAGGTTCTCTAAAAAGGATGAGCGTGACTTTTGTTCGCGTTTTTATCCCTAACATCTCTATTTTAAAGAAAGGATCTCTGTGCTTCGTGCGGTCTAAGACACGTCCTTCCTCTATAGTTTTCCGCTAAGATCGATCGGAATATCATCTAGCACTTTTCTGCAGTCTTAATCAGCCTTGATCTATGCTTGATCAATATCAAATCTATCATAAGCCTATCAATTCTAACGCCTATAGACAAGTAGGTTAAACAGCCGAGTAATAAAGTACCTTCCATTTAGAGCAGTAAGTGTAATTACTGAGCAAGCCCCTCGGCAATCACGCTTTTGCCAAAACTTATCCGTCAGCCTAATGCTTACTAAAATGGATAGGCACCCATAATTTAGACGTTTTTGTTTATGGGCATGGTATGTACCTACATTAGCTCTCAATTAAAAAGATATCAATAAAACTTGATACTCTTTTAAATTTTATTGTTAGCAATATAACACAGTCATTTGGTTGAAAATATATAGGTTACCTGGAAAGTTTTCCGGGAGTTTAGAAAATTAGCAATTTTATAGATTTTGACGCGCTCTTTCCGAATTTCAACGTTGCCACCTTATAAATTTATGTCATTTTGGAAAAATGGCGCCTTAAAGCAGTTTTTTGATAATAACTCCTTTCCGAAGAATTTTACAGGAAAAACCTATCTATACAAAATACGGAATTATAAAAATCGTTCATTTTGTCTAGAATTTTTTTCATTTTATGTTCTAATTAACTACGCAAATAAATCAATTTAAATAATCAAAACTACTGAATAAATCTGCCGGCTCAGTGGATAGGCCGATACGCGAGTTAAAGTTGCAATAGGCAGGGCACAAATAAATTAACCCACACGATGTAGAAATGACCTAAATAATGCAGCATTAATTTCAAATAGTCCTTTATTGTGGAGTTCTACTAGGATGCCAACACTGAAATGATCAATAATAAGTGTATCAAAACATAAAGTTAATCATATTTCACTATGGAAACTAGCGTGCTAGTTTCCATATGATTAACAACATTAAAATATGATTCAAGTATTAGCACATTTTAATTAAGCAAAGCACAAGTGTTACGCATAATTTTAGTAACTAAACTGCTACTATAGTTTATCATATTGAATTGACATCTTCAATTGTAGACCTCGGATGTTTTAACCGTTCCCCTTTCAGGCTGGTTAAACATTCTGACACTGGGGCTAGACACCCAGCCTATACAAACTTACTTATGTCATAGAGTGCATACACACATATCTTCCTAGATACCGGCTCCTCATATATCAGGGGCCTTATTTTGTAAGCGCTCTGGCGTTCGGCTTCGCTTTTCCTCCCGCTCGCTCTCGCGGCGTGAGTAACTGGCGCGAGCAGGAGAAAAAGCGAAGCCGAACGTCAGAGCGCTTACAAAATAAGGCCGCCGGTCTTGCATTCATACCTCATTACAACATAATAGAGCAACAAACACAACGCCACATCAAAACAAATCGATAGTTACTCGCTCACGATGTATTATAACTGAACTTGTAACAAAGAACGTACCTTCATGTACTTAATTAAGACCAACTTTCATTAAGAAGCTGCCACTTAAACAGCTACCATTCCATTTGTATCGATGCATCAAAGAATTCACGATCTAATCTCTAATTGGATCTATAGATCTTAAAACCATCAATACGATAGTCTTGATAGTCTAGTTCCAAGGCTGCCAAACCAATTTTGAAAGTGGGCCGTAACGTGGAGTTTATTACTTGAAGATCACTGTTCTAATTTCAAACAAGCCTTTAATTTGCGTTAATACTGTTAAATACTAGCTTAAATTATAAGGTCAATTTAAAATTGAAATCTAATGAAGCTTTGGATATACGTCGGTCGTAGACATATAACTTATATACTGACTCTCCTATTTATTTTTATCCACGCATAATAACATACATTTTCATATCATATTGTCCTTAGTGCTGAGTATATAATAAAATGTAAACTAAAAACAGTTTTTAGAAAAATAATACGTGAGTACATATTTCCAATAAAAATTATATATAAATTTACTTAAATATACTTTTGTGTGTTCTCTATTCAAAAGATATATTCCTACCAATAAAAATTAGAAACGATTGTAACAGCTAATTTTATAAGATGAAACAAAAATAGTGACATTTCGGTGTCAGTATTTTTGTTTTACTTATTTCAAATAACGTTTAAAATTAATTTCAAATTAAGTAATTACATAATATGAATCGTCCCTTATTCACATTAAAAAAAATGCTCACATTGTTCGCAGTATTACCAAAGTATGGTCATATAGGTAAAATCAATGAAAAAAAATTTAAGCATCGTATTCTGTTGTTATGTTTGCGAGGCAATTCAAAAAAAAAACGCACGTGACCCACCTTGCCGCCCATAGCCCTGCGGGGTTGGGCGGCATTCTTTTAGCTCATCACTCTATGACGGATGACCTTGAAGTGCTAATAAAATATGTACTAGTCTACAATTTTACAGTAATTAGTGATGATATCTAATAACGAGTAACTGCCGAATTTCTGCGGCACGCACGACCTCGCTGTCCTTCAACGTCTTCAAATAGTCTACATCTCATGCCAATTATATCTTAGCCTTGTCATTCCCATTATTTTTATTGATGAACCTAATGTTATGAGGTAACTATCAATCATCTCGTTTTTATTAGACCATTGAGTTATGGGATAGAGCGCATTCGTGATTGTATGACTATTTACTCAGATTACCCTAATGGATTCCGCGGTTATTACGATTTCTTCGTACAGCAAGCAACTGTAGCACATCATGTATGGATAAATCGTCGCTTTGGTGGTGAACAGAGGTCAACTCACATTTTTAGTTGAATTAGTAACAAAGATAATTACCAATTATTATATTTAAACGGGGATTCAAAAAGGATATTTTCCTTCTACGACTAAATTTTCATCAAAATCGGACCAATGGTTTAGAAGATGTTATAAAAAATATATTTTGTAGTTGACCCTTGTCCCTTAATTGCTCATTATATCAAAACTTTTTTTTCTTTTTTTGTGGGTCGCTCTGTTCACCACCAAAGCGACGAAATATATATTTTATAAAATAAATCCTTTTTTACTAAAAGTTTCAATTCAAAATATTTGGTTTCTTTTTGCATAGTTTATTAGTGACAGCAATTCTTTTAACATTCTACGTTTTAATTTAAATGGTAAGTGTTCGAAAAAATAAATAAAAAGAAATGCATATGAATAAATAGTAGTAGGTGTTTCATATCATATTTTTTGAGAGTCAGTTATAGTCGCGTATTTTTGATGAATTATTTTTATTATTTTTTTCCATTACTCGATTATGCATTTCCCGGTTCTCATGGGCTTTTGAGACTAGAGCTAGAGACTTTTGGTAGGAAATTAAATTGTCTACCTATACCACATGTATACTACGTCCATCTTCATCTCATTCATAGAATTTCCATTGATGATCCTACAAATACATCACTTTTATATTTCTAAAAAAGCCGATGGGAGCTATTTTGCGTTCGACATGTTCGACGCATTAGTTATCTACGTGAGGTAATCTATGATTTCAAGTTTACTTAAGGACATGGTTAATTGGCAATCAAAAGTGCCTTCCGTAGACTCATGTTGTGATTGTTAATTGACCAATAAATAAATATAGTAATCGTAATTGAAAGCTAACTAATCAAGATATTTTAATGTCTTTATTAAACGTTTTTTTACTTTACGAAAAATACACAGTATGATGTTTCTTTAGGCCGGTACGGATTTTTTGTATGAAGCAATCAAAATGTACCTACCATTCATTAAGTGTATAATATAACGTTAGAACGCCTCTTGAATTGATTCCAGTAAGGGTATATTATATAAGCTGTGGTGGTCTAGTGGTAGTGACACAATCGTGAGGTCGTGGTTTCAAATCCCGGTCCCGTACCAATGAGATTTTCGGAATTTATACCTACACGAAATTTAACACCTTTAGGTTTTCGATGAAGGAAAACCGAGGCAACCTGCATACTTCCGTAGAAAACATTCGATGACGTATGTGAATCCACCAACCCGCACTGAGCCAGCATGATGGATATGGCACAAACATCCTTTGTGGGTAAACCTACGTTCTGCAGTGGACTATTAAAAAAAGGCTGATACAGTACAGTACAGGGTCTATTGGTTGTAGAGTATGTAATGCCAAAGACTACAATGACCACTGGGGCGGCCTACGACCCACAGTCAGGCTAGAGATGATGATGATAATGATAATAAAATTACTACATACTTTGATAAATATCGTTATTATAAACACAGTCAATTTTGATGAAACATTTTGAAAATATTCGCGGTGAATTTTCTTTCGTGTAAAAGACATCAACGCACTCGTACAGCAATTCCAATATGTTACAGATACATTTGTACATTGTACAAGCCTCATCCCGCTTTCGTCAATATGTCTTGACTTAAGTCAGTCTCACCGACGTATTTAAATAAATAAATTTGTATATAGGTATATTAGGGGACATCTTACACACGGTCTCTGACCTCAAACTAAGCAAAGCTTGTGATATGGCTGCCAGAGACTGATTTACTACATATGTGTACTGTACTGTACTGTATCAGCCTTTTTAATAGTCCACTGCAGGACGTAGGCCTACCCACGAAGGGTGATACATATGTATACATATTTTTTTAAATACCTACTTATTTAGAAAGTAACTAAATAATACCCAGACACACAGCAAACACTTATGTTCATCACATAAATACTTGCCCTGGGTGGGCATGGAACTCACGTCTCGTTGGCCCAGAAGTTAGGCTCGCTAACCACTAAGCTAACGAGGCAATCAAATTACTACCGATTTGCTTTTAGATATCGCCAGTATGACGCCAAACATGAATATACGCCGAATATGATTTTTTTTTTTTAAATACATAGTTTGAATAATTTTATGCAACATCGATCTTATCGAAGTCCTTATTACGCCAGTAACCGATGCCGTCTTATTTGCGAGCTAATTTGCCATTCTTATGTCAGTCATATTCAAGTATAATACATTGAATATAGCTGCCTAAATTAGCTCATAGGATTAGACGTAGACCATTGGCCAGATTGATAAGTCGATAGTACCATTCAATTCATAAATTCTAATTGGATTTTAATTGAATCATTGAATTGAATGATATCATCTTCTCGTCTAGATATTTCCGCTGTGCTGATTTTATAGTGAATGCTCTAATAACATACTATAATCCTACTAATATTATAAACGCGAAAGTTTGTGAGGATGGATGTATGGATGTTTGTTACTCTTTCACGCAAAACTACTGAACAGATTGAGATGAAACTTTGCAATAATATAGCTTATATATCAGAATAACACAAAGGCTATAAATTATAATGATATATTGCGTATGCGGGCGAAACCGCGGGTAAAAACTAGTTGTACATACTTATGTAGAACCTAGACATGGCGCTAAATAACAATAATTACAAATGCCTGCCGGATTGCCGGACGTAGGCTTACTCGTCAAGGGTAATTGGTCCATATCCACCACGCAAGCCCAGTGCGGGTAGATTCACACCGCCATCGAATTTCTTCTACGGACGTATATGTCCGTATGAAGGTTGCCTCAAGATGTTTTCCTTCACTGAAAAGTCAATGGTGTGTGACCTACCTTTTAATTAACTGAATGAGCTCCCAGTTAGACCTTAATTCCGTACAAAAATATCAAAGAATATGTCTGCTATCTTCCACGAATGCCTTAATTAGTCTCTAATCTTCTTGTTTCATGTCCACACAAGCTCACGACAGGTGTTCAAAGCACCGTAATTGCAAAGTGAACGGAATTAATAGTATCAATAGAAACATCGTGAGCGAAGGTGTGATTTACAATGGCTGCACCGCTGCACTTCTTGAAGAAATGCATAATAGGTATAGCCCAATATAGAACGGGAACCAAGCGACTGTGTGAAGGTCGAATTTTGCAATGAATCGAACCGCATCTGGCAATATAAGTAGTTCCCATTGTGGACCAGTGATGTGGATCACGACTATTGCCAAATGCTCTACTTCCTCGGATATCTTAGTTAAAATTTATAAACGAGGCGCCTTTTGCTGCTAAGGGTCATCTATCAATCATCTTCTGGTGGTACGAAGTGAGGTTTTAGACTCACTTTTTCCTTCTGTATCAATAATGACGTGAATTTTAACACGCTTTCATTAGTTTCACCTGTATGTTTGCTTGCTTGCTTGTTTGTTTGCTTGCTTGTAACCAACCACTTTGAGCTCGATTTTGACCTACTTTGAGCGATCAGATTATCTTCAAACTTTGCACACGTATCAAAGGCCGATGACAATGCATTCCTATAAAAAAAATAAGATGACATCTAAGCGTGTTTTTTAATTATCTTTTAAAACATATATATATATATATATATATATATATATATATATATATATGTTTTATATATATAATATTTTTGGTAGGTACCTACTAAGTATCATAGTAAAAGTAAGTTCGTGTAGGCCGGGTGACTTGCTGTCAGAGTTTTAGACCGCCTGAAGGCCTCTGACATGGCTAAACGGTTAAAACAACCGGGACCTACAATTTGACATGTTATCAAAGCCACGGTGCGCTCAGTTGGAAAATTTCACCCATCCGCGGTCACCCATCCAAATACTGACCGTGCAGAACGTTGCTTAATTTCGGTGATTGCAGACAAATACCTAGTCAATATACGCTACGAGCGCTACTATCACTATAGATAGTATCATGGTAATTCGAGTAGTTGTTGCGACGCCTAAGGAAATCGTTGTCTGGCAACAGTGAGTCAAGGTCACGAAAAATAAATGTGATACCTCTCTATCTCCCTTTTTTCATTCATGATTTTTTATCAAGCCTTTCCCCCCCTTTCTAGCGTCACGTGATCAATAGACGTTCCTTTAATAGTGTAAGAGACCTCCAGACATTCCTAAGTCTGTCTGTCAAAGGCATCACGATTCAGATCCTCACGCCAAATGTAATTAAATTATTCGTGGCTCTTAATTTCTTTATGAACTGAAGCTTTGTAATTGCTTTAGTTTTATTGAAGGAACCTATCAATTAATTGTTTCAGGGTTAAAAGCAGTCGGATTGAAACCTTCAGGTTTTGTTAGCACGCATGATTGTACATACCAACGTGCCTAATCTTGATTTTTTCGGGCTATCAATGACGTCGAGTAGTGATTTTCAGATGAGTACTTTTATGATGAGTAATTTTGCTTAACTTTACCAGCTTGTTGGTTTTAGACTATAAGTTAAGTAAGTGTTTAGTAAAGTAGTTAAGTTTTCTTTACAACACAAAATATTGGCTGATCCTCTGTGAGCTGATCGGATACAAACTCTACTTCTCCTCTATATTTCTCTTAAAAACATAAAATATGAATAACAAAGTTATATCTACATATTATTAAACTATTATTTATTTGTCCTTTTTCTTAAATCTACACAAATAAATAAAATTGGAGTGTCTGTTTGTAATATTGAAATAACCGTTTTTTACTACATAAGTACATGCATATGAATATATATATGGTACATACACCAAAATATTTTTTTTTACAATTTTTGTCTGTCTGTTTATTCCGGCTAATCTCTGAAATGGCTGGTCCGATTTTGACGGGACTTTTATTGGCAGGTGGCTGATGTAATAAAAACTAACTTACGCTACGTTGATCGACTGTTAGGCGGACGAAGTTCGCCGGGTCAGCTAGTAGATAATATTTTTGCGCGGTAAATTATAGGTGATAAGTACAAAAGACATCAACGCGCCCGTGCCTCGACTTGGCCCATAATATTTTACACAAAAAATAGCAAAACCGACTTCCATCGTGTACAAAATTCGAATGGTTCGCTCGATTTGATGATTGATATTTTAACATTAATTTTGATTTTTAAAAATGGCGTAAAATGAAAATATAATCTTTCAAACTAAAAATGACATTTTTAATTCGGTTCACAATAGGCTAAGATATCGATTAACACACACAAAAAGATATACATACAGACTGTATGTATACAGGGTTATTCCTAAACATTTAGCATCCTTCTAGGGGCTTATTTTGTACATCGAAACTAACAACTTTTGTTTTACGACTTTCGTCAAAACTCAGAAAAAAATTCAGCTGTTCCATACATTTTGTCGCGGAGAACTATACTTTTCTATGGAATAACAAAATTTTTTTTTGAGTTTTGACGAAAGTCGTAGAACAAAAGTTGTTAGTTTTAATGTACAGAATAAGCCCCTAGAATGATGTTAATTGATTAGAAATAACCCTGTATATTTTTGTGTATGTTCAACGAACCTCCTCCTTTTTGGAAATCGGTTCAAAAGATGTTTTATCTACTATTAAAAAATTATTTAGTTATTCATTTGTTCATAGGCCAGCAGTGTATTCTGATGTGCCCATATCAAGCAGTGTCGAATGAAATTAGTATTTATCTGTCAAGGAAATTGTTTCCTTCTTTACCCAAGGGTCCGGTCTATTTTATAGTACATTGTTCACCGAGAGGAGAAAGTGACCGATCACCGTCGAGGGTGTCGTTTGAAACCCGAGCCGTAGGCGAGGGCTTTAAAACACCCGAGATCGGGAATCGCACTTTCTCTCGAGTGATACATAGTGCTTTATACTACACCTACGAGGAAAATAAATTCTACGAAAACTGAATCCTCAAACAACACACAAATTGAAAATGGCGCCAATGGCGTCTGCAATTTTCACATGTTCTTTTTTCAAATTGTTTGACACCATCCAACACATAGCTAGTGGCCAGTGTCATTTTGCGAACTTGGAGATAAAAACTCACTGTAAAAACTTTTTGGCTTTTGATATTTAGGTTACCAGCGCATAGTCTTACCCAAAATTAAAAAAGAAAAACCACGTAAGAAATGGATTTTCATACACTTTTCTCTCCCGCTCAGATGCGTTTTCTCGCCGCATATTTGTTCGATATGCAATGACGTACTTTCTACCGTAAATTTGATAAAGTATCAAGGTACTTTCCGAGCACGTGTAGTATAAAATGTATTTATAGTTCTTGCTGAGATGACATCCTCAGGCATCCTATTCACCTATAAAATGTCGACATTTTTGAACAACATTTATTCTTACTTATATTATAAATCCGAAAATGTGTTTGCTGGTTTATTGGTTTGTTCCTCTTTCATTCAGCAACGGAGCAACAGATTGACTTGATTTTTGGCTTGGACATATAACGCGGTCACATTAACTCGACGCATTGCTGGAATTTTTAAGCAAATTTTACTCGATCTTAAAAAACAGGTAGAAACTTATCTTTTATAGATGATGGTTCGGAACCTTTCGTACGGGAGTCCGACTCGCACTTGGCTAGTTTTTTGCACACCGTACTTGAGCGCCAAAATAACGTCACATGGTCAAGCGTCTTAATGTGACCGCGTTGTAGTTTAAAAGACGGATAGTGACATAGGCTACTTTTTATCCCGAAAAAATAAAAGGTTTCAATTCTCCGTGGGATAGCACTACAACGCGCGCGAAGTCACGGGTAGAAGATAGTTATGCATATACTAAATTAAGTTACAATACCTTTAATGTGAAACATAACTATGAATGCTACTACACTTGTTTAATCTACTTTAGTCATGCTTTGTTTACAAAATAAAGCTTTAATGCTTTTAAAACCTTCGAGATCAATTAATACCGATTGAGCGTACCATTACGAGTGCAGGTAAATAATTTTGTTATTGATCTAATACTTACCTTAACCCAATTTTCTGTATGCCTTACGTAGGATATGATGATAGTTATTTTATAAAACATCTAGATTTAATCTTCATGCCATAACTGTATGATTAGTTTTATATTCCATAAAGTTCTTACCTGGCATCATAATAATTATTTGATTAGCGTAAGAGAATCAACAATTTTAAGAGTAAATAGGTACTCACTAGATATTGTAGGTATTTGCTCTACTGAGTAAGTATATTATCTCAGATCATATCATTACACTGAGTACTGTCAGCTCACTCCACATAAGTAAAATCTAGGAGAAAGTCGATTTTAGGTGTTTTTTGGGTTAATGTAATGTACATAGATTGTTTCAATATTGTAGCACGTACGCTATCATCGATATTTTAGTTATCTTGCGCGAGCCATAGTGAAGAAATTTGCTCGTAAAAGAGGTGACTGCCGTAGCTTAACAAAAAAAATATATGACGGGGAAAATGTTCAGCCATTCATTTGAACTCAAATGCCACTCTGTGCGTGCGTTCAATCTCCCAAAAGACACTTTAAAAATAAAATTTCGCATCTAGCTTATTATGTTTCAATTATGAAATTTCATAGCGCATGTGATTGCTACAATACAATAAAATTAACTTCATCATTCACCTCAAAAATAAAGTTAAAACAAATTAATTGCTTAATTATCGTGCCGGACGCTGATCCAACTGAGAATAAACCTACTACTAATCAGCTACACTCAGTTTGTTTATTTTAGACACGTCTTTGATCGTGTACATTTGCTTTTATGTTACTTTCGCTGTCAAGGCACCTACCTACTTACTACCACGTGTACAATTGTACCTACCTAGTTAGAATCTTAATGAGGCGGAACAGAATTATGTTGATGTTCTTGGACATTTTTGATGAAACCGCAAATGGGATATTTGTTACACGAATTCGCCTTGAGGGAATGATTCAGTGTCTGATTTTTCATTATATCTCGACCTAGTAGATAGGTACTTAGAATTAATATGTAGATCAGTATAACTACTAGTGCGAAGCATCGCTATACGAGTAGACTTTTTCATATTCTCCGTTTGGTAAAACGGCGGTTGGTCATCTAGTTTTTAGGAATACTTTATAAGATTGTTTAACTAGTAGTGTTCTAGTAGTTAGAGTATCTAGAGTCTAGATAGAACTAACTTATAACGTAACTAGTTTTTACCCGCGGCTTCGCCCGCGTGATGTTTTGATTTTTGTGCTATCCCATGGAAACCCTTTTTTTATCCGGGATAAACGTAGACTATGTCACTTTCCGGCTTTTAAACCCAAGGCCCTACCTTACCACCCTTAATAAAGGAGGTGGGGAATAAAAAAAAAAAAAACTATTTGACGGTTGTTCGATTCAACAGTTGTTTTTTATTACATTTCTTAAAGCGCACTCTAGAATAGCTCGCAGATAGCAGAATGTTTCCTACTTACTTAACACTTGTCGATATATTATTATAATTTATACAATATTATTATAATCACATTTACGCAATATTATTATAATTTATAGCTTATGTGTTATTCTGATATATAAGCTATATTATTGCAAAATATCATCCGTTCAGTAGTTTAGTAACAAACATGTTACTTTTTCTCGTTTAATCGTATTACAGGTATATCGTCTTTAGTAACTATTGCAAAACAACATTATGGAGCCAGAATCTCTATCGATAAAACGTAACGCGTTAAGTATTTTTTTTACGTGAATTTTGTTCGGAAAAATATTTTTAAATATCATATTACATTAAAATGAATTGAATGAATAAACCGAGTGTAAGTTATGTTATTTGAAAAATATTTTCACACGAATTTCTTAAACATTAAGAGCAAATTAGAGCGTTAGACGCAAGTTTTTCAGATTTTCAGATTTCAGAGATTCAGAATCATCCTGAAAAACTGAAATTTGGACAATTATTGCATATTTTTCTTTGATATCAGCTGATATTATAACATTTAATTCAAATTAATTGAAAATGTAAGGTATCGTAGAAAAATATTACAAAAATATCTAAGAAGGCATTTTGGATTATAAATGATATCCCCTTATAAATCACGTTTATATAATAATAAGCATTATGATGGCCTCATTACCTTCGATAGACTTACTATCAAAATTTCCTACCATAAAATAACATTAAAATATTTCAGGTTTGTCTCAATTTCATCCAAAAGCATTTTATGCGGCCATTTGTAACGGTTTTACGTTCAAGACCACACACCGATGTTACATAAACCACTTCAATACGGTTAATAATTTTCGTCGTATACTTCAAAATATGGGTATTTTTATAGTTATCGTTATTAAAGAAGGTTTCACGAATATCACATGATCCAAGTTTTATTCGATTTACGAGTTTATTATTTTTTAAACTGAATTATATAAGATGTTTTGCATTCACACACACACATACTTATCACTGTGACCAACTTTTACTCTAGAGCCGACCCAGGAAAAAAATCAGCAGTCTTATAAAAAAAATCCATTGCCGTTCGAAATTCGAAAACAAATTGCAAAAGTTGGTCATAATAACAAGTACAATACCAGTCCGCCATTTAAGGATGAGGAACACACAATATAATCATAATCATTTTATTCATAACGTTAGTTACAAGTCAACAGAAAGGTAATCTTACTAATAAGTATCGTACTTAAGTACCAAATAATACATTAAACATAGTTACATCATTCTAAAAAAATTAAAAAGATACGACAAAATAGTTAACCATGTCAATATTCAATTCAATGTCAATTACAAAAATTACAATTACATTTTAATGTCATAAATTCATCGTAGCTGTAGTTGTATGTATAAATCTGATAGGTTTTATATCGGATCACGTAAATTTTACTGTCGTCTGAGACTGAGTCATCCAGATGAGCTGATGCAATTGAATTAGTTTTATGTGAAAGTTTATTTCCATTTCAATGGCGGCGATCTTTGCATGTATGACCTCAGAAATTGCCGTCTCGAGTACTTAAGTCGTAGACGTAAAGTTGTTATTTTATCCGTTCTTCCATGTCTTGTTAGCAAATATGTACTTTAGACGTGATGCAAGCACCGTTCAGATTTAAGAAGGTACAATTTCGACAATACGACTTGCTATAAAGTTACGGACAGAGACCAAAAAAAATATTTACTTACTTTTGCAGTCAAAAAAGAATAAGGTTTATGCGCGAGCCATGCGACTTCGATTTCATCTGATCAGGTTCAAAAAAAATAAAATTGTTGTCACCTATCAGATTAGTATTGTTTACTTTACAAAACTACGGAATAAGTTTGGATAGAACGCGATAAAAAACAATATGTTGTGATGAGGTAAATGCTAATTAGCATGGTCAGTAAGTAAGTATGTATTACGTTATAAATTATTTATCATCATCATCATCAGCAGCAGCTGTAACAAGTCCACTAATAGACCTTATACATAGGTTTATTTTAGATACCTATAAAGATCAATTGGCAACGTCTTACATCCAACGCCTTCTTGCGGTCAGGTTGTCTATCCACACCTCCACGATATGCAGTGACCTGCGGATCCACCTGCAGATAGTTGGAATAGTGGTAATTTTGACCTTTGATAAATTAATTGGACAAAACAATGACAGAATGGTCGCCGCCTACGTGATGGTAAATGAAGCGTGGAACATAATATCCACCGTAACTCGAAGGGCCGATATTAAAATCGCGCGTCGGACTTAGGTAACAGTACCATCAGTGGTACTGATCAATGGTGCTAGCGAAGTATACATACGTGAGTAGTACCATCAAGGAACTAATCAATAAATAAATAATAATAATAAATATTTGGGGACATCTTACACACGGTCTCTGACCCCAATCTAAGCAAAGCTTGTGATATGGCTGCCAGAGACTGATATACTACATATACATATTTTTAAATACATACTTAGATTGATAGTTTCTAAATAAAACCCAGACACAGAGCAAACACCAATGTTCATTACACAAATGGTTGCCCTGGGGATCGAACCCACGCCTCTTTGACCCAGGAGTCAGGGTTACTAACCACTGAGCCACCATAGCAGTCAATGGTACTACTGACAGAAAACCAGATTGACGCAGGACCGAGATGATTGGCGAAAAAAAAACAGAGCCTGGACTAAGGGCTCGCGTAGTTTATTTAAATTTTCGCGTTCACGTGTGGCTCCATACATTTTGATTAGTTCTCCCTCGTTTCCGCGAGGGGCGCTATACAAAAATGTATAGAGCCATACGGAAGCAGCTGCAGTTTCAATTTACGTGTAAACTTGGAGTAATCCCTCTGGTCTGTAATGCTCAGCTCGGGCTAAAAAGGATGATGATGATGAAAAAATCACCTACTATCAAACTAATAAATCATTGCCCTGTGAACTAGTTCACAGGAATAGCGAATTCTACAAATAGAACCATATGACTCCATGATATCCATGTTGCCAATTCCAGTGTTACATTCACAGTGAATGGATTTGTTCCAATCTATGTGTCACGTCACGACATATCACGTCATAGACCTCATAAAATACCATACTCGTATCTAGCGGCGAAGTGCCTTTTTATGTACAATTTTATCATTCGATTAGGATAATTTTATTCGCACGAAATGAATCCAACCTTTAGTGAGCAGACTAAACTTTAGTGTGACGACTAAACATTGGCTTGCATTAAATCAAGTAATCTAAAGTTCTTATTGACATAAAATAAGGCACATGAAAAATATTGAAGCCTCTGGTTCTCGAACTACCCAGGGGCTGTGCTACGAGAACCAGCGACTATTTACTAGCATTGGTACAGTGTTATTATGAAATGGCACTGCTAAGATTTGTTACAGTAGTCGCTACTTCTGCTATTCGACGTATATGTATTAGGGTTTATACCAAGAGTGAAATCAAAATATATTAAACTGAACTAATTAATATAGGATTATAGTTTAAGGCACAGTAGCCCCAGAATAATTGGTACCCTGGTCCAGAAAAATGGACAGGTTATTGAGAAGCCGATATATAAATGACACTTTGTAAGGACATGGTGTATTTCTATACATCATAGGCACATATTCTAGAATATAATTATATTCATCATTTACAACTTACGTTTACGAGATCAACCGAACACAGTTTATCAAAAGTTTGGTTGAAGTACGCGGCAATGGTGCCCAGCTATTATTTCATGCTCGTTACCGTGGAGATCATGGGTAGCTGGGGCGCTGAAGCCAAATTGTTAATTTCTAAAATAGGGCGCAGGATTCGGGAAAGAGGAGGTGACTCCCGTTCTACCTCGTTTCTGGTGCAAAGAATGTCCATCGCCATCCAACGCGGCAATGCAGCAAGTGTTATGGGCACCTTTGCACCAGGAACGAGGATGGGTGGGTTATTTGATAATTTTCTAAGTAGGTGTATATATTTTATTTTCTGTTATTGTTGTTATTCATATTTAACAAACCTTACTCTCTAAGCCATGTATATATTTAAATAAACTGTTGATCAAAAGTCAAGGAACTTTTTGTACAGAGACTAGAGAAACATTATTGTCTGTGGGAATAACTGATTAATTCTTTTGATACGTCAGGCACATACTGTAAAAGCTGTTCATAATGTACATAGAGCTCCTCTTAGCTTAATAATAATAACCGCTATGTGTAACTCTCCCTAAACTCGTAATTCTCCGAACACTAGACCTAGCATCTGTTTAACTGAATATTCACAAGACTAAATCTCGATTCGTTCTTGACCTATTTTCTTTGCGCAAACTTTGTTAGTATTTAGATACTAAACAGTCTTGCCAAAAATCGGTTGACAAATAGCGACAGCAAAGAACATGTCCACAAAATGTATGGAGGCTGGTATAATAATAACCAAAAATTCTAACCACAATACTCGTTACATTTCGAGAAAGTTCATATTTTTCTGAGTCTATTACATCAGTTAAAACAAAAAAAGAGCCCTCCGATTTTTTTTTAAATTAATTTTGAATCTATTAGGATAATTAAATATATTTGGCTCAATAGGTAGCTTATATCTAGCAACCCTGGTTAAGTAACCTCCATTATTGTTAAATAGAAGCATTTTTACCAATTAAACACAGTTTTTAAGTGTTTATTGTCACATTGTATCTACTAACTGGTCACACTGGTAGGTTATAATTTTTTATTTTAGCAAATTAAAAGATGAATGCGGTAGAATCAGCTACGAATGCAAGTAGATAGAAGCACTTTATTATTGACAAACTAGAAATAATACAGAGTTGTATAATTATTTTTCATACAATTTATTTTTCACATTTAAAAAAACTGGAGGGATAAAAAAATCAAAGTTAAATATTTTTTAAAAAGCCCCTAAATCAAGCTTTCAAATGATGTATATATCATCTTGGTTCGATTTTTGTCTGAATAATATACCACTTGTGGACGTCACCTTTCCACCTTTTTGAGGGACCCCTCTCTCCCGCCCCAATAAAAAATCGCCGACGGCAAATAAACCCGTGTACCAAGTTTTGTCTAGATTTGTTGAAAAATCCGGACAGACGAAAGCAAAGTTGTCGAGTCAAAACTGAGACTCTCGTTTGCTCGATCAATAAATATTACTAACAGAAGTCGAGCATACCTTGCTCATCGCGATTGAAATCTAAGAAGGAACCTAATGGCTACTACATTCAAATGTGCACTAATTTCGAAGTTATGTAGCCTTTATCAAATTTAATGTAACTGGAAACCTAAGATATCCTTCTATTAGAGTAATGTAACCGTATTAGTGTTTCCCAACAAAATTGTGTAGGTAATATCGGTTATCAGGTCGTGACGACTGCCTGAGGTGCTTACTACTTCGAACATGCATATCAGTATATAACTCTAAGCTAATATGACTAAGCCAAGTCAGCGGCCTGTGGGGTTCCCAGAGGCGGCTAATTAACTCTGACACCAGAGGTGGTAACACCTCACACGAAAAGAAGAGTGTATAACTACAAAAGAAGATTTACTTTAGTATCTAACCACCATTAGTAAATTATTTACCACTAGGCAAAAGCTTTCCTTCTAGCTTAGCATGCGACCACGAAAGCCACAAAAATAACTATTTACGATGTGTGAAAAAGTTAGAGATAAAATTAAATATTAAATAATATACTTTGCCATAACGCTGTTTTGTTCTGCCACGTCGAAAGAAATATTTCGTGGTGCGCATCCTAGCTCGGCAGGAGAAAATTTCCCCGTCTACATTTCGTAAAGTTCTTGAACTTAGCTATAAACGCAGCGTAAAATAGCACGTCTACCGACAAAGTGGGCAGATGGCCTGATTGACATTGCACTGGATGCAAGGCGCTTCTTACCTGTCGTATTGGGAGAGAGGTAGGTTTTTTTTAAATTTGTTTATTGTATATATGTATTTATATATATACTCCTTACCCCCAACATAATTAGGGAAGTTTTTTAATTAATTATTTACATGCTAATGTTTAATTATACAATAATATTTGCATGAGAATTATATACACAACTTAAGAGAACCAATTAAGAAAAAAGAAACATAAACTTCAAACACCACAATCAATATCAGCAATTTTGAAAACGAGACAGTTATTCAGACAATGTTTGAAAAAAAAGCCTGAGTAACATACGTTGTTCAAAATGTTCTCTTCAAAGAGGTAGGTTTGACATTATCATATCAGCTGTCAGATGTCCAGATTGAGTGGATTACAAGATGCCAACTCTGACCACACACGATCCCAAAGGTCCCCGTTTGGTAGGCTCTTACTGTAGGCATGGGATACCGATACCGTATTCTATTGCCCCGGCATCAGGGGAATTTTTCTAAGGCCTATATAGCCTAGATCCTAATCGAGGCCCTCGACGACCCGTAAGTCGTAATAAGGTAAATCAGGCTTGATTATGATAACGTGCAATTCCATATTTGCATGATACTTCATTACTTTCAAGATCATCTCCATGATCCATAATAACCCTAGGTGATGAATGTCTGGAGATTAAACCAAAGGCCCCACATTTGGTATGTACTTATTTCAGCAAATACCCTCTTACTGGTATGTACTTATTTCAGCAAATACCCATAAGGGTATTTGCTGAAATAAGTACATACCAGTAAGACCGAAAGTACCCGAAGTACCGACCGGTATATTTAAATTTACATTTGCATTTATTTATATCCTTTGCTAAAGTAATAGAACAGAAAATATAGTAAAAGGTATTTCAACGTAAAGTATCTTGTTAAAATTGGGGACTGGATTAAAAAAAAACCAGGAGGCAGCCTCAGACCAAATAAAAAATCAAGACAGTACGTCGTGAACAGACAAGTGAGGCCGGTTTTTTATACATGTGTGAGTGCGTCGGTGTTGCGTCGCCATAGTTCGACTGACGTGCCAAGGCGTAGTTTCGTTGTACGTATAAGTAAAATGTGTAATTGTATGCATGGCGAGGCGTAGTTTTGCTGGCCTCACTTGATTGTTCACAACATTTTTTCTTGATTTTTTTATTTGGTCTGAGGCGGCACCCTGTTAAAAGTCCGCCAGTATGTGGTTGTCAACATCGCTAAACCAGAAAATATCGATACAATAACACTGCGATTAAATCTATATGAAATATAGAATAATATGTAAAAGAACGCCGCTAGTTTTCATATAAGCCAGTGGTTATTTCTGTAATTTTCACAATCTGAATCTGCAGAGATTTCATTTTTTTCAAGTCACAAAAATCCAAGGTACTCGTATCTGATACTTATTTACACTTTTCCTTCGCGAGAACGATAAAGTATCACACTTATTATTTACTCGTAGCTTAGTCATAACATGAACTTGACCGATTTTAGTACTTAGCGCAATAACTGCAAGAGATCTTTGTCATATGGAGCAAAAATCAACACTATTTAGCCCACGTTCAACCTACGCTATCATTAACACGTTCAAAACGAACCCGTCAAAGAAACTTCTACTGGTTGCAAGTAACTGCTGTATGACTTGAGTCGAAATTCATTAAAGTATTAAGTAAGTAGGTAGAGTATGTTTCATTGACACAGAGACGAGTCAATAAATCACTACATTCACTTGAATTGAACTAAAATACGCTACTGGTTTCAAACGTATACAATTTGTTGTACCATTATGAAATGTGATATGATACCTCCTACAGAATACAAGGAAGTCATGGTGTGTTTACAAGCATTAGAAGGGCGAGAGAGAGCGGTTGTAAATTGCTTTTTGATATATCTATTGTGTGTAAAAGTAAACATGTCCCTTGAGGATTGATGGCAGCTATGAGGCGGCGAAAGCTTGAGCGTTGCTCTAAATGGTCTGATAGGTTTTCAATCGGTTTAATGCATTGAACAATACGAGGTAACTGCGAATTTATTAGCAATACTCTAAGATGATGTAGTTGTACTCGTCGTCATGGCCAACTTTTACTGTAATACCAAAACCGAAACCGCAAAGAAATTAGTTATTCTACTCAAAAAGTTTGATGAACCGCCACAAGTTGTATGGAACAGCTGTTTTTTTCTTCGCGTTTTCGGAGTTGCTCATAGCGAGGAGTACAGCTACATAAACATTTTTTTCATACCACTTGCTCGAAAATGACTCATTGTATGTCGTACAATCTCAACGTAAACTAAGTCAGTATTGTCTAACACAATCTAGAGGGTTACGGCAGGTCAATAATGTTGTAAGAAACTCCCTAGGGAGTAAAGTGATTTAAATTTGGAAGGTCTAATTAGGATGATTTTTTTTTAACTTAGAACATTTAAGGACATTGTAAAGAGGTTTTCATTTGTAAAATCGAATAAAGCCTCTTTACATTGCACGGCAACGGGCATCGTAAGGAGGTTTTATTCGATTTTATAGAATAAAAACTCATTGCAATGCCCGTGTTTGGCTATGTTTCCCCGTTCGGGAATTAACTTATTAAGCTGGAAACATACTATCAGACGCGGCTTACGGACGCGACTGACAGCCGCGACCTAGACTATGAAAGTACACTGAGCCGTGCACACTATCGGACATAAGTCGCGCACGTCACCTTCGGACGACTTTGAGCGTTCGGACGTCCGAGAGCGATCTGGCACACCGGATGTTTTAAGACTGTGCTCATAGCTAAGCCGCGGCTGTCAGTCGCGTCCGTATGTCCGTATGTTTCCGGCTTTTGTCTTATAACACCCTCGCTGCGTTCGGGAGTTAACTATAGAGTCCCTCGCTACTTCCCTTCTATGTATAATCTAAGCTCGCTACGCTCAGGGTCCATTAAGTCGCGTAACGTAAGACACGGTACATAATCTACTATTAAACTTTGTATATCGAACATACAGAGAGCAAAAAACGGGCATGCTGAAAAGTAAACAGAAGCAATATGAGCAATATCTGCTCATGTCAATGACCTGGTCCAAAAGGCTTTAAAATGCTCATATAAAAATTAGTGGTATTTCATTCAAAGGCCCTATTCCAATGCCATAGCAGAAAAATCGTCTGCAGCGGTGCACCTGCAAGACTAGTTAATTTGAACACTCAACTTAAAAACCTCCAATTAAAGATCCGTCTTCGCTTTAAGGAATGGTAGGTTTGAGTCCATTAAGTCCTAGTAAATTCCGTTGAGAGTAGCTCGGAACAATAGGTATACTTAGTATCGTTTTGTTCAGTCCGCGGTACTTGGACAAATCGATGCAATTTGATAACAATGCGCATCAGGTCCAGACTATTGTTTGTCTTTGTGATCGTACTTTTGTCTATTAGATCATTCATTTAATCAGTATACTTCTTACCGGTATTATGTAGGTATTGTAGATAGATGATTAACTAGTACGTTGGAATTTAAGAGCTATATCAATAGTGCTCATCAACATTGTCATACTGGTACGCGTGTGATAATGTTGAACATGGATATTAGCAAGCGAACTCGAGTCTTTCCGCTAAAATACATCATAAGTATCTCTCCAAATGTCGAGGAAATAAGTATCTTCTAGGTAGGCGTGCTACACCCAATACGTAGTATTATTATATCTTCTTTGACCCTAGACTGCACATCTGCTTATTATCAAGCAGTGTCTAGTCAAACTGAGTCAAATTATTTGAAAAAAAAAAAACAACGGGTTGCACGCCGGGAGTGCCGGCAGAAGTGAAAACTTGAACATAAAAAGCAAATCATTTATCTGGTCAAAAATGCGCCGCTTAAACGAAACAGCAAGAAGCAGGCATACATTTTCGCCGCGCGGAAGAAAAAGAGAGTAATGTTACTTCCTCTCTACGCCGCGCCAGCGGTCTACTCTCCTTCCGTCTTATGATTTTTGATCAGCTTACATGTCTTGACGCGAGTTTAACATTTTTTACCCATCCTGAAAATTGCAAAACGTCGCTAAAGAACTTCTCACTCCAAAAATCCTCTTCGAAACAGTTTTTTTTGTGAAATAAAGGTTGCTTTACATGTAGTGTGTTCCTTTGATGAGTTTACCTTATAGATCTTACTCTACGCTTGTCAGTCCCTGCTTGTTTATCAAGATGTTTTCATACTAGGTATGTCACTAGCTCGCTAGTACATGCTATGTGTATTTAACCCAAGGCTCGTATTACCAGAGGTGAATCCAGTTTTCTATGACCCTCCTGGCCTTAGAGCTGCTTAGCTTCCTGCCTTGTGATAGGTATCGCGCGTCATGTGACAGATTCAACCAGTTCTGATAACAATCGTTGAAGCAAGTTCCGTTAAGCACCTCGCCGCTTCAGATACTTTCATTTTGGCACTCGATGCTTTCAAAACAACTAAAAAAATGTTGTCCTTTAATTTTTTTCTACTTTTGACGTAATACGTGTGGCATATGCAGGGCATATAACAGGGAGGACAGATGACCGATGGGATTGAAAAGTTCTCAAGTAGAGACCACGTAACGGCAAGCTCAGTGTAGAACGTCCACTCACCAGCTGGACTAATGACCTCATCAAGATCGCGCTGGATAGCTTTGAACCGGTGTCATTAGAGATTGGAGATTCTTATTAGGAGGCCTGTGTCCAGTAATGGAAGTCTTATGGCTTGCGGTTGGCTAGATGGTATAATGCATATACCGCATCCCTTACTAAATAATCAAAGTAGGTAGGTAGGTATCTTGACAAGCGTAACTAGAAAATTAAATGCTGCATAAAATCTGCAATTTATCTTTCTCCGACTTCACTTAACAATGAATTGCAAATGAAATGGCATGTTAGTGAACGGTTCCTGCGAATGAATGAACGTGGATAGTTTAAATTTATCTACGCCGGTTTTGAGATTTCCGTTTTGGCAAGAATGAGTGATGTTAATGTCCTAATGCAGAAAGGTAGCATAATATAGATTGCAATTATGAAATTGGAAGATGAATTGAATAGATCTACAAACGTTTACCAAAGGTTGAGTTCTTGAGAATTTGAGACAAACTTTTAACCTCGGTAGGTACGAGTATCTAGGTATTTGATGGTTACATAAAAAAAATTAAGGTTGAATTCATGTGGACACTTACATAATTTTCTATAAAATAAAATCAAATCGTTGATAGCTAGAAAAAATGAAAATGTTAAATGTAAAGAAAAAATGTTAATGTAGAAAGGAAACAAAAAAGGTAGACGGATGACCTCATGAAGACCGCAGGATCGCGCTGGATGCAAACCGGTCTTATTGGAGATCCATAGGGGAGGCATATGTCCAGCAGTGGACGTCTTATGGCTGATGGATGGATGAGAACAGCACCAACAGCGGGCTTATTAAACTATTTTCGTTTTTTTTTTTTAATTTATACATTTTTGTTACTAAGTAGCTATACTACTTCCTCGTGAAGTGCTTTCAAAAAGTCTATGGAGTGACATGGAAACTAGGTAACTACTTACTGCAATTTTTGTTTGCAAATAAATTCAAACTATCCTCAGTTATAGCAAGACGAATTATAATAAGAGTAAGAATAATAAGTTATATAAGAAGTTAGACAAAAGTACTCTATTGTCTATGGTTATAGTAATAGTTCCAAAGCTACATTCTGAGTACAAGTTCTTAAGTTTCGTGCGGCTCGTGCCATCCGCTCGTGTATCAACTTTTTGTCGGCTGATTAACATCCGTCACCATCCAAACCATATCAGGCATCCATCCGATAGACCTGTAAACAGCACTGCCTTTCGTTTTAAAAGCGCAGTAACCACAAAAAAGCTAATTTTCCCGTTCTGTTGCAGTAACAAATATTTTCGAGACAATTTACTTTAATTACACTCATTAGGTATTTATTTCAACAAAATGTAATGATGTTTTTTTTTAAATTGAAATGGTTGTTATTACATTAGATTACTTTAATTATGTTATCTTCATTTTCTTAGAATAAAATTCTGTTTAGTTACCTACTATATTAAGTACTTAGTTAAATGGCGGTCAATACTCAATAAGAAGTATCTTTGTTAGTGTAGTACATATAAAGCTAAACTACTATAGTCATAAATAACAGAACAAAGAAGTTATTGCCGTTACAACTCAATATTTTATTATTATGGAACTACTAAAATTTTAGAATTCGTTGAGTAACAAAAGCCAGTCTATAGGAATCATAGTTATTGTCTTGTCTTGTTATTTGTATATGTAATTACTGAAAAATAATCAAAACTATGATATTTAAAATATGTCATACCTATTTTTAATTTTATTATAGTGAAATAGGGTATTATTTTAAGGATTTGGTATTTTACTCTTATTTAAACACTATATTTGATATCGGAAATATATTTTTATAATATATATTTTAGCTTTTCAAATTATTCCTCACTGCGTTGCAATGAACACATAATTATTTTTTTAACTAAAACGTAATAACCGAATTCATAGTTAAATCAATTAAATACAGAATTTAAAAATTACTATCAATAAAATCGTTTATAACCAAAAAAGTTTCAGATGTACTTTTTATTCCGAAAAAAAAAGTATCTCATATAAAATAGAACGAAAACCAAAATATCACGCGAGCAATAGCTAGTACCTAATTGACCGAAGCGAAGCGAAGGTCTCTGCTTCACTTCACTTGACGATTTTACTTTCGTCAGACCTAATTTTGATTTTTCTCTATAGGTCGCATTTTTCAATGAATATCGACGAAACTTGGTACACAGGTTCAAGGTTAATGGATTTTTTTTCGTTGGTGATTTTTGATGTCACGCTATTTATCAGCTCATTTCGATACTATTTGGACATATATTAGGATCGTTTACTATCTAAAGTGAACCAAATCAGTCAAGTAGAGATAGGCTTATGAAAGTTTATTGAAAGAGTCGCGAGGTCTACTGCTCGGAGAGCTACGATAATTAAGTATAAGTCTTGAGGTGACTTATCACTTCAACAGGCTCGACGTTGGACTCTATAATAAAATACTTGCTGATCCCAGTTCGGACGCAGCCGAAGCGCTGTTCGATTTGGTAAGTCGCCCCAAGTGATCCGGAACATGTAGTGGTATTAAGTAGCTAGTAAGTTAAAATAAGTTAGAATATACAATGAGACTGCCGTGTAGTATGTTTGTATAAAAGTCCCAAAACTAAATTGGAATAAATAAATAAATATTTTGGGACGTTTTACACACGGCCTCTGACCCAAAACTAAGCAAAGCTTGTGATATGGCTGCCGGAGACTGATATACTACATATACTTATTTTTAAATACATACTTATATAGATAGTGACTAAATAACACCCAGACACAGAGCAAACACTTATGTTCATCACATAAATATTTGCCCTGGGTGGGGATCGAATCCACGCCTCTTTGATCCAGAAGTTAGGGTCACTAACCACTGAGCCACCGAGGCAGTCAAAAAAAAGAAGTATAAGTTATTATAAGCGGTTTTTAGGGTTCCGTACCTCAAAAAGAAAAAACGGAACCCTTATAGGATCACTTTGTTGTCCGTCTGTGTTTATGTCAAGACTCTTTATCTCGGGAACGCGTAAATATATCGAGTTGAAATTTAAACTGTATACTTATATCTATGGTTTCTTCCAGTTGTATAAAATAAAAACTTCTCAGTTATCGTTTAAAAAAGTAAGAGCCGTTTATGTCATAAAAAACCGCATATTTCGCACTCACAAAAATCAAAACCTACAGGGTAGTTCCCGTTGACATAGAACTATGAAATTTGGAGAGAAGCATTGTCTCAGAGTACACATATAGGAATAAATCTGAAAACTGTACATTTTTATTTAAATCATAAAAAATAGGGCCTCGAAATCCCCAAAATATGGGTTCAAAATTCAAAGTGAGTAAATAGTAGGTATCATATAAAAGAACTTCATTAGCACATGCTAAAACAGGTTTTTAATTATTTTAACAACGTGTTTGTACGGAACCCTCGATGTGCGAGCCTGACTCGCACTTGTCCGGTTTTTTCAAAAACGCGTTTGTTCAAGTTACTGCAGTGTTGATCCGGAGGGCAGCACACTGTCCTTGATAAACCGAGCGACTTAATTCGTGACTGCTCTTGATCCGCGCGCGACGTGATACCTCGTGACAAATTCGAGCAGACAACGCTTTGTAACAATTACTATAACTTTGTATTACACAAGATTGTAATGCACTAGAGCTCGGATTACAGTTGGGAAGGTAAATGATAATAATGCGTGAGACTGAATAGGTCTTCCGCGCTTATAGAACATGTCACAAGCTGTCTATTATGGTTTGTAAAACCCATATAGTGTTATCCGGAACAGGTATACCAAGCCGAAAGGAGGTGATTCAGGCCATCATTGCGAACAACTTTTACTATGGGGTCAAACCGGAATCCGAGCAAAAAAAAAGATGTTTCATACATTTTTAAAGTTTTAGAGATGAAGCAGTTGATATATTTTTTCTAATTTTGTGTTGACCCCAAAGTAAAAATTGGGCATAATGCTGGTCTTCTTGACTCTTTATCGAATAAGTACAGGGCAAACAGATAACCCAGTGTAAGTGCCTCTAAAGTATTTGTCTTTGTACCTATACTTGAAAACCATCGACCACAAATTGATTTTTAAATTTCGTCGCTTTGGTGGGGAACAGAGTGGTCAACCCACATTTTTAGTAAAATTAGTTACATAGATAATTACCAATTATTATATTTAAACGGGGATTCAATAAGCCTATTTTCCTTATACGACTCAGTTTTCATAAAAATCGGACCAATGGTTTGGAAGATATTATAAAAAATAGATATTATCAAAAAAGTCTCAGCCAATTTCGATAAAATTTAAATGAGACCACTTCAAGAGTATCAATATAAAAATAAATAATTCAGTACATATATTGATGAACATACATAAAAAAGACATACAGACGAACATAACCTCCTTTTTTTGGAAGACGGTCACAATGGTATAATCTTGTAAGTAGCTATGCTGACCCTAGCACTAGGGGTGCTGGTATAAGTACGTATACAGGTAGGTAGGTGGCATACTATAGACATAGACGAACCATAATATGTTCTTCTATGCTTATAGCATAGAAGAACATATTATGGTTCGTCGATATAGAGGAAATTTACCTACTAACAAGTAGTGAGCTCTAGGAGGAAAATCATTAATGATAACGATAAAGTATCCCTTTCACCAATTTGTTCGGATGTGAAAGGACAACCGATTCAACTAAGCCTGTCGAAGCAACACTGCAGTTTACAGACTGGTGAAGATTATACCTAAAACTAAATTGAGCATTAAATTTTGAAATGCTAAAACGGCCAGTGATTTGATAATTGCAGGGCTTTGTCTGGAGTCACGATTTGCAAGCGTAGTGATGCTTATTGTTTGACAAGCTGATCGATTGATTGATATAACTGGCTTGTTCTTTCCTGGATATTTAATTCGATATGCTACTAGAATGTTCTTAGCTATAGCTCTACCTTAGTACATGTCTCTTGGCTATTGACAGCTAAGAGAATCGATATAAATATCCTATACCATAATATTCTTAGTTCCCATAGCTATAGGCAATAGCTAAGGGAACTAAGTATATTTACATAACTTTTTTTTATAACTACACTAAGGTATAGGCCTTCATCACAATAAGTTTTGTGCCTTTGAGTAAAATTATCTGGCATTTTTTTTTAAAGTATGTAGAACGATAATGCCAATTCAACTCAAAGTTAGGTCCATGTCAATAGCAGGGGTTCACTCAGCTAGGAGTAACATATCTCAACACTCGATGTAGAGATGGACCCAGATGATTTTTGGGAGAGGCTTGAGCCTTTTAGCCATCCCCTAAAGCTTAATTTAACTGCCTATATCCAACACAACAACAGAACTATCAATAAGACTGGTACAAGTAACCTGTATGTAACTTGACAAGTGACTAGAATAGATTGAAACGACTATTCTAAACGACCCTGACAACCGTAACACTCCTTCAACAAAACTTCTACACTGATAAGTCTGATAACTTAACATTCGGAAAAGCACCCTCAGGAGAATAAATCTTCCCAAATGAAAATTCTTGCAACCCATTAAATATATAAGTCGTGAAAATTCTAAATACATAGTCCATTAGAAGAGTATAAAGTAAACATTGTTTATCCAAGGGCATAATTCATGACCGCTCATAGCCTATCGATGTATGAAGGTTATAATAATCATTTTTATTCCCAAGTAAGTACTTGTGTCTGGGAAACGATATAGATCGAACAAGCTAGTCATCAAACCTCTATCAATCATATTTCCACGCCTATCGATTTGAGAAGGCTTTATCTTCCGGCGCCAGCGTAGAAAATTGAAGAAACCAAATGTTAAACCGACTTCTAAAAAGGATTATGGTCTACATTCGTCAGTAAGTATTTTTTAGGGTTCCGTACCTCAAAAGGAAAAAAAACGGAGCCCTTATAGGATCACTTTGTTGTCCGTCTGTGTGTATGTCAAGAATCTTTATCTCAGGAATGCGTAAAGATATCGAGTTGAAATTTAAACTGCATACGTATATCTATGATCTCTTACGGTTGTGTAAAGGAAAAACTTCTCAGTTATCATATAAAGAAGTTAGAGTCGTAAAAAACCGCATATTTCGAGACTCACAAAAATCAAAACCTACAGGGTACTTCCCGTTGACATTGAACTATGAAATTTGGCGAAAAGCATTGTTTCAGAGTACACATATAGGAATAAATCTGAAAACTGAACATTTTTATTTAAATCAAAAATATAGGGCTTCAAAATTCACAAAATTTGGGCTCAAAATTCAAAGTGCGTAAATCGTATCATGTAAAGTATCATATAAAAGAGCTTCATTAGCACATGCTAAAACAGGTTTTTAATTATTTGAACAATTTTCGATGAATGACGAGATAGGTAAAAAAAAAACTTTTGCCGATGATGATGATGAGTATAGAGATTTTAACAACGTACTTCTCAATTTTCTGAAATTTTCTGGATTTGTACGGAACCCTCGGTGTGCGAGCCTGACTTGCACTTGTCCAGTTTTTTTTGTGTATGGTCATCGATATTTTCGCCAATTATTCATAATTGGTTTCAATTATCTTTACTAATTTAATGAAAAAAAACTTTTTTAGTTCAAAAAGCTATAGAATACCTAAAATCGAGATAGTCCGATTAACATTTTATCAGAAATCGGCAGTCGTTTTTGAAAAATCAACAATAATGTAAAAATTACCGACTACATCAATGATACATTGATTCGTGCCAACTATTCGAATTTTGTACGCGATCGAAGTATGTTGCGACATTTTTTGCGAAAAATAGTTATTACGATAGTCGATTCTTTAGATATTTGCTCGAAGATAGCGATAAACAATGCAAAAAATTAAATGTGTCGTGCGTGACCGCAGGTCTTGAATCTGCATACTGATTCTTCGGTTTCCGCCCGGAGTAAAATGAATAAATTAAAAATGTAATTGCAGGAACTTCCTAGGAACAATTTTGTTCCAAACTTTTAGGAACTAACCAATGCCGTAACGAAATATGTATTCGGCATACGTAGATGTGATGATATAATCAGATTAGTAATCAAATCAAGCATTACTTCGCGGAAGTTTTTTTAAAGAAATTCTAGTCACGGTATTGAAGCAGAAAACGCAAAATTATTTTAAGATTATCTTGTACCTTATTGTGATAAGCGCATTACTATGAAGCTCGCGCATGGTTTAGATCTGTGTGTGTATAAAAATCTAGGTGGCAACGACCTGTCGTAGATAAGTGTGTAGCTAAACACTGAGCCAGCATATGCAAGTAAAGTTAGTAAGCGTTGTGCTGTTCTGTTAAAAATATAAGCAAAAGAGCATTTAAAAAAAATAAACTTTTAGTCATTGACACGAAATGATGAATGCCTTGCTTGGTGTGTAAAAGAGATACTTACCTACATAATGCAAAAATATATCGAGTTTAGGCCATTATCTTGTACAAAATTTTATTATTTGCTTTATTTGTTTTGGAAAATGCGATTTTCCTGTTATTTTCTTTAATAACAATCTCCATTTAAAGACATTATTTTTTTTCTTATCTTCTTATCTTTGACATTGTTTGTAAAATATGGCGGCGTGATGGCGGCCTTAAACAAAAATTAAATTAAAAAATATGACGGTCTTACCACCAAAGTTTTAAGCACGCTTTAGACTCTGTTTAACGGAACAAATTGCACGGTTAAACAGAGTTCAAATGTTGTTTAAATCTTTTGTGGTAAGATGGTGAAATTTTAAAATAATACCTATAACAGCGATATTTAATGCTTACATTAAATATCGCTGTTTTTTATGTGAACTTGTTAACCATATTTTCACCCTTTTTTGGACTACTGCATAAAGTCAGGGCCGACTTTGCAAGATATTATTTCGGGTGACATTGCACGCATGTTTGTAGTCTAATGCCAAATGTTCATCTAAAAATCAGCTCTACAATGAAGTTCTGCTCTCACGACCATGAAGATCTTGCGTATCAGTGCTTACGCACCTGTCTCCTGAAGCCCGATTCCTTCATTGATATTTCCGCAATCGTGATATCATTCCAACCTATCAATTTTTTAATCAGACAGAATCAAGAGCATCCGCATTTCCTTTGTCTACCACATTCGACATAATAGCAAAGCGTTCACCTTGATGTGATCATATGTTCGTCTCATACACATGATCATGCACGTCGTTACATCTGCCTATTTGTTATATTCGTACTAAGGTCACGGATGCGGTTTTGAAATATTCAGAGACCTATTCTAGTAGATAAATAACAATTAGTGTATAATAATTAAGTGCAGCGTATAGAAATAGACGCCGTTAGCCGTTTTGTTTTCGAGTTGAAGACGTCGCGATTGATTTATTACGGGGATTAGTTTCAATGGTTTGTCAAGTGATAACTATTAGTTAAATAAACTGTCTGGTCAATGATATTATTTATTATGTATTATGCGAGAGGCAGAGTTCGGTTCTGAATAAATTTTCTGAATTTGTCATATCCTATCCGAACTATTAGGTAGTTTTTAATATTAAGCCCTTATTTATTTGGGTATACAATTGCCTTATGTCTAGTTACAATTATTTAGACTTATACAGGTGTCCCTGAACTCAACGTCAAGCTGGTACCTACGGGGTGAAAGGTGGGGTCACACCTGTCCCGGGAAAAATGTAGAAAAAAATCCCAATCGGTTATTTGAATTCTATGCGCTCTAGGGTGTAGCACGCTTACCTAGAAGATACCTATTTACTCGGGATTTGAAGACAACCACGGCTTTGTCTTCCCGCTAAAGTTGTACTTTACACACCCAGGCAAAGCGTTTCACATTCTGGCTGTTCGTATGAGGAATGAGGATTTGAAACACACGGTTCTAACGCGCGGAATGTCCACCATATTTTATTATACAATTAATTTGAGTTATAGAGTGTAGACAAACTCTCCTGAAACAAAAAAGCGCTTACCCATCAACAAATAACACGTTGCTAAAATGACCCATATTAGGAAGCACAATGAATTAAGTATTCTAATTCCGTGGTTCCATACAAATAGAAAAGTCTGGAATCCCACGTAAGTATAAGAACTTCTCGTTTCGCCACAGCAGGACCAATTGTGATGAGAAATTGTGCAATACCGCGTGAGAGCACGCCAGAATTAATGCACTACCTCTAGAGACTCTAGACCAGTCGTTTTCAAACTGTGACTAGGTTTTTACTCAAGTAATGATTCAAGTTACTAAACAAACTTTAATCGAAAATTTAACAGGCCACCCTAGGCATCTCCAAAAAGAAAACGAGATAAAAAAAAAACGAAAGAAAGCAGTTTTTGGTATTATTTACGTAATCCTGGATTATTATCGTCACGCAGACGGTATAAAAAAATCACACCATAAGTCCGTATTCTTCTTGGGCGACTTGAACCTCATGCTTCACTCAAAACTCTACATGGGTAGGTACTCGTACCTTCGTCCGTCAAACATTATATTATTATGAGAAATGGGTATGTATATGACTACCTACCTGAAAATTCACTATCTCGTACAACTACAAAAACATTTATTCACAAAGGAGTCTTACTGCAAAATCTGGACAGAATAGTCATTGTTAGTAAGTCGTCGATCGAATCGGAAGAATCGAAAGCGCCCAAACACACGCACGAAACAATGTTAAAAATATGAGTGAACCTTCCACTGAACCTGATTTGATGAATTTTTTGAATCCTATTTGAATGGGACATTCAATTTCCAGCAATTTCCTTCAACACACACACAATTTCCTTCGACACAGAAATGTATATTCCATTAATTCTAGAATCTCACAGAACAACCTCAAAAAGTTTGAAAAGCCCAGCCTACAACCAAGCTTTCAATTCAGTGTTAAGCTCTAGCTACCTAGAATTGGATTAGTCGGGGAAGTCAAGGCTATCACGTGATGATTGGGCCAGATTAATGTATGGTTCGCATCGTGAGGGAAGGTTTACTTACATTAGTTAATTTGATAAATAGAATGGCATTTGAAAGTGAGCGTCTTCAGTAGCTAAACATACCTTTCTTATGACCTTGGTATCAATCAATTAGTAGATTAGGTGCCTGTGGAACTTGTCTAGTTAAGCATCTATCTTATTACTGAGATATGTAACTGCTGAAGTGATGAAGCAGCTGCATATCGACATCGAGATATTAAATATATTTGTTTATAAATAAATTTGTAAATAGTTATTCATATTTAGTGTATTTCCGCTATCTTGTTGTACGCAAATAAGTTTAAGGGTATTTAATAAACACTATTATTAATATTATAATAATTATACATTTAAAAAACTAAATTTTTACAAAATAATTTAGTTAAAATAATAATCTGTGACTCTATTTTATATATATTTTTTTTACACTAAATATTTATTCAAAACAAAGATTTGAAGATGAATTTCCGCAAAGTAACGCCTGATTCAATCAATTATAGAGATATTAGGCAATAGGCATGCTGGGCACACTGCCAACTAGCAATGGGTTTGAGGTTTGCTTGAGCTTTTTAAGTACTTTAAGTAGGTACATAGTTTTGTTGTATTTATTTAAACTCTTACTCATTTTAAAGTAAAGCAGGATTATTGTTACCGTGCTGTGCGGCAGAGCCGTAGGTCTACCTTAAAATACGACCGATTTACCACACAAGATTTAAACACGCTTTAAACACTGTTCCATGCAATTTGTACTGTTAAACACTGTCTAAGGCATGCGTAAAACTTTTGTGGTAAGACGGCGAATGTCCAATATCTTAAATTAATTCTTTCAAGGCCCTGTTGACATCTATGCTAAGTCTAGGAACTTATTCGTAGGCTTAAAAGTACACCTTAGCTATAATCATAGCTGCCCCGCCTTAAATTTACGGCTGTGTGGACTATTCTTTCTCCCTCTTTTGTAGGTATATGAAATATTTATTGATCATAGAGATATAATAAACTATCTAAAAAAAAATCAAAACTTATATTTCCCTCATAAGTACGAGTATAGTTAGTATCTACATATAGAATAATTTATCTCGTGGGAGAAAGTACTATTCCCAACCGTCCCAACAGTAAGTAATCGGTCACTTTCTTCCCGCGATGAACAATGTGTCATTACTCACTCACTGAAACAAGATGTGTAGACTAGTAAGTAGTTTATAAGCATTGCTATTAAAAAGCAGTGAAACAGGTATAGGTACAAGTTATGCAGTATATCGGTAGAGACCGATAGCCCGCTAGGACGTATACCTACTACTATATTTATTATGATTACCTAGTAATAGCACTAATTTTGTCAAGCGAGTAAGAGCAGGAACGAGCATTGAGTCTCTGATGTTAGTACAAACAAGAAATCATATTGTGAGATCAAAAACCCCATATTTACATTTCAAAAATTCAACACCCCAGATCCAGAAACATAGGCCACATAGGTACCTACCTACATAAAAATACAGACAGAATCAGAAGAAGAATCAGAATCAGAAACTTAATAATTAATTAATTAAAAGCTTAATAATTAAAAATACAAAATCTATATAATGATACATAGTACCGGCAACAATAGGTCTCGTCATTCATTGCGTCATTCAAAATGACACATAATATAAATATTGGGGGACATCGCATACACGGTCTCTGACCACAAACTAAGCAAAGCTTGTAATATGGCTGCCAGATGCGTATATACTACATATACGTATTTTTAAATACGTATATAGATAATACCTAAATAACACCCAGACATAGAGCAAACACCAATGTTCATCACATAAAATACTTGCCCTGGGTGGGGATCGAACCCACGCCTCTTTGACCCAGAAGTCAGGTTCACTAACCACTGAGCCACAGAGGCAGTCTAGTCAAGAGGCAGTCATATGGGCCGACTTTCAACTCAAGTCTCACAGTTTGCGAAGCCAGCGTTTTTACACTAGGCTATAAGTATCATGGCTTCCTAAAAATCCTCTCTATAACCAAATAAACAACCTCAACAACGTATGACGGCAGTCTTTGAACAACAGTTCCGTGACAGCACGCAAATCTCATATTAAATGCATCATTATAATTTAAGTAGCATCATAATAACGGCACACGAACGGTGTGAATACACTACCCAATGCATTAGTCCAAATTGCTATAAAAAAACACAATAAATATTATTATTAATGTGCCATGCGACCAATTCAATGACGTTTAGGTGACCTTACCTTGCAAGCCGTGGTGGTCTAGTAATATTCTCGTCTTTCATTCGTGAGGTTATGTGGGTTCAAATTCCGGTCCCGCGAAAATGAGTTAGTAGCGCTCATAGCGTAGTTTGACTAGGTGTTGGTTACCGATCATCGAAGTTATCGTTATTAATATCAAGCAAAAAATAATGTTTCTTGTATGGGAGCCCCTCTATATATTTATTTTATTATTTATTTTTAAAGTAATTATTTAGTTAAAAATTTTGAACATCTACCTGTCACCGTTATTAAAATGTAGCGATAAACGGCTAAAAATTCAGGTTTGTTGTATGGGAGCCCCCTCAATTTTTTTTTCTGTTTTTAGTATGGGGCCGTTCAAGTTTTTTTTTTTTTTATTTCGAATAGGTTTGCGTTTGACTACACACTGCCTGATGTTAAGCAGATGTGCGGTCTAGGGTGTAGCACGCTTACCTAGAAGATACCTAAGTATTACGTAAACAGATTTATTACAATTATATATCCCCTCTTGTTAGCAAAAGTAAGCAAAGTTCTTACCCCCCCCCCCCCCCCCCCATTGTTACGTAAACATTGGTACCTGTATACATTTTTCTTTTTTATGGATTCATGAGCAGCAGATTTAATTCTAGAAATAAGAAAATAGAGTTAGCATATATGACTTTAACACACACATGCGAAAAGAAATAAATAACTGCTGCTGACGTAATCACCTTTTAGACCTCCCCATCCCCCGTGTCATCAAAAATAAGCGTATGATAAACCCCACCACCCCCCTATAGTGCTTCCGTAATACTTGAATGGCCCCTATGTGTTGTTATAGCGGCAACAGAAATACGTCATCTGTGAAAAGGTGACGTCCACAAGTGGTATATTATTCAGAGAAAAATCGAACCAAGATGATATATACATCATTTGAAAGCTTGTTATATGGGCTTCTCAAAAATATTTAATTTAGATTTTTTCACCCCTCCAATTTTTTTAAAATGTGAAAAATAAATTGTATGAAAAATAACAATACAACTTATTATTTTTTCTAGTTTAGCAATAATAAAGTGCTTCTATCGTTATTTCACTTGCATTCGTAGCTGATTCTTCCACATTCATCTCTTAATTTGCTAAAATTAAAAATTATAACTTACCAGTGTGACCAATTAGTAGGTACAATTTGACAAAAAATCACTTAAAAAGTGTGCCTAATTGGTAAATATGCTTTTATTTAACAATTTGGAGGTTACTTAATCAGGGCTGCTAGATATAAACTACCTATTGAGCGAAATATATTTATCTTTTCTAAAAAAATAAAAATTAATTTTAAAAAAATTAGAGGGGTCTTTTTTGTTTTTAACTGTTGTAATAAACTCAGAAATATATGAACTTTCTCGAAATGTAACGAGTGTTGTGGTTAGAATTTTTGATTATTATTATACCAGCCTCCATACATTTTGTGGACATGTCCTTTCAAAAATTTCAAATTTCTAGCTATCAAGGTTCTGGTGAAAGACAGACAGAAGGACAGCGGAGTCTTAGTAATAAGGCCGCGTTTTTACCCTTTGGGTACGGAACCCTGAATACGCCGATGACCTTGTTCATAACCTTAAAGTTTGAATATCTTTTAGCTACGCCAGTTGAGATAACCTACGAATTAGTTCGATGGGTATTTATTACATAGATAGGTAAATTAGATAAGGCTTATAACGTTCGTCTCGAATCATGAATTTTATTGCAAAAGCCTCTAACGATACGACAATGGTGATGCTGATGAACTAAATCTAGAGTACCATTAGTGGCTCGGAAACGGGTAGAGCATTTGGGTATGATTTATTATACCTACAGTTTGCAAATAATACTTTTCTTTGTTAATTAGTTATGGTCTTTAAAAAAATGTTTTGCATGTATGCAAGTTTAAAACTTAAGTACGTAGAGCGTGAATGTGGCCAATTATGAAGGCGACATCCTAAATTGAATACCTAATTTAAATATTGCCGTTTCTTTTTCACTATAAGTATCTATATGCATTTGAAAGAGAAGACTATTCTAAATTGCTTTTAAATTCAGGATGGCGCCTTCATAATTGGCCACAAATATAGATATTGTGTTAGGCAACTTTACTCTTACAATCAGGCCTTCGGGCGCCTTAAAAATCTCTGACACCAGCCCTAGCCACTCGGCTTATACGAACTTACTTTTATACTTACTACTACTCTACTGCATCTTAATGTGTAAATTATATTCTACGCTACTTATTCTGCGCTAAGTACCTATCTACTCTTAATAATGACGTGTGAGGACTCGATGCAGTAGAAACACCATTATTTCAACAACTCTTTGTAGATTTATTTCTTCCAATACATTGTTCCTTAAGCTTTAAAAATAACTAATCTAGACTTGTTCTTCGCTCCGACGGCTCCACCTGAATGGTCTTCAAAACCTCTGCCAATTCTAGACCATGATTCTTAGTAAATTTATTTATTAAGTTATACGATTTCCTCTGTAATAGCCAACCACAGCTCGTTTCCTGTTGCATTTACTTTTTAAAAGTCTGTGGTTGACTACCACCCTCGAAGTATCGTGTCCGTTCAAAAACCATGCAATTTTTGCCCAAAACCAGACGTGACAATATTTTAACGCGTTAAAACATTGTCGCATCATCGTTAAGCCTTAATTAGTGCCCTAATTACACCCATATAGTCATCACATACCTATCCACAATAAACATTTACCTGTATCTCTGAACGCACATCAACAATTCGGTACTCAAAAGCCCTTTAAAAAAGGTAGTTCTTAAAAAATACATACATATCTACTAATCCGCATTCGCAGATGTCAAAAAATATGCGTCCGCAACATCTCTGGAAATTAAATGTACCAGTAATTATCACGGTGAAATGGAAATTCTGCTAATGCCACACTTCTTTCATAATTCCAGATGTCTTCTCGAGCAGTCCGCGGCGCTCTCTGCCTGTGCCTGGTACAGTTGGCAACGCAAGTGCTGGCTGGCACGCAGTTCGCATCCCACGTGAGCGTGAGCACGCCTGCGCGGAGCTTCACGCACGGCGTCGGGGACCCGGTGCCTCAGTTCGGCAGACGGACGCAACCGAGGCCGCAGCAGGCGTTCACGAGTTTTCGACGTAAGATCTTGTAACTTTTTTATCGCGTTTAAGTCCGGGCTTGACCGCGTCTCGCCGGATGGCAAGCAAAATCGTGTCCGAAGACGAAGAGTTATTCGATTCCGCACCTCAAAAGGTAAAAATGAATCCTTATACTCATAGGATCACTTTGTTTAGTAATAATGTAGCAGACAAGAAGATGGGATTCTTGATAGTATGAGGACACCGTCGCCTATGGACATTTGACAACTGTTAAGCCGGAAACATACTATCGGACGCGGCTTACGGACGCGACTGACAGCCGCGACTTAGCAATGTGCACAGTCTTAAGACATCCGGTGTGCCAGATCGCTCTCAGACGTCCGAACGCTCAAGGACGTCCAAAGGTGACGTCCGCGACTTATGTCCGATAGTGTGCACGGCTCAGTGTACTTTCATAGTCTAGGTCGCGGCTGTCAGTCGCGTCCGTAAGCCGCGTCCGATAGTACGTTTCGAGCTTTATACCAGAGGCGTTATTTGTGAACTGGCTCGCGAATTTCTTTTATAAATCTGTAAATGAACATCGCGTGATGGTCCGATAAAAAATAATGTACTTTAGTTCAACAGTTTTAAAGTATTTCAGAAAAGTCCTAAAATCCCTATAGGCCGCGTCACAAAAGTTGGCGGAAATGAAGTTAGCTACAAGCTGCGCAATATCCAATCAACGCGCGGCTTTGTGTGAGCTTCTGACATGATTGGTTATTGCGCAGCTTCTAATAACTTCATATCCGCCAACTTGCGTGACGCTACCTCGCTCGCTCGCTGATTTTGGCTTCAGGTCAAGTGTACGAATTCGGTTATTAAGTTTTTGTTAAAAAAATTGTTACGCCACTATGTGCGAGAAGATGTACGTAATAATTGTAATGCAAGCTATTGCATTTTTTTAAATTATTAGTATCATAAAACATAACCATAACAGATAAATCAGACACTCGATACCTATTGAATACACCTCCACGAATTTATCAAGATTTGTAATACCTATATCTTCACCTATATGTTTTTCTCTAAGGTTTTTCTGCATATTTTTAGATCCTCCCGTCCCGTCTCCGGCCCGCGGCGGCGGCTACCCTCGCGTGAGGCCAACGATTCCCTTCATACACGAGGACTTGCACCGCGGAACGTCCCCTAACACTTCTCCGCCGTGGCAGAGTAATCGTCAACAAAACATCGGTAAGCAAAGACAACTCTTTGACTCTGGGGCCGGTTGAATGATTTGCCAAGGTGGCAATAGCCTACTTCCCCCTTGGAAAAAAAAATACATTTACAAACAATTATTACATAAAAATAGTCAAACCAAAATTAAGAAAATAATGCTATCATTCCTGTTGTAGAGACCTTGATGGCGTTTGTTTGCAGTTCATAAAATGCTTTCGTCAGTAAATTTGAATTGCAGTAGGTACCATTGGAATGCCTTCATTCTTGGGTTTGATATTTTCGAAGGACAATGTAGGCTTAATAAATAAGCTCAAAGTTGCCCAATGTGATATAGAGAGAGCTATGCTCCAAGTCTCTCAACGGGATTATATCAGTAATGATGAGATTCGTAGACGAACCAAGGTTACCGACATAGCCCAGCTAATTATCAAGTGCAAGTGAAGCAAGCAAGCAAGTAGAAGTGGGCAGGGCACATAGTTCGTAGTAGGCCGATGGGGCCGTAATGTTCTCGAATAGAAGTACTGGCAAGTGCCGCGTGGGGCTTCCACCGACAAGGTGGACAGCAGGATCCGCAGGATCACGTTGGTTGCAAGGCGCTTCCAACCGATCTTGTTGGCGATCTGTAGGTGGACTTCGTATAGCTGATGGATTTTCGAGCAAGTATCTATAGAGGCTCAGTCCGTAAGCGAAAGTAGTGTAAAAAAGTCCCGTTTTCTCGAAACTCGACGTTTTGTCACCTATTTATTGCTTGTAACCGAGCTCTGTGGCATCGCGCGGCGTTGTAGTAGGCTTGCAAAAGCCTAACGACTAACTAAAAAGCCTGCCCACTACATAGTTTGGGCAGAGTTTTGGCTCGGACACTTTTTTTGCACAATTGTGACTCTATAGATATTTGCTCGAAGTGATGGATTTTGATGAGAATTTGTGTACCAACTAAAAGGTTAACATTTCCACTGACCGGTCGTTTGCAGAAAACATCCCGCTGCTGCCCCCGTCGCCGTACAAGGTAGACTCTCCGGACCCGGAGTCGCTGTGGCCAGAGGGACTCTTCGTACCTCCCATCTCGCCGCCGCGGTTTGGCAGTCGCCGGTCCGATACCGGTAACTATACATACAGTCCTGCCTGCATTAAGGGAACAAGTCAATAGATATTATTAAAATATTTCAGGTCAAAAACGTTCATAACAATGCAGATGAATTTCAGTCTGAAGACTAACAACTCGGTCATGGCGTTTAGATTGTTAGGCAGAGTACGGCACTAATAACCAGCTTTATATTTGGATCATCCGAATTTATAAATATAGGTCTGTTATCTTGATCGCACAAGCGCAATTTTCAGCGCTAACTCCCATTCAGTCCCGTGACGTATACGTTCAGCCGTTCTAATGATTCATATATAGCTTTTCAGACATACAAAACTAATCCAGAACCGTTTCAGTATCACGGGGTTTTCAAACCTACACCAGGGTTTTTTAGTTTTAAAATGGATGAGTTAACATTGCTTTTGTTGATTTTTTACTTTTGAACATTCCTGGTAGAGCTACTGGAAGCCGAATGAGTGAGGCGTCAAATATCAATATTGAACCCCATAACCCTGTCCCCGGATACGCCTATGCTAGTAGCGAGTTCATAACGAGGTGTTCCTCGTGGACCAACTGCCAACTAATATCAAGGGGATCAAACTGTCCCAAAAATCAAACGATCCCTACACAAGGGGATCAAACTGTCCCAAAGAACAAGCGATCCCTACACAAGGGGATCAAACTGTCCCAAAGAACAAACGATCCCTACACAAGGGGATCAAACTGTCCCAAAGAACAAACGATCCCTACACAAAGAGATCAAACTGTCCCAAAGAACAAACGATCCCTACACAAGGGGATCAAACTGTCCCAAAGAACAAACGATCCCTACACAAGGGGATCAAACTGTCCCAAAGAACAAACGATCCCTACACAAGGGGATCAAACTGTCCCAAAGAACAAACGATCCCTACACAAGGAGATCAAACTGTCCCAAAGAACAAACGATCCCTACACAGTTAGCATAAGAACTAAGTACCTACTACGAAGGTTTTATCCTAGATAAGCGTGCTGCATCCGAAACCGCATCTCCGACGATCGGGCAAGATCTAGGTAAATGTTACCCAACGATCTTATATAAAAAAAGTATAACCGAAGAATAGATGTAGAGTTATTTACCTTTGGTTTCAGAGTCGGACCCCGACGACCCGTACCTGCTGGAAGGCTCGGAAGCCATCGCGGCGGTCGCGCGCGCCAGGGACCACGGTCAGCTGTTCTTCCACGATATACCGCATATAGGTATGAACTGCACTACTTACAGCTACTTGTACAAGGTTATCCAGAACTGGTGTAAGCCCAAAGGATGTGATTCAGATCATCATAAAAAAATATGAGCTATTACTTACATTTTGTCAATTCCGTGTTATGATTTTTATTTTGAGTGCTTTCCACACTTCTATCTAGATTTTATCTCAAAGAGTTATCTTTGTGATAAGCATTTCAAAAATAACGCTAGTTAACGCAAGTTGGTGTAGGTAATATAAGCAATTCAAAGATTTGACACTTGCGTAGGAGGCGGGCTGGCTCAGTTGGTTAAAGCATCGGGCTAGTGATCCGAAGGGGCAGGTTCAAATCCTGCGTTCGCTTCAGATTTTTGAAATGCTTATCACAAAGATAACTCTTGTCAATTCCGAGTTGCAATTTTGTATGGAACAGCTGATTTTTTTTCTCGTCTAGAAGCACTGTCGCTCTGAATGACAATGCTAATAGGTACGTTGAGCCAAATAAACTCCAGCATTTTGGTCACGCGTCGCGTCCACCCTGCACGGGTAGCATAGCAAAGGGACAAATTGCCTTTCCACCACTACGTCCCATCGAAGAGGAAATAAAATATGGATTGACAATGACAAGTGACACTAAAAGTGGATAAAAGGTTTGCCCTTCGCCGTGCTACCCGTGCTGAGGACGCAAACGTTTCTTAATTTATTAAATGTATTTTTTATTACAGAGTCACTTCTCGCAAATCAGGAAACGCGAGTGAAGAACCGCCTAAAGCCGCACGTGCTCGGCAGCATACGTCACACGTGGCCCTTCTACAGAGTCTAGCCTATAAAATATACTATTTATTGTACAAACGAGAATGTCATTCTATGTAAAATACTCGAAGTCATGTAAAATATAATGTAAATAATGCGTTTGAGTTTTATTACAGAATTCTTTACAATCGCATATTAAAGTCAAGATCAATAGTTTAACATAATCAAGGCATTTTTAAGAATTTTTGGGCATGAAGAGGCTGTGTTGTCTATTAAAAGTCCATCAAAATATCGTAATCCACCAACCCGCACTGGAGCAGTATCGTGGATATAGCTCAATCGCCCTGGGTGGGTAGGCCTATGTTTTGCAATGGACTATCAAAATATTAGAACCGGGGGAAAATATACTCAAGATGTAAGTATATTATTTTATTATATTTTTTGCCATTTCCGTAACATTTAGAAAGTGTTTTTTCTAAACATCGACACACGTGTATTGATTGTTGAGTACGAATGTAAAAAAACATCATTAAAAGCATCAATAGATTTATTGTAAAAATTTGTACTTACATCAAAATAAGTGAAAACATATATATATACAAGGTTATTGAACCTATTTATTTGGGGGGGGTTATTATCAACAAATATGACTCCATAAACCCTTATGCAAAAGTTAACCATTTCTGAGAAGTTTATTTTCCATTTATCCGATGCAAGGTGACTAAAAAAACATCATTAAAAGCATCAATAGATTTATTGTAAAAATTTGTACTTACATCAAAATAAGTGAAAACATATATATATACAAGGTTATTGAACCTATTTATTTGGGGGGGGTTATTATCAACAAATATGACTCCATAAACCCTTATGCAAAAGTTAACCATTTCTGAGAAGTTTATTTTCCATTTATCCGATGCAAGGTGACTTAAGGGATAATAAAAAAAAGTTTGAAGTTTTTGCGCAACCATTTTTTTTTTTTACTTAGCAGAGACATCAGGCTATCTTTATGAGTAAAGAAATGGACTCGGTGCCCACATTAGATAATTATCACATGAAAACGTTAAAATAATGTAATTTTGTCGATGTCCATGAGACCCACTAGAAGGAATAGGTTCAATAAGCAGTAACCCGGTATATATATATTCAAATAGCAAGCGAATATAAACGTACCTTAAAGAGTACCTATATAAGTAAAAATATAAGTGTGACCCGTAAGTATTATCATTGAACAATGGTTCAAGGCACAATCACAACATCAATATAACGTCTCTTATTAATATCTATACTACATTCATATCAATAGGCTAGGGATTCTTATCCTCGTGAAGAGATTTTTTATATTTATTAGTTTTATGCAGTTTAATCAAACACTAAACTAAGGCACAACAGTTAACATTCATTGGTATATTAAGGTATGGCGAAAGCCCAGCCTCAGAATAAGGACTAAAGTAATAGAAACCTTGCTAAATTTTACTCATATAAAAAACACGTTACAGCTGTCTTACTCATACCTGGTTATACAACATACGCGAGAGTGAACAAAAAAACGCATTGCCTGTCGTCTAACATCAAAATCACAAGTTGGAATGTCATAATGGTTGAAAAATGGTGTAAAGTCCTTTTCATCAAAGAAGTCCCACGGAGAATAAATGGAACTAATTTTAACCTTAGATAAATGGATTTCGATAGATCGGCCAAGCGATTGTGCTGCTGCTACTGCAAGACTTTTTTTCGTGAAATGGGCCTTTGTCTTTTGCGATATATTTTGATCGGAAATTTGAACCCTCTAGTTACATCAGAAGGTTCATCACTCTGATCATTTTACCTTCCTACTTTCTACCTTTTTGAATTTGGACAGCCGAGATAGCTCAATGCCTGTTTGTGAAACCCTTCGAAGTTCGGGTGTATGTACATATTTTTGTGACAAAGGTGATGTCCACAAGTGGTATATTATTCAGAGAAAAATCGAACCAAGATTATACATCATTTGAAAGCTTGTTTTATGGGCTTCCAAAAAATATTTAACTAAGATTTTTTCACCCCTCCAATATTTTTTAAATGCGAAATTTAAATTGTATGAAAAATATCAATACAGCTTACTACTTTTTCTAGTTTAGCAATGATAAAGTGCTTCTATCGTTATTTTACTTGCATTTGTAGCTAATTCTTCTACATTCATCGCTTAATTTGCTAAAATTAAAAATTATAACCAACCAGTGTGACCAGTCAGTAGGTACAATGTGACAAACAAACACTTTAAAAGTGTGTCTAATTGGTAAAAATGCTTTTAATTAACAATTTGGAGGTAACTTAATTAGGGTTGATAGAGATAAACTACTTATTGAGCCAAATATATTTATTTATCCTAATAAATTCAAAATTAATTTTTAAAAAATCGGAGGGCTCTTTTTTGTTTTTAACTGTTGTAATAGACTCACAAAAATATGAACTTTCTCGAAATGTAACGAGTGTTGTGGTTAGAATTTTTGATTATTATTATACCAGCCTCCATACATTTTGTGGACATGTCCTTTAAATTTCATATTTAAAATGGGACAAAGTGATGTATATCTCTTGCTATTTTACGTGATTTTATTTGTTTTGTTTGCGTACGGTTTCTATTACTTTATTCCTTGTTTTAAGAGCCCAGCACCCTTAAAGAATTGAGCCACCGGCAAAGAAGATATAATTACCACCGGTGAAGCCTTTAACAATATGGTCTAAGAGCCAGTGAAGACCGACCTTCACCGATGTGATAACCAGATGAGACATATTTTTTATCATTATTACTAGAAAGTCTGGCTAACGAAAGTTGATACTGAAAAAGCGCGGCAAATTTAAAAAAATATCAGTATGACAGCCCTAAACTGAAAGGGAAACACTTTCTTTCACTCACACGATGTGCCATTGTTGCCGTACTGTGATTCTGATTCATCCAAATCTTTGGGGGAATCGCAAACAATTTTTTTTTCAAGCTGTAACTTGTCGTGCAGTTGTTTTATATTCATTACGTTAATTATTTTCTGTATTATGACGTAATTATTATGCCAAAGAAACAAATGCAAAGGCATTGCTCTCTAAATGACCCAAATTATTTCAACGCGTACCTACTTCATTACGATGAAGACTATATTATTAATCATTTTGTTCAGTTTAGTACATGACGTAGGTTTAAAATAAGTTTTTAATACAAGGTAAAATACCCCAATTTAAAGGTAAATCCGCGATAGTAGTAGCACCGTGTGTTGTCATTTAAAAAGTTTGCAAAAAATTCGAGTATCAACTTTCGTTAGCCAGACTCTAATTTACAAACACGCCTATGATAGCTTGCCTATCAAAAAGTGCTCATGGCATTTTTTTTATCAAATTATAATATTTCATGAGCGATATTTTTCTACATGATTTTGTAATTCAATTATCTTTCTTATGAAACCAATTTTGACTGGTTATCAGATCGGTTATTTATTGTGTACATACAAAAAAAATAACGTTTTGGGGGGGAACCATGCTCCCCTTACCCTGTGGTACTTAATTAGCTATGCTAATATTCATGTAAATAAACTATTAAAATAATTCTGAACACTTTTTCATATTTTTAACGTGAAATTATCGAAGATACTATGTAAGTACATCTTTATAAAACTAACGTAATTCTTACTTTTGTACATAATTATGTTTTATATGAATAGGAATGTTTTTATTGTAAAACTATCTCGTTGGGACTGCAATTTCTGCGACTTAGATTTCGTACTGTTATAGTAAATGCACCGGTTGTGGCCACTGCCCCGGTTTTGGCCATTTCATGTCAAAATCTTTGCTTAAATATATTTTACTAACAATCCGCCCCAGCTTCGCACAGGTGTATTATAACTATGTAGGTATATAAACCTTTCTCTTAAATCTTTTTTTTTATCAATATTTTGGGTCATCTTACACACGGCCTCTGACCCCAAACTAAGCAAAGCTTGTGATATGGCTGCCAGAGACTGATATACTACTTATACTTATTTTTAAATACATACTTATATAGATATCAACTAAATAACACCCAGACACAGAGCAAACACTTATGTTTATCACATAAATATTTGCCCTGGGTAGGGATCGAACCCACGCCTCTTTGACCCAGAAGTTAGGGTTACTAACCACTGAGCCACCGAGGCAGTCAATCACTATATCTATTAAAAAATCCCGCATCAAAATCCGTTGCGTAGTTTTAAATATATAACATAGGGACAGACATACAGCGGGAAGCGACTTTGTCTTATTCTATTTATGATTATGAAGCATATAAAACCATATATTGTTTGTGTGAATGTCAAAATTTAAAAATTTCTTAAAAAATATTATTTTAGCATTAAAATTATCCACACCATCATTAAAATTCAAAGTTGCCTTAAATGACACCAAGATGGCCACAACCCTAGTTAGTTTTAGTCTTTGACTACTATATTTTTCTTTGGCATTATTTATAACAGCAAAGGAGATATTAAATATTTTTGTATACAACTGGTTACTTTGCCTCCCATCTGTTTTTAATTTCCTTGATGTATCTTTCATAATCGTTGAAAACCGGAGAAAGGTTACAAGTCGGATCTTCTTCTACATGTTTGCTGATCCACGCTACTACCGTCTTGTTTAGTTCTTTCATTTCACAGTGAAATATAAAATCCTTGTTACAATTTTCACTAGTTTGCGTTTTATTGAAGCCTCCTTTGAACCTTTTTGAACTGGGCTGAAAAGAAAAAAAACATTAAATGCATCACCTTTTTTTTATTTCATATTATTGACCCCGATTTTTTGTAGAATGTAGACATGGCTTGGACCTAGAAAACCTGGTCAAATATACTTATGTGACATAGGTGATCAAAAGGGTGATTACATTGAAATAGGGCGCCTTAAAATACGTATATAATATAGTGTTGCTGTTATAGTGGTAACAAAAATTCATCATCTGTGAAAATTTCAGCTATCTAGCTATCATGGTTCATGAGATACAACTTGGTGTCAGACAGACAGACGGACGGACAGTGGAATCTTAGATATAAGGTCCTGTTTTAACCCTTTGGGTACTGTACTGTATCAGCTTTTTTTTAATAGTCCACTGCAGGACGTAGGCCTACCCACGAAGGCTGGTTGGGCCATTTCCACCACGCTGGCTCAGTGCGGGTTGGTGGGTTCACATAAGCATCGAATTTCTTCTACGGACATATTCAAGTTGCCTCGCGGATGTTTTCCTTTACCGAAAACCCAGTGGTGTTAAATTCCCTACATAAATTCCAAAGAACTCATTGGTACGGCACCGGGATTTGAACCCACGACCTCACGATTGTAAGGCGGGTGTCACTACCAATAGACCACCACGGCGAGCCTTTGGGTACGAACCCCTAATTAAGGGACTGATTGCAAAATAGCGAAACATAAATCCGCTTTTCCATACATAAAGTTCATTAACTTTCGACAAAATGAAGCGGCTGATATTTTCGCAATTTCGCAGTATGTCCTAACGATGAGCTTAAACAGGGTTACAAGTTGCGGCATATAAGTCTAGCGCTGATCGAAGTGTGGAGGGGGTGGCTGCGCATGGTGAGTCTAGCGCTGATCGAAGTGTGGATGGGGTGGCTGCGCATGGGTTTAGTATGGCGGTCACCATGCGCAGCCACCCCCTCCACACTTCGATCAGCGCTAAACTTATATGCCGCAACTTGTAATACATGGGTTTAGGGCGGTCACCATGCGCAGCCACCCCCTCCACACTTCGATCAGCGCTAAACTTATATGCCGCAACTTGTAATACATGGGTTTAGGGCGGTCACCATGCGCAGCCACCCCCTCCACACTTCGATCAGCGCTAAACTTATATGCCGCAACTTGTAATACATGGGTTTAGGGCGGTCACCATGCGCAGCCACCCCCTCCACACTTCGATCAGCGCTAAACTTATATGCCGCAACTTGTAATACATGGGTTTAGGGCGGTCACCATGCGCAGCCACCCCCTCCACACTTCGATCAGCGCTAAACTTATATGCCGCAACTTGTAATACATGGGTTTAGGGCGGTCACCATGCGCAGCCACCCCCTCCACACTTCGATCAGCGCTAAACTTATATGCCGCAACTTGTAATACATGGGTTTAGGGCGGTCACCATGCGCAGCCACCCCCTCCACACTTCGATCAGCGCTAAACTTATATGCCGCAACTTGTAATACATGGGTTTAGGGCGGTCACCATGCGCAGCCACCCCCTCCACACTTCGATCAGCGCTAAACTTATATGCCGCAACTTGTAATACATGGGTTTAGAACGGTCACCATGCGTAGCCACCCCCTCCACACTTCGATCAGCGCTAGACTTATATGCCGCAACTTGTAACCCTGTTTAAGCTCGTATATCTAGCACGTAAGTCTAGCGCTGAGGGTACTGTGGAGGGGGTGGCTGCGCATGGGTTTAGTATGGCGGTCACCATGCGCAGCCACCCCCTCCACAGTACCCTCAGAGCTACACTTACGTGCCGCTGCCTGTATCTGCTTATATCTTGTACTAAGCCGAGAGAAGGTGATTAAGACCATAATAGGTATGACCACTGGGTAAAAAAAATCAATATTAAAATTAGTCCGTGAGTTAGATTATCAAAAAATATTGGACACGTATTTTTTCTTTTGTCAATCAAACAACAAATGAAAGATCCTTGTCAGAGTTTGGGAGTGGGGGGTCGTGACGTCACCTCTCTTACAGAAGTCTACATTTGTATGGCACTTGTGACGTCACGCGTAACTTTGACGGGCTATATCTTCATCAATTTTTGTTTAATTGTCGGAAGAAAAAATACGTGTCTAATGTGTTTTGATAGTCTATCTAACGAACTAATTACATTTTTAGTCATCATGCATATTATGAACAACTTTTACTATGGGGCCAACGCGGAGTTTGGGAAAAACACTTTGCAAAACAACACCTTGTATGATTTATGGATTAAATTAAACAAAAATAAAAAATGCGTCACGTGTACGAATTATACCAGTCGGCGGATGTGAAGTTAGCTACAAGCTACGCCAAATCCAATCAACACGCAGCTTTATGTGAGCTTCAGTCGGGATTGGATATTGCGCAGTTTGTGGCTAACTTCACATCCACTGACTTGTATGATTTGGCCTATGGTACGTATAAGTACGTTCCTTTGTGAGTTTAATTTTTACAAATATCTTACCTCGTCTCCGTTGACATGTTGTCTCTTGGGCTCATAGTAGAATCCCGAAGGAATTTTGCGTCCCGTAGACCTCGCGTATGAACTTTCAGGTGTTTTGCCGCTCTCGGCCTTTGGGAATGTAGTCCCGCCAAAGGTTGCTCCCGCAAATCTGTTGGTTATGTTTCGATTTTAATTACATCCTGTATACTAAGCGCCACACAAATCGGCATATGGGAAGTTATGCGCAGAACGCTGCGCAAAAGCCGAAATATAGGTATGCGCGGGAGCCAGAGAGACGAGACGTCGGGGCACACCCGCCCGCCAACCTCATGCTTCCCGCGCTCCCTGCCTCGGCGTCGGAATTTGGCACACATGCGCAATAATTAGCGAATCACGGCGAAGTGTTATCTGCGGCTAACTTCTCATGCATATGTGCACAATGCCGACGCCGCGTGGCGTAGAGTTGAGCACGGGCGTAGGAAGCGCGCAGGAGGTTGGCGGGCGGGTGTGCCGGGTTGCGCAGCGATCTGCGCATAACTTCCCAACCGCTGACTTGTTTAGCGCTTAGTATACCGACTTCCAAAAAGAAGGAGGTACTATATTCCTCTGCATGTATTTTTTTGTGTGTGCTCATCGAAATTTTCGCCCGATTTAAAAAAAGGCCACGGCATTATCCCGGTTCGGGTTGTTTGTCCCGGACGTAGAGGCCCGCGCGCGGTGGCGACGGCGCGCGCGACTGCCGGCGCTGCTGGCGCCGCTCGCGGCCCCCCGCACCGACACCGCGCGGTACGCGCCCACCGCACCACGCACTCACACTGCTCAACGAACTAATTGCTCGCCAACCAAATATTCTTTATTATTCTTTATATTCTATATTATTCTTATCTTATCCTACTAATATTATAAACGCGAAAGTTTGTGAGGATGGATGGATGGATGGATGGATGGATGGATGGATGGATGGATGGATGGATGGATGTATGGATGTTTGTTACTCTTTCACGCAAAAACTACTGAACGGATTGAGATGATACTTTGCAATAATATAGCTTATATATCAGAATAACACATAGGCTATAAATTATAATGATATTGCGTAAATTGTTCATAATATAACGATAAGTGTTAAGTAAGATCTGAGAACTCTGAGAAGCTATTCTAGAGTGCGCTTCAAGAAATGTCATAAAAAATCAACTGTCGAATCGAACAACCGTCAAATCGTTTTTTGTATGTTTTTTGTTTAATTTTTTGGATCGGGTTTGAAAGACGGATCGTGACATGGTCTATTTTTTATCCCGGATAAATAAAGGGTTCCTATGGGATAGCACAAAAATCAAAATATCATGCGGGCGAAGCCGCGGGTAAAAACTAGTACTTCTATATTAATACGGGACTTATCGCGCAATAAAACATGAGATATATAAATTAAATACCTCTTTTTTTTTCTCCCGACGTTTCGACCACGTTGCATTGGTCGTGGTCACGGGCTGACTAAATGCGACTAATTCTCGACTAATTGCGCGATAAGTCCCGTATTAATATAGAAGTATAATGTTCTTATCTTGCGTGAAATTTGTTATTTCTTTTAACTATTTAGATATTTTTAAGCTCAAATACGTTCTGGTTTTAGACTGTAAGTTTTTGATTGTTGAAATTGAATAAATAAATAAACATCACAGCCGGCAAAAAGTTTGATTCGTCCTACAATACGCTGATCGCCCACCTATGCCCCCATTACAGCAGGTTCCAAACAAAATACAACTGTATCTGTAACCAGAAACCAAAATCACCGTCCAATCAAAACGAGATGAAAGCAAAGTCGCCGTTTTAAAACGAAGACCTTTGCTTCGCTTCCATCAATAAGCTAGAATAAAGTTCCCGATGTACTCACCTAGTGAGGTAATCTTCAATCCCGCCGGGTCGGCGACGCAACAAATCCAGTATGTCCACGTACATCTGATGGCAAACAAAAATTCTCATCAATATTTTCAATCTTTTGCAACGTTATTTTATTCTTAACTAGACCCGCCCTGGCTTTGCACAGGTGTATTATACATACAAACCTTCCTCTTGAATCACTCTATTGAAAAACTGCATCAAAATCCGTTGCGTATTTTTAAAAATATAAGCATACTAGTAAAACTAGCGAAGAGTACAGACGTGCTACGATATATTTGACTGCCTAGGTGGCTCAGTGACCTGACTACTAGATAAAAAAGGCGTGGTTTCGATTCTCACCCAGGGCATATATTTATATGACCAACATGGTGTTTGCTCTGTGTCTGGTTGTTATTGGTAATTACATATTATATACTAGTTTTTACCCGCGGCTTCGCCCGCATGATATTTTGATTTTTGACGCAAGATCATTATAATTTATAGTCTATGTGTTATTCTGATACATAAGCTATATTATTGCAAAGTTTCATCTCAATCCGTTCAGTAGTTTTTGCGTGAAAGAGTAACAAACATCCATCCATCCATCCATCCTCACAAACTTTCGCGTTTACAATATTATAGCAGGATCTAAGTATGTGTTTAAAAATATGTAAATGAAGTATATCAGTCTCTGGTAGCCATATGACAAGCTTTGCTTAGTTTGGGTCAGAGACCGTGTGGAAACGGTCCTCTAATATTTATATAATTATTTATAGTTTCGCATTTGGTAATATTATATAATATTCTATAATAAATAGTGGCTTCCATAAAGCTCGAACTAATTTTTGTGTTTCAATCCATACTGGAAAACCTCTAGACTTAAAGATATCCAGATTGTATATGTTAGTAAATAATGACGGAGCATTCCAATCCCTAGCGGTCCGCATAGTGAAGGAAGAAGGGAATTGCTTCAACCGACTTCAAAAAGGAGGTTTTCGATTCGACTGTATATTTTTTTCGAACGTATAAACAACAATTAAAATATTACTACATCGATTGGTACGAACTACGAACTATTCGAACTCTCCGACGAACAAGTCGGCTATGCCATTTTTGGCGAAAAAAAATTACATCTCATTTGGAATTTAAATGATTGTTTGGGAATAGAATCAACTGTCAAATTAATATTTACAAAGTAAGTTTTTCCTTACTTTACAGCGAATGTCGACATTACTACTATATATTATACATACGTACTACATCTACACTAATATTATAAAGAGGAAAGATTTGTATTTTTGTATGCAACGAATAAACTCAAAAAGTACTGGACCGATTTTAATAATTCTTTTTTCATTAGAAAGCTACATTATTACTGAGTAACATAGGCTATATTTAGTACTAGATTACTATAGTACCTATTAAAGTCTACCCGTGCGAAGCCGGGACGGGCCGCTAGTACTATATAATACGGCGAAGAGTGTCGGAGATTTTTATGCCAGATCTGCTGTTTCTAGTCAACTGTTTATGTTTAATTTTTATTTTATTATCTTTGGGTTGCCAAACGGCCTTCATACCATCTACCACTTAGGCTACGAAGACGCCGAAGGCTACCGCTTATAGAATAATAATATTGGTGATTAGAAAATGGAAAATTGATGAAAATTATACATTATAACATAAGCCAAGACTACAAACAAACTTACAAAGTTTATAATGATTTTTATAACAGAGGAACAGATGGAATAAAAAGTTAATAGTTTTATAGTACAAAATTATGTGTACTTTATTTTTAACCTTTTTTCTCCCGAATCCGTTGTGGTCATAAAGCCACTTCTCCGTATAGTCGAGAGCGCGTGCGAGGCTTGAGGCTCCAACCGAGACGTTGCCACGAGTTTTGCCGATATATTCATCTAACTTATTGCAATCGACGCTTATTGTCAATTATACTTAAGTTTGCCATAGCTTCCTTTTAGATACCTTTTTCTCCTGGTTTTCTCCGTGGTCGTAAATCATTTCTCCGTATAGTTGAGAGCGCGCGCGAGGCTCCGTCGGAGATGTTATCGCGACTCTTGTCAATAAATAAATATTTTTGGGACATCTTACACACGGCTTCTGACCCCAAACTAAGCAAAACTTGTGATATGGCTGCCTGACACTGATATACTATATATACTCACTTTTTAAAAACATATATAGATAGTAACTAAATAACACCCAGACACAGAGCAAACACTTATGTTCATCACATAAATATTTGCCCTGGGTGGGGATCGAACCCACGCCTGTCTGATCCAGAAGTTAGGGTCACTAACCACTGAGCCACCGAGGCAGACAAATTACTACCGAACCAGCTCTCTTTACAAACTAATAAGTGACATCTCTCATGTCATCATCGCATTTTCCTTTGAACCAATCAGCAGCGTTTGTTACAAGCGTTACCTCAGGTATGTTGCCACTACCATTTCTAGTCCTTCGAAATTATACTAAGTGGCACTATTTAAAAATAAACTTAAAGCTATTGTCCCGTTACATACATATATACATATTATGTTTATACATATTGTATTTTTCTATATATTTATTAGGTATAGTTTCCTGATACCTTTTTCTCCTGGTTTTCCCCGTGGTCATAAAGCCACTTCTCCGTGTAGTCGAGAGCGCGCGCGAGGCTCGAAGCTCCGTCGGAGACGTTGCCGCGAGTCTTGTAGATATATTCCTCTAGTTCGTTGCGGGCGAGAGCGCGGTCTTTCTCTCGCTGGTCCGCTGCTTGCATCGATTTCTGTTAAATAGAATAACTATAAAGGGTTATCTCTAATCAATTAGCATCTTTTTGGGGGCTTATTCTGTACATCATTATCATCATAATTAAATGCACAACTATTATTTATGTAGTTACTTTTCTAAACAATTTACAATAATGACGAAAATGGCCGGCGCACGGATGGCTTTGCCAGCCGGGCATTTTGTAACCCGTATGGGTTATAAAATGCCCGGCTGGCAAAGTGTTTATGTTCACCATCTACCGTTGCTTATTATACAAGGTTATTTCTAATCAATTAGCACCCTTTTACGGGCTTATTCTGTACATCAAAACTAACAACTTTTGTTCTGCAGCTGTCTTTTTTTTTAGTTTTGACAAAAGTTGCAGAGCAAAAGTTGTTAGTTTTGATGTACAGAATAAGCCCGTAAAAGGGTGCTAATTGATTAGAAATAACCTTGTATAGTAAGCAACGGTAGATGGTGAACATTAACACTTTGCCAGCCGGGCATTTTATAACCCATACGGGTTATAAAATGCCCGGTAAAGCGTTTGATTTTAATCTGTTCATTCAACTAACCTCAATATCAATGCATTTTTTCAGATCTTCTGGCGAAAGCCACTTTGGCAACTTTTTAATTTGCCACTGCTTTTTGTTTGTAGTGTTTTGTGTGCTATCCTGAAATTTAAATAACAATAAACGAGATATATTAAAACAGTTTCTGACTTTTTCTCTGATGTCGAATCTTTGTATTTGTCTGATCTAAGCACATAGGTACTATGCATGCAAAATTAGTACATATTTTAGGCAGTTCTGTAAATCAGTTAAAGGTCTTGATGACGAAAAAAATCATTTTTTTCGTGTAAGTATACATAAATTGTTTTTTTCTCTGTTGTAAAATAGTACATTATGGTACAAGTGTGTAATGTTGGTAATTACCGCTGAGGAGCCATAGCCGTGTAGCATACGTTTTTATTCACATAAAATAATACTAAAAAAATATTTACAACAGTGAAAACGAGTTGTGAAAAATGTTTCGAAATGGCTGGAAAAATTAATTAGTTTTCCTATGCGCGCGCAATGGCAATCAGCCATAGACTAAAAGAATGAAGTTTCATAGGTACATTAATTTATTTGTACCTACTATTGAACACGATCTTTTTTGTATCGAAACTTTTTTAAAGAACAAAGCAACTCAACCAATAAATTAAAAAAAAAACTCTATAACTCACTTGTGAATGATAGCAATTTAAAAGTCACAGTATGATTACAAGTGTCATTATGTGCCTAATTGCGTTGAGATTAAAGACACTTTATGAGCAAGTGTGATGAAAACACTGTTATACTGAGCGCCACTCAAATTGAAGGATGGGAGATTATGCGCAGCGTTCTGCGCAAAAGCCGAAATATGGGTACGCGCGGAAGCCAGAGAGACGAAACGCCGAGGCACGCCCGCCCGCCAACCTCATGCCTCCCGCGCGCTCCCTACGCCCGAGCTCACTACTTCGCCATTTGTATAGGCATTGTGCATACATGCGCAATAATTAGCGAATCACGGCGAAGTGTCATCTGCGGCTAACTTCCCATCCTTCAATTTGTGTGGCGCTCAGTATACTTTCTTTTTTATTAAATTTTAATGCGTGAAAATGAACGTATAAGTTGATATGAGATCAAGACAATAAGACCCATGAAAACACTTTCAGTGTATAGGCCAAACATACAAGTCGACGGATGTGAAGTTAGCTTCAAGCTGCGCAATATCAGATCCTGACTGAAGCTCCCATAAAGCGGCGCATTGATTGGATTTCGTGCAGATTGTACCTAACTTCACGGCCCTATACTCAATTTTGTATCATTTTTGAGTCTGGGTATCCACTTATGGGTTCATGCATTTAATGCTAAAGGTGGCATATTAGGCGCCACACAAGTCTGCGGATGGGAAGTTATGCGCAGAACGCTGCTCAAAAGCCGCAATATAGGTTTGCGCGGGAGCCAGAGATAAGAGACGCGTGGCGTGTGGCGCTTAGTATAACAAACATGGTGGTGGCGGCATGAGGCAATGATTAAGCGTATATAACAAAAAAATATAAAACACTAGTTTTTACCCGCGGCTTCGCCCGCATACGCAATATATCATTATAATTTATAGCCTATGTGTCATTCTGATATATAAGCTATATTATTGCAAAGTTTCATCTCAATCCGTTCGGTAGTTTTTGCGTGAAAGAGTAACAAACATCCATCCATCCTCACAAACTTTGGCGTTTATAATATTACTAGTTTTTACCCGCGGCCACAGCCCGGACACTCCGCGTTTCTTCATACAAAATCTGCTGTCTTACGCACACAACACTATATTTATTCACAGACACTACACATACGCACGAACGCTACACGGGTATTTGCAGCGGCCTGTGCAGCCCGCGCGCAGAGTAGTAAATCGTGTCCTGACGCGGGGTGGAAGTGAGGAAGACTCAAACGGGTGGGGGGTAACGAGTGGCCGTTCTATACGTAGTATTATTATATCTTCTTTGCCGCGGCTTCGCCCGCATACGCAATATATTATTATAATTTATAGCCTATGTGTTATTCTGATATATAAGTTATATTATTGCAAAGTTTCATCTCAATCCGTTCAGTAGTTTTTGCGTGAAAGAGTAACAAACATCCATACATCCATACATCCATCCATCCTCACAAACTTTCGCGTTTATAATATTAGTAGGACTAGTAGGATATTAATATATTAATTAATTAAGTAGGATTGAAGAAACCAAAAATACTTTCTAGCTGTATTGGAATAAAATTGCGTGTACAAAATTGGTATTGACAAATACCCTTAATTAACTGAAAAACTGAACAAATGCGGTACAACCAGTCTATTTTAGAGTAGTTTTTAAGGCTTCATAATTTGAGCGTTGAAAGTCCCGGTTTTTCCGTGTTCGAAGCAAAATATATTAGAAAAACATCAAACCACATTTTTGCTAGTAAAATTTAACCAGATTAATTCGCTTCCATGAAATGTTATATCATTGCTCTGCGTAGCATTTGTGTAAATGATGATGATTATGATGATGATCAAAGGTGGTGGTGAATAGTGAGTAGGCCTGAAGCAGTCGAATTGTGATATTTTGCGAATCTGTATAGCCATATCATATTCTATACATTTATGTGATAATGAGAGTGATTTTAGCCCAGTCGGGTTAGCATTTTAAATTACAAAAATTCCCGGCTACAATTTTTTTGCTGCATCCTTTAATGGGGGACTCAAGTGGTCTAAATCCAAAATGGCGATATAATTAGACCGATTGCTAGACAAGCAATTAGAAGAACACATAATTATATCTGCACGATGGTCAGTTTGGGTTCAGACCTAAGCTATCAACGGAGAGTGCTATATTCAGTTTCAAGCACGTTGTAAGATACTATGTCGAGAGGAATACGCCGGTTTATACTGAAAAGTTGAAAATGACCAAGATATTAAGCGAAAACCATTCCCCCTTAATTTCAAGATGGCGGCTAACGCACCGGCGGAATTATGTCGCCATTTTGGATTTAGACTACCTGTGACCCTCCTTTAAGGTTTCAGCAAAAAAATTGCTGCAGGGAATTTATGCTATTTCAGGCCCCTTTTTGACTAACTCATCTGGGCTATTTTAAAGAAAACTAGTATAGGCCGAATCATACCAGTCGGTGTGAAGTTAGCTACCAGCTGCGCAATATCCAATCAACGCTCAGCTTTATGTGAGCTTCAGTCATGGTCTCATGGATATTGCGCAACTAGTAGCTAAACTTACATCCGCTGACTTGTGTGATTTGGCCTATAATATTTACCTATCTAAAAATAGAAGTTACAATCCTAAGCGTCAACGTAAGAGTATATGTAGTTCATAGTGTACCTACCTACTATGTTTTAAGTTAAATAAAATTACAAATTAATTAATTTACAAATTACTGCACAATAGCGTTAATAGTCCAATTCTTCTAGCCAAATTTAAATTCAGAGTTCCATTTAGGTACCCGCGCAAACCCATAACTCCTTTCGCTCCTATCTTCCGTAGAACCGTGTTAGGCGCAAACTCTCCAGTTCCCAGAATAAGTAGGCTCGTTAACGAATATCAACATAATCGTAATTTGGATATATATGGAGACAGTTTGTCTAAATTTAAAATTAATTTTAATTCCATTCAGGTCGATATGGCCAAATAGAAAATGTTAATTTAATTTATTTTTTAGATTAGTTTAGTCTAGTAAACTATCTGAAGATTATGAAATACTAGTACAATCTTATTTTTACTAATAGTCTTTATTGTTATGTAAAGTTAAATGCATGCTGTGCTTCCTTAAAAAAATAGCACACTCAGTTAAATTATATTGTAAATGTTTATAACATATGTAATAATGTAGTTATTAATGTGAAGCCTTAATAAATAAATAAATTTTCTCTTAGACTATTATGAGACAAGGAAAATACAAAAAATGTCGCGATAAAGAAATAGCTATGTTTGAATGGATTCTGAGACTAAACCAGATACATTTTTCACGCGCGCGTTCTCGGGTTAAAGAATTTTTTATTCTCAAAAGAAATTACAATTTCACTTACATGAGAAATTAATCTAGATACATATTTTTAACTTCTGCTTCTACAATTTGTAAATAAAGGTAGGTTTGTTCTATTACATTCAATGTACCTAAATAGGATTACTTATCTAAAAATAACTAAGTAGGTAGGTAGGTATATACATACTAAATTCCACCAATCGTACACAGCAACTATACTTAGAGGTACATTTTTAACAAACAATATTCACGCAAAGTAGGTCAAATTTTATTACTTGGTCTACCCTGTAACATCAGCTGATAATAAACCATATAATATTATACCCACACAGCACAATAATTAAGTCGCTGTCGGTTCTCGCATTCTCCGAGCCGCGAGATAACACGTCCGAAGCCGAGCTTACCCGAGCGCCGAGAAACGGCGGCGCGGTGGCGAGAACGCCACAGTGCGAAGTCTATGCAGTACAAACGTTTTTATTTTTTTAATTTTATTTACCAGTTAGTAATTTTATGTCAGCCAATATATGATTTTTTAATTTATTTTTAAAAACATTAAAAGAGCTTGCGTTTTTTATTTCCTTTGGTAGCTTGTTGTAAATTTGGACACCTGCGTAAGTTATGCTTCGTTCACCATGAACCGTACGGACTCGTGGAAGTATGATGTGATCCTTTCTCCGACAATTTCTGGTGTGCGTTTGATGTTTTTTCGTAAACGTGATATTTTTTATGTGTACTTTTTTATCCAGAATTTTCCTAATAAATATGCATGTGCAATATTGATGTAATTGTTTTATATTCATAAATTTAGTTTCTTTGTATAGTTTTTCTGTTGACGTTAGGTAGTCATAGTCGAATAATATTTTGATTAATTTATTTTGGACAACTTGTAAGTCTTTAAGATTAGTTTTTGGAGCGTTGCCCCAAATTTCTATGAGATATAGAAGGTGTGGTTTCACTAACGAGTTATAGACCATATGTCGAATTTGTCGGGGAAAACATCGCACCACTCCACGTAGTGAGCCCACTAGTGACGATAATTTTGTGTGTATGTGGTCAATCTGCATGTTCCAGTTTAAGTGGCTGTCTAATCTCAAACCAAGATACTTTTCGCATTCTTTACGCTCGATCATTTCCTGCCCAACTGTAAGAGGCGAATGGGGAGGTATTTTTTTGTTTTTTGATTTAAAGATGACGTAACAAGTTTTTGCAGCATTTATAGTAAGCAAATTGCTATGAAACCATTGCTCCAATTTTATTAGATCTTCTTGGGCTTTATTGATAATTTAATGTATGGACTTATCAAAATAGAAAAGGCAGGTATCATCTGCATATAATGAGACGTTTCCGTGAAGCGGTATTTCGTGTATAGAATTTATATAGATTAAAAATAATAAGGGTCCTAATATGGATCCCTGTGGAATTCCAAAAGATATGTGATGTTGACTACTCTTGTAATTACCAATCTTGACTACCTGAAACCTATTTTCTAAATACGATTTTAGCATTTTAAAAGCAGTTCCCGTTACACCAATGCTTTTTAGTTTTTTTAAGAGGATGGTGTGGCTAACCGTATCAAACGCCTTCTTCAAATCAATAAAGATGCCCATAGCTATTTTTTTTTCGTCAATGTTGGTTTTCAATCTAGTTATTAAGTCTGCTGTTGCTGACAGTGTATTGGATTTTGATCTGAATCCGTATTGTTGTTCGAAAAGAAAGTTAATAGACGTTAGATATTTATCTAGCCGAGAATGGATAACTTTTTCAAAAATTTTGGATATAACTGGCAAAACTGAAATTGGGCGATAGTTACTTGGATCATTTTTGGCACCGGATTTATAGATGGGAGTAACTTTAGCAATTTTCAATGTATCGGGAAATATCCCTTCTGCGAGGCATGCGTTAATACAGTCGGTCAATTCATCTATCATTAACTCACTTATGCATTTTATGGCTTTTGTTGAAATCCCATCTATACCTACACTGCAGTTGGAGTCCAGCTCTTGGATTATTTTTATAATTTCATCTTTTTGGCAGGGAATAAAAGTGTCTAGTTGGTGTGACTGTTGTACCGTATTGCTCGTTGCTAATGTTTGTTGGGGTACTTTAGGAATAGACTTAGCTAAAGATGCGCCAATATTGGAAAAAAAGTGGTTAAACGCTTCGCATATTTCATTGCCGTCAGTTATTGAACCTGAATCAGTTTCTAGCTTTGGAGGAGCGGCCTGAGATTTGGTATTATTATTTGAGAGAGTGTTTATTAGCTTCCACATCTTCTTGGGATCCTTATTGCACTTTGAAAATTCGTTATGGTAGTATTTTTTCTTCACTTTCTTAATTTTACTGGTCGCATCGTTTCTTTGTTTGTTAAATTGCTTCTTCAGTTCTTCGTTTTCCGGGTCTTGTTTCAGTTTGTGCCATAATTTATTCCTATTTCTGATTTGAGAAGTGACTTCTTTGCAAATCCAATCTTGTTGGGGTAGATTTTGAATTTTAGTTTTGATAGTTTTGCAGTCATTGATCTTGTGTTTAATATATTTTTCCAAATGTACGTAGCTGTTGTCGATTTTATCATAAGGTGCGTCTTTGGTATATCTATATAGTTTTTTGTAATCAATAGCTTCGTATTTTGTAGTTTTCTTCGGAGGAGGTTTATATCTCTTCATAGTTAGTATTATTTGCCTATGGTCGGACATGGAAGAGTCTACCAGGGCCATATGTATACTCTTGTCTTTTAAGTTTGATGACACATGATGTTCTACTGAAAGCTCGATACGCTAACCTGCCAGCTACCTACTCTACTATCCTAGGATAATGACATACCATATAAAGATCTTTTCTCTAGTTGACGTTGTAGTCCGGGTTTCCGTCCCTCACATCGTCGTTATCTACGGTAATATGGAAAATACAAAAATTGTTACGACAAAGAAAAAGCTAAGCTTAAATGAATACTGGGCGATGATGACTACTTCGTGCACTACTCTACTTCGTACGCTACTCTACTTCGTACGCTACTCTACTTCGTACGCTACTCTACTTCGTATTCTACTCTACTTCGTACGCTACTCTACTTCGTACGCTACTCTACTTCGTACGCTACTCTACTTCGAACGCTACTCTACCTCGTACGCTAATCTACTTCGTAGCTACTCTACTTCGTACGCTAATCTACATCGTACGCTATTCTACTTTCTTAGATAGAGACATACCATGTAAAGCTCTTATCTCTAGTTAACGTCGAAGCTCGGGTCCCCGTCCCGCCCCTCACCTCGTCGTTCTCTACAGTGATGATGCCGTGACCGTTGACTCCTGCTTTGAGTTTCACTTCCTGTGGTCTTCCTGTTTTCGGTATATCTTCCACGTACCATTCTCCTGAAATTTTAATCAAAAATTGTACGAGTAATAGTATTGTAGAAAAGAGAAGTCCACAAGTACAGAATACAGAATACAGAAAATTTTATTCGGGACAAAAAAATTAGGTACACAGAAACAAAACATGAAGAACAACTAAAAATAGAACAAGTGGTATATTATTCAGAGAAAATTACAGACAAATAAATCATTCATTCATTCATTCATTCAAAAATGTTACCAAGGCAATATGTACAATCATTTGAAAGCTTGGAGGATTTAGCTACTGGAGAAGAAATCAGCGCGCGTACCCCTCTTTCATAGTAAAAGATAAATTGTAACCACATGTGAACGAGACACCAGACATTTACACACATAGTTTTAGACTTAAGTATGTAAGCAATTAAGGCAAAAATGGATTATCAGCAACTGGGCTGCATTGTTCTCGCTCGCTCCGCCCCATAAACTCGTCACCCGTTAACATTTCGACTTTATTCCCATATTTATTTGGTCGAAACTTCAGTGAACACCTCCTCCCCGCGCCTCACGTAAAGCGGACAGAATGTAGTGAATGCGAATCGTAGTGCGTTTCTGGTCCGGAGATGCCAAAAATGTTACTAGCAAAATATCGATATTTTTGACTTGGCTTTACTTTGAATAAAATATCGTATCGCAATAACTCATCTTTTTAAATATTGACACGATACTGGATCAAATATCGTAACAAAACCACACAATCGTATCGTCTCAACAAAGCGGCTTTAGAAAATATTATTTCTGTGTACTTTGCCACTTACAGGTTGGCCGACGTAAATAAGTATTGTTTATGTACCTAAAACAATAAACTTCGATGGTATAAAAGACTTGGTTTTATTTGTACTGTTTGAGATATAATTTGAATTTGCAATCTTTTGTGAGGCCGATATTATTTTTTTCATTGTTTTACAACATTTTTTGTAAGCGTTTATAAATTCATCATTTTTAGTTACTAAAGATTTTTGGTATAGTTTCCTTCAGTAATATATAGCTTTACAGATTACACGAAATCCAATACGCTACATTTTATACTTTACCTAAAATACTATATAAATAACAGGTACTTAAAAAATATAGGAACACAAGATAATCAATAGCCACACTAACAGCCACGCCAAGTCGTGTGATGAGTCAACAGTATAAAATTAACGGAATACAATAGTCTAAAAGAATGAGTAGGTACATTATCAAAAAATTATCATTTTTATTATCCATTCATTTCGATTAGTCCTTTTTGGTAGGACTAATCGAATTGAATGGATAATAATACAATATACTGTTTTTTTTTAAACATACTTGTTATAATTACTTACGACTTAAATACTTCCGAATACCTCGGTGGCTCAGTGGTTAGTGACCCTGACTTCCGGATCAAAAAAGCGTGGATTCGTTCCCCAACCAGGGCAAGCATTTATGTGATGAACATAGGTGTTTGCTCTGTGTCTGGGTGTTAGCAAGTACTATCTATATGTAGGTATTTAAAATATATATATATAGTATATCAATCTCTGGAAGCCAAAGGGGTTTGAACATTTGTGGCATATCCACCCGCCATTATATTTTTTTATAAGTTTCCGCGCACGGTGAAAGTAGTATATATGAGTAGGGGAAATTCTTCTTTGACTTTTGTCTTTTGTTCTTCGGTGTCTGGGAACATTATAAAATCACCTCGAAGGGTTACTATTGCTTTTGACACTCTTTTTACTATTCTGCTACAAGTAGCCACACTTATTCCTCCCATGTCACCCACTGCAAGTAGATGATTACCAGTTGCAAAGAACCTTAGCGTACATAGCAACTGATTTATTGGCGGCACTGATTTGTTTCTGCAAATTTAATATTATCAAGTCAAGCAGGTATTTTAATACTTATTGTATTTTATAGGAATAATATATTTAGCTATCACTTTAAACGATTTTGTGCTGGATAAACCAACGATGACATCAAGTTGTCTTGGTAACTAGATAGATACCTACATAGATGTTATTTTATATTATAGGTAGGTAACTAGATTACTTTTATAAAGGTAGGTTCGATAAGAAAAAACATCACAAGTCATCTCGACCTACCTGTCATCTCGATATTCCAAGAGATGTTCTATTCTTTCCAACAAAAATAACACACTGGCTTTGGATAACCTAAACCTAATGTAAAAGTCCTGTTCGTCATATTTAGCAAAATAATTTGGTCTTTCGCGATATATGTGCGGCCGTCTAAACAAACTTTGATTTGTAACTAAATCTATAGTATCGATAGCTTCTAAACTTTCAAGAAAATCTTCCATTTTGCGGGAAATAAACACAAACTACAACACATCTACAATAGAATGAACTGTCACTTAGCGTTATGGAGCCGAATATTCGGCCCATAAAGTTAAGGGCCACCTTAGAATCTTAGGTGTCACTTAAGCGATGGTGAAAATGAAACTGTCACCTAAAATGGTTTAGGGTTGGTTTAAGGGCTCCCTTAAACTAAGGGACCGTTGGTGAAAACGGGCATTATACACACAATAAATGTTTCGTAGTATGGTACCCTAAAGTGTCACATCCTCGAGATGTAAATAGCGCTGTAAGAGAACTTTGCGATCTTTAAATCAAAATATGTCGTCAAAATATCTCACTTTAGGGTATCATAGTACTAACAACTATTGTTTTTAGAAGTGTCCCCTACCCATATATACTACTTTCATTGTGCGCGGAAACTTATGAAAAAAACACAATGGGTGCGATATGCCAGCTTCCATACAAGAATGTTCAAACCCCTTTATTAATATTTATATTTTTTTATTTACTTACCGATAAAAGTATCTGGATAAGGCACCTCCCTGGAATAGTAGGCGCTGATTGTAAACGGCCCTTCCCTTTGAAACGTTAGCGGTTTCCAGAACGGTGCTGCATAGAACCTCGGGCATAACTGTTCAACAAGTGTAACATAACAAATTAGTTTAAATAATCCTACTAATATTATAAACGTGAAAGTTTGTGAGGATGGATGGATGGATGGATGGATGGATGTATGGATGTTTGTTACTCTTTCACGCAAAAACTACTGAACGGATTAAGATGAAACTTTACAATAATTCCTACTAATATTATAAACGTGAAAGTTTGTGAGGATGGATGGATGGATGGATGGATGGATGTATGGATGTTTGTTACTCTTTAACGCAAAAACTACTGAACGGATTAAGATGAAACTTTACAATAATTCCTACTAATATTATAAACGTGAAAGTTTGTGAGGATGGATGGATGGATGGATGGATGGATGGATGTATGGATGTTTGTTACTCTTTAACGCAAAAACTACTGAACGGATTAAGATGAAACTTTACAATAATTCCTACTAATATTATAAACGTGAAAGTTTGTGAGGATGGATGGATGGATGGATGGATGGATGTATGGATGTTTGTTACTCTTTCACGCAAAAACTACTGAACGGATTAAGATGAAACTTTACAATAATTCCTACTAATATTATAAACGTGAAAGTTTGTGAGGATGGATGGATGGATGGATGGATGGATGTATGGATGTTTGTTACTCTTTCACGCAAAAACTACTGAACGGATTAAGATGAAACTTTACAATAATATAGCTTATATATCAGAATAACACATAGGCTATAAATTATAATGATATATTGCGTATGCGGGCGAAGCCGCGGGTAAAAACTAGTAGGCTAATAATAATAGGATTGGACGGAGGTTGCACAGAACAGAAAGGAATGGAAGGAATTGGGGGAGACCTTTGCCCAATAGTGGGACAGTACAGGTTAAATAAATAAAAATAGGCTAAGTGCGAGTCAAACTCACGCACCAAGGGTTCCGTACCGTGTGGTAGAGCCCCATTAATGTATTTTATTTTAATTAAACTATTTATAATTGAAAGATATATACAACTTAATATTCTAAATATTTCAAGCATTTTTCTGTTGCCGTTATTATTATCGAGCTAAAAAATCAAGTTTCGTGCATGAGCTCTCCTTAAATTTTTATTTTAATTTAATTATTATTTAAGTAAGGCCATTTGTAAGATGTACCCTAATATTATTATTTTTTTTTTCAACCTATGCTGTCCCACTTCTGGGCAAAGGTCTCCCCACAACACAACACTGCGTTCCATTACAAGTGTACTTGACGTAGGCCAAAAAGCTGCTAAACTATAATGGGATTGGGCGGGTCATGTGGTTCGTATGCACCCCGAGAGATGGGCTAGGATCGTCACACAATGGGTACCAGAAGGCAGACGAAGGCAGGGAAGGCCTAGAAAACGTTGGTGTGACGATATTGACACTTTCCGGGAAGGTTGGCGGGATTTGGCCACAGAACGCGATTAATGGAAGGAAATGGGGGAGACCTTTGCCCCTAATATTTATTTGATTATATAGGCAATTCTACGTAAATCTTATTTTATTTTTTATTTTTTCAGTAAATATCTAACTATACAATAAGCCCGATTACAGAGGCGCCAGCGTAAATTAAATAGCAACGTAAAAAGCGTTCTCTCTATCGAATGCCTAAAGTGAAAAAGAAACAGAACTATGCTATTTAGCTATTCAGGTTGCTTGGAAGAAATAGCTCTAAGCGATAAGGCCGCCGGTTGTCGCACTATTTTAATTATATTGTACTCTTTTATTGTTTTATTGTAAACTAGCGGACCCGGCGAACTTCGTATCGCGAAAGTTAATGAATGTAGGTAGTTAACCTTACGGAGATACCTACATTAAGATATTTTAAGTTTAATGGCTGTCATCCAAAATGTAGATCTCATTAAGCTATCTCACCTTTGTAAAGATAGCATTGATCAAAAGTTGACATTTGCGGAGATAAACCACTTTTAAGTTCGACAGCTGTCATCCAAAATGTAGATCTGGTTCAGTTCAGCTATCTCACTTTCGTGAAGACATCATTGATCAAAAGTTGACAGTTACGGAGATAAACTACTTTTAAGTTCGACAGCTGTCATACAAAATGTAGATCTGGTTGAGCTCTCTCACTTTTGTAAAGACAGTAATGGTCTAAAATCGGTAGTTACGAAGTAAGTAATAGTAAGTGCGCTACAAAATATTAGCCCAATTCAATGTGAAACGGTACACAAATATTGTAGCAAACAATCATTTCAAACCCAAGAAACAGTCAATCTCAACTAATTTGTTTCGTTATGGTTATCATCGGCAGCTTTCTTTGTCCCACTGCTGGGTATAGGCCTCTCTCAGTGCCATCTGCCTTCGCTCTTTACCGGTCGTGACCAGGCTCGACCGGCGGTATTGACGATATCGTCGAGGTAGTAGACCCACCTTGCTGCCGCGCAGCACAAAGCTGAGCGCTCTCACCTATTCAAGTACCCTAGTTGACCAGCTCGGTCACCACGGTCTTTTTTGCTCAAGAAGCGCTGGTCGAATCGGTTGCCACGCCAGCCTGGACGATGCGTATGACACGCAGGGTATTTACGACCGCCAATATCGCAGCCGTACTCGAACCGGGCTTGCGCGTTGTGGCAAAAGGCCTGACGGTATGACGCTGGTCCTATGGAAGTGTGGATGGCCCTTAGTATGGGACGCGACTTGCGTCGACACTTTGGCGCCGTCATATCTTTCTGAGACTCAGAGTAGGGCTGGAGCGGTGGCCAATTCGACGGAGCAGCACAAGCGGCGCATATGCTAACCTCGGCAGTTGTTACATATTTGAACCGTTTGAAAATATCGCAGCCGTACTCGAACCGGGCTTGCGCGTTGTGGCAATAGGCCTGACGGTATGACGCTGGTCCTATGGAAGTGTGGACGGCCCTTAGTATGGGACGCGACTTGCGTCGATACTTTGGCGCCGTCATATCTTTTTGAGACTCAGAGTAGGGTTGGAGCGGTGGCCGATTCGACGGAGCAGCACAACCGGCGCAAATATGCTAACCTCGGCAGTTGTTAAATATTTGAACCGTTTGAAATTAAGACATTGTGTCCGTGGGGGCCGGGAGCTCATCTTGTTTTCAAAAGTGTTTCTGAGCCTCTGGTGGACGCGACGTGTGACCAAAATACTGGTGTTTGTTTGGCTCAACGTATAAGTTTTGCCATTCAGCGTGGCAATGCTGCCAGCATGCTGGGCACGCTGCCAGTGGGCTTGAGTATTTGGATTATCTTTAGACTTTCAGGTCTGTTGATAATCCAATTGCTTGTTATCTAGTAGTAGTTTATGAAGTTTTACATTATAAGTCTTGTATTTAATGGTAGTTAATAAAGACACATGCCCTATAAAAAAATTCAAGTCCCCTTGCACCTTGTTGTCACTGTTCATACTTAACTTAACCGACCGATATCAAAATACTCGTACTCGTATAAATTTAGAGTGTACAACCCGCCCGTGGGTTCCCGCCTTGTCGTGGCGGGGGACTTAGTAGCCGAAGCTTATAGGCGGTGCCGGAATCGGAGGTAGAGCCGCTTCTCTGGGTTTCTTCTCACACAGCTTAGAAGGCGGTGCTCTAGGTCTCCCGTTTTTATGCGTCTTTACCCCCTAGGCAGTTTAGAAGTTAGCACTCAAGGTTGGGCTGCTGCTCTGGGCTATTTAACTAAAGCAGCTGAGAGGCTGGCCGGTAAGTTGCGTGCCTTATGAGGAGTGCCGCAACTGAGGCGGGCTGCACTGTTAATACTGTTCAATCCTAACCAAACCAACAGAAACGTATGTTCGTGTCAAGGTCACAGTTCACAGTCAAGGTTGATGACCTTTACTCATGCCATACTACTCATGGTAAAAATCAAGTCGATCCGTTTTCTTCGTATATTATAATGGATTCTGTACCATAAAGGTAGAATAAAGATACATGTTAAACCTCTAATGGTGGAAGATTTAAAAATATTTTTAATTTCAGACAAAATGACGGCCTATTATTAAACGTCACTGTAATAGGTACCTATGTAGCATGGCAAAGGGATAAACTATTTTATCTAATTTTAATGTCAGTTGTCTTTGTCGATCCATAGTTTAATTCCTCTTCGAGCTGACGTAATACTGGAAAGAAAATTTGTCCCTTTGAAATGCTAAGCGTGACATTTATCAAATTCAGCAGTCAATGTATGTCACCTGTCATTTAATTATGTTTCGTCAATCAATTTTCGGCCTAATTATGAAGGCGCCATCGTAAATTTAATAGCAACGTAAAAGTGTTCTCTCTATCGAATGCCTAAAGTGAAAAAGAAACAGAAATAGTCTAATTAGCTATTATAATTACGTCATTGAAGTATAATCAAAAACATCATTGGTTTTTGTCCTATCCTACAGGAATTTCACTATGCAATTTTTGGGATAAAAAGTATCCTATGTCCTTCTCCTGGCTCTAAACTACCACCCTGCCAATTTTCAGCTAAATCGGTTCAGCCGTTCTTGAGTTATAAGTGGAGTAACTAACACGACTTTCTTTTATATATTTTATATAGATTGTGTGAACAATAAAGCATTTTCTATGCTATTATAATTACGATGGCGCCTCTGTAATCGAGCTTAATGTGTTTGTCTACCGGTGTCGGAGTCTTAAGCGGTGACATCTATGGCAAATTTTGAACAACTTTTACTATGGAAACAACTCTAAAAACGTAAAAAAACTGCTGTTCTATACGAAGTTTTATAGACTTTGGACAAAAAGTATGGAAAAGCTGTTTTTTATACGTTTTCAGAGTTGGTCACATAGTAAAAGTTATTCAAAATTTGCTATAGATGTCACCGCTTAAGGCTCCGACACCGGTAGACAAACACAGTGTATATCCTGTGAATATTTTAAGCATCTATGTACCTGTCACAGATATAATATCAAGCGTAAAACCGCTAAAAATTCAGGTTTGATTTATGGGACTTGAGCCCCCCTTAAATATATATTTTTTTACTATTTATAGTAGGTATTTGTTGTTATAGCGGCAACAGAAACACGTCATCTGTGAAAACTTTAATGTTCTAACTATCACTGTTCATGAGATACGGCCGGCCCCCCGACCGCCTAAGCAATAGCAATCGTTTATGACTTCATTTTAGTCATTTGGCACCGCCTATGTGACGTTAGCCATCAAAGTTGTTCATTCAACGATTGCTTTCGCAATCCGCGCAAAGCAATTGATGGCTAACGTCACATAGGCGGTGCCAAATGACTAAAATGAAGTCATAAACGATTGCTATTACGATTCCTATTGCTTAGGCGGTCGGGGGGCTGGTGACAGACAGATAGACGGACAGCGGAGTCTTAAAGTTTAGTTATAGGATCCCGTTGTTGCCCTTTGGGTACGAAACCCTAAAAATGATAATTACCTCCTCAGTTCCATCGGGCATATCCCAAGCGAGGCGTACTGGGTAGACCTGTAGGTCGATCACTTCGAATGGGTTAAAACCTGCGTTTCCGCTAAGTAAAGCGCATTGTAAGGCGCAGCCACGAGCCACTGCCTCGTTCTGCAAATAGAATAGTAGATTTATCATATGGGAGCAAAATAATATTTTTACGGTAGGGCGTTTTTTTGAATCCAGAGCGAAGTGAGGGATTCTAGAGTAGAATCCCGAGCGGTAGAATCCTGACCGTAGCGAGGGATTCAAAGTACGTCGCCCGAGCCAATAATATATTTTGCGCCCGAGTGGTACTCTCTACTTAACATCACCTCTATGAGAAAACAAAAGGCGCCTCATATTTTACTATAATATTATTATTTAATAAAACGTCTCTACGTATCAACTAAATTGGAATTAAATGGTATCTAATAATAAAACAAATGAAAACTTATATTCCGTCGCACTTATTTGTTCCAAATTCAAAAAGTGCGCGGCTAAGAAAATTCCGTCGCACTTATAAAGTTCCTTATAGAAAACACCTCCTTTGGTACCTTTTTAAAGGCGAACCAAGTAGTCCTTTTCGAATAGATGTGATGAAATAGATATTGTCACCATTAACGAGTATTATGGCTAGTGTGAACCGCAAGCTTGGCCATATATAGCCTTGGCCAAAAGTATTAGGCACCTTAAAAAAATCAAAATGCTTGTTTACTACTTAACCAATAACTGAGTGCTTATCTTAAATGACTTACCGGGGTCATAAATAACTTCTTAGAATATTAAGCGGCTCTTTGTTAAGGTCATAAAACACCTGGTGACCGAAAACAAAGGATTCGGTTTTCTTTCGGTCTTGTCAGTTAATGTTTGGTCACTTGTGTTCTGGACTCTAACAAGTAAACAAGCTTTCATTTCTGTTGATGTGATTAAATTGACACCTAATTTTGTTATGTCAAAAAAGAGTGAAATTAGTTTAGAAGATACAGGGCGCCTAATACTTTTGGCCAAGGCTGTAGAAACAATAAACTGTAATCTTCATATAATTTATTAAAATTATCCGATTTGAGTGTTGATTTTAATTTTATAGTGCATCCCACACTAGGTTTATCTCAAAGAGTTATTTTTGTGATAAACAGTTCAAAAATTCGTCGCGGATGCAGGACTCGAACCTTGCATCTTCGGAACACTAGCCCGACGCTCTGCCCAACTGAGCTAATCCGCAATACTGCCTACGCGCCGAATTTTGTGAGTGTTTTATCATTTTAACCAACTTACAGCGTTGGCGGCGCCACCTGTGATACCCGTATTAGACAGGTTATCACTCAATTGAAGTTATAAGAACTTCTGTATATTGACGAGAGATGGCGCACTGCTAAATCAATGAAATGATTTTAATTTTATAGTGCATTTCACACTAGGTTTATCTCAGTTATTTTTGTGATAAACATTTCAAAAATTCGTCGCGGATGCAGGACTTGAACCTTGCGTCTTCGGAACACTAGCCCGACGCTCTGCCCAACTGAGCTAATCCGCAATACCGCCTACGCGTCGAATTTTGTGAAGTGTTTATCATTTTAACCAACTTATAGCTTTGGCGGCGCCACCTGTGATACCCGTATTAGACAGGTTATCACTCAATTGAAGTTATAAGAACTTCTGTATATTGACGAGAGATGGCGCACTATCAAAAATTCGTCGCAGATGCAGGACTCGAACCTTGCGTCCTCGGAACACTAGCCCGTTTTATTTATTTATTTAAGTATAAGTATATTTATACTATTTTTTAAAATTTTTATTTTGATCATTCTTTTTTTGTTTGGTAGATCTTACTTCAAAAGTCCCATTAAAATTTTATAGAAATCGGCTGAAATTTTTTGGAAAAAAATAATTATAAATACCTGATTCAAAGTGGTGGACGGAGGTTTCCCAAACTCTTTTTCTATCATAGCCTTCACCGCCGGTATCCGAGTAGAACCACCCACGATCTCAACTGAGTAGATGTCATTGACCTCTAAATCTGAAAACAGAAAAAAAACAACATATTTTTGCGTGATATTGTGATTTTTGTGCTATTCCATAGGAACCTTTGGCTTTTTTCGCGTTAAAAAGTAACCTTCGTCACTTTCCGTCTTTCAAACAATGTCCATTCCAAAGATCAAGGCAATCCGTTGCTCCGTTGCTGCGTGAAAGAAGAACAACATATACACTTTCGGATTTAAATAAAATTAGTAAGGATAGTAGTAACGATACTCACTTGCAGCCAATAATATATCGAATAATGCTCTCTCGACCCGGAGGAATATTCCAATACATATTTTTTCCATCTGAGAGCGTTGAATTTCTGCCGAAACATCCCGATCGTCCATGAAACATTCGATGTGAAGCGACAGGCGAGCGCTGGTCGTGGACATCTGTTTCTTTAACTTTTCCGACTCTTGTACTAAACGGACGAAAGCCCTGTAACACAGTACTGTCATAACTAGAGAGCGGATTATATGCAACATAATAAAACTAGTTATAAGCATGCAAATATACATGAAAAATGCTTGGAATATGAACGAAAACTTGCAGAATATGCACAAAAATTGGCAGAATATGCAACCCTACAAAAAAAAAAGTTTTTTCAGTTTTCGTTTTTTTTTTCAAAATCTGCTTACTATTGGTACCTAACTTATCCCTTGATAGGAGATACTAAGTACAGTAACATTACATGAAATTAAAATTATTTAATATTTTTATTAAAAGAGACGTCCACAAGGGGTATATATTTTTCAGAGAAAAATCTAACCAAGATGATTATATTATATACATCACATAAATTTCATTTTTTTTAATGTAATTTTTTTTTTCATTTTAATTTTTTTTCAAAAATAGAAATACAGCTAATGTTTCTAGTTTTGCAAAAATAATGTGCTTTTTATCGTTCTTTTACTTATATTTTCACTTGAATCTTCCACATTAATCTCTTATTTCGCTAAAATTATAAGAAACGAATGTGACTGGTCACACTAGTTTTTTTATAATTTACAATGTGTCTAGAAAATATATAAAAAGTGTATCCAATTGGTAAAAATGCTTTAAAATAATCATTAGAAGGTTACTTAATTAGAGTTGCCAGAAAAAATCTACCTTTTCTGTCAAATATAGTAATTAACCCTAAAAAATATCAAAAATATTATATAGACTCAGAAAAACACGTACTTTCTCGAGATGTAACGAGTGCTGTGGTTAGATTTTTTGATTATTATTATTATACCAGCCTCCATACATATTGTGGACATGTCCTTTGGTTGGATCTGCGATTCAAGCTCGAAACATACTATCGGACGCGGCTTACGGATGCGACTGACAGCCGCGACCTAGACTATGAAAGTACACTGAGCCGTGCACACTATCGGACATAAGTCGCGGTCGTCACCTTCGGACGACCTTGAGCGTTCGGACGTCCGAGAGCGATCTGGCACACCGGATGTCTTAAGACTGTGCACATTGCTAAGTCGTGGCTGTCAGTCGCGTCCGTAAGCCGCGTCCGATAGTATGTTTCGAGCTTCATTCACTTTTGCCGCATTCGCACCTTGCCTTCGTTAAATTAAAAAAAAAAGTTACATTACTTCTCATTTTTCCTCGCATCTATTTTGTATTTGGTGATGAATTCTTGACAGAAGTGGTTTGCCAGGGCCATGTCGATATCCCGTCCGCCGCAATCGGGCTCGTAAGAGGTTCCCAAAACTCGCAGCTTGCCCTCGTTAAATGCGCAGGCTGTCAGCTAAAACAAGGCTTTCATTTAAGCTATTATACAGTGCTTGCCGGTACGTGGTCTCCACTCGAGAACTTTTCGACCCCATCGGTCATCAGTTCTCCGCGCTATTCTCCGCTATGCAAGCCGCTATCAACCGGTCTTATTGGAAATCATTAGGGGAGGCGTATGTCCAGCAGTGGACGTCCTATGGCTGAAATGATGATGATGATTATTATACAGTGCCTCAAGTCGAAAGTGTACGATCAGTGTGTGTTACCAGTGATGACTTATGGCACTGAAAATGGTGTTATACTCTCTTATGGGCCTTATTAATAAGCTCCAAGTAGCTTATCGAGCTATGGAGAGGGCTATGCTCGGAGTCTTAATGCGAGATCGAATCAGGAATGAAGAGATCCGTAGAAGAACCAAAGTTACCGACATAGCCCTGTGGATTAGCAAGTTGAAATGGCACTGGGAAGGGCACATAGCACAGAGGGCTGACGACCGATGGGTTTGAAAAGTTCTAGAGTGGAGACCACGTACCGGCAAGCGCAGCGTAGGACGTCCAGCCCCAAGGTGGACGGATGATCTAATTAAGACCGCAGGATCGCGATGGATGCAAGCCGCTACGAACCGGTCTTATTGGAGATCTTTAGGGGAGGCCTATGTCTAGCAGTGGAAGTCCTATTGCTGATGGATGGATGGACAGGGTTATTAAGCCGAAAAAAGGTGATTCAGACCATTATTACGAACAACTTTTACTAAAGGGCCAATGCGGACTTCGAGAAAAAAATCGGCTGTTTTCAAGTATTCTGGGTTTGGCGAAGAGGTTTCTAGAGTGGGGACTGCTCATCTGTGCCCCTATACTACGCCTATTGCTGTATTACCTGAAGAGTGCTATGTCCAAAATCAACGAAGATGACATTTCTGGGCTTTTCTGTGGGAGCGGGCAAGTCACCTCTATTCCCATAGGCCAGGGCGGCTGCAGTTGTGTCATTGAAAATACGAAGTACGTTCAAACCTGAAATAAGCATTATTAATAATATATCATCTAAAGTCATATCGTCATAAATAAATACATGTGATATCTCAATTTATCTCATTATTTATTTATTTGCTTATATGCGAGCAGTGTATACTGATGTGCCTATATCAAGCAGAGTCGAATAAAATTAATATTTATCTGTCAAATAAATGTTTGCCTTCTTTATCCGAAGGTCCAGTCTGTTCTTAAATGTGGTTATAGTTCTTGCTGAGATGATTCCTCAGGCAACCTATTCCAATTGTAGACAACTCTATTGCATAGGATGTGGTGTGCCGTGTTGGTTTGTGATGGTGTAGGCTGCAAGAGAAATTTATGGCGTCTGCTATCCCGCATATTTTCGTTCAAGGTGTACATGTCGTGAATATGCGGAAGATTATAGAAGCCATTGAGAATCTTGAAGGTCTCAATCAATTATGTATACAGAATCATCCAGAACTGATGTGCTACGCCGAGAGGAGGTGATGTGATGCCGACTTCATTATGAACAACTTTTGCTATCGTCGAGGCGTCGTAACACAAAAAATATAAGACAGTAATACAAGAAATACTTATGCCAGTGTAACACAAGGCAGCCTTATCGCTGGAAGCGACCTCTTCCAGGCACCCATGATATTTTATAGTAGATTTGTTTGGCCCCATAGCAAAAGTTGTGCATAATTGTCTTAATCACTTTTTTTTGGCGTAAAACAGGGTAAGCAGGGAACCCTGTCTAACATGTGATGTTTCGTGATTTTTTCCGAACCCCGTCCAGCTAGCCTAGCATATGAGCACGAAAAGAGTTTTGTCAACGTTTGAAAAAGTGACAGATATACTCGGTCTCGTTTTGACACAGGTTATAGAATTATTTCGTGGTGAAAGGTGAAGCGCTTGAGGCAGCGCGCGAAATTTTTTTTTTTCGGTTTTTAGTAATTTGTTTGGACTACTCAGCTTGAACCTTGAACTTACGAAAACTGTTTTTGCGACAATGAATAGCTTCTATTTAATTATTACGGTCACAATTATCAGTTAAATTAGTTTATTTTAGCTAAAACTGTCAATTAGTTTAATTTTATCATAATTTTGGCTAAATCAACATTTATTTATTTAACATTTTATTGCACACCATTTGTACAAAAGGAGGACTTAACGGTAAATAGCATTATCTGCCAGTCAACCTACAGGTAGAAGACATTGGGAATTAGGCATGAATAAATAGACAAAGAGATAAATTAAATAGAATCAACACAAATCAAAACTAAAAAATAATAATACAATTTCAATATAAATAAAATACATAAACTTACATAAACTATTATAATCCTACTAATATAATAAACGCGAAAGTTTATGAGGATGGATGGATGGATGGATGGATGGATGGATGGATCGATCGATAGATGGATGGATGGATGGATGGATGGATGTATGGATGTTTGTTACTCTTTCACGCAAAAACTACTGAACGGATTGAGGTGAAACTTTGCAATAATATAGCTTATATATCAGAATAACACATAAATTATAACGATATATTCCGTATGCGGGCGAAGCCGCGGGTAAAAACTAGTACATAATAAGATGATAACTAGTAAAAGATAAAAATAGCTTATCCTATGTGTTCGAAATTTTGGACAACTTCAAGTAATGCTCCCGCACAAGGCGCTTAAAGACAGCCTTCGAAGGCGCTTGCCGAATAGTGGATGGAAGCTTGTTCCAAAGGCGCACGGCTTCAACGCGGAAAGAGTCGTGCGCAAATAACGTACAGTGACTCGGGGTGCTGAGAAGAAGGACATTGCAGGATCTCGGGGGCCTAGTGACAACATCTGAAGCCAGAAACGTAAAAAAGTTTTTAAGATAGGGCGGTGATTTAGCGTCGTTTAAGATGGAGTATAGCAGTCCGAGTATCCTAGAATTTCTCCTGTCGCGGATCGTAAGGCCACTCGTTACCCCCCGTTAACCCGTTTGAGTCTTCCTCATTTCCACCCCGCGTCCACGGACAGAGACAGACAGACAGACAGACAAAACTCTTTATTTACAACCACAGTTTGAAAAATAAACACTATTTACATAAATACGACAAAAAATATGATTATAAAGTGGCGGCCTTATCACCCATGGCGATTTCTTCCAGGCAACCTTGCACGAATATGAACAGATAAGAACAAGAAATAGTGGCCTTAAATAGATATGAACAAAGAAAACACCTATAAATAATAATAAATAATAATAAAACACCTATAAATAATAATGACAGAGCTTGTACACCGCGTGCGGGCTGCACTGGCCGGTAGAGTTTCTAATAAAAACTACCTACCTAGACTGTGATAATAGGGAAGATTTATACTGTGTATGGTTGAATATCAATGATACGTAACAAAACAAGAAATTGCAGTGTTTCCCTAAGGATAAATAAAAGATACTAATTTTACATTATTTGGTAACTTCCTCTTGATATTTTCTTTCAAATAAAGTACTTACATCAGTTAATTTTTGTAAAATTGCTTCCAAATGTAATTGTTCTACTTTTTTAAGCACTAGATTTATATTCATTTTTGCAAATTGAATACGCAACTGTGTCACTCACGCGGCATGTCGTCGCGTCGTGGTGATCGCTGACAGACATAGACGTGCCGCACACAAATGCACGTGTAGCGACCGTGCGTATGTGTGTTGTCTGTGAGTAAGTACTGTGTAGTGTGCGTAAGACAGCAGATTTTGTATGAAAAATCGCGGGCTGTGCCCTTACTGGACGATCCCTTACCAGCAATAGAAGCTGCATCAAGTAGAGCAAGTCTCTCTGCATTTGTGAAGTAACTTGGCACTGAGATGACACAGGAAGGTTTAGGTTCAGATGTCTCTGATGAGGCACATTCCTTAAGCTTTGTGAACAGCATGGCTGTTATCTGTAAACATATTAGTATTATATCAAATTTTTTGTAGGTTTAAAGCATATTTATACAACGTTATCTGCTCGCCCTGAAAAACTGGCCACGGATCCACCTGGTGGATATCGCAGCAAAAAAAAATCCGGGGATCTACCTGTGGATTTAGATGGAATAAGAAGAATCCACGAATCCACTTGTGGATTTAAGTGGAAAAAAAGTATACATGAATCCACAGTGGATTTAAAAGGAGATAAAGGTATCCACGGATCCACAAGTGAAGCCTAGCTGTGGATCCAAGTGGAAGAAGCCCTTTTAGCTTAGTATAGGGCAAGATGAACCCTGTACCTATAAGTATACTAGCAACCCACCCCGGCTTCACACAGGTGAATTTTACATATAGAGATTCACGTCAGGAATGGATTTATAAATGTTTACTTCTTCATAACGCATAGTACACCTCGTACATCGACGGAGAAAGATAATACCGCGGGCTACGAGTAACTTGACGCCAACGCCATCTAATTTAGATATGAGTAAATACTGAGATTTAAACTGTTGTTTTAAGAATTGATTTTATGACTTATTTGATTTGATTGCTATTAAGTTTGATGTTTTATATTTATACAATTATACATTTACATATAAATTTATATTTGAACATATTTTCAGTTTAGACAGAATTTTGAACCAATTTTTTGTGAATTTTGAGGCCCTATTTTTTGTAAAGTAAATAAAAATGTACAGTTTTCAGATTTATTCATATATGTGTACTCTGAGACAATGCTTTTCGCCAAATTTCATAGTTCTGTGTCAACGGGAAGTACCCTGTATGTTTTGATTTTTGTGAGTGCAAAATATGCGGTTTTTTACGACATAAACGGCTCTAACTTTTTGAAACGATAACTGAGAAGTTTTTCTTTTACACAACTGCAAGAATTCATAGGTTTACATATATAGTTTAAATTTCAACTCGATATCTTTACGCGTTCCCAAGATAAAGAGTCTTGACATACACACAGACGCACAACAAAGTGATCCTATAAGGGTTCCGTTTGAGGTGCAGAACCCTAAAAAACCACATCAAAATCCTCAAAAGTAGTTTGAAAGATATAAGCATACATGGGGACATACAGCGGGAAGCGACTTTGTTTTATACTATGTAGTGATTTGAAAGATTCAAATGTCTAGTATAGGTTGAATCACACAACTACAAGCTGCAAATAACTCAGTCCTGACTGTAGCTCATGTAACAGTTGTGCGAGGATTGGGGTATCTGCAGCTTGTGGCTAACATCACAGCTGCCAACTTGTGTGAATCAACTTATGCAGTATATTCTATATTTACCTGTTCTGGGCTATACACATTCTCCACTCCGAGATATTTTACCCTAATTCCAATCTTGCCCCCATCTCCCTTAGATTCTACTTTGAACGGCAAATTTTTCAACTCTTTCTTAACTGTTGGATCTGAGAACTTCCTCCCCAGAAGCTTTTTGAAACCAAACACAGTATTTTTCAAATTAGTCACTATCTGGTTCTTTGCTGCAACACCCAAGATTCGGTCCTTTTGTGAGAAAGCCACACATGATCTGAAAATTAGTAAAAATATCTTGTAAACAAAATAGGTAAAAATTAAGGTGTATTCTTGTGCAGCTTACATCACTTTCTCTCATTACAGTCTTGAATTAGAGTGACTAAAATAGTCTTGCCGTAAATACAGAATAGCCTCCCAAGATGCAAGATATCATAGAACATATCCAGCAACCTAGAAGGCTTAGATAATAGCTAATAAAATTTAAGGTGTGTCTATAACTTTAACTTTGGTGTGTTTGAATGCCTCGGTAGCTCAGTGGTTAGTGACCCTGACTTCTGGGTCAAAGAGATGTGGGTTCAATCCCCACACAGGGCAAGTATTTATGTGATGAACATAGGTGTTTGCTCTGTGTCTGTGTGTCATTTAGTTACTATCTATATATAAGTAAGTATGTATTTAAAAATATGTATATGTAGTATATCAGTCTCTGGTAGCCATTACGCAAGCTTTGCTTAATTTGGGGTCAGAGACAGTGTGTAAGATGTCCCCAAATATTTATTTACTTATTTATACCTAAGGAGAAGAATAAGTACACTCTAAAATTTACAGCTACAAGACCCACTTAATCTACAAAGTCATACATATAGACTAAATGTGTTAGCTAACTCATCAACGCTGAATTTGTAGATATTTTGGGGCCTTCAACTTCTAAATACAAAGGATTTACGACAATAATGACAATATAATCATTATTATATGATGACTGATTGGCCATTGGCTATTAAACATCATTCACATCACCATCACAGATTCAGAACATCCATAGCAATAGGTATTTATGGCTCTCTGGCTTCTTTCTCTCTGGCATCTTTAACACTTTGACTGCCACGCTATATTTCGGTGTTTTTCATTTTTTGGACTTTGCTTTTTTATTGCTTTATCGGCTTTATTATGCTGTTTTAATACTATAGACATTGATATTTCATCTAATTTTCCACTAATTTCCACTAATTTTCGCGTGTGCTTTAAAGATACACAGGGCCCCTGAAAAAGGCACCACCAACACCACGCTCAGCGTTGGGTAGGCGCCACAAACATGTGTGGAATGTAAAGGGGGACCCTCCTAAAAAGCGTAAAGGACGTTGTGTAGAATGTTATAAAATGTATGGGAGAAAAGGCATAACTGTAGATGGCAAAGTCAAATTTGCAAAACAAACAAGCAAAAGGACATGTTCACAAAATGTATGGAGGCTGGTATAATAATAATCAAAAAATCTAACCACAAGACTCGTTACATTTCGAGAAAGTTCATATTTTTCTGAGTCTATTACATCAATTGAAAACAAAAAAGAGCCCTGCATTTTTTTTTAAATTAATTTTGATTTTATTAGGATAAATAAATATATTTGGCTCAATAGGTAGTTTATCTCTAGGAAGTCTGATTAAGTAACCTCCAAATTGTTAAATAAAAGCATTTTTACCAATTAGACACACTCTTTAAGTGATTTTTTGTCACATTGTACCTACTAACTGGTCACACTGGTAGGTTATAATTTTCAATTTTAGCAAATTAAGAGGTAAATGTGGAAGAATCAGCTTTGAATGCAAGTAAAATAACGCTAGAAGCACTTTATTATTGTTAAACTAGAAAAAATATATACTAGAATAAAGATAATGCAGATCTTTTTTCAGATAATTTACTTTTCACTTTAAAAAAAATGCAGGGATAAAAAAATCTAAATTAAATATTTTTCAGAAGCCCATAAAACAAGCTTTCAAATGATGTATATATCATCTTGGTTAAATTTTTCTCTGAATAATATACCACTTGTGGACATCACCTTTGCTCTGTTTGTAATACATTGCTTTGTGAGGAGTGTTTTGAGAAACTTCACTGATTATTAAGCCTGATTATTGTTATTTTTCGTGATTTTGCATGCTAAAAAAATTATTATAAATAACTTAAATAAATGACATAGGAAAAATTTTTGGTGTTTTCTTTTCACTCATATTTTTTTAGCAAAAAGTCATACAAAAAACCCACTCGGACCGAAACAATCGTGGAGGCCAGAGGTTTCAGAAACCGTAGTAAAATGTATGAAAACGTGTTTCTTCGCAGATAGAAGTTAGCCATGCGTGTGTTTCCCAAAAGAAACACGTGGCCTCTGAATGTAGCGCCTTGTGTATCCGAAAGGATACACATGGCAGTCAACGTGTTAAGGTATTAAAAATAATAATAATATTTAAGTAATGATGTAATTAATAATGTTACTTTATCAATATTAACTAGCTTAATACTTACGGAGTACCGTGAAGATTATAATCGTTAGTTATTGTTTCGATCTGCCCTGCTTTTGCAACAGCAACATAACAGGAATCATTACCGAAATCAATCCCTAATACAGACATATCGACAGAATCTAAATGAATCTTTAGAAAATTTCCAGAATCTAATTTAATGTTTAAGTAGGTACATCACAGGTACTATTAAAAATAGGATTTTCCGATTTTTAGCTTAACCAAGCCTAATTCAAAATAATTAATCTTCTATATTCTTTTTAATTCTATATTTCGGCGTCGCAAGGTTTACGCATTTGCCAGTGTCAAGCTGGACCCAGGGGTGCGTTTACGCAATCTAGATATTTTTTTCATAATAAAAATATTACACGTCAAACAATATACATTTTTTAACACAAAAAACAAATACATTCCATATTATAAAATAAGACATTGATAATAACTTTAATTTAAAAATGTCAACAATCAAATTATAATAAATTAAGTCAATTATGTCACGGTACAATAAAACAAGTCTACAAAAATAAAATACAATAAAAATACAACTAAAATTACATCATTGTAAAAATGAAATATTGATAACACCACTAGGTATTACAAGTCACAAGAGAATGGGCAAATATGTATGGAACGTGGCCCTGGACCCCAATACAATTATTGTGTCATATGATACGTCTTACTATATAATACATGTGCACAAAACAGTTTTTTCTAAAATCAACCGGGTTTTGGTACAGTCGCTAACAAAAGTTTATTTAAAAAGAGCAAGTTTAGCATGATGCTTGCCCCCTGCCAAGCGTGGGGATTATGGCAATTATAACTTAGTATGCTTATTTATCTACATAGAAATAATTTAATGACCCAATTATTTTAATGAATTAATAAAATATTTTGGACACGATTGTACAAGCAACCAGTTGATTAGATTTTTTCAAAAACTTTTTCTTAATGTATGTCATTCAATTCAATTCTTTATTTCCTTAATAAATAACATTACAGTTTACACCAGTACGTTACTTATTTTACTCTTAACACTTGAAAAAAAAAATTAGGTATAAAAACATGTGACACTGCTAAATTTACTCACTTAAATAAATAACTAACTAATACATACGTTTTATAGCACATTTAACACTTAAAACCTTGTTGGATACATACCAAATTGAATGATGTATAATAGTATCTATCAAGGATTTTGTATACTACGAGTATCTGGATTGCGCACAGACGAAATTTGGCTCAAAGTAAGCTTAGGAAAATTCAACCTTAATGCGTTGCAACAAAACATATATTCCTTTAAAATGGCATAAGAGAGACGCTGTGCCGAGTGAGACTTCCCAAAGTGATGAGACTGTCCCGCTCGCACTATTGCCATTTCGACACTCATATATAGTAGAATTATTACCTTACTTACTTACTTTACCTGTAAAGCCGCGACTGTCTTAACCATTTCTTAGCTTTTATAACAATGTAGTTTGATAATAGATGCTAATAAAACAGAGTTTGATATTAATTTTGTATGAATATACCTACGTCTTTATGATTAATGGTTATTTTTTATTTTTGACTAGAGTATCACCGTCGATTGCAAATCTATGGTGAGTTTTTTGGCGGGAACGCGGAAAAATCATGTCGCCTCATTGTATTATTTTGTTAAACTTGTGTTTTTATCAGTGATAATTAGTGTAAAATGGTGGTATTTCGTTGATTATGAGCTGATTTACGTGCATGAGTGTAGGCAAGTGATATAATGTGACGTATCATGTTCTTCCGTGTTGTTACCAAAACTCCATAGACGCCACTAGTAAAGTCTCCACTGCTTTACTGAGAAGAAGAAGTTGAAAAAAAGCATTATTTAAGACTTCGACTGAAGGACTCTGTATCCATGGTCCTGAGTAGGTTTAATAAAAAAAAAAAAAAAAATCTATGGTGTATACAAAGAAGTGTGGTAGGGTGACTATGCTGGACATATTTCTTAAAGATACTGGGTGTACAATAGATGTATAGTCGTGAGTGTCGTTTTTCATTTTTTTTGGTTGTAGATTTCAAAAATGGCATCCACTTTGAAATTAAATATGGCGGATGTCACTTCTTGTAAAAAGTCCCGTCATTGGTGTCGTTTTCTAGGTTTTTGGGGGTGTAGATTTCAAAATTGGCATCCATTTTGGAATTAAAGATGGCGAACGTCAGTTTTTTGAAAAAGTCATGGGTGCAATTTTCGAGGTTTTGGGGGTGTAGATTTGAAAATTGGCACCATTTTGGAATTAAAGATGGCAGACGTCACTTATTTGAAAAAGTCGTCATAGGTATCGTTTAATAGGTTTTTGGGGGTGTAAATTTCAAAACTAGCATCCATTTTGAAATTAAAGATGGCGGATGTCACTTTTTGCAAAAAGTCGTCATGGGTGTTTTGCCATGTGGCGATAGGAAGATAATAAAATACTAGAGTCTCACTCTGTCAATGTGTAATGTGTCATTTATTAAATAATAACAACAGCTTATATACTAAATCATATCTATGAGGTATGCGCTATCTATCACGTAAAACATCTAACTCACGTTCTGGTAAATCGTGCTACATCTAAAACATTCCAACGAGCTGCAACAGTACTTCCCCCTTGGAAAAAAAAATGTAATATATATTCACTAACAATTATTACCTAAAAATAGTCGAACCAAAATTAGCAAAAATCCTATTAATAATGTTGCAGCGACCTTGCTTACGTCTGTTTGATTACATTTGCAGTTTATAGTTTGCTTGCATCAGCTAAAACTGAACCTACTGGCTTAGTCAGCTCGTTAGGCTCTATTAATACATTATAAAAATTCCGCATAGTTACACATTATTCTTCAAATCGCCTGAATTCCTTTGATCACGTAAATCGATTCGCAGTATGACGCTACTCGAAATGTGATGACAAAGCTCTAACTAAGCTAATACATACTACCTACTAGTGATCTAATTACCTACTAAAATACAGTCTGTAAACAATCTAAATATAACGATATAAATTACATGCCTATAGTTAAAAAACAAATAATTTACACAATTCACACATAAATACTATCACTTATATAATCTTAATGAACTTGGACTTCGATATCTTATGGGCAGCACACTATTTTTATCTAAATTCAGGTTCCTATGTTACTATTTTCACTGAATTTTCACGAAAGACTAAAACAATGTTGTCACAACACACTTTTTCGGTAATCTCTGAACATTTCAAATATCTTCTTGCGCTCGCAGCTTCAGCCATATTTCCCATTATCACATTTTCTCCATATATCACTGACCAGTCGTTGGGCAATGGAAACGAGTCTGGGCAAATCCTCCAGTACTACGCAATTTTCCGCCACCTTCGATTTGTCCTCGTGCGGTGGTGCCAACTTCGGAAAAATACTTGCAGATCCAACCTGTATTATCGGCGGCAGCATTGGCATCTCAAGTTCCTGTGGTCCTATATTCGGCTGCTGGCGACTGCTGATTCAATTTCATCGATGCACTCGTAAACAAAATACCAAGGGTTATTCGCGTTTCATTGTTGCTACAGAACCCTGGATTTGACGTTATCTCATTACTTCAAAAATTGCGTGACAAACTGCTTCTCGTCAACCATGTGATTTGTGCTGTTGTCTGTACATCTTCCTTGCTGAATTATACGTATTTGCCATTTTTCTGTCTTGCAAATTTGTGCTGTCCACAAAATTTCTTCAAATCCTCGAAGTCAATCAAAGCTTCCATAAGTTTCTTGTTGTTGGCCAGGTTTCGATGCTTGATGGTGTGGAGGTGCAGGTCTGACGTCATCCAGCGGATTTATCGTCAACCCCTCAAATCTTCTTGCTTGTTCACTACATTGCGCGACACTCGGGTAGGGGGTCACCACTTTGCCGGTATGGCAGTGGGGCCCCCACTGATACTGCACTCGGGGTCACCAATTTGCCGGGTGGCGGTAGGAAGACAATAAGATACTAGAGTTTCTTTCTCAATGTGTAATGTCTCATTTATTAAATAATAACAACAGCTTATATACTAAATCATATCTATGAGGTATGCGCTATCTATCACGTAAAACATCTAACTCACGTTCTGGTAAATCGTGCTACATCTAAAACATTCCAACGAGCTGCAACAGGTGTTGCTTAATAAGTTTTTGGGGGTGTAGATTTCAAAAATGGCATCTATTTTGGAATATAGATAGCGGATGTTGCTTTATTTCGTCGTCATGGGTGGTGTCGTTTTTGAGAATTTTGGGGTTTATATTTCAAAATTGGCATTAATTTTGGAATTAAAGATGGCGAACATTACCTCCAAATGGATGCCACTTTTGAAATATACACCCCCAAAAATCTCGAAAACTACACCCATGACGACTTTTTCAAAAAAGTTAGTCCGCCATTTTTTATTTCAAAATGGATGCCTTGTTTACTACGGAAGCCTAAAAGTGATTGTGACTTTTCGTAATAAAGTCTATTAAAATGTTTCGTGACAAAGTCTATCCGTGGAAAAAATTTCATGAGTAAGATTTTTTGTAATAAGGTCTTTTCGTGATAAAGTCTATTTGTGACAAATTTTGTCGTGAAAAAGTAATCGGGAAAATATTTTTCGTGGTTAAGTACTGACACGGGTTGCGTTATATGTGTCAAGATTACATCTATGAAACTTAAACGTTGTTTAACACCGTAAATATGGATTCCAGACCATTACTGTCATCAAATAAGTGAAGGAACTCATCGAGATCTACATTTCCGATGACAGCTGTCAAATATAAAAGTGGTTTATCTCCGTCATTATCGATTCTAGACTATTGCTGTCTTAACAAAGGTGAAAGAACTCTTTGAGATCTACATTTCCGACAACAGCTGTCAAACTTGAAACTGAATTATCTCCGTATATATTAATTCTAGACCATTGCTTTTATGGGATTGGTTTTATAGAGACCTTTAGGGAAGGCCTATGCCCAGCAGTAGGCGTCCGATTGCTAAAACGACGACGATGACGAAGGACGACGAGTTAGGGGTGAGATAACTGCGATTCCTGCGTGCAGTAACATTCCAAAGAAATATTACATCCCGAGATAATCGAGATGTTTTGGTTATCCTATTTGGAAAAGAGACACAATCATCTGATGTGGTATCCTTGTCGGCACGTTTTTCTTTGCCAGTACTCAATCCTGATTATATGATAAATCCATGGTACCTATCTATAAAAATTATAAAAATATAAAATATTATTCTAAAATAGTGTGCTTTTCACTGTACAGTAAAGTTATTTACAAATACGGACCATTTTGTCGGCGAAAACATCAACCTGTATATGTGTGGACACCAGCGCATTAAGGTGTCGCTGTGCTCGCCAGATGGGGGAGTGGTCTCGTGCCACGGTGCGCGGGGGCATGGGCAAAGAAGATATAATAATACTACGCACGGGGGAGAAAGCTGGGGGACGCAGCTGCAAAGTTTTGAGCATGGTCGCAAGGTAACGTGTTTGTCGGCCTTTTACCGGATACACTTCGGAGAGTGCGCCCAGGAGTTGCACAATCTAGTCCCCCCTGCCCCTTTCTTCTATCGTACGACAAGACGGACGCGACCAAAGCGCCACCCTTTTATGGTGGACATTCCGCGCGTTAGAACCAAGCGTGTCGAATCCTCATTCCTCATTCGAACAGCCGGAATATGGAACGCTTTGCCTGGGTCTGTCTTCCCGTTAAAGTACAACGTGAGTGTCTTCAAATCCCGAGTAAATAGGTATCTTCTAGGTAAGCGTGCTACACCCTAGACCGCACATCTGCTTAACATCAGGCAGTGTGTAGTCAAACGCGAACCTATTCGAAATAAAAAAAAAAAAAAAAAAAAAAACAGCGTTACTCGACCGCTGCGGAAACGGGTGAGGCTCTCTGGTACTGAGAGTCGACATGGAGTCGACTCACCTCTGACAGCAGAGTGGGGCAGTCTAGTATACCGTGGAGGATTCTGTACATGGTTAGAAGGAGATCATGCGTTCGGCGTGCTTCTAAAGAATTAAATCCCAAGGCACCCAGTACATATTTTGCCGTCTTTGCACCTTTTCAAGCATAATTGTATATATTTTTTCATGGGGGTTCCATATTATTGAGCTAGACTCTAGTTTGGACCAGGATGGATAAGCGCAGTGGTCATAATGACCTATCACGAAAAAATAGTCACTTGTGTATTGGTTACTCTTTGCAGCATTTTCCTTTGAAATACAATTAGCAATAAATAATATACCTAAAGTCCAATACATACAAAACACTTCATATAGATCGTATATGAAATTAATGATTATAATTATAATGTCAATGAGTATAGTACCTATAGAGTATATAATCATCATCATCACCCACAGCCTTCTTTATTCCACTGCTGAGTATAGGCTTCTCTCTTATACTGCCATCTGCCTCGGTCCTTTGCCAATCGTGTCCAGGTTCAACCCGTGATATTGTCGACCCACCCATTTTTATAATGCTGAATAAAAAATATTATTAGAGGTGTCCGTGAACAGCGTCATAACTCTAGACCATAGGGAACTAGACGCGACACAAAACCTCGATAAAACTTAGCCTAGTCAGGAGAAAAATTATACCGGTGTGATTGCGTGAACGGATGCCCTAAACGGGTGACATAGACTTAACCAGCACGGCAAGCATAGCAAAGGGAATAATAGTCTTTCCACATAAAATAAGCTTTCTTTGTCTCTATTCATTATAGGGCTATCCAACTGGTTTACTGAATTTACTGAGGGTCCATGAGGCCTCAGAATAATAACAAAACAAAGCTATATTTAGGTTTAGATCACGTTTAGGTTTTGTTCTGAGATTGGACCAATCCCATATCAGAATATTAATAGATCTATTGGGGATCTATAATGTAAATTCAAACGTATACGAATCTTCGAGAAACATATACGGAACATTGACAGAAGATTCTATGGAATTTATTTCCGTAAAGTTTTGTATACTTACGTCACAGAGATATTAATGTAGTACATAGTATAGCTACCTACCTACTGATATACCTACCTACGATCTACGCACTAGCCGTTCGAAAGTCAATTATATTTTAGGTCCTTACTCCATGAGGTACTCAGTTAACTCGGTTTTATAATATTTGCACAGATTTCCATAAAAAAGTTGATCATAATACACAATGATATTTTAGGACAAAATATTGTAAATATGAATATATTTGCCTCTGCAAGTTGTGCATTTTTGAATACTGATTACCAGTAATTTTTTACCAAAATGTATACTTGTGAGGTCTACTATTTGGAAAACTACTAGTCAATATATACAGATGTAATAACAGCAGTACACTAGGTACACACGCCAAGTCTTGTTCCATTTAGAAATAAAGTTAATTTACTCACGAAAAAATTATGGGAATGCTGACTTATTATTCGTTATATTGGGGGGTTAGTCCCATAGTTAATGTTGATCATAACATAAAGATAAGTACAATGATATCCCAGAACGTATTCGTGGCTTAGAAAAATACCCGGTATAGAATGAATCACTTTATTTTCTTTTTTCCTTACTCCCGCCTAACCCACGGCGCGGCTCTTGAGCCGGATGACGTCACACGCGTAAATCCGTCGCGAGTTTCTTTGATTTCAGGCGGACGCCGTCATTTTTGACAATAAAAACACCATAATTTATTGCAGACTTGGTGTAATTTAGTAAAAATAAAACTAGAAAACGGGAAACTTCCTTATTCTGGGGTCTGGAAAGTCTGTGAATATTTGAAACAACAACATAGATTTTTTTTGTAACTTATTTTTTGCATTAAATTGCTATCATACAATAAATAAAATAGTGATAAAATAATTACTTATGTGTATTATTGTGTATTCTCTGAAACACACAATACTTACATTGAGTATTAATCCACCAACCGTACTGGGCCAGCGTGGTGGATATGGCCCAATCACCCTTCGTGGGTAGGCAGGCGTCCTGCAGTGTACTATTAAAAAGGCTGGTACAGTACAGTACATGGAGTGCCTTTACTCGTAGTGCGTTAAATTGTAGGTCCCGGTTGTTTTAACCGTTTAGCTCTGTCCGAGGCCTTCAGGCGGCCTAAAAAATCTGACACCAGGGCTAGCCACCCGGCCTATACGAACTTACTTTTTCTGTCTTTTATATTTTCTATTGCTGGCAGAATATTTAATGTGCCAGAGACATGAAAAAGGTGCAACATAAATAAATGGAGGGATAAAAAAGTTTTTTTTTTCTCATGGTCCAGGTTAGCCCCATAGTAAAAGTTGTCCATAATGATGGTCTGATCCACATTTTTACCTTTCTGCTTAGTACAGGGCATGCAGATAGCTTTGTATACCACTTATGGACGTCTCTTGTTACCCGTGTGGTTACGTAGTATTATTATATCTTCTTTGCCATGGTACTACCGCGGGCAATCAACGAAAGTTCTATAGGTACGTGACCATTAATCTGGTATTTCTCAGTTCGAATCCACACATGTCATAATGGTAATGAGGATAACATGCATAGCAGGGTTTCCCAAACTATCTAACAGTACGATTCTGCCTATTAGCCCGGGAGGTAAGCGCAAAAAATGCAACTACTTTCTAAAATCAGTTTTTTTTGTATTACGTAGTAAAGGTGTACAACAATACCCCCCGCCCCAGAGTCAGCCAGCTGAGATGCTTAGCGTTTGGTGGATTTACCCGTTTGAATTTTAAAAAAAAATGAGTATCTTGCTTGCTTACTTCTGCAAGCTGAAAATTGTTGGTAGATAAATAAGCCAGATACTCATTTTTGCGCTTACCTTTTGGGCTATATAAAGAGAGTCATAATATTTTAATAAAAGATTCCATTAAAAAGAAATAATGCATGCAGTTTATAAAATCTCTTTAATATACAAATAAGATTATAAAAATATGTAAAGTAAAAGGTACTTAGTCGTAGTAAATTCACAAAGTGAGCATTATCATATGTAGTCTTATTCCTATTACATTACCTAACATTTTGTAATGAAGCTGTCTATTTTTGTTTGTCTGTTTTAAGCTGTATTTTTTCATAAACACACGAAATACTTATCAAAATATATAATTTAAGGTTTGTTAACCAAATCTAATACCAATTTAACAACTTTAATAATTACTTAATTAGCCATTAGTTACTCATATCAAGATAACGTTCAGTATTAATTATATGAGCAGTTACAAAATGATTGCCTTAACACCATTGATAAGATTGTCTTAATTTATAGTTAAGTACAGAATGATGAGTAAAAGATAATACAAAAATAACAGTATTACATCAATTTATGCAGGACGGAGAATATAGATATTATTGTGAGAAATATATTTTAGGACTAAAATTATAATTTACGTAGGACGGAGAATACTGTACCTTAAAGGAATAAAATAGTAAATCCATTTTACGCTAAAATGTACATTAGTACGTCGTATCGTATACCTCATATAACAGTATTACATCAATTTATGCAGGACGGAGAATATAGATATTATTGTGAGAAATACTTATATTATAGGACTAAAATTATAATTTACGTAGGACGGAGAATATTGTACCTTAAAGGAATAAAATAGTAAATCCATTTTACGCTAAAATGTACATTAGTACGTCGTATCGTATACCTCATATAATTATAGAATCTTAACTCTATTTGACGTTAAATGGAGTAACTATCATGTGCCTCTGAGGTAGGTAGTGAGAGATATCCTTAAAACTAAATTAGTATAAAAAGACTAAAAAAGTTACCATTTGTTTTTACTATTCTTTACAATAAACAGCTACCCGCATGGTGGGCATGCTGCCAACTAGCAGTGGACTTGAGTATTTTGATAATCTAGAGATAATCCAAATTGTGTGTCAGACTTCACTCTGTTAGGATTTCATACATTATCAATTCCTATCACATATGGTTTATTTAGTCTCATCAAACAGTGGTACAACAGAATCTTGATTCTAAATATGGAATAATAATAATCAGCCCCACTACCGCCTAAAACAATAGCAATCGTAATAGCAATCGTTTATGACTTCAGTTTAGTCATTTGGCACCGCCTATGTGAAAAGCCATCAAAGTTGTTCATTCAACGATTGCTTTCGCAATCCGCGCAAAGTAATTGATGGCTAACGTCACATAGGCGGTGCCAAATGACTAAAATGAAGTCATAAACGATTGCTATTACGATTGCTATTGCTTAGGCGGTAGGGGGGCAGATCTTTACATAACACATATCAGATCAACAAAAAAATTGTGACGAAAATTCAATACTAAACATAGCAAATCACTGTATAAATATAATCAATATACAGTATAATACAATATAGGTAAACCTACAGCAAAAAATCATAAGAAATTATTTTAAATAAATCTATAAAATATCACAAATGCGTCGATTCTGTTGTAAAAAATTTCTTGACTAATAGGACCACACTAAAATTCTCTCATCTCATTTATTTTAATGTGTAAGAAAAAGATGTCAACAATTTTAATGCTCGTCTTTAGAAAATGTTACAGCAGAACTGACAATAAATATTATTTCTAAAATATATTATATACAGTGACTAAAATACTTAATACAATCATAGATGGGAATGATAAAGTGCTAATCGCGGAGTTACAAAGGTCTCCATTACAAAAGCACATGTACACTTTTCTATGGTTCCACATGGTGTATGCACAACGCTCTTCATAGTCACTCGGGGCCCGCTGTAGGCACATCCTTTCTGTTGCAGCACCATAGTCTGGAATAATAAATCAAGTAGCATCAATAATGCGCAACGCCACCTCAATGCACTAGTCTCCTCACAAGCACAAGTCGATATATTTGCCGATACATGGCAAACAGTTGCAAAATATTCGCTTGTGCACAGCGAGAGACACTCTATTATTATATAAGTATGTTTTCTGGTTATATATTATATCCTGATCCTAATGTGTACAAAAAAGATTGTTATACTTGTTTGCTTTAAATTATTTATTACTCTAATTTTTTTTCGCTGCTGTTCTTTTTTTAACAAGTATGTATGATCTCATAGATAATTAAAGTAGGTAAATTAAGAATAAGTAACGCTTTGGTATTAAACACTCATGTTTACCAATAAAGAATTGAATTGAATAATCAAGAAATCAAGATCGTTTATATTGTCAGCTGTGTTTACATACATGATGGTCTACATTTTAATGAAGTATCAACAGCTACTCTCTTGGGCATACACTATTAAGCATGGTTATACAATCAATGTTATGATTTTAGAAGTTTTTTTACCTGTAACCATTTTAAAGATAATAGGAAGAAAGTTATGAGAACTTTTCCTTCTGTTACAATATGTTATTATATTAGTATTTTTTTCTTGCTTTTTTGCAGCGTTACCAAAAATTATAGAGGTAATAATATTTAATAATAAAATCAGTGGACAATGTCTGGTAAATATAGTTTTTATGCCCTTACCATCTGCTTTGAAGGCTTGAGAGTTTCTTTCCGAGAGCTTCCCGCACCATCCTGATGGGCAGGCTACAACATGAATACCAGCTATTGCATCTGGCTCAGTTACATTGAAAGGGAATGGGTCTCCGCAGCTGCCAAGTTCTCCTCTTGACCGACATCTCATACATCTTTTGTGTAGACCTGGAAATATTTAAGTAGTATTGAAGTAATGTAAAAAAATACTTTAGGACTAACTTTTACTTCACCTGTACAGTGAAATGCAAAATTACTATGAAAAAATAAATAATTGAATGCCCAAAAAATGAATATTACTACACCTACTTTTTATTTATTCCGAATTGTAAGGATGCCTCTGAGTAGACTTTATACATATTAAATATATCTTTATGTATCGTGACTACTGTGGTTCAAATGACATGGACATACCACTATGCCATGACTTAAAACCTGTGATACCAGGGTCACTGAGCCTACACAAACTTAAGTCACCACAATCGGCTAGTTGACATTTTTTAAAATAAAAATTTATAACAAAAATAAAATCAACTTAGAAATAAAGAAGTTACAAGCGTTTAAAAAAAAAAAAACATTTATTTCAGGCATGTAGGGCCCATATTGACAGAAAAAAAAGAATATGACGACACGGCCCGTAAGTGTCATATATTCGCCATACTATGTTATGCTTTGTGGGAAAGGGACAAAGCATCCACTCATAATCCTTACCAAAATCTTTACAAGCTTATATCTCTGAACTGGATTAGCCGACTTTAGTTATTTTTTCAGTTTACAAATCATAATTAATTGCAAAATTTTGTAATTTTAATACTTTTAACTAGTTCAATACTAGTCAACTACCGTATTGCATAACACAATAGTAACTCCTCTACATAATATTGTCAATGCATTTCTGAAGAGATTAAAGTTAATTATTTTACACATAAAATAAATTTAGAAATTATTCTAGAAAGTAGCTTAATTTTCTTTTTTTTTATAGAAACTTTCCAAGCAAAATATTTTTAGATAATAACTCTAACTTACTTAGATTCATTCAAATACAGTATGACTAAACCTTTGCCATTTACAGGGACAACAGTGAATGGTTGCTTTGTAAATATTTTATTTCTGATAAAAAACTTGAGAAAAGTATTTATAAGTACCTAGCCACTGTATATACGAGAATATCAGAATAAGGAATGACAAAAATAAATAAGTACAATATCATGATTATGATGTAAGTAAAAACTACAGGTTTACACTCTCACTTTACCTTGAAACTTTATAACTTGGATTTACTTACAGTTAGCTTTCTCCAACATCAATAACATCACCAAAGAAACTATAATTAATGTATTGTGGTTCATTTTGAATCATTACACAATGCTAAATGGCGTAAAAAACTTTTGCAGCAACTTTTAAAACTTAGTAACTTGTTGAAGAAAATCACATCACATACTCTCACGAAAGGAAAAGTTGTATATTTAATTTTGTAAACGTCACAGACAGTGTGACCAGGTTAAACTGGTAATAATTCCAGACGCTCGCCTAAATCCTGTTAAAAATTTAATGGATGTAAAGCCGGAAACATACGTCCGAATGTGACGTCCGCGACTTATGTCCGATAGTGTGCACGGCTCAGTGTACTTTCATAGTCTAGAATCAGAATCAGAATAATATTTATTACTTGAACTGTGTACAAAGTTTAGGTGTTATATTATATTTTAGATCTAATATACAAGCCTACTACTAATATAATACTATTATATTATATACATACCCTTTTTGTAAATATAAAAATACCTACTAATGAAAATAGACCAATAGTCGCAAATATAACATAATGAAAATGATCCTATACTCTATAAAATTTAACATGACCTCTGCGACAGCTGTCAGAAAAATCACGCCTGTGAAGTCCTGAATTTCTTAATAGTACAGACAGTACCTGTCAATGTCATACTTTATGGGCATGCCGATTGGTGATAGGCGACGAATGATCCTGACCACAGAGTTTTAGATGGAGTTTTAATTAAAATATCGATAGTTTATACTGACGATATTTTAAATAAAACTTATTTTATCATTAATTTTATTGTATATTTTAATATCATAATTTTTTTACATGTGTAATTAAATTAAACCCAATTATATGTTACAATAGCATCGATAATAGTGAAAGACGTCGATAAATACTATCGTTACATTATTATGAGTATTTAATTATTATCATAACATTATTTACATGTGTACATACTTGATCTTAAATAATAGTAAGTAAATAAAGTCCAATTTCTCACCTTCAACTACTCATTCGATTTCATTACAACATTGTTTGAAAATCGATTTTTACTAGGTACCACTATGCCAACTTTAAAAATGTCAATCTTCTATGTCAATGTCACTGTCGCAGAGATCAAGTTAAATTTTATAAAGTATAAATCTAACTTTCTACGTACATTTTTTTATATAATCATCGGTATAGGTATGTATAAAGATACCTATCAGTGGCGGCTGTCAGTCGCGTCCGTAAGCCGCGTCCATTAAGTACTTAACCAAAAGGAGTCGATACGCCTAAGCATCGAAGTCTGCCAAGTCAGTGGGGGGTGAATAAACGCACACAAACCAAAATATAAGCAAGTTTATACGCACACAAATGTAATTAACTAACACCGATATATTTATATAAAGTGCATGAACGCCGGTCGCGTACTTTTGGCAGAGGGGTACGCTCACAGACTATTATAGATACTACGTATGGTACGCTTTGCAGTATCGACTCCTTTTGGTTAGGTACTTAATGGCCGCGTCCGATAGTATGTTTCCAGCTTTAATATTTGGTGAGCATTATTTATCCATTTCAGCAAGCATTAAGCTCAAAACATACTATCGGACGCGGCTTACGGACGCGACTGACAGCCGCGATCTAGACAATGAAAGTACACTGAGGCGTGCACACTATCGGACATCAGTCGCGTCCGATGATATGTTTCCGGCTTTATATTTTATTTTGTACTAAGAATAAAGTTGGGCAAAGTATTTTGGTTACTATTTTATTTTGTTCCCAAATAATATTATACTGAGCGCCACACAAATTGAAGGATGGGAAGTTAGCCGCAGATGACACTTCGCCGTGATTCGCTAAATATTGCGCATGTGTGCACAATGCCTATAAAAATGGCGAAGTAGTGAGCTCGGGCGTAGTGAGCGCGCGGTTGATGAGGTTGATGAGGTTGGCGGGCGGGTGTGCCCCGGCGTTTCGTCTCACTGGCTCCCGCGCGTACCCATATTTCAGCTTTTGCGCAGAACGCTGCGCATAACTTCCCATCCGTCAATTTGTGTGGCGCTCAGCATACCACAATTGGCGCAGGCCGCTAACGCATGTAAATCTCCAGCCTGAAGGCTTTAGCCTAGTCAAGTAAGTGTCTGTGTTATCTGTGACACAACGAACATAATCCTGAATGAGTGAACAATAAATGAGATTGACAGATCTACAGATAAAGTTTTAATGGCTTCTACACACCGTACCAGTAACTAGAATCACCATTGATGTAATTCCCAAAGTTAAAGTTAAAGTTAAAGTTTTTTTTATTCGCAATAATTGTGGTTACAAAAGGGTCTTAATAATAATTGTACTTATGGTTCAAACACAATTAGCCAGTATGGCGTGCGAAAATTAGTGCAAACATCGCAAATAGTATTAAGCATTTATACATACAGTGCATATTATGTACTCTACAAAGTAATTATGTAATTATGTTTACTATTTTATATTTATGAAATACGTAATGGGAATAGGTATAGACGCGATTTATTCATTTTATAATCATTGATTGTCTCCTTAGGGTGGAGTGCACCAACCCTTACTTAAACGTCGGTTACATAATCGCCCGATGAAATCCTAAACATGGGTTAAACGGGGGTTATAATATTTACTGTTCACCATGCAAAAATAATCCTCGGTTACAAAACCGACGGTTTATTGAATGAAACCACAGATAATATAAAGAATGTGTAGGCATTATATTGCAACTCATTTCAAAAGTCATTTGTTGTTGCGCATCTGGTGCAGCGAAAGTGTCTTTTGTATTTAGTGGCATTATAAAGAATACTTATAATTTAAAATGTACTTTATTGTTTGAAAGAGTCACTGCAATGTTGAACTTCTCAACTTAGATAGGTAGCACAAAACTTTTTATTATGTCAATGTCAAATTTTAATGAATGTCATTAGTTTACGTGTTATTTTATTTCGAGGATTTTTCACAATTCCAGTGTCGATTTGTAATAGAATTTGCGTTTGATTTGTGTTTTTTGCATATTTGCGGTTTAAGCCTAAAATGAGCAAGATGGATAAAAAAAGGACTAATAATTTCACCTCGGACGAGAAAATTATTTTGTCTGAATTAGTTTTAAAATACAGAAACGTTGTTGAAAATAAGCGAACCGATGCAACATCTAATGCCGACAAATTGAGAGGATGGGAAAAATTGGCTGCAGAGTTTAATACGCTAAGCACGTATTGCTACAGAAGCCACTTACATCTAAAATGCTGCTGGGAAAATATAAAACGGCAAACAAAAAAAGACAAAGCGGAAACCAAGAAGCAAATGTTTATGACTGGTGTGTACCTATATTTTCTAAATAAATATGAATTTAACAAGTACTTATGTACTGAAACTCGTTTTGTTTAACCGTAAATAATCCTTAATTTCATTTTTTAGGTGGCGGTAAACCGCCGACGCCACCGCCAAGTCAAGACAAAAAGATTATTGACGCAGTTGATGCTGTGTTAGGGCCAGCCTTGGAAGGTATCAGCAATACCTATGATGGCGATACCACAAAAGACGTGAGAACTATGGCTTATTACCTTCATTAGAATTTGGTGTGAATACTTACTTGCATAAAATTAATTATTACATATATTGTTTTACAGGACACAATTGATTTCACTATGGAATTAAGCGATGAACCTGAGTATAATGTTTATGTAATACATGAAGATCTTCCATTTGAAAACACAACAAAGGACAATAATAAGGTGAGCGAGAATACAATCCTATTTCTATTTGCTGTTAACTTTCAATTCATAGTTATCATATCAGGCATAGGATGTCCGCTGCTGCACCGGTCTGGATAAGCCTCCCTTATACATAGATTTTCAATAAAACTGGTTGGAAGTGGCATTAATTAATTTTGGTGATTCCTGTCATACACCTCATCAAACTACACTATGCGAGCGCAACAATATCTGTGGTTGTTGGTACTGTCTACAATTGTGAACTTTTCAACATCTATCCGTTGTATACATGGCATCTATCTCCGTGCTATATGCACTGCTCACTAATATTGCAATAGAAATCATAAGAGGTATAGTATATGAAATAGTATTATCTACATCTTTATATAATCATTTATTACTTGTTACAGGAAAATATTGAGATGAAGAATGAAGTAGTATGCCTACCAAGTACTTCAAATGCCATGTTGTCACTACCGAGTACTTCAAATGCTACATTGAAAGAAAATAATGTAATACTTCATTATTACTCCTTATCAATCTTGTTATTATGTTGAACAGTTTAATTTATTAGAATATTTAAAATACTCATACATAAAAATATGTTTACATCGTTTTTTTAAAAATAAAAAAATATATGTATTAGTACGTACATAATTTTGTTAATTCACTGCTTTTGTTCAATTTGTTTTTATTTTACAGGCAAATGATAAGTGGAGCAGCTGGACACCCAACAATTTGAAGACTCCAGTATCGGAAGTGCTTAAGCCGGGATCACATAATGATAGCTGGCTGAAACGGAGAAGACCAAAAAACGATTTCGCTGGAGATGTATTGATAAAAGAGAAAATTGAGCTAGTAAGGTTATTAAAAGAAAATGCAATAAAAGAGGGAAATATCAGGATTGCTATATTAGAAGAACAATTAAAGCAAGAAAAGCTTAAGACACAAAAATTGATATCCGATTGATTCCATGCTTCAGTATGAAAGTGGTTGCTATAATAAAAAGAGTTGTGTTATATTTTTGTTTTATTGTATTAGCTTAACCTAAAATTAAATTACATATAAAAGCGATATGAATATGTAACACGCTTCAGCGACAAAATTTATTAAGTGATCCATATCCAGGCTATTATTTATTATTCTGAAGTTGCTAGACTATGAAAATAATTATTGATCAAAGCTCTTCGCCTGGGATTTATATCTGTGCGGTGTTGCTGTTGATTAGTAGAACGCTGTGTTCTAATAATTCCTTGTTGGAGGATTTCTTGCCATGGTGCTGGCATATTGAGATCTGGATCGTCACGAGGCACCTCTTCATTTTTCACTTGTAATATATTGTGCAATACTGCTGTTGCCACTACTATTGGTATTACATTTTTTAGATGGACTCTAATTCCTAAGGCTAAAACTGGAAAACGTTTTTTCCAAATCCCAAATAATCGTTCAATTGGGTTACGGGTCCTTATTTGTGATTCATTATAAAGAGATTCTGCACGTGATGTAATAACACTTAATGGCATCATTAGGTAGTCCCTGTTCATGTATCCACTGTCTACTACAAGAGTTCCATCTCCATATAATCCTAAAGTAAACAAAGCATTTCTCCTACATGCACTAAAGATCCGTTCATCATGGGAACTACCTGGCCAGCGCACCACAAGATCAGTAAGCATCAATTGGGCATTACATATTGCTTGTACATTAATGGACATATAGCCTTTTCTATTCCTGTAAATTTCAGCGTGGCTTCCCCCTGGTGAAATTATTTTTATGTGAGTACAATCCAAAGCTCCGACAACATTTGGAAACTTAGCAATGTCGTAGAATTCCATTTGTGTTTTTCTGATTTCTTCAGATGTTTGGGGAAACTTTATATATGTGCGGCCTAAAGAAGCCAATGCAGCTGATACTCGATGGATTACTCTACTTGCTGTTGACCGACTCACTCCAGAGAAGTCACCCATAGTCAGTTGATGGCTTCCCGTTGCATAAAATCGCAAAGCCAATAATAATTGGTTTATGGGGGATAGCGAATTATTCCTGAAAAACAAAACATTTTCAATTAAGTATTCATTTATAGTCGTGAAATCGCCTACTTTAAATAGGTATACTATTTCTAAACTTATAGGTTTAGAATTTAATCATTAGTTAGATAAATAAATTATACAATATAATCAGATAGGTATTTGGTAAATTTGTATGATCATGATAATGTAATTTGTTGCTTGTTTAGCTCATTGAATTAGCAAAATAACAATAATGTGAATAATACTAACCTATCATCAGGATATTCCAATTTGTGTTCAATCAATTGAAGTACTTCCAGTGCAGATGATTTAGATAGACGGAATCTTGTTTTGAAGGATTCTTCATCATATTCTTCATAATAATTACGGCGCACTTGATACACCCGTGGTCTTTTCGACATCACTTCAAAATTGTCTATATCATCAAGAAGATCCAGATAGTGTTCATGATAGTTGTCTACTAGTAAGTTAAACGCCGACTGCATATTTTCTATACTAAGTACGAAATTACAAATGAGTTGCAAATTATTGTTGGTAAACAGAATAACCTCGAATAACTTGAAACGGTTTTGATTTGACGTAACTAGCTGGCAAATGTCAACAAAGTGACATAACCGAGGTTTAAACGACCCTATCGAGCCCGGTTAAGATGATCGGGCGGTTAGGGGACATAACCGGAGATTTTGTTGTGGTGAACACTAAAAACTGCTTCAACGACGGTTAAATAGATAATCGGCCGGTCAAAATGTTGGTGCACTCCACCCTTAATGGCATAAAACCGTTGGTTTATTAGATAAATAATAATGGCATGACAAATAGTACTGGAACAAATCATCTTCAATCACTAGCTTACTGTGAAAGGTGCAGCACTGCTTGGCGCTATCTATTCAACAACGATTGTACAATTTTCAATTTTTGTACATCAACATGGCGGATAAATCGGAAAGTAAGTTTCTGTGAATTATTTTGTTTGTATTTTATTCTAATATCTCGCATTAATTTTTCTCAGTACCTTCTACTTTACGTAAACTATAATAATGAGTAACATTCCGCTCATTGACTTGTTAAATGCCACCTAAAATTTCGAATGTAAAAAGGTTCGCTGTATTCAAAATTTGAAAAAATTCAAATTTTATTATGAATAGCCGCACAGTATTCGCTCGAAATTCGTAATTTTAAAGTAGATTTAAGTTTCGGTTATAATTTCATGTGTTTTTCTACAAAGTAGCGATAGTTATGACCCGAAATCTAATGGAATTTAGTAAATTTTGTTTTGTGTTTTACAGAAGATCAAAGTGATGAAAATACACCTTCAAGGTCTCACCTCAGAGTCAAAGATGAGCCTATGGACATGGAATTTCCTGAAGAAGAAGATGAGCCACCAGCCTTTGGGCCAGCCGCCTTAGGGCTCCACAGGGTAGGCACGAAGTTGCCTCCAAAACCAGCACCTAGTGAACCAGTACAAAAACTCAATGCTAGAGGTATGCCTGCTCGTATCAGAAAGAAAAACCGATTCATTTTCGTGGACGACTTTGTAAACACTTCTCCACCTCGACAATCTCCTAAAAAGACTCCAAAAATACTGAAAAGTTATAATAGTAAACCAACAAGTGCTAAGAAACAGAAATCTCCATCAAAAATTCAGAGGGACAGTGAAAAGAGTGATGACAGAAGTGAAAATGGTGGTTCTTCAAATCCTGACCTTAAGTCTGGCCATAGAATTGGCATGAGACTTCGAAATCTATTAAAATTACCAAAGGCACATAAATGGGTATGCTTTGAATATTTCTATAGCAATATTGACAAAGCCTTATTTGATGGAGAAAATGATTTTATGATATGCCTAAAAGAATCGTTTCCTCAACTAACAAACCGCAAATTGACACAAACTCAATGGTCGAAAATCCGACGTATGATGGGCAAACCTCGTAGATGCTCACAGGCTTTCTTCGAAGAAGAACGCAAAGAGTTGGAAAGGAAACGCAAACTGATCCGTTACATTCAACAGAGGAAAATGGCTGACATTAATGTAAAAGATTTGCCCAACGAAATACCCATGCAGTTAGTGGTGGGTACAAAAGTGACCGCGAGGCTTCGTAAACCACAAGATGGTCTCTTCACTGGAAGCATAGATGCTGTAGATACATCTAACAATACATATCGGATAACATTTGAACGTCCAAAACTCGGAACACATTCAGTACCTGATTATGAAGTGTTGTCTAACGAACCCCCTGATACTATCAACCTGGCTAGCATGGCCCAGAAATTCCGGCCGCGCAATGTTGTGCAAGAAATGATGAGCTGGTGCCATACAGGAATTAACTCGGACATAAACAGATTGCAAGGAGATCCCATGATTGGTTGCTCAGATATAGCAAATGCAGACTCAGCAGTAGGCATATATCCTTTTGCCTTCCTCAAGCTCATAGTCAAACTGAAGAAGATTTTAAATGCGAAAAAGATAGAAATAAACAGATTAAAAGATTACAACTGTGAAGCTGAAAAAAGGAAATCATTTGGACAAAAAATGCCTGAAGATTTTGAAAGAAAATATGCTGCTTGTGTGATAGATTTGGAAAAAATGAACATTGACCTGCAGGGGTATATAAGTGAAATACAAGATTATTGTCAACAAATCGCTCCGGGGCCCAGTTTGGCCGCTATGCTGGCCCCTTCACATCTTCGAGAAAAATGTCAAGAAGATGCCAGTGCCATTATTGAGAAAAATAATACGGGTGGTCTAAAAGATCCGAAATTGTTAGATCTCTTAACAGATCTTACAGCTCTTTTACTACAAGTCAGGAGCCTGTCAGATTCAGACCAGAATGCATATGAGCTAGGTGTATTGCAGGGCACAATGGACCAAATCAAAATGAAATTAGAGCCAAAACATAAGAGGCTGTTTCAAAACCACATAGAAACGCTTATGCATAGAATTCAGATGGGCCTAGGCTTAGCAAAAAGTGGCTTGTCCACTAATGCATAGAAAATACAATCAAACAATAATTATAAGATACATCATTAGAACATTTGTTTGTGCAATATCTCTTTCCCCTGGGAATTCGATTATTTTAGTGGAATTAGTTCATAAGCTTCATATTAACATTTAATGAAATATATGTGGACCTAAATATATCATTTCAATAAATATGACATGTATTCTAATTTTTTTTTACACATAAAACCTAGATTATCCTATTCTATAGACAATTAATAAATAATAAAATAATAATAATGAATTATAAAAGTCGGCGGATGTGAAATTAGCTACAAGCTGCAATATCCAATCCTGAGTGATGCTGACAAAGCTGCGCGTCGACTGGATTTAGCGCAGGTTTTAACTAACTTCACATCTTGTTGATTCGGCTGCGTATAGCGCATATTTCAGGTGTCGGGCCTGCGTCAGCCTGCACAGCGCGCGACTCGTGCCTAACTTTCGAGCTCTCATAAAAATTTCATCCATCAGCCGTAGGACGTCCACTCCTAGACATTCGGTTGGTATACTGAGCGCCACACAAATCGGCAGATAAGATGTTAGCCGCAGATGACAATCCGCCGTAATTGGCTAATTATTGCGCATGTGTGCACAATTCCAACGCCGCGTGTCGTAGTGCGTAGGGAGACATGAGGTTGGCGGACGGGTGTGCCCCGGCGTCTCATTTCTCTGGCTCCCGCGAATGGCTATATTTCGGCTTTTGCGCACAACTTCCCATCCGTCGATTTGTGTGGCGTTCAGTATACGGCATGTATTCTGAAGTCATTCGTCTACCACGGACTACACTGCGCTTGCCGCTACGTAGTCTCCACTTCAGAACTTTTCGACAACATCGGTAATTTAAGCCGGAGCGCGATTATTGCCACAGACTGATATACTACATACACTTATTTGTAAACACATACTTAAATAGATAGTAACTAAATAACACCCAGACACAGAGCAAACACTTATGTTCATCACATAAATATTTGCCCTGGGTGGGGGATCGAAACCACGCCTCTTTGACCCAGAAGGGTTACTAACCACAGCCACCGAGGCCGTCAAAATAATTAATGGATATATGTGCGCAATGATAGACTCATGGAAGGAAATGGGGGAGACCTTTGCCCAGGAGTGACAGTATAGGTTAATAAAAAACCGGACAAGTGCGAGTCAGACTCGCACATTGAGGGTTCCGTACAAATCCAGAAAATTTCACAAAATTGGGAAGTACCTAAGTTGTTAAAATCTCTATATTATAAGTAATCATCGACAAAAAAGTTTGTTTTTTTCACTTTTCATCATACTTCGAAAATTTCACATTGTTAAAATAATTAAAAACCGGTTTTAGCATGTGCTAATGAAGTTCTTTTATATGATACCTTACATGATACGATTTACTCACTTTGGATTCTGTGATTTAAATAAAAATGTACAGTTTTCAGATTTATTCCTATATGTATACTCTGAGACAATACTTCTCGCCAAACATAGTTCTATGTCAACGGGAAGTACCCTGTAGGTTTTGATTTTTGTGAGTGTTCAATTCGATATCTTTACGCGTCCCCGAGATAAAGTCTTGACATACACACAGACGGACAACAAAGTGATCCTATAAGGGTTCCATTTTTTCCGTTTGAGGTACGGAACCCTACAAAAAAAAGATAAGCGCTAGTCATAATATAGCTATAGATGTCGCTTCCGTTCTATTAGAAATGTAGGTATTGTACCTACTTCTAAGATATCAATTTATAACGAGCCTCTCTAACCAGAGTCACATACCCATACTTGAACAGCACTTGCGGGCGACGACGTCTATAGTCGACAAAAATCCGGCAAACCAAAAGCAAAACAATAGTTAAGTAAGTAAGTAAGCTCGTATAGGCCGGGTGGCTAGCCCTGGTGTCAGAGTTGTGAGGCCGCCTGAAGGCCTCTGACATGGCTAAACGGTTGAAACAACCGGGACCTACAATTTAACGTGTCATCCGAGCCACGGTAGCGCTCAGTTGGAAAATGCCACCCGCGGACACCCATCCAAATACTGACCGTGCGGAACGTTGCTTAATTTCGGTGATCGCTGACAAACACCTAGTCAAACTACGCTACGAGCGCTACAATAGTTTATGGCGTGAGATTAGCAATGGAGAACTAGCAAAATTCTGCAAGATTGTGGATGAATTCCCTATTGATCTTTTGCATTCCCTATATTTCTTTTTTATTGTATATCTATTTTTACTTGAAGAAATATATAGTGGCGACCTCTACGCGTGGCGGATGTATCCACAATTTACTGCTTTGGCTTTTCGGCCGCCGCCGCGCGCCGCCTCGGCCGCGAAATAAGCTAACGAAATATCACTAAAAGGCTGTAGACGTCTTGCCCCAGTTATTTGGGAACAACTGTGCCGTTTATTACATATAAAATAAATTCAATCTATTCTCACATTTCCAGTCTTCAATGGCGCGGGAACAAATGTGCCGTTTATTACATGTAAAATAATTTCAATCTATTCTCACTTTTCCAGTCTTCAAATTTTATGGCGCCTGAACAGAGGCGAGTGAGTCATTGCGCAGTAGCAAATTCGTTACATCGGCTGCGCGAGAAGACGGAATCTCCGCGGTTTGTAGCTAACTTCACACACTGCATTAAGTTTGATTTGACCTATAATTTAAAAGGATACCTACTTGCTCTCGACATGTCATTGGTAATTGAAATACAATTCGGATTATTAAATCACTTTAATTTTAAACCTGTAAAACAATACAAATTATACGATGATTGTATTTAGAATCCATATGAAACAATAGTTTGAGTTATCAACTCAAGACTTAAAAACAAATCAATTAAATTACGAATGTACATCAAAGTTTGTTCTATTTACATGTAAAATAACATTCATGTCTTTAATTTCAACAATATCATTCAATCCACTTGCGTCTTCTTTCAGTTCAACTTTCATTATAACGAATAAAGAGGCTCCATACTGTACGCTCACCAAACCGCGCCACAGGAGCCAACTGTGCGTGTCGTCATCGTCAAAGCTTACAATATTTGACAGAAATGCTGGTCGAGCAGCATGGTCACAAGTGTGACAGTGAAAGACTGACTGGTCACATGTGTGACAGTGAAAGCCTGATGACTGCGCCGCGTGCGGCTCCTTCGACGGGTGGCGTTCAGTATAATTGTGGTGTTATTTTGCATCCATCATCCAAATTGAATAGTGTTAAACTCAACTGTTAACTTAGGACCTAGACATGGATCCATAATATACATTTCTAAAGTTTGTTTACATGACATTCATTGACATTCATGCCTTATATTTATTCAATGTCTCTAACAATTCATCCGCTTCCTCTCCTGTTTTAACTCGAATCAAAACTGGGGTAGGAGGAGGCTTTGCATCTGGTGTTGGAATACAGACCAACATGACATTATTTTTACCCATCCTCTGAGTTGGTATAGCTTCAGCTAAAACCAAATTGAGCAGTACGGTGCCAAGATTTGTATTAGCACGGACAAGCAACTGATGTTTGACATTTCCTTCAATCTTCTTAATGTAAAGAGTACCAACACCTTTATCTACAAAGTTCCCATCCTTTTTGAAGAATATTTTACACTTCTTTTCATATACACTGTTATCTTCTTTCAATGGTGTATATTCCACTTTTGGGGGTTCTTCGTCTTCATTTTCGGCACTTGCCGGTTCTGAAGTGGTTTTCTGCACTGTATTAGGACTAAAGCTGAATGGTCTTTCATTGCTGAATGAAAATGGAGCTGTGCTAGTTTGATTTGTGCCAGGTGCATTGGTTGACAGTGAAAATGGTGAAGACGTAGCACTGGTGGTAGCAGGTGTCATTTTAAATGAAAACCCTGCACTTGGTGTGGATACACCAGGAGCATTTGGTGTGGATAGACCAGGAGCATTTGGTGTGGATACACTAGGAGCATTTGCGGTCGAAGTCTTAATGCCAAATGAAAAACTAGGCTGTTTGTTTTCAGGTGATGATGTTTGAGCGCCAAATAAAGAAGGGGATAATGACTGAGCACCAAATAAAGGCTTAGGAGTGGCATTTAAGTTACTACCAAAAGGAGACGACTCATTATTCAAGCCAAAATGTGTTGTTTTTGTGTCTTGCTTATTAGATGGGAATGAAATTGGATAATTGTTGCCAAAGAGAGTATTTTTTGTATTTGGAGTGGATGATGATGAACCAATATTATTCATGGCAAAAGGAGATGTTTTTGTGTCTTGGCTGGTCTGGGTTTTTGTATTCGGACTGGTCAGTGACGAGCCAACATTATTGATGGCAAATGGTGAAGATGTTTTAGCATTTTGGCTGGTTTGACCTGAACCAGAGTTATTTAGAGCGAATGGTGATGCTACCTTTGCGGTTTCACTGGAAGATGAACTGCTGTTCATGCTAAAAGGTGTAGATGTCTTAGTACTCTGGGTTCCTAAAGTAGTATTATTAATAGCAAATGGTGAAGAAGCCATCTTGTTGGTTTCACTCTTATTGTTTGAGCCAAACTGTGAGGGTGTTTTAGTATCCTGATATGTACTACTCTTAGGAGTCGCGCCAGAATTACTAATACTGTTCTTCTCCTTTTCAGTTTTAGTATTATAAACCTCTTCTGTGATATCTTTTAAGTATTTCTCATAGTCTTTAAAAATAGGAGAAAGAATGCAAAGTGGAGTTTGTGCTATATGTTTGTTGATCCAGTCTGATACTGCTTCATTCAATCCTTTCAATTTAGAGAAATATTTGATTTTATTTTCATTATGCTTGTTGCTATCATCTGTTTTTTTTTCTGGAGTGACCGAAGTTACTGCTGGTGTTGTGATCGCACCAAAAGATGTTTGGACCACAGTAGTATTGGAGCTTGCAGGTGGCATCTTGAAAGTTGAATTGGTAGATGAAAATGCTTTGATAATAGCTTGATTAAGGTTTGATGAAACACCAAACACACTGGGTGTAGTTTGAGCTGGTATTTTTGATTCCATTTGGATTGAACCGGATACAGATTGAATTTTAAATGGGGTCTCTTTTGAAGAATCAGCTTTTGCAATACTGAATAGTGTAGATGGAGAATTTTTGACCGATGATGGGAATGGCGATGACATCATTGTGCTGGTAGTAGTTTGAGCTGTAAACTTTGTTTCCATCTGGGTTGAACTGGACACTGATTGAATTTTAAATGGAGTCTCTTTTGTAGAATCAGCTTTTGGAGTACTGAATAGCATAGACGGAGAACTCTTGACTGAAGATGCAAAAGGTGATGCCATTGTAGATGGAGATGATAAAGGTGTTTGGGCACCAAAAATTCCACTACTGGACGCTGGGGGCTTGTTAGAAAATAAACCAGGTGTCGCTGAAGTTTCAGAGCTATTTGTACCTGTAGATCCATTAGTGGTCTTACTTCCATTTGTCAAATTTGCCAAAAAGTCAAATGATGAGGGCTGCGATTTGTTGAAGCCTCCAAACCCACTGAACACATTCTTATTGCCCTGAAAACATAAAATGAACAAGTTCATAGTACTATTAATATAGGTTGAATCATACAAGTCGGCAGATGTGAAGTTAGCTACAAGCTGCGCAATATCCAGTCCTGGCTGAAGCTCACATAAAGCTGCGCATTCATTGGATATTGCGCAACTTGTAAAGCAATAGCACTGGAAAGAAAACAATAAGAGATTCTACTTTCATGTACATGCATGGATTTAAGAGTTCCACAATTTCACACCAGTTACAATGTGTGCATTACTCTACACCTGAGGTACAAGGCCACAATATGTTGGTTGAACTGGGATGTTATCAATGATTATATATTATTATGTGGATTTTTAGCTTCATATTATGCAAAAAACTACGTCGTTTAAGAGAGTTCGCCTTGCTTACCTCAGCTGCCATCGGATTTTTTCTTCGAGCAGTCCTGATAACGCGTTTTTCAAGTTCATCTTTGGATGCTGTTTTAAAATGTCCCATATCCTTGTCATCCGCTGGGTCCTCGTCATCCCAATTATCACGGTTAAGCTCTGAAGTAGCTTGTCGCTTTACTGACATTTTGCTCTTCAAAATGAAACAATAATTTAACAAACTGCAATCTCTGATTCCAAATTACTTTTACGTTGTAGTGCGTGGCCTTTTCAAGATCCTGAGAAACATAACACTTTCGAAGGTACAACTACGGATATAAGTTAACTTGATATGTATCAAGTACTTAGAAACGTTGATCACAGTAATCCATTTCGTCCATGTGCAATTTTTATCAGTTTCTGAAATTCCGTTCCGTAAATCCGTACTGTAGCAACGCCGCGCCGATCCGTGGATTTTTTTGCTCGATGCTGCCAGATGACCTTAAACTTCCTCCCAAATTGTACCTAAAAAATGTGGCCTAGCAAGAATAAAAAAAAATCGGTCAAGTGCAAGTCTGACTTGCGCGCGAAGGGTTCCATACTGGAAGCCCCTCTTAATATATTTTATTTTAAATATTTATTTTATAACGGAATATACAACTTAATATTCTGTGAATATTTCAAGCATCTTCCTGTTTCCGTTTTTAATATTGAGCAAAAAAATTACTTTTCTTGTATGAGAGAAAATATTTCTTTTAAATTAATTATTTACTTTTGAAGCGATAGTTTAACTAAATATTCTGTGAATATTTCAATTATCTACCTATCATTATTAATATCGAGCGAAAAACCATTTATATATGGTTTTATTCAAATGAAAATTATAACATGAATGACAGAATGACAGCATGCCAATTTACTTGATAAAAGTCACTTATAGAAAAGAGTTCGAAACTATCACATTCACCCGCGCGTTAGAGAACGTAGTCCCGGAGATGGACGGGCATCCTCCTCTCTCTTACGGAGCGTCGGAGCGGAGTTTCATGCCGCTCAGCATTCCCTGTAGGCAATACCTCTGCGGCATCCTCAAAGTGTTCTGCTTCTGAATCAGATTGATCACCCTCTTGGGATGGTAGAGGAGCCAGGTATTCTGATTCTGATTGATCACCCTCTTGGGATGGAAGAGGAGCCAGTTGCCTGTTGGAAATTGTAGTTTCGCGACCATCCGGTAGTCTGACATGGGAATATGATGGATTTGCTTCCAGAAGTTCTACTTCTTCTACTTCAGGATCATATTTTGATCGCCTCGTGTTATTTCGCATTAATATAATGCCTGGCTCCAAAAGCCAAGTTGGCACTGATTCTCCATTCGCTGTTCGGCGAACATGTTTGAAAAATCTTTCATGAGGAGTGGCATTAGTAGCCGTACAAAGAAGAGAACGTATAGAATGGAGAGCTGATGGTAAAACTTGCTCCCAACAAGTTGTCTCGAGGTCCATAGTTTTTAGGCATAGCTTTATTGTTTTCCACAAAGTGCCATTAAGCCGTTCGACTTGGCCGTTTCCTTGTGGATTATATGGCGTGGTTCTGCTACACGCAATTCCATTAGTTACTAAGTAGTTCCGCAATTCATGAAACATGAAGGCAGACCCACGATCTGAGTGTATATACTGCGGAGCTCCGTAAGTGGAGATTAAATCCTGTAAACATCTTTTGACAGTGTCAGCAGATACATCTTTACACGGATAAGCAAATGGGAATCTTGAATATTCATCTATTATTGTTAAGATGTATCGATTCTGGGTGTTAGTAGGAAGGGGTCCTTTAAAATCAACGTTGAGCCTTTCAAATGGTGCTGTCGCTTTTATAAGGTTTCCCTGCTGTTTCACAAATCTAGGTTTAATTTCTCCGCAAATACGACATTCTAAAGTCATCTTCTTAATATCATCTTCAGAATAAGGTAAGTTCTTAGACCGTACCCAGTGCGCCATGCGCACGATTCCGGGATGTCCCAAGTTATTGTGTAGCTCCTTCAATTTATTTGTAGTCATACTTAAGCAAACACGGGAAAGAGCATCAGCCGTAACATTATCTTTACCCGGCCGGTAGATTATATCATACTTATAGTTTGACAACTCAAGACGCCATCTTTCTATCTTTTCGTTTTTAATTTTACTCTTATGAGACTGGTTAAACATAAATGAAACAGATCGTTGGTCAGTTATCAACGTGAAATGTCTTCCGATGAGGTAATGTCTCCATTTTCTCAAAGATTCGACCACACCACTCGCTTCTTTCTCTATTGACGAATGACGTCGTTCAGAGTCGTTCAGGGAGCGAGAGAAGAAAGCCACTGGGCGGCCATTTTGAGAAAGGGAAGCCGCTACTGAGTGCTCAGAGGCATCTGTTTCTACGGTGAATGTCTCGTTCGGATTGATGGCAGTTAGGGCTGATTTCACTATATCCTCTTTAAGTTTTTGAAAACTTTGAATCGCGTCTTCTTTTAAAGGAAATTCAGAGACTTTAGTTAGAGAGTTGATTTTTTCAGAGAAATTCCTAATCCATTTTGAATAATGGGCGAACATCCCAAGAGTCCTTTTTAGAGTTTGTGAGTCAGTCGGAATGGGCAGGTTCATAAGAGGACTGAGGCGGTCTTCATCTGGTCGAATGGAGTTTTTCGCAATGTTGTAACCTAGCAATTTTATTGACTCTTGCCTGTATGCGCATTTGTCTTCATTTAGTGTGAGACTATATTTTTCTACCGCCTCTCTAAAACGTGTCAAGTTATGATCATGTTCCGCTTTTGTTTTGCCACATACTGTGACGTCATCGAGATACGCGTAAGTACTTACTAGTTTCTCTCTAGAGATGATATAATTTAGAGTTCGTTGAAATGCCGCAACTCCGTTTGTAACTCCGAATGGTATCCGAGTAAATTGGTATAAATTCCCACAAGCTTCAAAAGCTGTATACTTTTTCTCAGTTGGCAAGATCGGTACTTGGTGATAAGCGCTCCGTAAGTCAATTTGACTAAAGAAATTATGTTCTGCCACTTTTGAGACAATTGACTCAATGTTAGGCAAAGGGTATGCATCTAGTTCAGTATATTTGTTTATCGTTAAGGAGTAGTCAATGACTAACCGTTTGCGGTGCGTCGTACCTCCAGTGACTAAGACTTGAGCTCGCCAAGGCGAATTACAAGGTTCAATGACCCGATCCTTTAAGAGTTTACTGATTTCTTCACTTATAAATTGATTATCTGCTTCAGTATGCTTTCTGGATTTGATAGCGATCGGTTTTACATTTCTTGACAGATTGGTGAAAAGTGAAACTGGGGGCACTGCAGCTGCCATAACGTTACAGATCTTGAGTGGTTTTTCTGGGCCTCCGAATTTGATTTCTACGGATGAATGGTCGCTCAAAAGATCATGGCCAATAATCACATCAGCGCAAAGATCTTCCAGTACATAAATAGGCTTTTGACTGTACGTATGCTCGTTAAGTTTTATTGTTGCATAACAAAATCCATCGACGAGTGAGGTTCGTTTCTTGGAAGCCAACGTTACCATTTCTTTCCAAGGACGGCGTTTCAGATTTAGCATTTGTGCGAAACGTTTGTCTATGAAGCTGGTAGAACTTCCACTATCAATCAGAGCATCGGCTTTGTAGTTGTTGACAGTGATGGGTACTGTAGTCTTTCGTAAGCTAGCGGGAGACGCTGCCGAAATCGCTGATAGCTTTTGCTCGCTTGGCTGCGCTACAGCGTTACTTGTCGGCTTGATTGGGGCGTTTCCACTTCTGCAGATTTTGGCAAAATGGCCCTTCTTTTCGCAATTTTGGCAAGTAGCGTGAAATGCGGGGCATTTTATTCGCTGGTGAATATTTCCACCACAGAAAAAGCAACGCTTACGAGTCGAAGTGGCAGCCAGATTGCAGCTGTTTTCTGCTTGAATGGCATTTTCGATTTGATTAATTTCTATCGAAGAGTGTTGATGGATAGTTTTGAAATCATTCGAATTCCTTTCAGCCATTTCGAGTGATATTGCTTGATTAGCTGCTTCTTCTAGACTTATTTCTAAGTTTTCTAGTAGTCTTTGTCGAATTTTTTGGGAATGTATTCCAGCAATGAATGCATCACGGACATATTCATTTCTGTGTTCTTCTGAACTGACAGCTTTGAAGTTACACTCAAATGCCAATTGTTGTAGCGTGCGTAAATAATCATTCACTGTCTCTCCAGGGTTTTGCTTGGTTGATGTCAGCAAGTATCTGGCATGGACTTCGTTTTTGGATTTCAGATAAATTTTATCTAATATGTTCAAAGCTTTCACATATTCTTTTGTCTCCCTTATAAACGAATATACGTTAGGAGATACATTATTCAGCAATATTTTTAATTTGGTGTTGTCAAAAATTGTTACCACTTCCAGTTCTTCAGAAAGATAGTTCTGGAATGTTTCCTTCCAGTACCGATATTTTAAGTCGGCAGCAGGAGTTCCTGGATCGACGTCGAACTTATCTGGTCGCAGTAGTCGCGCTAATGAGGACATCGTGCTATGTTTTTATCATTTGAATAAATTGATACGAGTGAAAACGAGAAAAACCATTTATATATGGTTTTATTCAAATGAAAATTATAACATGAATGACAGAATGACAGCATGCCAATTTACTTGATAAAAGTCACTTATAGAAAAGAGTTCGAAACTATCACAATACGGTACTTAAATAATCAGGTTTGTGATATAGGAGCCCGCTTACATATTTTTTTCTGTTTTTAGTATTTGTTGTTATAGCGGCAACAGAAACACGTCATCTGTGAAAATTTCAACGTTCTAGCTATCACCGTTCATGAGATACAACCTGGTGACAGATAGACGGACAGGCGGACGACGGAGTCTTAGTAAAGGGTCCCATTTTTACCCTTTGAGTACGGAACCTTAACAATTGTGGTGTGTAATTATTTGTCAACCATTATAACAGACTTCGTTTTTTTATCATGTGGTTTAGAGAGCTTGATTATCCGAATTCATGTAGCTATCTTACGGAACAGCATCTAAGTTGTATTTATATTCCCGTTATCCTTATTACGTTGTACAGTACTTTTGTAGTACACTTCTGAACGTAATCTTTATCTATGACTGATGGGGCCGCGTCCACCACACGAAGATAGCTGGTTGTGTTTATTATCATCATCATTGTTTTAGCCTTTAAACTTTGTGGAGTTAGCAGGTAAATACGAAACGAGTTATGACAGCTGCACGACGCGAGAACTTCACAGATGCTAAGAAGTTTGTTTGGCCTATACCAAGTGAATAAGAACACTTTTTGTGGTTCTACTCAGTTATTCATGGATCACCAACAGCTTTTTATTGTAGTTACGTAACATACTCCCACTACTATTGTTGACAGGTTAAAATATTTTTACCGGATAGATTATTCTATGCTGAACAACTTTTATTTATGTTAAAATGTTCATATCATAGCTCTAATACTATTGAAGATAAAAAACAACGAGTAGCACTACGGTAGTGCCGGCAGAAGTGTAAACTTGATAATTACGTTGTGCATTTTTAAATATTTTGGAAAGGTTGAGGAATAATTTCTCATATCGTCGGTGATACTTCAATACCGCTTATCAGCATTTTGTAAATACCGCGTATCTACAAAAGTAGCGAAATTGAGATATCGCGCCAACAGATTCCTCACGCTGATTCGCTCCTGATAGATGTCACACGATCTCTAATAGCATATAAGATGCGCCCGTTTTGCTGTCAAAACAATACCGCGGAACGGTTGTTCACACAAGTTTGGCAGCAATACAGCGTATTTACGTTTTTTTCAACCATATCGCAACGCGTGTAGTGAGTACTTCGAAAAAAAATGATTTTCTGAGATTATCGGGCAGGTTAGTACATTGTGTTTATTTGTACCATTTCTTGAATGCCATATTTACATAATACTATTAGTAATTTGCTAGATTAATAATAATTTGATTGTATTTATTGTTTAGGTTACCCGAAAATTCTGATAAAGAAGCTGCACAAAAAGGTACAATACATGTTATAACAGCAGATCTACAGGCTGTAAAGCTGTGTCCTTTTCTCATTTTGGTGCCAAAGACTATCAGATTAACGATTCCATCAGACCCGGGCGAGGAGCAGGTGATCAGGTGTTTGTACATGTAAGAGTTTTGAGTATTGTATTAGGTTCTTCTCCTCCTGTATCTTAGAGATAACCATAGGAGTCAGGTTCCAGTTCGAGGCGAACCTCCTTCCTGGGGCTGGATGCTACACTGGGTGTAGGGCAATGTAAAAAGGAGGGCGCGAGTACCTAATCCCGACCGCGAGGTCGGTCGGCTTCTCTCAGCGCCCTCTACCCCGCCATTCTGGCAAACAAATCGTCGGCCGTCATGGTTTTGTGGTTCTTAGATTCGGAGTCTTCACAACCTGCAAACCCTGGTGCAGGCGGCATCTCCTCCTCTTCGAATAGGTGAACGACGTGATGCACGTCGGTTTGGCGGCGCACGTCGCTCCGGTGGAGAGTTTTGAGATACAATCCTGATAGCACAATTTTCTACAAACTTAACTTTTCAGAAGATTTTACTCCTTTGCCGCCAATACCTAAGAAAGTATCATCTTTAATTGACTACGTGCCCCAACTTTACCATTCAAGACAAGCTATATCGAAGACAAACTTAAAAGTGTAATACCGAGTGATTGCCACTAATTTTACAACAATTTACCTTTTAAGTAATGTCTGATTAATATGATGATCATTTAATTATATTATTACTGTGATTATTACGGCTGATTATAGTTTGACTTCGTAGATTTAATATATTGTAATAAGATAAATATTATTGTTGCGTTTTCGATAATATTTGAACATTAACTTTGATCTCTAGAGACCTAAAGACTAAGTCGAATCTAAACTAAACTAAAAAGTTGTGATTTTTTTTTATATTGCTGGGATTATCACGTCTGATTAGAGTTCAGTTTTTCTGATTTAAGATAAGCGAAAATATTGTTGTGTTTTTTATAATAATGGAAATGTTAATTTAACCATTGAAATAAGTTTTTGTTATGTTTAATTTACTTACTTTGGTATTTTGAGCAGAAATTCGTACTATTTTTTTCAGTTTATATATGACGACGTTATTTCGCAAAGGTTTTAGAATGTTATATTTCAAATTTGTATTGTTTTATATTTGTAATCCCTAAGCTAAATAATGAACTGATTTTTAAAGATTTGTTTTACAAAACAACGTATCTGTTGTGGTTATGCCAAAAAAAAAGTTTTTTTTAAATTTAGTACCGCGAAAGTTATTTATTTTGCAATCTAAGGGGATTATGGGAAATTATTTTTACCATACTAGTAAAGTAGGGTACAGAGATATCACAAAAGAGTTCAGTCAAGAAAATATTGAGAAACTTTTGAAATATGATGTTTTTTCTTCCTCCTGTAAAATTTGGAATTTGTAGATATTTTATACTATATATAACGGGACTAAACTCACGTGTAGGGATAGTCGTAACGACTATAGTTTGTTTGTTTCTACCAGGCTCACGGAGCATATACGTTCCATGAAGAACTTGGATAGGAACGGTTCCGCGGTGGTAGAACACACTCTCGATTCCGATGCGCAGCACTTCATCAGATTTGACAGAGCGAAGGTGCTAGCGCGAGAGAAGTTTTTCGTACCCCGTAAAGTTAGGGAGGCTATCGAGATTAGCAGACGCCCTAACTTCAATAGAGACGGGGGATGGATACTGCCACCGACGTGGAAACCGTGTCTTCAAGGAACCAAGATACTTAACCGTGGAACTGGTGGAGACATAGTGAGCTCAGTGTGCTGGAGTATCCCCGACGTATACCAGGATACCGACGAAGAGGATCTTCAGTGCGCGCCGACACAACAGTCCTCTCTACCCGCCCCCGCCCCACCACCGCAACCGCTGTCATCGCGAGCGCTACGCGCCGCAGCCCGCAGTGCATTGCGAGACGGCTCCGCGTGCTAGCACTCGCCAACTTGAGAAAGGTCGCCGAATGCGACCGAAACTATAGTCGTTACGACTATCCCTACACGTGAGTTTAGTCCCGTTATATATAGTATAAAATGTGTGAAAACCACGTAAATTTTCATAGTAAAATTTGTAGATACGCGGTATTTACAAAGTGCTCATAAGCGGTTTTGAAGTATCACCGACGGTATCACTTTATTATAAAAAAAAACTCATTAGGAGCATGTTGAGACACTCATATGATAGGAATACGTAGATATTCATGATGATGAAGATGACGGTATGGTATATCATTTATATGACGTCATAATTTTTTTTTATTCGATTACCACGTTAATTCTAACTCAAATGCCACCCCCAAATTTGAGGAGATATCCCCAATGTGGCATTATTAATTTTCCGAGCTGTCATCCACTGTCATCCACAGAACAGCTGTCACCGTTTTCGTTTTTACAACTGGCACGGAAACTGGATTCTAAATCCTAAATGCCTTTCTTATCGTAAAAATAATTATGTATGTGTTCAATATTATTTTTTTTAATCATTTCATGGATTTTTATATTTATGTACTATTCATTTTATAGGTACTTATTTATATAGGTATTTGTATAGGTAGTTATTTATACCTAGTTCTATCTATTATGATCTACTTAATTGAGTAGATCATGGTCAGGAACTAGGTATAAGTAAGAACTTTACAGGAAAAATAACTTAGTATCCAGGCAACAATGCATCAACAAAGAAATAAAAAAATATTGGACTCATGTAAAATGTAATGTAAAATTACTTCCAAAAAATAAGTTCCACTAAAATGTACTATGCGTGACTGCTAATTCTCCTTTTATTAAGAAATTATCTAGAAAGTCTACAAGGAATAGCTACTTATTTAACTAACACAAAAATAGCGTGAAAAGTGTGGTTTTGAGGTACTTCCAATAAAATTACGTGAAGTTTCAGAAAGTGTTGTGTTATTCATAGCCATTGAAATATTAAGTTCTCATTACTGTATGAAAACAGTTGTATTGTATTAATTCATATCGTGATTTAAAACATATCTTTCTTAGTTGTTTATTGGTGTAATACTTATGAAACTATCGCAACACATAGGATGATAAAAATAATTGAGAAACATCTTGCCTAAAACTTTGCATTATGGAAGTGTCTAACGAAATTAAAGAAGACATTCGGAGAACTCAGGCAGACTTGAAAAATGCAATTCGAGTTCACCAGGTTCGTGTTATGATTTCAGTTATGTACTATTTTGTTAAGTTTTATTTCATGACAATTTTAAGGACGCTTTGGTATTATAAATACCTACGTATTTTCGAATTAGTACATACCTATTCTGTGTGATTAATTATTTTAATTTTGTCAGGTTTGGGTCACACGCCTTCAAGAAGACACCAATGTAAGTGAAATTTTTTATACTGGTAAAAAAGTGAGGAAAAATTTTCAATTAAAACATTCATTTTAAAAGTTATTTGCTTCTTTCAGAACATACACATCAAAACAAAAGTTCAGGAAGCTGAAAAGGAAATAATAGCTATTGGACAAACACAAGTAAGTTTAATCACTACTAATGCTACTAGTTTGACATTGGTATTTATTAGATAGGTATTATTTCCCCAAAATTAATCAAAATAAAAAAAAATGTATTTATATGACAAAACAATCTAGCAATACCTCTTTTTATTTAAAACAAGAAATAAAATGTAATGACATTAAATTTATTTCAGTCTTATTAGAGATCCATAGGGGAGGCCTATGTCCAACAGTGGGCGTCATAATATGGCTGAAGGATAGATGGATGGATAATTTTTTTTCAAATATAGGTCAGAAGAAGGTTGTTAATGCAAAAATAGACTGATGATTATTATCTATGGTGAAACAAGCTCACATTGTGTTGTGATTTATTGTAAGCTTTCTCATGTCATATAACAACTAATATTTATTTTTGCCCAAAATGGTACAGCCATCTTCAATTAATTATGTACAAAATGCGAATAGATGCTTGAATTAATGTATTTTATTTTTGAATATTTATGATTTTTCTAAACTAGCTCAGCCAATTTTGATAAAATTAAATGGCACCATCTCTGAAGTATGATCTATCAAAAAAAATCATCAAAATCAGAGGCCTTCAGGAGGCTTAAAACTACACCAGGGCTACCCCCCGGACTATACGAACTTACTAACTGTTGTACAAGTAGTGTATTTTTTTTATTACAGAAAGTAGTTCTTGAGCGTCTCCGTAGAGAGCTTGAGCTATACCAACAACGATTAAAAGCCAAGAACAAGCAGATAAATATTGAAAATGACAACCACTTTGTCGCACAACAACTCAGAGATCATCAGCTTCAGTATCGCAATAGAACTCGTAATGCCTCGCTTCTCAAACCGTCCGTTCTTAATGAAATACAAATAAAAACTGAAAATAGTGATGCGGCAAAACCATCCTTATCAGATTCGGACAATGAGACCAAATTGAGTGAGAAAGAAAATTCGAATCACAGCGAGAGTGATGATAGAAATAGATATTTGAGAAACTATTCACAGTTACCGAATACAGTACATGATGACAGAAATAACTTGACAAATACATTGAACAAAGTCAAAGAAGCATTGATGTAAGTAATCCAGTTTTTATTTATTATTGACATTCAGCTTCACTTTTAATTTGTGTGGTAACCCACAGGTACTTTTTATTTTTTTGGGATAAAAAATAGACTATTACTTTCCAACCAACCTTTTAGCTATATCTATGCCAAAAATCAGGTCGATTCGTTGCTCTGTTGCTGCGTGAAAGAGTAATAAACCAACAATTACACTGTCAGATTTATAATATTAGTAAGGATATATGCCAAATTAAAGTTAATGAAAGTGATGGCGTCTCTGAAGTTAGCTACTAGCTGCGCAAATCCCCACTCTTTGCCACCGCGCTAACTTGTAAATAGGCATGATGACTTCGTAAAAAAGTTAGTTAGATTATTAAAAAAATATTGGACACACATTTTTTTTTATGTCAATCAAACAATAAATGACTAAGATAAACCTTGTCAAAGTTTAGGAGTGGGGGCTCGTGACGTCACTAGTGCGATGTAGTCTGTACATCTGTATAACACTCGTGATTTAACGTGAAACTTTAATGGCTATATCTTCGTCAACCTTTGTTTAATTGACAAAAGAAAAATACTTGTTCATTTTTTTTTAAATCTATCTGTCGGACTAATTATATTTTTTTAGTCATCATGCCTACTGACGCGCCAATTAGCTATTGCCTAAGAACTCGCTCACTCGCCTCGTGTTCACAGACTCCATTATGTTTGATTCGGCCTGTTATTAATGTTCATATTAAGTTGTTTAAAGTCCATGTCACAATGTTGACAGTAACACCAAGCAGTCTCGCTCAGAATGGCAGAACAGGTCAGATTCAGACTCGAGCCACGGAGCGGAGCTGGATATGTCCCCGTCACCCTCGCCGCCGCCCCTGCCCGGCCCTGGAGTCACCATCACTCAGGAGACGTTTATGAGGTAAGAAAATGTTGACATCACATAGGAGATGTTTATGACGTAAGAGAATGTTGACATCCCAGTATAGGAGACGTTTATTAGGTAAGAAAATGTTGATATTACACAGAGTTTATTATATTATTATATTATTGTATTACACACTATATGAGTGAGGTAAGAAAATGTTGACATCACCATCACACCAGGAGACATTTATGAGGTAAAAAAATGTTGACACCACTAAGGAGACATTTATGAGGTAAAAAAATTTTGACATCACCATCACAAAGGAGGAGGGCCGTATCTACCATATGGCTTTTTGGGCTTAAGCCCAGGGCCACGTGGGTTCCAGGGGACAGCTAAGTCAAGTCAAAGTAAAAAATAAACGATTATGCGAATAAATCGATAAATTAAACAGATCGTCAGGTTTGCGGGTCTACGTTTATGTGTTGGCACCTTAAACTGACAGCGGACGCGGATCCGTGGAGGGTGCCCATTGGGCCCATGTAGATCTCTCTGATCACTTCCTTTTCTTGACTTAAAAACGGCTCTTTGTTGAAAAATTTATAGAATTTTTATTTTCGCTCGTTTCGCTCGCGCTATTTAAATGGTCAGTGGATTTATTTACTCACATCTGATGTCACTTTCAAATCTAACTTTTACTGACAAAGTATCGAAAAAAATATTTCAAACTCACTACTTCAGCGCTCAAAAGGCGCGATTTTAATGGCGGGTCATAGGACCATGTCCATCTTTTGCCTGGCGATGGTTTCATAGCAGATCAACTTCATGCACTAGAATTTTCTTGCTTGCTACTCTTGCATTTGACAAATTTTCCGAACGCGAAATTCTGCGTTCGCGTTTAATAGCAGTACTCTTTTTGCTCGTTATCTATTTTGAGGTTACTGAAAATACCGTAAAATGTTTGCAGCTTTGCTTCTACCTTTTGAAATTATTGTAAAATCTGATGAAATTGCGCGCTCTGTAAATTCACGCATTATAGCAGTAGAGCTCCTTTGCTCCATCTCCATTTTGAAGTTACTGAAAAATAAAACTGATTGTTTCCTGCTCGTTGCGCTCGCGCCTAATAACACTACAGTGAACAGCGGGTCAATTCTGAAAACTGATCTCGTTGCTGAGATGACACGTTCTTGAACCTCGTTTTTCTAACAGTTTTGAGCGGTCAGAACTGTCAGAAAAACGAGAGAGGTTCAAGAACGTATCACTTCAGTAAAGAGATCAGTTAACAGAATTGCCCTGCTGCTTTTTTCATACTTCTTCTGAAATTATTGTAAAAACTGTAAAATATTCGCACTCTGTATGTACACGCATTTATAGCAGCAGCGTTCTCTCCTTTGCTCTATTATCAGTTTTGAAGTTACTGAAAAAAAAAACGATTTTTTTTCGCGTTCGCTGCTCTCACGCTTAATAGCACTGCAAAGGACTGCTTTCTCGCACTTCTTTCAAAATTACTGAAAAATTGGAAAATTTTCTAGCTCGCTTATATTTTAAAATTACAGAAATGATTAGAATTTCGCGCTCGCTGCGCTCGCGCATAAGAGCGGTGAGACAGATTAGTTCACTCGTGCCTCTTTTAAAAGTTCTAAAAAAAGGTAATAAATTTTCGAGCTCGCTCCGCTCGCTCTCGCTTTCTCGTAATCATTTGTTTCTTTGCCATCTTTAAAATCTCGTAAATGTAAAAAAATGTTCAGTAGGGTCGCGTAATTTCCGTCAACTAATTAGTACCTACAACTTGATGACCCCCTGAATCCATGGCTGGATCCGCCCTTGACTGACAGTTAAAATGTTTGGCAGCCATTGCCATTACACATTCATTCGATCTCGATCGTGCTCCGATGTTTCCCTCTTAGACGCTTGTCTCTTTCTTTCTTGCTATCCTATACTTTGAGTAATTAGGTGGACCCCTAAGTAGTATTAGCCCAGGACCCCCTAAAGTCATGGTCCGGCCCTGCACAGGAGACATTTATGAGGTTAAATGTTTTCAAAAGCCTTCCTAAATGGATTTTTTTTTATTCCTTGTAGGTTTGCGTTTGACTACATACTGCCTGATGTTGAGCAGATATGCGGTCTAGAATGTAGCACGCTTACCTAGAAGATACCTATTTACTCGGGATTGGAAGACACCCACGTTGTACTTATGCGGAAAGACAGACCCAGGCAAAGCGTTCCACATTCTGGCTGTTCGTATGAGGAATGAGGATTCGAAACGATTTGTTCTAACGCGCGGGATGTCCACCATAAAAGGGTGGCGCTTTGGTCGCGTCTGCCTAGCCGTACGATAGAAGAAAGGGGCAGGTGGGACCAGATTGTGCAACTCCTGAGCGCACTCTCCGAAGTGAATCCGATAAAAGGCCGACAAACACGCCACCTTATTTCCATGCAAGACCTGACTTGTGCTTTGTAAAGGCTAAGTAGTTGCTCAGGTGTGAAATACCGTCTCACCTTAGAGAGAACACCAAGTTTTTTGGAGGCTAATTGAGCTTTTGACTCTATGTAAGAGCCAAAGTTAAGAGTCGATGAGAGCGAAACTCCTAGTAGTTCCAAGCTGCCAGTTACAGGAACGGAGACACCACGGAAAGCGGGAGACAATTGAAAGGGTCTCTTTTTGGCCGAAAACAAACAGCCTTGAGTCTTCGTGGCATTAAACTTGACCAGGTTAGCATCACCCCAGTCAGACACCGCCTCCAGACTCAAGTTGAGCCGTTCGACCATAGCCTCTCTGAGTGACTCGATCTGTGGCCCGCTGGCTCTTGCATCGGATGTGTAGCTCTCCACGACTGTACTGTCGTCTGCGTACCCAAAGATCCCGGGCTTTAGCAGATCGTTGATATGCAGTAGGAAGAGGGTCGCAGAGAGCACTGACCCCTGAGGAACACCGGCATTGATAGCCATTAGGTCTGACGAGAAGCCATCTACAACCACTCGTATCGACCGATTCCTCAAGAAATCTGATATCCATGCGCAGAAATCAGCAGGCAGGCCGTAAGATGGAAGGTTGCCAATAAGGCTCTCATGCCAGACCCTGTCAAAAGCTTTCGAGATGTCCAAGGAGACAGCCAGCGCCTCCCCTTGCTTCTCAATGACCTCACTCCAAATGTGTGTGGAGTACGCCAGAAGGTCCCCAGTAGACCGGTTTCGGCGAAAGCCGTACTGGCGGTCACTGAGTAAGTCATTCGCTTCCAGGTAGGCCAGGAGCCTGTTGTTAAAAACACGTTCCATACTCTTACAGAGTATAGACGTGATCGAAATCGGTCTGTAGTTGGCAGGGTCGGCACGGCTGCCCTTTTTGGGAACAGGCTGCACGTTAGCAAGCTTCCAAGATTTGGGCACTTGACCTGTCTTCAGAGATAGGCGAAAGAGGGATAGCTATAATCGAAATATATTATTATAAATTTCTTAAAAAAACAAGCTTTTGAGGTCCTGGATATTATCATGTAGCAGCAGAGTGTTAGTCAAGACAATTATAACGAGCCCAAACATGACGGGTCTAACTTGTTTAGTACAGGAGTTTCTATGGCCACCTTCCGACTCCATCAGATCTGCTCCATAGTACCATATTGCATTGTCACGCGATATACATATGCGTGCAAAATTTTAACTCAATCGGAAACCGGAAAGTTAGTAAAAACTTGCAAGATTCCACCCGAAATTACATACCTAGGGGAGGGACGTTCAAAGCGGGTACCCCGTCTAAAGCAGGTAGGTCTTTGAATTTACGCGCCTTTAAAGCTAGTGAGAATGTATGCGTGCAGGCCAATGAACCACGCTCGCGCTAATCATGGACACTTTCCTTGCACCCAAGGCGTATACAAATTAATTTCGTCTCGTATCCCACCAAAAGTCTCCAGAGACATTCATGGCATAAACATGAAACTGTTAAGAACTGCTGCCTACCCGCTGTCAGCTGTGCTAACGGAACTGTTCAACCGTTGCCTTAGAGAGGGTACTTGTCCCGCCCCTTTAAAAATTAGTAAAGTCGTCCCTATCTTCAAAGGTAAGGGGAAGAGGAGTGATATAGACGGTTATCGTCCAGTGTCCATAATTCCTGCGATTGCAATGGTCTTGGAGAGCGGGCTGAGCAGTCGACTTGTAAGCTTTTTGGGGTCCACGAGCGCCCTTTCTGATAAACAGTATGCGTACCGGAAGGGACGATCTACTACTGAGTTAACACGCAGTTTAGTTCGCAGTATAATGGCTGCTCGTGATTGTCGCCCTAGGCTGCAGGTCGCTATCCTATGCTGTGACCTCTCCAAGGCATTTGACGTCGCAGATCATGCTGTTCTTGCCGTGAAATTGAAACATTATGGACTAAGAGGACCAACACATTCCCTCTTCAAAAGTTTGCTTCAAGATAGAGAACAAGTCGTTGAAGGGGCTGGGGGCAAAGTAAGGTCGGATCCATTGCGCTCTACCATGGGTGTAGCCCAGGGATCGTCTGCGTCAAACCAGCTCTTCTCTTTACTGCTTAATGACCTGCCAGATGCAGTAAAAGCAGCTGAAATCCTGTTGTACGCGGACGATGTAGCAGCGATAGTTACAGCGACATCTATTGACAATTTAGAACAGAAGTTAAATGACACGGTGGCGCAGATCGCTGACTGGTTCAGTGCTAACGGACTGGCTCTGAATCTTAAAAAGACTCATTATCTACACGTGAATCTCTCAGGTCATAAGACTAGGCTCCTAACGGTCAAGGTTGGACCAATAACACTAAGTCAAGTAAGTGCTACCACATTTCTTGGCTTCGAGTTCCATGCTGGGATGACATGGGAGAATCATGTGAATAAGTTAAGAGGAAGAGTCGGATGTGCTTGTTTTGCGCTACGGCGTGTAGCACGAGTTGTACCACTGGATGTGGCTCGAGCTTGTTATTTCGCCACCGTGCATTCACTGATTCAATATGGTGCTGAACTATGGGGAAGGTGCGCAGAGTGGGAAAAAGTGTTTCGCCTGCAGAAACGTGCCATTCGAGCGATTGTGGGGTTGAGTCAGGAAACATCCGTCAAACCTTATTTCAGGAGCTTAGGCATCCTGACTCTACCGTCTATAATTATACAACAAGTAGCGATGTACGTAAGGATGAACCTGGACTCCTACGAGGTGCGCGGAAGGAACCATGGCTACCCCACAAGAACCGCGCATCAACTGGCAAGTGTGAAGAGAGCACTGGCAAAGTCAGACAAGCTTACTCACGTCATGGGCCCCGATGTGTACAACCACTTACCAGAACATATTACTGGAGCCCCTACTCAGCAGAGTTATAGAACTCGCCTGAATCGTTGGCTTGTTGAGCAAGCCTTCTATCATTTTAATGATTTTTATAAATATATGAAGTAATTATGTATAATTAATATTACCAAACAGGTATGAAGTAATGTTAATAATTGAATTTTATTTTATATGACTTACAAATATGTACTATGAATTACTTGTATGTTGACATGTAAATTAATTTTATGAAATAAATGAATATGAATATGTGGTCGCAAGGTAAGACCTAGGAGTAAATATTTTATTTGGGTAAGACGCTCACAAATAATTTTGCTGTTTTCAGTAAAAAAAAATAGAGTTTTCTAATTTCTCATAAATAGCTCACAATGTGTTCTTACTTGTTTTATGTGTTTATTTTCTGATAGTTGGTCCTACTTTTTATGGTGTGGTTACGTTTGATGGTTACGATTTAGAAGTTATAACTTGATAAAAATGATACATGCTCTTGGGCAAAGCGGGTAAGGGCAAAGCGGGTACCCGGTTTCCACCTACAGAAGACTTAGCGGCTGTCCTGTTAGCTACAAGTTGTGGAAAACCCTGACTGAAGCTCAAGTGAGCTAAGTAAATTTAAGTAACAGCTCTACGCGCAGCTTGTAGCTAACATCACAGCCGCCAAGAAGTTTGATTCAGACTATACTGTCCGTATTACTTAGCATCTTGCCCGTCCTAACCTATGGTGCCCAGACTAGGTCACTGACTGATTCACAAAGGTCCAAACTTGGGGTTTGCCAAAGAGCAATGGAACGCAGCGTGCTTGGTATCAAAAGAACTGATAGTCCGTAACAGCACAATGCGCTCTATGACAGGGGTAGTTGATGTCGGCCGAAAAGCCGCCAAGCTAAAGTGGGACTGGGCGGGACATGTGTCGCGGATGCACCCCGATCGATGGGCCAGGATCGTCACGGAGTGGGTGCCTGACGGACGACGCAGCCAGGGAAGACCCAAGAAGCGCTGGCGTGACGATCTTGACTCATTCCAGAGGGGTTGGCAAGAAATTGCGATGGATCGAGACTCATGGAAGGAAATGGGGGAGACCTTTGCCCAGGAGTGGGACAGTATAGGTTAAATTACTTAGAGTTTTCAATGTGTATATTTATGTTGCAGGCTGATTGGTCTGGTGACTCCATCCCAGAAAGAGGTAATAGAGAAGAAGCGGAGCGAGCGTCGCAAGCGGTCTACTACAAGTACTAACAGGAATGAATTTTTGTACGGGAACTATGATATGCTACCGGTAAGTACCTTTGATATTAAGTTAGATTTTACATTTAAATTGTAAGAGATTGAAGGTTCAAATCCCGGTCCAGTACTAATAGTTCTTTGGAATTTACGTACGGATATTTCACACCACTGGATTTTCGGTGAAGGAAAACATCGTGAGGCAACCTGCATAAGTCCGTAGAAGAAATTCGATGGCGTATTTGAATCCACCAACACGCACTGGGCCAGCGTGGTGGATATGGCCCAATCTCCCTTCCTGGATAGGCCTAACATTAAGTATGTTTAGTTTATTATTAATAGGTGTTTTTTTTGTTAATCTCTAGTTAAGGCCACTATTTCTTGTTATTGTCAGTTCATATTCGTGCAAGCTTGCCTGAAAGAAATCGCCAAGGGTGATAAGGCCACCACTTTATAATCATATTTTTTGTCGTATATGTGTAAATAGTGTTATGATTTTATGTTGAGTGCTTTCCACACTAGATTTTATCTCAAAGAGTTATCTTTGTGATAAGCATTTCAAAAATCCGAAGCGAACGCAGGATTTGAACCTGCCCCTTCGGATCACTAGCCCGACGCTCTAACCAACTGAGCCAGCCTGAACGCTATAAGTTGGTGCAACATAAGCACTTCAAAGATTTGAAGCTTGCGTAGGAGGCGGGCTGGCTCAGTTGGTTAAAGCGTCGGGCTAGTGATCCGAAGGGGCAGGTTCAAATCCTGCGTTCGCTTGAGATTTTTGAAATGACAAAGATAACTCTTTGTGTAAATAGTGTTTATTTTTCAAATTGTGGTTGTAAATAAAGAGTTCTGTCTGTCTGTCTGTCTTCGTCCTGCAGTGGACTATTGAAAAGGCTGGTATGGTACAGTTACATTGAAATAGCCAAGATACCTTTGATATTGAGTTACATTCTTAAAGTTTTCCACAACAAACTATGCTGAAACAGTGATCATTTAGGATGGTGATTTGTTTGTATTTTACACTGGAATAGCCATCATAACTATTTATCTAAATTGTTCCTAACTTCATGCTTTGCGTTGACCCTCTAAAAATCTAAACTGCGAAAAAGCTTTTATTCCATTTTCTCTTATTTTTGTTATAACTATACATATGTAGTACACTAGGGACGTCACATGGAACTTTAGCGGGCTATATCTTCATCTTTTTTTGTTAAATTGACAAAAGAAAAAATACGTATTAATTATATTTTTTAGTCAACAATTCTACTTGCTTTGATGTTCACCATTATCATGTTTTATTAAGCGGTAAGTTAACGTAGGCCACGTTTGTCTGCGTGCTTTAATCTTGTTTGTAGAATTTTATGTATGAAGGCAGTTTGGCAACCAACCCAAAATCCTACTAATATTATAAACGCGAAAGTTTGTGAGGATGGATGGATGTTTGTTACTCTTTCACGCAAAACTACTGAACGGATTGAGATTAAACTTTGCAATAATATAGCTTATATATCAGAACTAGCTTAAAACCCACGGCTTCGCCCGCGTTGTCTTAGTAGGTACATAGGTACTTACTTAAAATGAAAACAGCCCGCGGTTTGATCTACAATGTCTTTGTACATGCTTATAATAATATCTAATAGTCCGCGATTTGGCCCGCGTTGTCTTAATACTTGCTTAAAATTACTTGCAAGGATAATGCCCACGGTTTGGTCAAAATTGTAACAGTATTTGCCTATAATGATAATAGGTCACGGTTTGGCCCGCGTATTGTTAGTATTTGCTTAAGATGGTTATTTATAGCACGCAGCATATGGACTGCGATGTCTTAATACTTGCTTAAAATTATAAAAGCTTGCGTTTGGCCTGCATTGTCGTATTACTTACAATGATAATAGCCCATGGTCTGGCCCGTATTGTCTTAGTACTTGCTCAAAATGATAAAATCCCGCGGTTTAGCTCGCGTTGTGTTAATAATTAGGTACTTACAATGATAATAACCCACAGTTTGGCCCACGTTGTTTTAATACTTACTTAATTAAAATAACAACCCGCGGTTCAACCCGCGTTATCTTGGCATTTGCTTATAATAATATCTAATAGTTCGCGGTCTGGCCTGTGTTGTCTTAATAAATCCTTAAAATTATAGTAGCATGCCGTTAGCCTGCGTTTTTGTATTACTTGTAATGATAATAGCCCACGGTCTGGCCCGCGTTAATTTCGTAACTGCTTAAAATGATAAAAACCCACAGTTTGGCCCGCGTTTTCTTGGCACTTACTTAAAATAATAGTAGCTCGTGGTTAAGCCCGCATTAGGCTCAATTATGAATGCGCCATCGTAATTATAATAGCTAATTATCATAATTATATCTGTTTCATTTTCACTTTAAGCATTCGATAGAGAGAACACTTTTTATATTTACTATAGCGTCTTCATAACTGAGCCTATTATTGTATTACTTGCAAAATAATGCCTACGGCTTAGCCAGAATTGTCTCAGTATTTGGTTATTTAATTTACTTGTATCTAAAGCTTATTACGGAGTACGTGAATTTTTGGATGATAAATTGCCGAATTTCTGAAATTAACTCAATAATAAATATATAAAATAAATATTGGGGGACATCTCACACACGGTCTCTGATCCCAAACTAAGCAAAGTTTGTGATTTGGCTGGCAGAGACTGATATACTACATATACATGTAGGTTGACTGGCAGATAATTCTGTTTAGCGTTAAGTCCTCCTTTTGTACAAATAGTGTGCAAGAAAGTGTTAAATAAATAAATAAAAATACATTAATAACACCCAGACACAGAACAAACACATATGAACATCACATAAATATTTGCCCTGGGAATCGAACCCACGCCTTTTTGACCCAGGAGTCAGGGTCAACCACTGAGCCACCGAGGGAGCCAATAATAATAATTGTATGAGTAACTATGTAAGAAATTTCACTTTTCATTGCTGGAAAACATTGAGGCAACCTGTACGAACGTAGAAAAAATCAATGTCGTATGTGAATTCAGCAACCCGTGCTCGGCCGGCGTGATGGATATGGCCCAATTACCCTTCGCGGATAGGCCTATTTTCAGTCATCCATCAGCCGCAGGACGTCCACTGCTGGACATAGGTCTCCCCTATGGATCTCCAATAAGACCGGTTGGAAGCTGCTTGCATCCAGCGCGATCCTGCGGTCTTAATGAGGTCATCCGTCCACCTTGTGGGTGGACGTCCTACGCTGTGCTTGCCGGTACATGGTCTCCACTCGAGAACGTTTCGACCCCAACGGTCATCAGCCCTCCGCGCTATGTGCCCTGCCCATTATTAAAATATGGGAATTACACATGACTTTCGTCTTGTTCATGTTCATCTTAAGACCCACCTGTTTCTATTATCCGTAGTGCTATCCGTAGTACCTATTTTCAGTAGTGCACTATTAATTAAGGCCGGTACAGGTATTCGACATGTTTCATTAAGTTATTAGATATTTAATTTTCCAGGCAAATGAAAAAATGGCACACAAATCGTAATTCTAGTCAGGCATGTTCTAGGATGCTATTATACTCATAATTTGATTAACTTTTACAATGGTACCAACCCCAAAAGCACGTGAATAAAATCAGCTGTTCAACACAAAAAGTTCATCGACCCGCGACAAAATGTATGGAAAATGTAGGTTATTTTCGCTTGTCAGGGTTGATCCCATAGTAAAATACCTATATTGATCTAAATGTGCGCTAAGCTTAAGACTATTGGCTCACAAAATAAAAAAAAATCGTAAACTTTTGGGGACCCATTTTGCCCCATTTAAAGATTAACTATCATTATCATAATCCTATTCTTAATACTACATTATTTGAAAAAGTGCATTGAAGTTTTGGGACGTATATATTTTTTTAAGGAAAATTCAGAAAAACAGATACAGCCATATTTTTTATTTAGTCTCAAAAGCAAAATACAAAGTTTCATGTCAATCAGTACAGGGAATAAGAAGTTACATGCAAACAAAAAGGGCCCGTTTTACCCCGTAAATTAGAGTTGCGTACGTTTTTCATGCTTAGTGCTTCATTATGTCGTACGATGTACGTATATTCCAAATTTCAAGCTCATATCTTCAGCGGTTTGGGCTGTAGCCTAAACTTATTAATTTTGCGTATCCCTAAGGAACCTTATAGGTTTTCCTGGATTTTATTAGTTCCTGTATTAAAACATGCTGTGTGCCTCCTTCATACCAATTTTCAACCATAACCGTTCAGCTGGTTCGATGTAATTGACGCTTTTTTCACCAACTTTGGGACCTTATTTGACCCCTTAGATGAGGGAAATTCGGAAAAACAGGAAAAAACGTAACTTTTATTTTGTTTGAAAAGCATGTATACAAAGTTTCAAATCAACCGGTACAGGGAATAAAAAGTTACATACAAACAAAAAGGGTCCGTTTTACCCCCTTAGAGGTCGAAAGTTCAAAATTTTCGTCCTTAGTGCTCCATTACGTCGTTCAATGTACCTATATTCCAAATTTCAAGCTCACATCTTAAGCGGTTTGGGCTGTAGGCTGTCTGTCAGTCAGTCACTCAGGGAAGCCTTTTATATAATAGATAACACATAGGCTATAAATTATAATGATATTGCGTCAAAAATCAAAATATCATGCGGGCGAAGCCGAGGGTAAAAACTAGTATAATAATAAAATAAGTGACCGCGAGTGGAATTTACAACAGAGCGCTACCGTGACTCGAATGACAGGTGTTAGGCCCCGGTGGTGTTAAACGTTAAGCCATGTCCGAGCCCTTCGGGTGGCTATACAAACTTAATAAAATAACTGCGTAGACCTTTGAGACCTTTTGAGATTTTTGGTCTACATACAAATACAAATATTGTATTGGTACCACCATAGATACATGTCAATTTACTAACTACAAAAAACATACAATTTATAAAATTACGGCAAAACGATACAAATCAGTCAATCTCAGTTTAAAATATAATATGAATTAGATATTATCATATCTATTATTAATTTCTGGTAATTTCAGAAAATCTTTGACGTCGTAGAATAATTCATTTTAATTCGTAGAATTAAAAAAACTTTTTCATTTCAGAAGCGGAAAAAGTACAATAACTTCCCGTACTTGCAATCAAATAATGATCCTCCCCAAACGAGATCTGCCAAACTCCGTAAGCAACAGGTATGTAGTATTGTTATTTTGTTTGTATTTCTGTAAATCTTATCTTGAATATATCACTTCTCAAACGAATTACTCATATACTTTTTATTTATAACAGATAAGTGTTACATGGCAACTTAGTTAATCTTACAGTACAGTTCATAATTATATCATTTAAAAAATTAAATAAAATGAAACAAATAATTATAAAATAGTCTACATTATGAAACAAGATTATTTTTTGCAAAAATTAGCATGACCGACTTCACCCGTGTACAGAGTTTGCGAATATTTCGCACGGATCGACGTAACATTTTTCACATTATTGTTGATTTCTCAAAAATGGCTCAGCCGATTTCGTTAAAATTTAAATGGGAACAATTTCGAAGTATACTCTTTAATTATTGATTATTGAAATCGGACTACTATGAAGAAAGTTATGCGTGGTTATACATAAAATAATAATAATAATATAGGCGTCGAATAGTATACCTCCTCAGGTTCTTCGGTCAAAAATGATAAATAACAATACATATATACGTACATATATTCAGTTTATCAAAGTATGGATATTCACTTTGATAAACTTAATATTTATGTACTGTCCGTTTGAATGATTACTTAATTTTTGTTATGGTCGTTACTTACAGAATCAAAATAAGTCTTCTCGTGAGGGTTCACCTTCCGGATCTTCTACAGAAAATAAGGGTAAACTAATTTGTTACTTTTTATTAAGTACCCCCTTTTTAGGGTTCCGTACCTCAAAAGGAAAAAAACGGAACCCTTATAGGATCACTTTGTTGTCTGTCTGTCCGTCTGTGTGTATGTCAAGACTCTTTATCTCGAGAACGCGTAAAGATATCGAGTTGAAATTTAAACTGTATACGTATATCGATGAACTCTTGCTGTTGTGGAAAAGACAAACTTCTCAGTTGTCGTTTAAAAAAGTTAGTCGTTTATGTCGTAAAAAACCGCATATTTCGACACTCACAAAAATAAAAACCTACAGGGTACTTCCCGTTGACATAGAACTATGAAATTAGGCGAGAAGCATTGTCTTAGAGTACACATATAGGAATAAATCTGAAAACTGTACATTTTTATATAAATCACAAAAAAATAGGGCCTCAAAATTCACAAAATATGGGCTCAAAATTCAAAGTGAGTAAATCGTATCATATTGTAAGGTGTCATATAAAAGAACTTCATTAGCACATGGTAAAACAGGTTTTTAATTATTTTAAAAATGTGTTTGTACGGAACCCTCGATGTGCGAGCCTGAATCACACTTGTCCGGTTTTTTAAATTGACTAAGTATTAATTATTACAGCTGTCTTATTCATATCTGGTTAAACAACATACGCAAGAGTGAGTGGACCAAAAAAAAACGCATTTTCTGGCGTCAAACGTCAAAGTCACAAGTTGGAATGTCATAATGGTTGTAATTTGGTATACTTTGTATTTTGCTATTAATAATCGGAAATTTGAATCCTCAAGTCCCAGCAGAAGGTTCAAATCTCTGATCATTTTACCTTTCTACTTACTACCTTTTTGAATTTGAACAGCCGAGATAGCTCAATGCTAGCTTGTGATACCCTTCGAAATTACGAAAGTTCGAGAATAATATGCGCATCTTTTTTAACACCTTTAAAATTTCTTTATTAAAATTGGACAAAGGGATGTATTTATTCTCTTGATATTTTAATATGGTTTCTATTACTTGTCATTATTATTTTTAGAGATGATAACTCATCGAATCGAATTGAGAAACAATTCATGTTCCGTGACAGTTTAATTTAAATCTTATTTGTATCGTCTTGTAGGTTCGAATTGGACCAACTCCAAGCCGTCGTGGGCCGCGGCTCTCCCCGCGAGCCTCAGCGTAGAGCCCGTGTTCCCCACGCAGAAGAAAGTCTGTCAAGTGTGCGACGGCAGCGGTAAGATACTAGATATTAGTTATTATAGGGTCATACAAGAATGGATCACTTTCAATCCCTCTAGATGCAGCTATGAGGTTCAAATTGGAATGAAACACTTTACGGTCTTTCGAAATAAGATTTGATGGAGAGCCCAGTTCAGACTAAATAAAACACCTTCAAGCCTTCATCAGTTTCTTTCTTTAGTTTAAGTTCAATTTAAAATGGCAAACTTTAAATTTTCAAACGCCAAAGTCTTAAACTCTTACCTATACTTGACCAAAACTTTCAACAATATGTCGTCGTCGTTAAAATCCGATCCCAAAATAGAAATTTAAAAACAAATGAGTTGTGACGGTCAAAAGCTTAAAAGTTTCATGGAACAGCAGAGCAGAGTCCTAACAGAAAGCCTGATTCAAACTAAACTACCTACTTTCAACATTTATTGACCCCATCTATCTCATGGAGCCTCAGCATAGAGTTCGTGTAAATGAGCGACTGCAGCGGTAAGAAACTAGATTTTAATTATTATAGACTAGCTATCCCGGCGAACTTCGTTTCTCGCGATATTTTTACAAATAATAGCCTATGTGTTATTCTGATGTATAAGCATCATTATTGCAAAGTTTCATCTCAATCCGTTCAGTATTTAAAGAGTAACACACATCCATACATATCACAAACTTCGCGTTTATAATAGTAGTAGCATAGACTAAAAAGTACCTCAAGAAGACCGGCATTCGCAGTACAATTGAGCGTACGTCGCTAATTAGTTACATTCTAGACCACTAGATATCACTATGTGTATCGAATGGAAGCAATTCCAAAATTATTGACGTCACAATAAGGTAATAATTATTTTGGTGCTGGTTGGTTAACCCTTACATCTCAGCTACCTAAGCCTCATTACAGTACAGTGTCAAATTATACTAGATGGCGTTATGATAAATAACTAAAGACACATCATCATGTTTCATGAAAATCTTTTTTACACAAACCCAAGACTGCGATAAAAATCGACATGAGAAACCGAAGAATATATTTGACTGATAGCGGTTTTGGGCGGGCGTCTAGACGGAAAACCTTTCTGAATTACGAAGGTCCAAACGTAAATTATGAAAGTCTATCTCGCGGCCGCACAGCGTCGCGAAATCCCGCCCGGTACTTCCGACTCTTGCCGGACCACATGACTCATCTTCACAAATTTTACCGCCTGGTAGTGCCACTAGTGCCGAACAGCATAATATGTGTGTAGAGTAGCAACCCATAGGTTGGGATTCGTTGCCTGGTTTAAGGGTAAATTATTTAAACCAAAAAAAATCGGCGGTACATTATTATTTTATTTAAAAAAATATGTAATCCGAACAGTAGTGTAAATTTCATCAAACCTACACGTACGCACTCAGCGAGCTACTCTAATAAGAAAGTTCACGACCGATATCTTTGGAAGGACCATTAAAATAGATCCCGTAGCAGGTGCCACGGCCCGTCGGTCACAGGAGAGCAATGATGTTTACTTCAATGCAGGAGAGCAGTTGATACCACAGGGAATTGGGATAGGCACTACAGAAGGTCCCAGTGATGTCTCGAAGAGATGGTCCGTCCATCACAGGAGAGCCGCCGGATCCCACCCTGTAGCAGTAGATACCACAGAAACTGTAAAGGTCACTGCAGGAGACCCCAGTGATAGCAGAAGCGTTTGAGAGCTGGTCGGTCGACAAGAGGAGGCGTGTTGATTTGCACGCGATGCTCAGTTAAGGCCATCTCATTTTTACAAGCACTTCCAATGTCCTGTTTAAAAGAAACCATTTAAAATTTAATCTTCATAGCTTTTGCAGTTGCATATAGGGTGAATTCCGAGAAAATTTTGATGTTATGCCAAGTTGTCAGAAATGTCAGAATTTGAATTATGAAACTAATGGAAATGCCTTAATTACGAAAAAAAGCTGCATACCCACCGAACATAATATAAGGTGGAGGATTAGTGTCGTTACTACCTCATTATACTTTTGATTTCACCGTACCTATCGACAAAACTATCGACACAAATTAATATAGACAAAATCAAACTAAATGGCAAACTTTTAGTTTCAAAGATGACAGATGTCAAAGTGACAGCTGTCATATTCTCATTTCATTTCATTTATTTCTCAACATAGATACAATTATATGTATACTTGTGAATGTCAAAAAATCATAATAAGGTTACAGTAGAAATAAAGAATTAATAAACATTACATTACATTCGAATTGAGACAAAAATAAAACAAAAATATAAATAATCTAGAATCCATACTTATGCCTTGTAATATATAGCTTGATACGCGAGACATTAACATACGCATAATAACCCACGCACATCAAGTACCATATTTTTTGTAGTCAAAATGTTAGTTTCACATTGTTGCACTCCATGTTTGTGCATCTCAACCGGCAGCAGTCTAACTTCAATAGTTACGGAAATATCTAATTTTATGTTTGACAGCTGTTATTTGAAATATAGACCTCATTGCGCTCTATCACTTTTGTGAAGTCAGCAGTAGTCTTACTTCAACAGCTACGGAGATAATTCAATTTTAAATTTGACAGCTGTCATACGATTTGTAGATCTTATTGAGCTCTATCACTTTTGTGGAGACAGCAATAGTCTAACTTCGATAGTTACGAAGATAATATACTTTTAAGTTTGACAGCTGTTACTTTCACACCTGTCGTGATTTTGTAGTATGGATTCTATAAAATGACAGCTATCTCTTTGACACCTGTCATGCCATTCAAGCATTAATTCTAGAATGACAGTTTTACATGATAAATGAAATGAAAATTCAAAACTTTAGAAAAATAATTTTCCAATAACACGAATAACAACTAACCAAAATATCGATATTTATTTTTATATAACAAGAACATCACTATTGTCGCCCGACTTAATATGGTGGACCCGGCACGCGCGTGACGTCACGAATTTTTTTTCCAAATTATCGAAACTGTCGTGTATAATGCTGGCCTTTTTTTAAATATATACATTTGACAGAGAAGCCTATATGTTTATTATTTCGGTTTTTAAACTATTTCATGTCAAAGTAATGTCATTGCACCAAGAATTTTGTATACTAGGTATCTGGATTGCGCACAGACAAAATTTGGGTCAAAGTTAGCTTAGGAAAATTCAACCTTAACAAGTTGCAACAAAACATATATTCCTTTGAAATGGCATAAGAGAGACGCTGTGCCGAGTGATACTTCCCAAAGTGATGAGGGTGTCCTGCTCGCACTATTGCCATTTCGAAACGACACTTATTTATGGTAGAATTATTATACCTGTAAAGCCGTGACTGTTTTAACCATTTCTTAGTTTTTATAATAATGTAGTTTGATAAGATTTTGGTTAAAATTGCGAATAGATGCTAATAAAACATAGTTTGATATTTATTTTGTAGGAATATACCTACGTCTTTATGATTAATGGTGGTGGTTTTTTATTTTTGACTAGAGTATCACCGTCGATTGCAAATGGTGTACTATGGTGAATACAAAGAAGAAGTGTAGTAGGGTGACTATGCTGTACATATTTCTTAAACATGCTGGGTGTACAATAGGTGTATAGTCGTGGGTGTGGTTTTTCATTTTTTTTGAGTTGTAGATTTCAAAAATGGCATCGATTTTGAAATTAAATATGGCGGATGTCACTTTTTTGAAAAAATCGTCATGGGTGTTATTTTCGAGGTTTTTGGGGGTGTAGATTTCAAAAATGGCATTCATTTCGAACTTAAGGATGGCGGATGTCACTTTTTGCAAAAAGTCATCATAGATATCGTTTAATAGGTTTTTGGGGGTGTAAATTTCAAAACTAGCATCCATTTTGGAATTAAAGATGGTGCATGTAACTTTTTTGAAAAAGTCGTTATGAGTGTTGTTTTTGAGAATTTGGGGATGTATATTTTAATGTAATGTGCCACTTTTGAAATCTACACCCCAAAAACCTAGAAAACGACACTTTTTGATATACTGACGTCTGCCATCTTTAATTTCAAAATATATGCCATTTTTGAAATCTACAATCCAAAAAAATTAAAAACAACACTCATGTCGGCCTTTTTAAAAAAAGTGGCGTCCGCCATCTTTAATTTTTTAATTTCAAAATAGATGCCAATTTTGTAATATACACCCCCAAAAACCTCGAAAACTACACCCATGACTACTTTTTTCAAAAAAGTGAGTCCGCCATTTATATTTTAAAACGGATGCCTTGTTTACTACGGAAGCTTAAAAATGATTGTGACTTTTCGTAATTAAGTCTATTAAGATTTTTCATGACAAAGTCTTTTCGTGATAAGGTCTTTTCGTGAAAAAGTCGTTCGTGAAAATGTTTTCGTGAAAAAGATTTTGTGGTTAAGTACTGACACGGGTTGCGTGATATGTGTCAAGATTACATCTATGAAACTTAAACGTTGTTTAACACCGTAAATATAGATTCCAGACCATTACTGTCATCACAAAAGTGAACGAAGTCATCAAGATCTACATTTCCGATAACACCTGTTAAACTTAAAAGTGATTTATCTCCGTCATTATCAATTCTAGACCATTGCTGTCTTAACAAAAGTGAAATAACTCTCCAAGATCTACCTTTCAGATAACAGCTGTCAAACTAGAAACAGAATTATATCCGTATCTATATATTTAATTCCATTGTTTTTACGGGGATTGGTTTTATAGAGATCTTCAAGGAAGGTCTATGCCCAGCAGTAGGCGTTCTATTGCTAAAACGACGACGATGACGAAGGATGACGAGTTAGGGGCAAGATAACTGCGATTCCTACGTACAGTAACATTCCAAAGAAATATTATATCCCCAGATGATCGAGATGTTTTGGTCATCCTACTTGGAAAAGAGACACAATCATCTGATGTGGTATCCTTGTCGGCACGTTTTTCTTTGCCAGTACTCAATCCTGTTTATATGATAAATCCATGCATTGCACCATTTCAAAGGGAAGACTGCCATCTGATTTCTAAAAAGCGGCTAAGTGATTTTACCAAATTTTGAGATATGGACAATAAGGTGGGAAATGATATTACAAATTGACAAGACATATCGCTATTTTTCTTGACCATTATTTTTCTTTTATTATTTGGTTTTTGTATGACTATAGAAGGCTTCTAGGAATTAGTCTTGCTTATAAATTGCATTTTTTGTATTTTAGTTAAGTTATCCCAATCAAATCTGTTTACATTTGCTCTACTAAAAAACGGTTGGCTGAAATGCAACCGTTTTATAGAGTTGTAACACATTGTAACTGTGTGATGATTTGGATGGAAGCTAGAGTTATAAAAAATGCCAAACTAAATAACAGTTACGTCACTTAGCCGCCTTTTTATGCTGTAAATACTAAGCTATTTAAAATGCACTACTCTATCAATAAATGTTGAGTGTTTTTAACGGCTTATTTAAATACATATTAAATTAAGATTTGTCATTATGTCTTAACTTTTAACACAGTTTTGGAGAAAGGATTTTCGATAAATATTTCAAGTGTAGTAAATATTAATCCTGATCATATTATTATAATATCACATTAGCGGCAATGTGTACTTTTTTTTCTTCTTACTAGCAGCATCTTGCCTTTCAGCAAAATGTCGATCATGATGAATCTTGGCATGTGTGTCATCCATCTATCCATCAGCCATATGACGTCCACTGCTATACATATGCCTCTTCTATGGATTTCCAATAAGACCAATCTGAAGCTGTTTGCATCCATGTTCTGTGCCATAAGTCAACACTGACTACACGCACTGGTCGAGAACTTTAGACTGATGTCTTAAATGTACTTTATGGCACTGAGGTGTGTCAGACGAGAAGACGTTATGAAACTTTCCGGACGCTGCTCAGCCGAGTTGGATTTGGCGATTTACCTCTTTCTTAAATTTGGACCTACGAGTACCTAACTGGACTACTTATGTATCTTAACTAGACGAGTCAAGAACTTTAAGATCCAAGTTCTTAACTAAAATTTGGATGGGTGCAACATGGAAATTATCAATTACACTATTTGACCTTCATATTGTCTATGTTAACTTTAATACCGTAAATGTATTAGTATAAATATGTTTAGAAAACCGATTGAGGCCTTCGAGCATCGTGTTGAGTTCTTCCATCGATTTTGCTATGACTACAATATCGTCGGCAAACTGAAGAAGAGTGATGTATTCAGCAATAATATTGATGCCAAATCATTTCCATTCTAGAAGCTTGAAGGCGTTTTCCAATGTGGCAGTAAAAAGTTTCGGTGATATTACTTCTTTTTAAAGGCATCGTCTTGGAGCTCTCTTCGTGTACTTGGGCTGACATAGATAGATCGATATTTAATAAGGCATTACTGGAGAGACTCAAGCACAGCCCAAGTCTAGACCGAATCAATGGCTTTCTCATAGTCCACAAACGGTAAGCAAAGAGGCCAGTTATACACTTCGGTCTTCTGTATAACTTACCGCAGGGTATGAATGTAGTCTACGGTGCTATAGCCTTTTTTGAAACCCGGCTTGTTCAGAAGCTTGGAAGTCATCGAACCTGCACTCGTGATGGTTTGAAATGACCCTTGAAAACAACTTATATACATGGGTTAGTAAAATGGGTTTGTAATTCTTCAATTAAGCGTTATCACATTTTTTTTAAGAACAGCACCACCAAACCACTGTTCCATGCTTCTAGCGCCCTCAAGGACGACGGTGTTGAAAAGCTTCTGAAAGACTTTTAGTATCAGTGTTCCATCCGCTTTCAGAAGCTCTTATGTGGCACCGTCTTCGCCCGGTGCCTAGTTGTTCATAAGCTGATTCAGGGTCATTCTAATCTCACACAAGCCGATGTCCGGGATGTCTTCGGTGAAGTGTCGGGTCAACTTCGCTCTTAGATTTTTGGCCGCGCTACTAACAGGCTTAGCGACTGAAGCGTAAAGCTGTCCATAAAACCTTTTGATCTCCTCTAATATCTCAATCAACGCTGTAGTGCCATCTTCTTAACCATGTATCAACCTAGGGTATAATCAACCATAATTTCGTATTTTAAACATAATTCTGTTCAGCCGTTCCAGCTTGAAAAAAAAAACGATAATACTTACAACACAAACTTTTGCATTTAAGGTGATAATGAGACATTTAAATGTATTTATACATGACATTTTTAGAAGACTGGACTAACAAATACTTTTCAGCATTCTGTACTAATGGCAGAAAAATCTGCGGCCAAGCGCGGTTGTGGCAACTGTGTGTAGAGTTGGGTGCGTCATTAGTCCGCGTAATGCAACGTTTTTGCGAAATTCACGCGAGTAAGCATACACAATGAATTACAGGCGTCGTTATTATTATTAGTGTGATGTTGTGGCTAACAATATTATGAAATCATTATGCCTTAGTAAAATATAGGCAATATACTTTATTGAATAAAATACATTACTCCGATCCCGCGTCCATTTTAGCGGGAACTTCCACACACGCTCGTTTTCCTCTTGCAGCGTCCTGGCGAGGAATTACGGGTGCGCAATCGGGCCGTGCAGCTGCGTGGGAGTCTTCTCACTTAAACGCTTTTTAGCGTGGAAACGTCACTTAACCGTTATCTAACATTGTTTTTACCGGCCTGCTTTAGGAGCCAATCGCAGCTGAAGAACAGTCACCGTCTTTTAGAATTGTAAATTATAAATGTTCATAATGGTTTATCAACGATTATTCGGTTACGTAGAGTAAGCTGTTTTATAGAATGGTAAAAAAACACTGTTAAGTCGGGTAACGGTTAAATAGTAACGCAAAGATACTTAGACGTTTTCTAAAAGTGCAATCCAGAATAAATTTAAAGCTTCAAACCACATGTATGCGCACTTAATAGTATTTTAGTGTTGTAAAATGGGAAAACTGTGTTTAAGAATGGTAAAACACCAAAAAGTACGTAGTTAACTGTGCACGTGGTGTCCGTAACTCAGAAACTAATAAAAAGAAAAAATAAAACACAGACTAGAAAATCGAGGATAAAAATCTGATTTTAGTAGTGTATAAAACTCAAAATCGCAAAAATGTCACTTAGCGGTCTTTAAGAAATCGGACGCAGAATAAAGAGGTACTATTTATTGCTTATCTGACTGATAAGAATGAGTAGATATTTAAGTAGGATAAATATCTAAAATTCCATAAAATTATATGAAACTGTATTGTAATGAATTACATAAAATTGTATTTTCATCGAAATTAAAGGAAAGCGGGTTAGATATAAATTAAATTTGACCCAAAAAACAGGCAGGTGAACAATTTTGGACTGCTTGAGGTGTGAAGCTCCGGAATTATTAAATATAAGTTGCAAGTAGCATTTAGAGTACATTATTAATCAGATAATTTTGGTAGAATCCACTTTTATTGTAACCTATAGTTAAACAAGCCATCCAAAATTATGGATTTAAAAAAATAAATAACGAATGTACTATTGCTGTCTTCTGGTTTCACTGTATCACCCTGCCTTTAACACTTTACTTCACCGTAATAACTTACAGTTTCCGCCAATACATCCATCAGCCATAGGACGTCCAATGCTTGGCATAGGCCTCCCTTAAGGATCTCCAATGAGACAGGTTGGAAGCGGCTTGTAACTAGCGCGATCCTTCCGTCTTAATGATCCTCGATGGTCATCCGTCCACCTTGTGAGGGAACGTCCTACACTGCACTTGCCGGTGCGTTGTTTCCACCAGAGAATTTTTCGATTTCATTGGTCATCAGGCCTCAGTGCTTTGTGCCGTGCCCACTGCCATTTCAACTTGCTAATCCGTTAACCTGCCAATCCAAGCCAAGTATAAAGTAAAATATTTATGTTCAGCGCTATCTAACGAAATAAGGACGCGAGAATTCGAATCTTCTTTCATTCGACCGCAACGCCATCTCTCAATACATTGGGATAACGTGGTAACATTTTAAATTTGCTATAAATAAAATAAAATAAATTTAAGACTAACTTTACAGATCTAAAAAATACTTTAGGACTTTAAGACACAAATTGCATCATAGTAATCTATTTTAATCGGTGCTCTGTATCAAAATACATATTCATCGGCTACTTAGTAGCGCCATCTACAAACAATACGTATTTTCGAGCTTTTTGCGACGTACGCTCAATTGTTCTGCGTCCGCCAATCTACTTGTATTTTTTATAATCTTTGGTAGTAGGATCCATATAAAATGCATCCTTTTTTCCCCCATAGACTTTTAATCCCCCTAGATGCAGCTATATGTTCAAATCTCTGAGACTGCCTCGGTGGCTCAGAGGTTAGTGACCCTAACTTCTGGATCAAAGAGGCGTGGGTTCGATACACCCAGGGCTAATAAATATGTAATGAACATAAGTATTTGCTATGTGTCTGGGTGTTATTTAGTTACTATCTATATAAGTATGTATTTAAAAATAAGTATATGTAGTTTATCAGTCTCTGGCAGCCATATCATAAGCTTTGCTTAGTTTGGGGGGTCAAAGGTCGTGTGTAAGATGTCAAAAAAAAAAATCGGAATGGAACACCTTACAGTCTTTAAGCTTTGGTGGAGTCTGGTTCAGACTAAAACACCTTTCGACTAGCTTCAGCAAATAGCCTAGTTCAGACTAGAACTCCTTCAGATGTAGAACGTGGGCCGTGTCTCTACCAGCGAGCCTCAGTGTATCCAACATAAAATAAAGTGTGTCTAGTATGCGATGGCAGGATGGAAGGTTCAATTTCAAATAGACAACTTGAAAACTTCAATGGAACAGTTTATTTCAGTAAGTCCTTGCAGAAAGCCTGATACAAACGTATGCGATGGCAGGATGGAAGGTTCAATTTCAAATAGACAACTTGAAAACTTCAATGGAACAGTTTATTTCAGTAAGTCCTTGCAGAAAGCCTGATACAAACTAAATAACTTGGAAGCTTTTCTCACCCAGTCTATCTCAGCGAGCCTCGGCGTAGAGCCCGTGTATCCAACGCAAAAGAAAGTGTCAAGCGTGCGATGGCAGCGGTCAGATACTTGAAATTCTAGGTTAAATTTAAATATCAGTAGGTTAATTGACTGGTATTGAATTAAATAAAATTATAAGGATTAGTGAATAATGCAATTAATTATTATTCATAAACTGAAAAAATGACTGGTATTGGATTAAATAAAATTATAAAGATTAGTGAATAATGTAATTAATTATGATTCATGAACAGAAAAAGCCCGGACAAGTGCTAGTCATTCTCGCACACCGAGGGTTCCGTACAAATCCAGAAAATTTCACAAAATTGGAAAGTAAGTTGTTAAAATCTCTATACTATAACCATCGACAAAAAGTTTTTTTTTTCAGTTTTCTCGTCATACATCAAAAATTACACATTGTTAAAATAATTAAAAACCTGTTTTAGCATGTGCTAATGAAATTCTTTTATATGATACCTTATATGATACGATTTACTCACTTTGAATTTTGAACCCAAATTTTGTGAATTTTGAGGTCCAATTTTTTTGTGATTTGAATAAAAATTTACAGTTTTCAGATTTATTCCTATATGTGTGCTTTGAGACAATGCTTCTCGCCAAATTTCATAGTTCTATGTCAACGGAAAGTACCCTGTAGGTTTTGATTTTTGTGAGTGTCGAAATATGCGGTTATGTCGGTTTTTTACGACATAAACGGCTCTAACTTTTTTTAACGATAACTAAGAAGTTTTTCTTTTACACAACTTCGAGATACCATAGATATTAAATTTCAACTCGATATCATTACGCGTTCCCGAGAAAAAGATTCTTGACATACAAACAGACGGACAGACGGACAACAAAGTGATCCTATAAGGGTTCCGTTTTTTCCGTTTGAAATACGGAACCCTAAAAATAATTGAAATTGGCTAGACAAGTTCAGAGCTATAAGCTTGTAATGATTTTGATAGGGATGAAGAGGGATGCCTTGTTCCTTTCCCATAAAGCATAACATAGTATGGCGAAAGTATGATGTCATAGCCTGGCATAGTGCGCTCTTTGTCAAAAGCATTGTCAACGCCTATTCTTCCATTAAAGTTTTAACCTTGGAGGTGTGGCGGACACATCAATTATTTTTTAATTTATATTATGGGACCCGGACTTTCGTTTATAGACATCATTGCCACCCGAAAGTGCTGGTCAAGTATAGGTGACTTTGGCGTTCAAAACGTTAATGTTCGAGTTAACAACAATCTGACAAAAAACTTTTTCATATAAATGGGGCCAAGACGAGACTACAGTTCGCACTATGAAAAAGTTATCAGATCTCATGTAGAGCCGAAGCTTTAACTCTACAGGACTTAACTCTCCAAGCTCTTACTTCACAAACTCTACACCTTAGTCACTAAGGTTCGCTCTACATGAGATCTGATAACTTTTTCATAGTGCGAACTGTAGTCTCGTCTTGGCCCCCTCTTTTTAGTTGCCTACCTTAGTGACTAAGGTGTAGACAACCGCCACGCCACGCGCCCACGCCGCCACACGTGCCCACACGCCAACAGCCATATTATATTGACTGAGGCTTGTCAATATATGTGGCTTGGCTGTTTCGTTCTCTATTCTATCTATTATGGACATGATATCAAGATAATTTCGTTTTTCTAGTATACTCGAACCGCTTCGAGAAAAGGTAGTTGCCCTTGCGCATCACTTCGCTTGGGTTGTCTTAGCAGGGGTACTACTATGCCCCCAGATTATAAAGTTCTAACCGCTCGGCCATGATCTTGACGTTATGAGCGGTAGTGAGGCGCGGGGTGGCGAGAGGTAATAAAGAACCAATGTATCCACGATGTCCGTTCCGAGTGCTCGTAGACCCCACCGCCACTGCCGCTAAAGCCTGAACTTGTGGCAAAACGGTAAAAGAATGATTTTGTTGGCAGATGTGGCTTCGCTGCTGGTGTGGTGCAGCGCGTGCTCCGCCTGGCAGCACACTGGGTGCGGGTCGGGCGCGCGCTGCGCCGCCTGCCGCGCGCCCCTCCCGCCGCCTGCGCCCGACCCGCCCGCCTCCCGCGCACGTCTCCACTACGAGGGTACTCTTTTTTTTTATTTATTTTTTTTAATGTAGAATAGGTCTACATTTGGCCACCAACTCGCCACTGTCACTGGGTGCGAGTCGGGCGCGCGCTGCGCCGCCTGCCGCGCCCGGGTATAGGCCGAGTGGCTAGCCCTGGTGTCAGAGTTTTTAGGCCGCCTCAACGTGTCATCCGAACTACGGTAGCGCTTAGTTGGATAATGCCACCCTCGATCACCCATCCGTGCGGAACGTTGCTCAATCTAACTACTACTACGCTACGATGAGCTGGATCCAAGCCGCTACAAACCGGTCTTATTGGAGATCTTTAGGGGAGGCCTATGTCCAGCAGTGGACGTCCTATGGCTGATACGAACGAACGAACTACGCTACGAGCGCTAGGCACTCGGCCGCATCAAACTCGATGGCGTCTGTAAACACGAGGCGAATTGGTCCGCAATAACAAATTCATTTGTCAACGCCAGTAAGGAGTGGGGATTTGCGCAGCTTGTTTATTTCGCTTCACAGGCGCCACTAAGTTTATTTTGGCGTATAAGCTGTTCTGGATTTTGAGACTATTTTCATAAACTATAATAAACTGAGCATTACTTGATTATTTTTTGTCGTTGGAATAAAAGTTTCAATATTACGCATCATCGTTTACTTAATTACTAATTATTATTTTTATTTCCTGTTATTTTTTCTACAATCCGACTTGGTAACAAACGCAAATTCGATTTCAAAATTCCAGATAAAGTCCTCGAGCGCAAAGCCCTCCAAGAAAAGAACATCAAGCTATGCATAGAGCTGCGGAAGCTCGAAACCCGCGCGGCCACACTGAAGGCTAACCTAAAAGATCATAATGCAGAGAAGAGGCAGCTATTAGCCGACCAAATTAAGACGCAAAGGAACCTGCAGAAGCTTCTAGACTTTATCAGCCAGTTCAAGGAAACGTCAATAAGCATACGCTCGTCGACTTCTATCAGCGAATCGGGAAGTGAAATTAGTAAAAGCAATGAGGAATGAAGTGGGTAAGTGTGCAAAATAAAGCGAAGTAGCGTAACGTAATATTTTTTTACCCAACTGCCAAGGAAGGGTATTGTTTTCCGCGCGTATCTTGTATGTTTTGTAAATGTCTTTAATCCCACTTATCTTCCAAAAAACTGGACGGTATTCGGCAATTAAGTTATTGTTAAATTCGTTTCGAAAATCCAAGTGTCTTAGATATGTATATAAAAACAAAATTTATTAAAAAACAAAATGGTAGTTATTTTTTTTCATCATCATTGATATCATATTGCCGAAAAGTGGCCGCTATTAGCCGACCAAATTAGAACGCAAAGGAACCTCCAGTTCAATGTGGAGTCGATCGAGAAAATCTGAAGGAGATGGTTTGATACAAAAAAAAAACTCAATTCAGTGACTATTACCGGGTTTTTTCTCCGGATAGTGTCAAAATCTTGTCAAATTCCAATACATATTTGACAGTTTTGACAACTCTAGGTAAGATTTTCAATACAATTTTGTGGTTGATAAAAAAAAAAATATATATTAAGCATAATGTTTACATAAACCTTAAAAGTAACTTAGAGCTAGACTTTAGAAATGCTAAGTAGAAGGTTGCAGGTTGATGGCGGGCCCTGCACTAGGAGAATCCTGTATCGCAGGGTCCAAAACATAAGAGATTACCAAATAAAGGGGATAGGTACGACTTTTAAGTTAACTTACTATTTTATTGGGTGATTATACACAATATAAAATTAAATTAAAAAGTGACAAAATAACACAAGAAACGCCACAAAACGATTGTGTGTGTGTGTGTGTGTGTGTGTGTGTGTGTGTGTGTGTGAGAGTGTGTGTGTGTGTAACACCGCAATACACAAGATCTCATGAGAGTCAAGGTTTGCAGTGTTGTGGTTGAGAATGGCCTCAAGTCACAACAGCGCTATATCTCTGCTTAGTTAGATCTCTGTGCCTCCAAATGTAGCTTCTGCGGCGTGGACGGTTGCGCGTTAACTCTTTTTATTAATTCTAATTTATAAATATTTTTAAAACATTTTTAGAGTATTTGCAAAAAGACAATCGTCGTGGCGTCACGGTGAACTAACAATAGGATTTTGATCAGCAGCCTAGGTGTCTACCTAGTATCACACACTTTTAGTTATCCTTGCTTTGAATAAATATTTAGCGTATTTCCGATCTGTCGCAGGCATAAAAGTTAAGAACCGCAAAGTAACGCCTGATTCAATAAACTTTTATACTCCATAAAATTTAACTTGATCTCTGCGACAGCTGTCAGAAAAATCACGTCTATGAAGTCCTGAATTTCTTAATAGTACAGACAGTACCTGTCAATGTCATACTTTATGGGCATGCCAATTAGTGATGGGCGACGAATGATCGTGACCACAGACTTTTAGATAGAGTTTTATTTAAAATATCGATAGTTTATACTAATGATATTTTAAATAAAACTTAATATATCATTAATTTTATTGTATATTTTAATATCATAACATTTTTTACATGTGTAATTAATTAAACCCAATTATATGTTACATTAGCATCGATAAAAGTGAAAAACGTCGATAAATACTACCGTTACATTATTATGAGTATTTAATTAATATCGTAACATTATTTACATGTGTACATACTTGATCTTAAATAATAGTAAGTAAATAAAATCCAATTTCTCACCTTCAACTACTCATTAGATTTCATTACAACATTGTTTGAAAATCGATTTTTTCCACCACTATCTCAACTCTAAAAATGTCAATCTTCTATGTCAATGCCACTGTCGCAGAGATCAAGTTAAATTTTATAGAGTATAGTTATACTAGCGATTTTTTTTTTTTAATAATTTATTCATGACCATGGATACAGAGTCCTTCAGTCGAAGTCTTAAATAATAAACAATTTACAAACATATTTTATCAAAATAGTCACAGTCGTAGTCTCGTCATAGTCCAATAAAGTCGCTGTCAAATCCAATCATAGTCCAATTCATACCTCAGTAAAGCAGTGGAGACTTTACTAGAGGCGTCTATGGAGTTTTGGTAACAACACGGAACAACATGATACGTCACATTATATCACTTGCCTACACTCATGCACGTAAATCAGCTCATAATCAACGAAATACCACCATTTTTCACTAATTATCACTGATAAAAACACAAGTTTAACAAAATAATACAATGAGGCGACATGATTTTTCCGCGTTCCCGCCAAAACTCCCTTATACTAGCGATGACAGAGCAGTGTTGTCAACGTAACAAAATTAGTAAAATGGCACACGGGCGACCTCGCCTACGACGCTTCTCTTTTTGCACAAACTCTAAATATTTATCTGTGACTAATATAGCCAATTTATTCTCTTTTCAGGTTTTCAGAAGAGATCTGTAGACTAATTAATAATTAAGTCGATGTTGGCGATAAGTTTGTGAGTAGTACGTTGATTGTTGTCTTGGGCTCGTCCCAAACTACTGTTAGTAATAAATGAATGTGTATAAAGTTGTCCTAGGAGGTTAGACATTTAAGTTTCTTTTTTATATAGAATAATTGCAGACAAAATGTCGATAAAGTTTTTATTGATAATGAGATACGTTTGTTCTCTTATACTGGATTTATTTATGGCTCCATTTGGATTGAGTATCATTGTGGAAATGCAGAACAAAATATATGCGTATTTTATTTGATTGTTAACCTTTTGAGAGCCACGACTCATTTTTTTATTTCATATTATAATTTTTTTGACTACCATAGGCATCGTTTGCTACCGAACATGCTGGTTTAGTATAGGTGATTTTGGCGTTTTAATAGAATATTTAGTTCATTGATGACAACTGTCAGTGTTCAAACTCGAAAATCAGTTTGAATCGCCACTAGTATATACGAGGATATGTGGAATGTAGGATGGCCGAATTAAACTTTTTTTAAAGTTAAAATACAGAAACTGAAGTGAAGAAGAACAAAGTGAAGTGAAAGAGACATTGTGTTGTGATTTTGTAAATGTTTGTTTACCGCATCTTTTAAAACACGTTTCCACCAAAGTTGCCAACGGTCAAAACATTGTTTTGTTGTGTACAGTTTTATATCACTTGACCTCTATTTTCATTGATATTTTGTCTGCAATTTTCTCATGTTTCAAAGATCTTTTTTAATTTCATTAACGCGTAGTACTTTGCTTACACAATCGTACTTGTTGTTTAGTTTAGAACAGTGTTTAGTGTACTGCTTAAAATAAAATAAAAAAAAAAACAACTGCATATTCCGCCCGGCAGTTTTGAATGAACATAATTTTATATTTTGATTCTAAACTTTCTTTGTAATATATGTTTAGTTTCAAACTTAATGATTTTAAAGACGCTCATTCGTATTTTAAGTTAGATTAAGATGCCTGTTTTGATATCTAACCAATATTTTGGCGTTAAATTAACTGATTTATTCAAGGGCGTAATTCTTCGAAATCAATTACACATATCAACAAAGCTACTATGATTTTACGCATTGAGTACTGCGTAATGGTGAAAAAAACCAAATCAATTTAAATATTGGATAGGGTAGGTGTGCCGGTTGTGGCCTTATTGAAGTTACTGTAATTTGTGGCCAATATTTTATGTCAAAATAATGTTTTCAAACAAATTTTCAAAGTTTGATATTCGCACAAACAATATACAGGGTTATTTCTAATCAATTAGCACCCTTCTAGGGGCTTATTCTGTACATCAAAACTAACAACTTTTGTTCTACGACTTTTGTCAAAATTTTGTTGTTCCATAGAAAAATATCGTTCAACCGCGACAAAAAATGTTGGGACAACAGATTTTTTTTGAGTTTTGAAGAAAGTCGTAGTACAGAATAAGCCCCTAGAAGGATGTTAATTGATTAGAAATAACCTTGTATAGGTATTTTAAGATGTTACATTTTTTAAATTATCATGTATGCAATAATTTTGACACCAAATGCCCACAACCGGGTCAGTAGTTACAACCGGCACGCCTACTATCCTTTGTCATTTACAGCTGTCGCAGATTCACAAATTGATCTTGCGATGATTGGAGTATGAGCCATTGTCCTAGGTGAGCGGTAGAACGCGAAGCGACGTTACCTGTTATCGATAGTTTATACTTTCACATTCAAATAGATAACGACCAATGTAGAACATTTGACTCTTGGCTGCGGTGGCCCATTGGTTAGTGACTCGGACTCCTGGGCTAAAGAGGCGTGGGTTCGATTCTCACCCAGGGGTAGCACTTTTGTGATAAACATAGGTGTTTGCTCTGTGTCTAGGTGTTACTAACTATACAGGGTTACAGGCTAAGTCGACCTATTCCCGTTAAGCGTGGTAGTTTACTACGTTTCTGACTGATTTGACTATGAAACACTATATCCTAAATCTTGAATATCCTAAAGTTTTCGAGATATTTGAATTCAAATACTTTTTATTAAAGGTTAATTTTACGGACAATATTGGGTAGGTCATAAAACATTATTTTACATGTAAAAAACAAATAAAAATAGTAACACGACTTACACGTTTCAAAATATCTGAGCTAATAGCCGAAAATTGGGAATTTTATAAATACCAATTCCAAATATCTGTTTTTTTTTTAATTTAAGATAGTGTATTTCATAGTCAAATTAGTCAGAAACAAAGTAAACTACACACCCTTAACGGGAATAGGTCGACTTACCCTGTGTCTATGTAATTAAAAATGTGTTTATGTAGTATTATACTCGTTTATCAGTATCTTGAAGCCATATCACTAGCTTGGCTTAGTTTGGGCAAAGAAGATACTACTAGTCTCCATTGCTTCTGAACCGATTCAAAAGTTCCCTATTACAATCGGCAGATAGTCCTACGTATAAAATAAATTAAATAATTTACTCTGTCTTAGTTTTGAAGCATTAATTCCATAAAATGCAGAAATCGAATTGCAAAATTGACTTTCGTTTGTTGTTTTCGGCTTGAGGTCCATTGTATGAAGACGGGTGTTATCGTTCACCTAGGACAATGGGTGAGAGCTAAATTAGTGATTAGGAAAATGTATTATTCAATAATTAATTGTACTAGTACGTCATGTGAAGTTGCCTTGCTGATTTAGTCCCAATTTCAAATATTAGATTAATGATTGGGAACATTTTTAATCAATTTTAAATCAAGTTAATGTAGCCAAAAGAGAAGTGTTCAGTATTTGATTCCTAAGTAAGTGTAGTTGTATTTACATTGATAAAATATTGATGTTTTTTCAAAATGTTACGTCTAAGTGATTAATCAATTAGTGTCCATTTTATAGATGTACCAACACATGGTTGATGTTGATTTTAGTACAAAATTAATGATAAGTGTATTGAGTTGTTACTATATAACCTTACACATGAAATGAATTGAAATTTTAGGTCGTTGTAACTTTGCCTATTATGGTTGATATTTTTGAGCACTGTTACAAAATCCATGTGTTTGTAAATCTATGTTCCTCGTCAATAATTTATAGTAAAGTGTATAGTTTTTTTGATTGTAAAATCAAATTGATTTTGTTAACTATGTCAGTCAGTGTTAGCTGGACTGTGTCCTTGCGACTTGTCTTTATAATTCCTCGCAAATCAGCAAATCTATGCTCAATTTTGTGAGTGACGAGGATAGAAATACCGTATTTTGCTATTGTTTGAGCAGGAGACAGCTCTAACCACCACAGACAGTTTGCTGAATGCGAACGACTTTAACAGTCATTTTTTTTAAACTTTCGCGATTTGAACACATAATTATTATATACTACGGGACTAATCGCGCACCAAAATTATGAGATAAATAAATACCTCCTCATAGTCTAACCGTGACCACGATCGATGCAACTCGGCCGAAACGTCGGGATGAGGAGGTATTTATTTATCTCATAATTTTAGTGCGCGATTAGTCCCGTAGTATATAATAATTATATTTAACAGTCTTAATTTAAATGTTTCTATAGATCCTATGTGTGTCAGCAGGGACAAGCGTGAGCAATTCAAATGTTTCTATAGACCCTATGTGTGTCAGCAGGGACAAGCGTGAGCAATTCACTTCTAGGATACAATAAGCTAGTTAAAAATATTTTTTGACGTTCTCTTGTAACAGCTAACCATTAACAGAGCCAATTAACGAAAACATAACAAAAATCATCTTAGAAATAAAGAAGTTACAAGCATAATATATTTTCTTGCTAGACAAAGAGCGCACTATAGCGACTATGACGTCACGGCCTGTAAGTGTAATACATTCGCCATACTATGTTATAATAAGCCGTGGTGGTCTAGTGGTAGTAACACCCGATCTGCAATCGTGAGGTCGTGGGTTCAAATCCCGATCCCGTACCAATAAGTTTCTTTGGAACTTATGTACGGAATTTCACATCATTGGCTTTTCGGTGAAGGAAAACATCGTGAGGCAACCTGCATACGTCCGTAGAAGAAATTCGATGGCGTATGTGAATCCACCAACCCGCACTGGGCCAGCGTGGTGGATATGGCCCAATCACCCTTCATGGGCAGGCCTACGTCCTGCAGTGGACTATTAAAAAGGCTGGTACCGTACTATGTTATGTTTTGTGGGAAAGGGACAAAGCATCCCCTCTTTATCCTTACCAAAATTTTTACAAGCTTATATCTCTGAGCTTAAAATTGGCTATTTAATGATTTTTATAGTTTACGAATTATAATTAATTGCAGAATTCACTAATCATAATAATATAACTAATTCAATACCAGTCAACTACCCTATTAAGTGAATCCCAAGTGAGGTGAAATGCTTAATGCGTTTCTGTATGAAGTAGAATGGGCTCTGTTTTTAATTCAAGGAAAAAATTTAAGGACTTTTTAATTTAGAAGCACGTGCACCTACCCAGATAGCATTTTTATACTCCATAAAATTTAACTTGATCTCTGCGACAGCTGTCAGAAAAATCACGCCTATGAAGTCCTGAATTTCTTAATAGTGCAGACACACAGAGTTCCAGATATCTGTGTGCAGACAGTACCTGTCAATATCATACTTTATGGGCATGCCAATTAGTAATGGGCGACGAATGATCGTGACCACAGAGTTTTAGATAGTTTTATTTAAAATATCGATAGTTTATACTAACGATATTTTAAATAAAACTTAATTTATCATTAATTTTATTGTATATTTTAATATCATAACATTTTTACATGTGCAATTAAATTAAACCCAATTATATGTTACACTAGCATCGATGATAGTGAAAAACGTCGATAAATACTACCGTTACATTATTATGAGTATTTAATTAATATCATAACATTATTTACATGTGTACTTACTTGATCTTAAATAATAGTAAGTAAATAAAATCCAATTCCTCACCTTCAACTACTCATTCGATTTCATTATAACATAGTTTGAAAATCAATTTTTACACCACTATCTCAACTCTAAAAATGTCAATCTTCTATGTCAATGTCACTGTCGCAGAGATCAAGTTAAATTTTATAGAGTATAGTAGCCGTTACGACTAAGTCTAGTTTCGTAACGGCTACCAAAAATGCTATCTGGGCGATCGACTGTGCTTCAAGTAATCAAAAGACGTGCCAAAACGAGACGGAATAATGTTGAAGTAAAGTATAAATATTTTATAGCGCGCTTGCGATCTTGATTGACCTAAAAATCATCTTCAGGCTGGCACGCATCGGGTCTATGGAAGTTCCAAAACGTTAATTAAAACTAAGGTATACTTTAGTCAAATTGTTCAATCAATTCTTAATATTCACTGTGATATAGTTTTTCCTAGGTTGTTGAACGGTACAAATGTACTCTACTAACCAGGATATTCTGTAAAATAAACATTGGTAAATTCGTAATGTGTATTTTAATCTTTTATATTTAGAGGTGGCTTCTTTTGAAAAGTGTATCATAGGAACAGTATAGTTTTTCACAAGTTTGGACAGGTACAATTTCAATCTACATCTACAGATCCCCTTTCTAAAATCCTAGTTCCTTTAGCGATATCTTTTCTCAGTTCACAAATAGCTTTCTCCAGCAGACAGCATTCGTAATTGGTTAAATTGTAATGTCTCTGCATGCTGCCTGCTCCATCTTGCGTCACGTTGACTAAGCCAGAAAAAAATATTGTCCCAAAATCGTTGTTTTCAACGAACGCTTGGACTTTGCATGGATTTCCACTTAAAGCGTGTAAGATTCCTTGGACAAATGTTAGAGCGCTGTACGCTACGGACAAAGACGGAGATCGGCCTATTTTAGCTTTGGTTACGATCTCGTCACCTTTCCGTATTTTCTCCGTTAACTCTTGAATTTCCTTTTCGTTCATTTGTACAGTGGGCTTCCTATGTGAGAGCAGAGGAATTGTGGTTTTCTCAGAATGACCTCCGATGACCGGTACGTAACTATGCCACGGGTTTAACCTTTTTTCCATGGCGTATAAACACTGAGCGCGAAGTGTATCGATTCCCGTGATCCCGAACATTTTTCTTCCATCATAACAGCCATTGTTCCTCATGACTTCTGCGGCCATCGGTACAATGCTGTTGATTGGCTCCGCCAGGATGCCAACGAAAGGAGACGGTGAGACTCGAGCGATCTTCGCCATTACTTTGGTGATGAAGCAAACGTTTGTGGCCAGGCATGACTGTCTTGTGATGCCTGGTTTTAAAGCAGCGTCGCCAACAGCGATAACTAAATCGGAGCCTATTAGAGCTCTGTCTATGGTATCCTCGCCGTAATATCCCTCAAGTATTGACGGGGCAGGTATGTGGGACACGTCTAGGAGTACCCCAGGGCTGTGCGCCTGGTAGTCGTGGGTTACAAGTTTGGTTATCGCCGGCTGACCTCGTAATAGCAAAGTAACAGTTTGTCCGATGTCCGTAGCGGCTCCTAAGACGGTCACGTGGAATTGTCTTGCGAACGAAGTGAACGGAGAGATACATTTCCTAGCACACACTCGTAGCATCTTTTGGAAGTGATGGTGAACTCACAGAATTTTGGTTTCAACAATCATTTAATTTGAAGTGAAGGTATATTAGTCATTAGACAATATCATTAAATTATATATTTTTTCATTTTTTACTATTAATTTAGCTATTTGGCAAATATTTGGCTAAACCAATGATGGGCTGAACCATGGCTGAACGATATTGTGGCATTTACATTCTGTCAAGTCTGACAAAAAGGATGATAGGATGTAAATCAACCTCTATTTGAGCCAATAATATTCTCTTTGTTTTATCCATAGGGGCGCCCTAGCACGAAAATAACGTATCATAGCTACGTCATAGCATATCTCGGAAACATGGCGTCGATTTTGCCCCGCCCCCTTGAAGCGTTGCGCTAAGTCAATACTTCGAAAATCGATTCGAAACTTGAATCGATAAAAATATCGATTTTTCCGAGAAATACCTGACTGCCCACAGAAAAGAGACCTTCTCTCTTCTGTGTGACTGCCGATGTACTTAACTTATAAAGCGTAGTTTTTAAGTTATACTAGGCCCAATTATGAAGACGCTATCGTAAATTAAATAGCAAACTTAAAAAGTGTTCTCTCTATCGAATGCCTAAAGTGAAAAAGAAACAGAAATATGCTAATTAGCTATTATAATTACGATGGCGCCTTCATGATTGACACGACACCTTTTAAATTTACTGTCATAAATATGTATAACTTTCCTCATTACTTCGCAATTTCTAAACCACTCAAAAAGTCGTAGAACAAAAGTTGTTAGTTTTGATATACAGAACAAGCCCCTAAAACAATGCTAATTAATTAGAAATAACCCTGTTTAAAAGACATCATTCATTTTGGGCTGCTCATATCTGAAAGAGTGCCGGCCAAAACAATTATTTAGGAAATAATATTCGTAGATACATAATATTATCCTGTACATTTTACCCCACATGACCAACCCTCTAGAATCACCTCCAGTGCAGTAGTTAGTTACCGAGTTTTGAAAACAATTATTTTAAAAAAGATTTTATCAACCAGCTATGAATGAAACTAAGACACTGTTTAATGTATCAACATACACTTAGGTCAGCGAACGAATATTTTGATATATTTGATAGTAGACCCTTTTGTGTTCTCTATTGAACTTAAAACATTTATTTGAATGACAATCATCAAAATCACTGAAGCCGTTTCCGAGATCCAAAATCAATATTACGTAGTTTAGAAAATACTAAAAAACACGCTTTCTTGGCATATCAAATAAAAAGTGTAAAATGATTTTTGATATAGGCAGAAAATAATAATGAACGAAAAATATTAATACTATTGTAAAAAAAGTGTTTTGTGCCATAATTTTTCGTAAATCGAGTACCCCACGCTTTATTTACAATAATATTAACATTTTTCGTTCATTATTATTTTCTGCCTATATTGGAAATTATTTTACACTTTTTAGTTTGATATACTATGAAAGAGTGTTTTTTTAGTTTTTTTTTACTATATTTATTTTTCAATTATAGATTTTTTTCTATTTTTTTAGTAAATGTATTGTCATCCATCTTTGATAGGTGTGGAAATTTAAAGAAAATGTTATCACTCAAAGTAGGTCAAAATCGAGCTCAAAGGGGTTGGTTACAAGCAAGCAAACATACAGGTTAAACTAATAAAACCATGTTAATAAAATAAATAAATGACAAGCCAACACATATTACCTACAGCAAAAAGCGTCTAATACTGCTGAATATGCAATGAACGGTTCTAATAACTTATTAGAGGGTTGGTCCCATGGTATAACATGTTTAGAATTATATGCATTAATACTATTTGGTCGGAATTATAAGGATTAGCCCAATATGAATGTTGTCTTTTACAAACCTAATAGTTAACCAAGATTCTACTTAAAAACATAGGTAGTCATTAATTGGTAGTCGGGTTAAAAGGAAGTTTAGCAAAAACGAGTACTGTACAACCATAGATTTATTATGACTTCTACCGATTATGCACCGAGAGAAGTATCGAATAACATATTGCAATGCAATAAAATCGTAACTTTGTCCATCACTATTTGAAGTAATGTAAACATTCAATATATTTGCTTTTCTCAAAATTATCGTTTTATGCTGTGTTGTGTATTAAAATAGATAGTTTTAAACTTCATTTATAGTTCCTGCACTGAACACTTATTCATATTTCAAAAACATAGACGTGAAAATACAAAAACTACGACTAACCTAAAAATTATAAACATTCGCTTTTGTTCTTAGAACACGATTCGCAGCCCCAAACACAGCAGGTAACCATGGTTGTTTTTTATTGTTTGTGCCCTTATAATGTTATAAATTATATTTATTTACACGTTTAATACAATATTTGTAGAAATCACAATCAGCTTTGCTATAGCCAAAACACAAATATGAAGATAATTTCTTATTGGTTGGATGGTCTCAGAATAATGACGGCTACAACTGTCAAAAGCCTTTTGAGGTATAGTGGATGGCGGGAGGCGAAGAATTTGATTACATATTTTTAATGCCATAATCTTAAGATATAGGCAAGCAAACAATAAAATTAAAGCAATGAGGTGATGTAATGAGAGTTGGAGGACAAAAATCAGAATATAATCCACGCCCTTCGTTCCTACAGGACCTCAAATTAGCAGACCACTATAAGGTCTAAATCTTTGCGGGAGGACATAAGAATTTACTTCGTATCTATTCCCTCTATAATCTAAGGTTTTATCTTACTTTGTTTTGGTGCGGTCTTATAGTTCAAGACAAAATGTAAAAACTTGTTTATATAATTGTTTTCTATTTATTAAACTTACTTATCGACGGAAAAAAATAGAAAAATTCTCAGTATTGACCATGATCGCTCCAAGTTTACGTGTAACTACAGTTTTATTAACCAAAAACACTGTTCAGAAGTTCTTAGTGCTTGCCAGGAGTGTCCAGGTCTCAGTAATAGGTGCAGGAAGTGAAATCGGTTCCAACGTTGCGCTGTTACTGAAACAGAATGCTAAAGTGACTCGTTTACACTTGCACGATGACGAGGACAAAATTAACGGCATTGGGATGGATCTGGCCCATGTTCCGGGTGGTCCTGCAATATCCACTTTTGCGGGGAACAGCAATTTGGGCCCTTCCATTAGGGGGTCACAAATCATCTTGATGACATTAAGGACACCTCGCAAACATGGCCGCACGAGAGACGAAATGATGTCAGAAAATGCGCTGCCAGTCCAATACCTGTGCCGAGCCGTTGTAGGCAGCAACCCGTATGCGTTCTTGGCGATCTCTACAAACCCCATCAATTGTATAATACCTTTCGCTAGTGCCTTACTCTGTAAATATAACTGTTATAATCCTAGCAAGGTCTTCGGCATCACACATCTTGACACGGCTAGGACTCTGGCTCTCGCTGGCAGCACTCTGCAAGTCAATCCGCTCGAGATTGAAGTGCCGGTTATTGGTGGACATTCAGAACAAACTATTGTACCACTGTTCTCGAATATCAAGCCATGTCGCTACTCAGTAGATCCACGAGTTGCTGACACCCTAACGCGGCTTGTGAAAAAAGCTGGCTCAGAAATCATTTTGCAGAAGCAGGGATGTGATGCTGCTATTATAGCAGTAGCCTGGTCCATTCACGATTTCACGGATGGCCTAATAAACGCTATTAACGGGACTGAAACCGTCCTGAACTGTTTTACCGTTAATCCTAACTTTGGGACGAGGTTTTTCTCAGGTCCTACGTGTGTCGGTCGCAATGGAATCATACGTACGTGTTACAATTTTCAGATGAATGATTTCGAAAGAAATCTTCTGAATAGTGCTCTACCGGTAATAAATCGAGATGTGTCTTTGGGTGAAGAACATGTGCGATACATCGAACAGTTAGACAGATCGTGGTAATGTTTATAATGATTGCAGAAATTGTAGTAGTGATTTATTTCGATTGTGATAGGTATTTATTTGATTATTGACTTAGATTTTTTTACAACTTTGTGATATACAGTACGATTCTCCAAGCATACCATGGATTTTTATTGCGTGTTGTGTATTTTCATTGGCATAATATGTCTTTAGTACTTCGAGTAAATATCTATAGTCATTATCGTGCAAAAAAAGTGTCCGAGCCAAAACCCTGCCCAAGCTACGTAGTGGGCAGGCTTTTTAGTTAGTTGTAAGGCGATTGAAAGCCGACTACAATGCGCGTTTCCAAGCCGACTACAACGCGCGATTCCAAAGTGACATAACGTAGAGATTCGAGAAAAGGGGTTATTGTGAATTGTTTAATGTAAATATTTAAGTCGGTATGTATGAAGGCGCTCGCACATTTTTTTTTACATTTTTTACTTGGGACTGTGGCTCTGTAGATATTTGCTCAAAGCTATAGTTCGTAAATTGTCATATTGTGATAGCTGATGCTATGATGCGGGAGTACGGAGTTAATCCTCGAGACGTTGGCATGTTTCAAGGTATCCTAGCTGCAACCATGAGCGATGCAGCGAGGACCTTGTATGCCATAGTCTCGACATATTCAGCGTAGGGACTCAAATCCCTTTTGCATGTACCTTATCATTAGTAAAACGGGGCTGGCATAATCGCTTCGCGACTAAAGCCCCAGTATAATAAATCAGATTAAAAAAAAAAGTACTTACTTGCTTTCGTTGCTTTTCGGTTCGGCTTCGGTAAATAAGTACTTACTTACCTTAATGTCTTTTATTTAAACCCAATGCAATTTTAATGCTTAGATATAACTCGATTAACTTTTACATTACTCGTATAAAAGTGCTGACGTGTTCACTGCAATCGTGAAGGTGGCTGCAATATCGGCGAATGGCTGGACGCAAAGCAGCCGTATGAGACGCGTCGTTCCCGATCCGAGGGCTAAAGCTGGTGACTACACGGGACCGTTATGCATTTCCGATTAATGCTTTCCGATTTCAATAAAATTTAAACTTCTGAAGAATGATCTATCATACAAAAAAAGAATCATCAAATTCGGTTCATAATTGCCAGAGTAATCGTGTAAAATACCAGTTCTAACCTACTCACATAAGTACAAAAACATACAGTCGAATTGTGATCCTCCTTTGAATTCGGTTAAAAGCCAACAAGATGTTGATAAATAGGTACTAATTACATATGTTTTTCACTTTACCTCATTAATTAGGTACCTATTTGTTCCTCCTGGTGGTCTAACTGCACTAATAATCGCATATTTTTATAGCTTAGCTAATAGCTACTAGAGAAAACAACGTAACCTTTGTATAATAAATTGCGCTATGAAATACGAACGCTTCATCAATATAGAATAACACTTGGTACGCAGTTCAGCGTTGATTTAGTGCAAAAGTACCCTTGAGTTATTTTGCTTCTCACTATCACTCGAAAAAATGCGTGTGTGTATGTTGCCTCTTTATCTTCCACTCTACTACGTATCTACCTAAGTATCGAATCTAAACAAGTTCTATAAAAATAACGAAGGAAGCGCAAAGAGCAGGCCGCGAGGGTTTACGCCCTCCGCAAGCATCAAGAAAAAATGCCAGGTCGATGTCAGCAAGTTAGATAACTATAAGCTCTAAATATACAAATTATTCGTTTATCGTTGTGATTTTTAAATTCAAATCTAGTAGAAACGCCTCAATAAATCAACCCTTCACACCCAGCTCGTGTGATCGCGCCTTACACCGCAACAGTACGGTACGAGACCGCAAATAAGGATTGTAACGAGCGGGTTAACTCTAAGATAATCGGTACGTTCGGTTTAATGTCCTTCGGTCCTAAAGACCTGACGGCTAACTTCGAGGGTCGGGGCCGGGGAGACCGGTAATGGGAGAGGGAATGGCGATCGGGATGGCTATTTGTTGTCGTAACCGTTTGTGATTGTGTGTTTGGTGATTAGGTGTGGAGATGAGGACGTGTGATTTGAAAAGCCAACACATAAGAGAGATAGAGCGACACATAATTAACTAAGGCTATTCGGGCATATATTGTTTGGTGTGTAACACACCGTTCTAATTTTTCAGCCTAGGAGTACTTATAAGGAATGACATCAATAGCGCTACCCATATACCGTATATATCGCTAACAACCCGCGTGTAGATTTTCGTACATTTTTATAATGAACTAAGAAAATGTGAAACTATATTTGAGTGTATTTTTCGTAAAGTACTTACTACTTAAAATGCAGGTATCATCAAATACAGATTACATAGAGACCTAGTCACCACCTTACTGTACTGTACTGTACTAGCCTTTTTAATAGTCCACTGTAGGGCGTAGGCCTACCCACGAAGGGTGTTTGGGCCATATCCACCACGCTGGCCCAGTGCGGGTTGGTGGATTCACATACGCTATCGAATTTCTTCTACTGACATATGCAGATTGCCTCACGATGTTTTCCTTCACCGATAAGCGGTGTTAAATTCCGAAAGTCGTCTTTTGACACGATTTTTTTTATATTGGCCTACATAAATAGTAGATATCTATAAACCTACGTAAATGATTTTTAGTTTATGTGGAAAATGTCACAGATTTCCTTTCCAAGAAAAGGTAACCTATGTGGTTGGGTAAGTACCTGTGGGATCTGAAAGTTTACACGAGATATTGGCAGAACTGTGGCAGTGTTGCTCAAGGAGGCACAGTGATAAGTAGTCCCCGGGGTGTCATCTGTCGGAGCCTTCAGGCTGTGGGGGTAGGGTAACCAGGGCGACATGAAATCGAATAATACGCACCCGATTTACTATGGGAACAACCTTGAAACCAAGGAAAAAATCTGTTCGATACATTTTGTCCTAGGTCATTGGCATTTTGTGTACATACACCAGGTACAGGAAAAACTCGTCTGTGATTTTATATGAAACAGAACACATACACTCACCGATATTGTGTGATCTAAGAAGTTTTACGAAATAAGTAAGGCGCCGCCGTAAGAAGTCCCCAGGGTGTCATCTGTCGGAGCCTTCAACGCCTAGGTGGGGTAAGCAGGGCGAGTTGAAATCAAAGAATACTGGCGAACCTGATTTACTATGGAAACAGTTCTGAAACTATTCTGTCACTGAACTCGCGGCAGCGCTTTCGGAGCTGGGTTGGTGATGGCCGCTTGTGCATTCACAGCTATTTATTTAATTATTAATACTTTCAGTCTTGATCAACTTTATTTAAACTTACTCGTGGAACTCTGTAATTGGCCGTCAATAAATATTTTTTAATCTATTTCTGTAACATATCTAAATAAGGTTACCAATAAAAATAAAATAAAATTAAAAAGCTGATCCATACATTTTGTCGTAGGTCATTAGGTAAGCTTTTCGTAAATTTCGTAAGAAACAGAACACACGCGCCAATTGTGTGTGATCCAAAAAGTTACGAGATATTGGCAGAACTGTGGCCATTGTTGCTCACAGAGGCGCCGCGATAACTAGTCCCCAGGGTGTCATCTGTCCGAGCCTTCAGCAGCCGGGTGGGGTAACCAGGGCGAACTGAAATCGAAGAATACTTCCCATAAACTCCCATTAGTTACGCTGAATGCTGCTGTCGTATTTGTAGAATGATTTTGTTAACTATACCAACTAAGTTACTTACTATACTACTGGGGTAACTAAGACCATTATTATGAACAACTTTTACTATGAAGCTAATCTGAAATTCGAGAAAAAATAACCTGTTCCACGAAAAAATTGCAACTCGGAATCGACGAAATGTAACCATTTTTTCCCGAAATCCGGGTTGGCCCCATAGTAAAAGTTATTCATAGTGATAGTCGGTATCACCATTCCGCTTAGTACCTACATCAGTTCTGGATACTGTACTGTACCAGCCTTTTTAATAGTCCACTGCAGGATGTAGGCCTACGGCGGCCTACCCACGAAGGGGATTGGACCATATCCACCACGATGGCCCAGTGCGAGATGGTGGATTCACACACGCCATCAAATTTCTTCTACGGACGCATGCAGGTTGCCTCACGATGTTTTCCTTCACCGAAAAGCCAGTGGTGTTAATTCCACATTACATAAATTCCTAAGAACTTATTGGTACGGGACCGGGATTTAAACCCACGACCTCACGGTTGCAAAACTGGTGTCACTACCTCTAAGCCACCACGGTTTTCATGGTTCTGAATAACCCTGTATTTATAATACCTAAATGGGTTTTTTGCCGAGTTTAAAACAGAGATACTTAACTATTACTTAACGATACAAACAATTAGCTATGCTAGGTTGATTAAAAGATGGCACGTGTCTGCCACATTCTATTTACACACGTTACTGTCAGGGCGTGGGCGCAGAAAATACAATGACCTGGAAAATATGAAAATTCAAATTAATACAGCGATAGGTAGGATATAAAATGGAGCTACGAGTATCTGATATGAATTAGTCTGTCAGCACTGTCAGCAGGTGTCTATCTAATAACTGAATGAATTACTAAAAATGATTCTTTTTTATTTCAAATAGGGTTGCGCCGTGGTAGTCTAGAGGTAGTGACACCCGCCTTACAATCGTGTGGTCGTGGGTTCAAATCCCCGCAGGCCAATCGCGGTAATTTTAAACAGCTGCGTTCCGTCTGTAATCCAGTTAAAGTTCGGTTGCAACTGTAGTTAAGTTTCGATTCAGCTTCAAAGAATTCGGTATTGCGCTAAACTTCATATACCAACCGTTCGTTTGACAGCGGTTACGTTCCAACTCTGATTGAGTTGCGTTTCAACTTTTGTTAATATCATTAGCGCGATACGAAAATAGACAAAAAGTTGAAGTTCGGTTAAAGTTCATTTGTGGTTCAGCAGTAATTTTTAGTGCGATTGGCCTGCCGGTCTCGTACCAATGAGTTCTTTGGAATTTATGTACGGAATTTCACACCACTGGCTTTTCGGTGAAGGAAAACATCGTGAGGCAACCTGCATACGTCCGTAGAAGAAATTCGATGGTGTATGTGAATCCACCAAACCGCACTGGGCCAGCGTGGTGGATATGGCCCAAACACCCTTCGTGAGTAGGCCTACGTCCTGCAGTGGACTATTAAAAAGGCTGGTACCTGATTTGCGCCTGCACACACTGCTAGATGTTTAGCAGATATGCGGTATAGGATGTAACACGCTTACCTAGAAGATACCTATTTACTCGGGATTTGAAAACACCTACCTACATTGTACTTTAGCGGGAAGACAGACCCAGGCAAAGCGTTCCAGATTCTGGCAGGAAATAATTAATAATTAATTTATATTTTAGAGATAGGTATATAGGCATTTCAACAAAAATCAAGTTTCGGCCCATTCGTTTGGAAGCTTACAAAATACCCTATGCTATATTATCACAGTGAACTTGATTCTGTCCGAGCATCGACTTGGTTTTTAGGGTTCCGTACCTTAAACGGAAAAAATTTACTAAATTTATTTGGCACTTTGTTCGTCTGTCCGTCTGTGTGTATGTCAAGACTCTTTATCTCGGGAACGCGTAAAGATATCGAGATGAAATTTAAACTGTATACGTATAGCTATGGTCTCTTGCAGTTGTGTAAAAGAAAAAACTTCTCAGTTATCGTTTAAAAAAGTTAGAGCCGTTTATGTCGTAAAAAACCGCATATTTCGACACTCAAAAAAATCAAAACCTACAGGGTACTTCCCGTTGACATAGAACTGTGAAATCTGACGGGAATCATTGTCTCAGAGCAGGTGCACATATAGGAATAAATCTGAAAACTACACATTTTTATTTAAATCACAGAAAAAATAGGGCCTCAAAATTCACAAAATATGGATTCAAAATTCTAAGTGAGTAAATCGTATCGTGTAAGGTATCATATAAAAGAACTTCATTAGCACATGCTAAAACAGGTTTTTAATTATTTTAGCAATGTGTAATTTTCGATGTATGTCGAGAAAAGTGAAAAAAAAAACACTTTTTTGTCGATGGTTATAGTAGAATAGAATAGAAAACGCTTTATTGTTCACACAATTTACAATATAACAATAAAAGAATACAATATAATTAAAATAGTGCAACAACCGGCGGCCTTATCGCTTAGAGCGATTTCTTCCAGGCAAACTTGAAATATATAAAAATAAAGTATAGAAATTTTAACAACTTACTTCCCAATTTTGTAAAATTTTCTGGATTTGTACGGAACCCTCGATGTGCGAGCCTAACTCGCATTTGTCCGGTTTTTTTTGGTTTTAGATGTTTGAGCCAGCGGTTAAAGTACGAATCTACTGTAGCTTTTCTATAGGTACCTATCAAAAATTTGTTGTTCCTGAAATATTGCCTGAAATATTGTGATTGAAGTAGGTACAAATTAAAAGTAAAAATAGTTTGGCTAGGTAGCTAGGTAACCTATCCTAGGAATTATTCCAAGAAAAATAACTTTTTAACAAAATAGCTCCTACAGTTACAAAGAACGCGTGCACGACCCGCCCACAAAGCAACCCACAAGTCGTTATCTCACTTGTTTGTTAAAACTCTTCCCAAGAATTGCAAATGGCGATAATTCTAACTACGCCAATAAATCTGCAACCCCGGCGAAGTTTTTTCCTCGGGGGCGCTTCGCCTGTGATTGATAGCACTTCCTATACTAAACTTGAAGTTTAGAACATGTGTTACTGAGTTGTGAGCTTTACGGGTAAGGTTTGTTTTATTTTCTCGTTACATATATGCGACTACCTCGGTGGCTCAGTGGTTAGTGACCCTGACTCACGAATCAAAGACGTGTGGGTTCGATTCCCACCCAGGGCAAGTATTTATGTGATGAACATAGGTGTTTATGTGTTAATGGCTGCAGATATCTTAATTAAAAAAAATTTATGTTATCACATATGGCAAATGCATAAATAAGTTGGTACCTACTTAGTATAAGATAAATGCATCTCAGGAGGAGGTGAAAAGGCGTGTTACGTCGAAGTCATGAAAGGTTTACATTTAGGAAAATAGGATTTCACTGCACTAACAACCTTGAGACTACCACGCCAATTAGTGTCTAGCCCACGTACATAGACATCAAAGTTAGCTAGTGCCAATTAGTGGATGACCTATTCCGAAATAGGAGAAGTGGGTTCAAAGCAATAACGACGAACGCAAGTTGAAGGTATTATTTGTAAATGAGACCATAGAGTTATATTTTTGCCAGTAATTGGATAACAAACTGCAGTCGATCACGTTTTATTTTTGAGTTTGAATAGTATATATTTGGAGTTCAAGACCCAACAGAGTAAAATAATTTGTAAGATTACCTTTGAGCTACACTAATTCTAATGCTACAGATTTTTTTCCATAAATGAAAGAAATAAATCGGCATGGAAATTTCGATGAATATCTTGATAACTCTGAAAACGTACACAATCAGTGAGAAAACGCGTAACGATTTCGGTATATTCGTTTTACAATGTGGGTCTTGTCTTCACAAGTACCTACCACATCTGATCATCCTAGGCCAAAGATCCCATCATACACAGATAAATAGAAAACTCTTTATTGTGTGCACTAATACTATTATGGTACAAAGTAGATACTTAAATTAAATTAGTGCCATTATAGCAGTTAGCAATAGCACCAGGACCTACCTTTACCTGCCTATGCCTAGCACAAAAGCGTCGAAAAACTTTCGCTACCTACGTAATCTGTAGCGAACATTTGTGGCGAAGAATATTTAAGATTTATGTTTCATTCAAGAATTTAAAATTTACGCAGTATGTTAAGTAGGTACCTCCGTAAGTAAGTACCTACCTACTAGACTAGATGGCTAGGTTAAGTAATACATTAAGTATCGTTTCGAAGGATCTAACTACATAGAAGAATATCGTAAATAAATGTGCTACATGCTGTGACGCAGTAAGCCGCGTGGTAATGACGGCAAGTTTACACCTAAATGCGAGATTTATGGTTTTATGACTCGAGCGGGATCAGTCTTTGTCTGCCGTCTATTGTTTAGTATTTTTTGGGTGTTTATTTGAAATCGATAGGGAAATCTCGAACTTTTAAGTTGTTCACTTGTCAACACAATAGCGTTTATTAGATCGAGTAATGTCGCGAATTATCTCGTAGGTTCGAGACTGTAGGAAATAACGAATATAAATACGCCGGCTGACCCATGGGATCAGTTATTCGTTTACCATCGAAGCGATAACATCTCGTGTTCAAGTGCAGTACCAGTGATTGTTTGATAGTTTGTGTAAATATCAGTGTCAGTGTGAAGTGTTTGTGCGAACAGTTGTGTCGTGTGTATTGTGATTTTGTGCAATAAAGTGCAAAGTGAATAATCGGCGTTTTAACTGATTATCCAAGAACCCATCTCGTAACAATATATACCTACATACATACATATACAGTATTGGACAATAGGCCCAATTTTAGAGGCGCCATCGTAATTATATTTAATAGCAATTTAGTTTCTTTTTCACTAGGTATATGCATTTGATAGAGAGAACACTATTTACGTTGCTATTAAATTTACTGTGGCGCCTTTAAAATTGGGCTTAATATCTTAATAGTAGGTATCTAGAGAAATTTGGGTGGAAAGCCCTGTCAGGCTGTATATCTATCCAGTCAATTCCAACCGTAGCTCTAATCCACTCATCATAAACAACAAACAAGAAAAACAATAGGTTAACCATCGACTCCCCACGGAGAGAAGTGGTGGCAATTCATAGTCTCAGCTAATTGCCCTCAATTTGTACAGAACATAAGCTTGACCGGGGCAAATACTTCGAAAAAGCGGTAAGTGTAGGTGTTTTCAAATCTACTATATCTTTGTAAGAAAATAAGTATGTTCGTAAAGACTGGTAGCAAAGTGACGTCAGTGACGCATAAACGACGTCACTCTTAGGTCATAATAGGGTCGGTCGTTAATGCGTCGTCGATGACGTCATAATGTACGTCAATTAAAAGTCATTATTTCGACGTCTCATATTCACCATAAAATTGACGTTTTATTGACGTCCATTTAGGGTCAATATCAGGACGTACTATATTCGCCACAAAGTAGACGTTTTACTGACGTCCATGTAGGGTCAATATCAGGACGTACCATATTCGCCACAAAGTGTACGTTTTACTGACGTCCATCTAGGGTCAATATCAGGACGTACCATATTCGTCACAAAGTGGACGTTTTACTGACCTCAATTTAGAGTCAAAGTCAGGACGTACCATATTCACCACAAAGTGGACGATTTACTGACGTCTATTCAGGGTCATTATTAGGACGTATCATATTCGTCTCTGGTGGACGTTTTAATGACGTCCATTTAGGGTCAATATCAGGACGTACCATATTCGCCACAAAGTGGACGTTTTATTGACCTCTATTTAGGGTCAATATTAGAACGTACCATATTCCCCACAAAGTGGATGATTTACTGACGTCTATTCAGGGTCATTTTTAGGACGTATCATATTCGTCTCTGGTGGACGTTTTACTGACGTCCATTTAGGGTCAATATCAGGACGTGCCATATGCGCCACAAAGGGGACGTTTTATTAACCTCTATTTAGGGTCAATATTGGGACGTACCATTTTCGTCTCTAGTGGACGTTTTACTGACGTCCATTTAGGGTCAATATCAGGACGTACCATATTCGCCACAAAGGGGACGTTTTATTGACCTCTATTTAGGGTCAATATTAGGACGTACCAAATTCGCCACAAAGTGGAAGATTTACTGACGTCTCTTCAGGGTCATTATTAGGACGTATCATATTCGTCTCTGCTGGACGTTTTACTGACGTCCATCTAGGGTCAATATCAGGACGTACCATATTCGTCACAAAGTGGACGTTTTACTGACGTCAATTTAGAGTCAATATTAAGACGTACCCTATTCACCACAAAGTGGACGATTTACTGACGTCTATTCAGGGTCATTATTAGGACGTATCATATTCGTCTCTGGTGGACGTTTTACTGACGTCCATTTAGGGTCAATATTAGGACGTACCATATTCGCCACAAAGTGGATGATTTACTGACGTCTATTTGGGGTCATTATTAGGACGTATCATTTTCGTCTCTAGTGGACGTTTTACTGACGTCCATTTAGGGTCAATATCAGGACGTACCATATTCGCCACAAAGGGGACGTTTTATTGACCTCTATTTAGGGTCAATATTAGGACGTACCAAATTCGCCACAAAGTAGAAGATTTACTGACGTCTCTTCAGGGTTATTATTAAGACGTATCATATTCGTCTCTGGTGGACGTTTTACTGACGTCCATTTAGGGTCAATATCAGGACGTACCATATTCGCCACAAAGGGGACGTTTTATTGACCTCTATTTAGGGTCAATATTAGGACGTACCATATTGTTTGTACGCGCGCTCGCATCGGTGCGGACGTGTTTACTTTTTGTCGCAGCAATTATTTCTATTTAGTTCGATCGCAATGTTTACGTTTTGCCGGGCTTGAAAAAAAGACGTTACCGGTGAACTTATAATGAAGTGTACACTATCAAACTGTGAAAAAGTGTATCATATATTGTGTCTCGGTATTAAAAGACGAGATTTCGAGTCTTTTTATACGGACTATGTGCGCCAATGGATTTGCCCGATGTGTGACAGCACAAAAAGAAAACGTGCTGGGAATGACACGCCAGTTCGCACTCCAGAACATAGGAAGTTACCAACAATAGCGAGCCCTAATTATGTCAATAACCAACGGGGTAGCAAGTGCAGTCAAATGGAAGTTTCCGTGCTGGAGAATGACGGCGGTTTGTTATCAGAATTCCAAGAATTTCGTCGGGAACTTGATTACATACGCAAGACCAACATATTTTACAAATTCAAAATGTATGTTCAGCTACTAATGACGAAATTCAGGTACTAAAGACCGTTATAAAAGATAGGCGATGTTCGTGCAATTTGACCTCAATAGATACCTACTTAAAATGCTTTGCGACCGCAACCAGCGCATCGAGTCATTGTAATGTAATGCACAAACAAATCAAATAATTTCAAGTGTCAGCAAAAGTCCGATGCAGGTGCAGAAACAAGTTAACACCAACCTGATTAGTGATAACAGTGCATTAGTAATTTCTCCAAGAGAGAATAAATAGTTAATCTAAATGTGCCATGGTCATAAAATTGCTATGGGATCGACATTGTAATTTTAAGACTATGGATTCATAACAATTATTGATTATATATAACAGTCTATGTATGTATATACTTCTTGAATATAAATCTATTATGCTACTTACATTGTTTTGTTTGGTTTCATCCATAGTCCTAAGAGTCTGTTCAGGGTACGTGAATAATATAGGATGCCTGCTATCGCAAACTAAATTCTAAATTATTTTCGTCATTTACTTTGTTCACAGGAAAGTGACTGGGCTGTACATATTAGGGCAGCTATCGTCGTTGGAGTATCGTCATTTACTTAGTTCACAGGGACTGGGCCATACATACAAAGGCAGCCGCCGACATAGTAGTGACGTCATACACAGGATTCACAGTAACGTCACTATGAATACTGTATATGACGTCACTCCAACGTTAGTGTCTACCTTAATATGTACGGCCCAGTAACATCCCTATGAGTACAGTAAATGACGTCTCTCCAACGTAAGTGGCTGCCCTAATATGTGCGGCTTAGTGACGTCTTTATGAATACAGTAAATGACGTCGCTCCAACGTCAGTGGCTGCTCTAATATGTACGGCCTAGTGACGTCCTTATGAATACAGTGAATGACGTCGCTCCAACGTCAGTGGCTGCCCTATTATAAACGTCCAAGTGTCGTCTCTATGAATGCAGTATATGACGTCACTCCAATGTCAGTATATGGCGTCACTACAACGTCAGCATATGACGTCACTCCAACGTCAGTATATGGCGTCACTCCAACGTCAGCATATGACGTCACTCCAACGTCAGTATATGGCGTCACTCCAACGTCAGCATATGACGTCACTCCAACGTCAGCATATGACGTCACTCCAACGTCAGTATATGACGTCACTCCAATGTCAGTATATGGCGTCACTCCAACGTCAGCATATGACGTCACTCCAACGTCAGTATATGGCGTCACTCCAACGTCAGCATATGACGTCACTCCAACGTCAGTATATGGCGTCACTCCAACGTCAGTATTTGGCGTCACTCCAACGTCAGCATATGACGTCACTCCAACGTCAGTATATGACGTCACTCCAACGTCAGTATATGACGTCACTCCAACGTCAGTATATGGCGTCACTCCAACGTCCTCCAACTTACGTCATGAGGCTGTGACAAATTGTCGTCATCTGAAGAAACTACCGACGTCATGATAATGACGTCTCTTACGTCGAGCAGTACCGTAAACGGACGTCATAATAACGTATAAATGCTACCTGGGTTGTGACTACCTATAGCCCTGTCAAAGTCAAAGTCAAATTATCTTTATTTCATAGACAAATTACATGTTCTTGAAAACGTCCGTTAACAATGCTTTTATAATATGCTTATGGAACTATTACTTAAAATTTAATTTTATTTCAAAATACTTAAAATTTATCAAAATACAACTAAAAATTATCAAATACCTACAACAAATTAACGAAAACAAATTAATAATAAAACAAGATTAATACAATAGAAACGAAAATAATAAATGTCAGTGTCATTTGACAATTTGGATATCAACAGGTACAGATAAAAAACAAGTAGCATTTAAGCACGTTACGTTATCGTTATCAACGATATCATAATAATTATAGTTATGTTAATATAGCAGAAATTACTGATAATTATTAAAAAATATCATGTCAGAATTAGAATATAAAAATAGGTATCTGCAATGCAAGCACCCTGCAAGCCGCCTAAAGGCCTCTGACATGGCCGAACGGTTAAAACATCCGGGAACCACAATTTAACGTGTCATCCGAGCCATGGTAGCGTTCAGTTGTAAATGCCACCCACGTTTACCCATCCGAAGACGAACCGTGCTGAACGTTGCTTAACTTCGATGATCGCTAACGAACATCTCTATGAGCGCTACTTTACAAAACTTTGTAATAACTTTCGGTTTATCAGAATTCAGTCCTGGAGACTCATTTTTGAACTTCGCACGCCTTGGTCGTACACGGAACTTGTATGGATCACTCGTAACTTCCATAGACAATATAGAGTGTTTTCATACAATCAGTCAAAGTTCCGTATACGTTCCGAGGCTGGCGAAGTTCAAAAATAGGTCCCCAGTTTTTTTATTTCTCTGGTGTAGGTAGGTCGAACTTCGAAGTACTTCGAACAGCTTGGACGTTTACGGAACTTTGACAGATTGTATGCAAAACCCGAAGTTGCAAGTTCATACAAGTTCCGTATACGACCAAGTCGTGCGAAGTTCAAAAATCATGCCCCTGAGACTGTCCTAAAGATACTTAGTTATATTATAATGTAGCTGCCTGTTTTCTTGGAAGAACTGAAGCTAAGTTCGTTAGTAGAGCAGGTCTTAATGAATTCTATTTAGGGAGCAATTAATTAGCGAAGTAAACCACGTTAGGTCTAGGTATCTCATTTTACGGGGACACTCCTGTTGATATGATTTCTTGTGACAATATCGTTTTTAATGGCGACGCATAATCGTGTAGTTTCAAGTTGTTGTTTAATACTTACCTTTTAGCGGTAATATGATAAATATAGACATTACTTTTATGTACAATACTTTTATACAGACACGCTACGTTACGATACGCCGCGCTATGGGTACGGGTAGTTTGTTAAAATGGCCCCATTATTGAATTACGAAAAATTAACATTGAATATTTGTAGAATTAAAACACATTTTTTGAACCCACTAACTTAACTCATATGTAATAGGGGCCTATTCTGTGCCCACACCTACTTACTTAAGGGGGCGCCTAATGCCAAAATCAAGCGAAAACCGTATTTTTAAAGACGTGGTGTAAAGGTAACTAACATAAATATCCATATAAAAAAATACTATAGGAAAGGAGAAATTTGGAAAATAATATGGTTATTTCAGAAAAAAATAAAAACTTTGCATCATAAAAAAAGAAATTTTATTTCAAATGCTCGAAATTATCAGCGACAACATCACATTATTTTTGACAAATGATTTTGAATTTTGAATAAATAAATAAAATTCCACCTAAAAATCTAATTTGGAGCTCAAAGCCAACATCGTCATAAACTGTGTCATGCGATTTTCGACTCTAAACAAAGCAAATAGATGATAGCGGGCGATGCAAGAAGCGCGGGTGAAATCTGATTTTTCATGGCATTAGGCGCACTCTTAAAAGTTAAATAGTTGGTTAAAGCTGGAAACATATTATCGGACGCGGCTTACGGACGCGACTGACAGCTGCGTCTGATAGGTATCTAGATAATGAATGTACACTGAACCGTGCACACTATCAGGCATAAGTCGCGGACGTCATCTTCGGACGACCTTGAGCGTTCGGACGTCCGATAGCGATCTGGCACACCGAATGTTTTAAGACTGTGCACATTGCTAAGTCGCGGCTGTCAGTAGCGTCCGTAAAGCTCGAAACATACTATCGATTTTTTAGTTACAACTCGACTTAACGCAAAACTGAATTATGCAGATATTACAATTAGTACCTACTTAGGTATATTTGTTTGTGAGCTGAGGTACGGCATGGAAAGCTACGGCCGTTCAGTGTTGCCGAATACAAGCCGTTATTAGACAAAGGAAACTTACATCCGGACGGATAAAATCAAAATCGTCAAGTCAAAACAGAAACGCTTCCGTCACTTCATTCGCGCGATCAAAAAGTTCGCAAGTGTTACAAGTGCATGTCAATATTACACTTCGATAATAAGATTAATTAAAGCTGTTTTACGTAAAATGGAGCATCAATCGCAATATTTCCCCGCTGTTCGGCGTCGGTTTCAATAATCGATTTAATTGAGCCAATGAACAATTTAATTAAAATTCTGAAGACACGGAGCGCGGATCGCGGGATGCTCTCTACGTGTGTCGCAGGTCGACGTACGATTTAGACTTTTCAATAATTTTCCAATGACTGAAATCACCCACTTACCTACTTGATAAAGTTGAGTAGTTTTGGAGTCCATTGAAAGGCGAGCCAGGGGGCTGATAGGCAACGAAACCTTGACAGAGTCGAAGCTGCAAAGTCTCGAGCATCGACGTAGAGTGGCGTGTCTGTCAGTCTACTATCGGATACACTTCGGTGAGTGCGCCCAGGAGTTGCACAATCTGGTCCCACCTGCCCATTTCTTCTATCGTACGGCTAGGCAGACGCGACCAAAGCGCCACCCTTTTATGGTGGACATCCCACGCGTTAGAACCAAGCGTTTTGAGTCCACATTCCTCATACGAACAGCCAGAATGTGGAATGCTTTGCCTGAGTCTGTCTTTCCGTTAAAGTACAATGTAGGTGTCTTCAAATCTCGAGAAAATAGGTATCTTCTAGGTAAGCGTGCTTCATCCTAGACCGCATATCTGCTTAACATCAGGCAGTGTGTAGTAAAACGCAAACCTATTTGAAATAAAAAAAAAAATTAAGGTACTCTTACTACTTAGGTAGGTACTCGAACTTTTTTATTTGCATAGGTCTAGGCCGCGTCACAAATTTAGTTTAATGAAGTTAGCTACAAGCTGCGCAATATCCGATCCTGACTGAAGCTCACACAAAGCCGTGGGTTGATTGGATATTGCGCAGCTTGTACAATACATTTTCGCTAACTTGTTTGGCGCGGCCTATATTTGGCGCCGCTAGCTTTTTATCATGTTATGAAAGGTGACGTCCACAAGTGGTATATTATTCAGAGAAAAATCGAACCAAGATGATATATACATCATTTGAAAGCTTGTCTTATGGGCTTCCCAAAAAAAATGAATTTAGATTTTTTCACCCCTCCAATTTTTTTAAATGCGAAAAATAAATTGTATGAAAAATAACAATTCAGCTTATTACCTACTTTTTCTAGTTTAGCAATGATAAAGTGATTATATCGTTATTTTACTTGCATTCGTAGCTGTTTATTCCACATTCATTGCTTAATTTGCTAAAATTAACAATTATAACCTACCAGTGTGACCAGTTAGTAGGTACAATGTGACAAACAAACACTTTAAAAGTGTGTCTAATTGGTAACAATGCTTTTATTTAACAATTTGGATGTTACTTAATCAGGGTTGATAGAGATAAGGTACTTATTGAGCCAAATATATTTATTTTTCGTAATAAATTCAAAATTAATTTTCAAAAAATCGGAGGGCTCTTTTTTGTTTTTAACTGTTGTAATTGACTCAGAAAAATATGAACATTAACGAAATGTAACGAGTGTTGTGGTTAGAATTTTTGATTATTATTATTATACCAGCCTCCATACATTTTGTGGACATGTCCTTTAAACGCCACTATAGAAGACATTTCACCAAATCGCATTACATGCTCATTGATGTACCTAAATCTCTTTTGGAAAATATAAATCAATACAGCAGTTATAGGCCGGATCATACAAGTCGGCGGATGAGAAGTTAGTTACAAGGTGCGCGAAACCAAATCCACGCGCAGCTTTATGTGAGCTTCAGTCAGGATTGGATATTGCGCAACTTGTAGCTAACTTCACATCCACTGACTCGGCCTATACAATACAAAAACACTTTATTGACACCACAAGTAGTAAAACATAACAGAAAAAGAAATAACGACAGAAGAATGGTACAAAAGGCGGTCTTATCGCTAAAAGCGATTTCTTCCAGACAACCTCTACTGTGTGGAAACATGTGATTGACGTGGACGGTGGTGTAAACATAAATGAATAAAGTAAAGCTATAAATATCCAAAAACAATAAAATACACTACATAATAATAGGCATACACAAATACTTCTTATAATACATACAATAAAAATAAACCTACTTACATACATAAATAAATACAGGTAGTTAAAACGTAAGCGATAAGTAATATCAGTTTTTAAAACTGCTTAGCAAGATAGTGTTCCTTGACTTGAGTCTTAAAAGATTCAACGCTCTGCGCACGCCTGATGGTCACCGGAAGGTCATTCCAGAGAGCCACAGCCCGGACACAGAAAGAAGAATCGTAAAAGACAGTATTGTGAGATGGAGTTGATAGAAGAAGATTGCTAGAAGACCTAAGATTGACAGAGTGAGTGTCACAGAGAAAAGTGAAGCTTAGGTACATAAGACTTTAGCCTGTATCATGTACTCGTAACTGTAGCTACCTACTGTAACTCATCTATTTTTATATCCCACTTTCTCATATCAAAGTTGCTTCTTAAACAAATTGGCAACGGCTGTGATTCCCATTCGCCAACAACATCAAAAATATGCGATTATTAAAATGTCGGCAGAGCAAATGAGCGGGGTGGAGCGCCCGCTATGCAGGTATTTACCTACGGGTTATCTGTCTCCGTTCGTTTCGATTCGATTATTGCGTTTGTAATGTAATTACGAGCATATTTTTGTCTTGGAAATGTTTTCGTTGAACATGTGAATGTTATGAGTGGAGAGAATTAAAAAGCCTGAATTAAACGTGAGTTTTGGCGGGAACGCGGAAAAATCATGTTGCCGCATTACCTATATGTCATTTTGTTAAACTTGTGTTTCTATCAGCGATAATTAATTGCGAAAAATTGTGCTTTTTCATTTATTATGAGCTGATTTACGAGCCAGCATGAGTGTACAAAAGTGATAGAATAAACCACATTCTAACTTTCATTATATATTTATTATCATTTCAATATCTCAAAAACTCCGTAAACTCTTCTAGTAAAGTCTCCACTGCTTTACTGAGGTATGACTTGGGCTATGTTTGGACTTGACCGCGACTTTATTGGACCATGATGTGATGATGACATTTTGATAAAATATTAAAAATTACAAAAAAGTTATACTTGACACTGGCAAGTATAAGTTTTGAAAAACGTAAAAGCAGAAGAAGAGAATTATACGTTCGGATTTTGGATTGAGGAGTGATGTGACTTGGCATTAAAGCCATTTAGCGGAGGCGACTTCTTCATCTTACCTATACAAGAGGTATACATATTCTTAAACAACTTTTACTATAGGACCAACCCATTAATTTACGGTGGAATAATTATAGTGTACCCGAATATTATAGTAGTGCCATAGTGAATAATTTTGGCGATTGATTTCATAGTAAAAAAAAAACACTTTGTTACCTAATAATGCCTTGCTGTTACGACTTTACTCACCTACTTGTTTAAAATACAATTTTTATAATTTAACAATTTTTGTCACTCTTCTGTTTTATACAACAGCACTTAAAATAATTAAGAATCGCAATACTTAATTTCTTTTTACTAAGTTAATGGAACATTGTTTTTTTTACCAAGTTAAAAAATGGAACATTTTAACCGGGTGCTGCGCGCCGCGTCGGAAGCTGTGGTCATTACGACCCCAGTCGAATGTCACACGCACGCAGCTGATAACCGCAGGCGAAGCGTGCAGTGCGCGTGCTGTCATTTTATGCTCAATGTCGAGATGCAGAGTGAGGGAGTCATAGAGGGGTCTGTGAAAGTGAAAAATAATGTACCAGATTAATCAGACTAGATACCTACAACCAAAACTTGTATTTAAGTAGTATGAAGCTTTCGTAAGTACTCAGTTGCATTACAAAGCCTACCTCTTGGTAGGCACAAATGTATAATGTCGAATAAAAGTTTACGACGAGCTCTGGTTTATTAAAATTTTATTTTAACATAATTTTTGACCTCATAAGAGAGGCTAACAATGGCGATTAGTTGTTAGGTAACTATTTTAACATTTAAAAAATAGTGGTGCTTAGTTTTTTCATTTTAGGTAGTAGGTAAGTAAGTATACATCATCATCATGCGAGCTCTTAGATAAATAATTAATTTTCGCGAAAAAATGCGAAACCGACATTTATGGTGTACATGTTTCGATATTTCGCTCGAATTTATGTATAAGTACAGATTTTACATTAGTGTTGATGTTTCAAAAACGTCTCAGCTGATTATGATTCGGAAGTATACCTACCCGTTCGAAATAAAAGGATTTTTTTTATTCGGTACATAATTGGCGAAAATATCAATGAACAAACACAAAAAATACATACAGACGAACATATAACGTCCTCCTATTTGGAAGTTGGTTCAAAACACCATGATGTATGAACCTGGTATAAACATATTTTTAAGAAACATTAACAACTCTAATAATATCTAGCGCTATCCCTAACCTCATTGCACACTGTGACCGCGAATGTCAGAGCGCGATTATTTCGCACGCACCGCCTTATCTGCGATCTGCGGGCGCAATCGGCCCGCAACCCGCCCGATGCTCTTAATACGGTAATGTATGACCGCGGGTTAACGATTGCCGTGATCGAGTGCCGTGCAAATAATTATTATGCGGTACAATGTTCTGTGCGCGCTGTTGTGGTCCATTTGCGATGTAACAAAAGAAAAAGTTTTCGGATGGATTTAGTTAACGCTTAATGAATTTAAAACAATCGAGAATAAGAACGAGCGTAGCTAGCTCTACCTAATTAAACATCCATTTTCCGACTTTCGTTAGTGGTAGTTATAGATTTTCGGGAAGAAGAAGAAGAAGAAGCAGCAAAAATACGTCAAAAAAGTTTTTGGACCAAATTAGTTTTAAAAGAGTTTGTTATGGAGTCACCCAGGGAATTATACTCGGACCCGTTTTTTTGAAGTCTGTTATCAAATATATATCAAAAAAGAAAGACTTATCTTAATGCAGAAACCTCGTTAATTTAATTCAAAACCCTTCAAATGCACAGGGTGCTCGGAACTAATATGACGCGATAGTGACGCAGCGGTTCCGACCCCAAATCGGCTGTTAATACGAGTTAAGGATTACACACCATTAAGTTTGGCGTCGCTGACTAAACCGCAGAATAAATAAAGATTAATTTAATAGGTATAAGTGTCGTGAGAACAGAGGACGCACGAGGAGACTCGAAACTTGCTGAGCTCGAAACTTCATAAGTTAACTCATGTATATGAGTTGTTTTATGACAAAAAAGAGAGGATACTGGTCTACATAAAATATTTCCAGTTAGGAAAAGTGGAAGATACATATTAATTGCTCATGAGGTTTAAAATCACTAGTAAAATGCGCCAACTGAATAAAGAAATGTTGACTCTGCTAGAGTGCATGCTCTGCATCTCTACATTGAGCATAAGTAATTATTGTGTTCTAGAAAAAATATTAATGATAAATTATAAAAATTATGTGTTTGTTAAAATACTTATTAATTAATCAGAATAATTACTTCCTAAGTGACAACTGTCGCCTGCAAAACCAATCAAAACTTACTAAAACTAATAGGTAAGTTACTACAATTAGAATTTAGTAAGTTTTGATTCGAATTGAAACCAATAAGTTTGCATTCAATTTTTTTTGCCCATACTTTATATTACAGTCCCGGCAACTTTGACCCTAAATTGCAACTTTGGTTAGATAAATCCGTAATTATGGTACATTTGTTTGGAAGGGTATTGTTGTCGGATTAGTACTTCATACCCCATTTGTCATGGCTTATCAGTTGCATTAAGAATTTACCATAAATGCGATATGATTAGGCATTAAAATACAATTTTTGTAATTCTATTGCTAATTAAAGAGTTGAAGCAGAATTAAGGCATATACACCGCAAGTAAGTCATTACTTTAAAAAGTATTTCTCATTTTATCAATTAGTAAATAAATAAATCCCAATATTAGATTTTAGTTGGATCGGTCTATAAGCAATGGGATCAATTTTAACATGTAACTGAATATCACTTCATTAATACTACCGTGAGTATTCATATAACTACAACAGAATACGGCTAAAACTCACGTTATAATTATACGGTCGATCCGCAAGGAATCCGACCAGTTTCGGAGTATTTAGTACTCCATCCTCAGGGAATACGCGGATTCCTTGCGGATCGACCGTATAATTATAACGTGAGTTTTAGCCGTATTCTGTTATAGTTGTAACTGAATATTTCTTTCATACATCAGCCATAGCATAGACAAAAGTACTCAAGGCCATAGGTATCCATATGACGTCCACTGCTGGACATAGTCCTTCAAAATGGATTTCCAATAAAACCGGTGGGACGCAACTTGCATCCAGTGCATTCCTGCTATCTTGATATAGGTATACTTGTGTCGTCGGTCCATAGTTTCTACCTACTATTATTTTAGCAAAATTAACAGTACATAAAGAACTATACAGTTTTACGTCCGTAACTGTTTAAAGAAGGAAGTTAAATAGTAGATTGTATCATATGGGAGCAAAATAATATTTTACGGCAAGGGCGCTTTTTTGAATCCAGAGCGAAGTGAGGGATTCTAGAGTAGAATCCTGAACGTAGCGAGGGATTCAAAGTACGTCGCCCGAGCCAAGAATATGTGTATATTTTGCGCCCGAGTGGTACACTCTACTTTTCATAACCTCTATGAGAAAACAAAAGGCGCCTCATATTTTACTATAATATTATCATTTAATAAAACGTAGAGTAACAACTAAATTGAAATTAAATGATATTTAATAATAAAACAAATTAAAACTTATATTTACATTCTTTTCATTCATATTCTTGGCGCTGAACACTAACATTACAAACACTTCCAAATTCAAAAAGTGCGCGGCAAAGATCATTCCGTCGCACTTATTTGTTCCAAATTTAAAAAGTGCGCGGCAAAGATAATTCCGTCGCACTTACAAAGTTCCTTATAGAAAAAACCACCTTTGGGCGCACTTAAAGGCGAACCAAGTAGTCCTTTTCGAATAGATGTGATGAAAAAATGATATCTGTCGCAATCTTCAAATCATTCTTAATTTTTGGGTGGTATATTAATTTGTTTGGTTATTATTGTTTTTGTTTACTTATACATTGTTTATACGTGCATGTTAGAAGTTAAACGTATTTATTATTATAGTTTATTTTACTATATTATTTCTATATGTATTAGTATTTATAACAGTTGTATGTATTATGTCCATTGTATAATTCTTTTTTTTATTTATTTAATTTATTTTGTTTTACTTTTAAAGTTTTACTTTACTCTAAATTAGCACACCTCGTCGTATTTTCTTTTGTACCTATCTTTCTCCATCCTAAGGTTGCCTGGAAGAAATCACTCTCAGTGATAAAACCGCCGGTTGCGTATTTATTTTTCTCTATTTTCTGTTTTATGTATGTGTGAATGTGAAAATTATAAAGAGGTTATCTATCTATTTAGACTGTACGAAGGATCTATATACTTACTTGACTTGACTTCGACTACTCAATTCGCCTACTCAGAATTAATTCTTACAGAACGAATTTATTATTATCCTTAGCAGAAAACAAGTAATTCCAAAAATAAACGTCTTTCTTGCGTATTGCATTCATCTCGTTCCTAATTAACTTTGGTCAAACGAGACCTAGTTTGTGAAGTAAAGCATTTTTCTCCTCTATCCCGAGGACATTAATCTAAGATCGCACTTATCATTTAATTAGATCCGCCTCGAGTGTCCTTGCGGCTTCAATTTTACTTCACAACGTCATACACACGTATCTCCCTTTAAATGCAAGATTATAAATCCATTCAAAATGCTATTACAAGTCGTTATTGTGAACGCATAAGGTTGAATTTTGAGTTTATGGTCGAATCGAAGTTGTGCTGTGTAGCAGCCCTAATGCTACTGTTATTTTCTTTACTAGTGGCCAGTTCGATGTGGCAAATTAGTAGGGTTGTCGCAAGTTGTAGAGTAAAACACGCATATACCTACCTATATAATTATTATACTTATTTTAATTATAATTTTTAATTGAACTGAGCACAATTTAAACAATCTAGGTATGTTTAATTACCTACATAGACTTTTTTGTTTATGTATAGTAAATAAGTCGACCAATAATTAATTGATATATTATTGACGTGTACTAAACTGTATGAATAAATGAATATGAATATCTAATGTTTATTTTTGCATGTAATAGAGAATAAAAATCAACATAGGCCTTTGGGAATAGACAATCGGCTGGTAACGGCTTTATAATGTGTCATTATAAATGTAAAAACCAATCAACAGTAAAAAAAAAATATAAAGTTGTTTCTGATTAACCTAAAAAGTATCAATTTATTGAAATGCAGATCATGATTTTATAAGCAAAAAGAAAACCAAAATACAAATTTAACTTCATGTACACTGCTCTAACTACAAATTAAATCAACTAAAGTTTCTATCAACCTATTTAATTATTTAAGGACCTTTATTGTCTGGTAAACAAAAGAAAAAAAATCTTCTCTAAGTAGAGTCAGCCCTGACAGCACCCCTAAGTACATTACATCATACCTCGCGCATCCCCGCCGGATATTAAGCTCCAAACTTTAATCACATCCCTCTTCTTTATTAAACAGCCGATTTTTTTTTCAACTCATTATACCATTTATTCCCACGTATTTTTTCACTTTATTATTTTCACAATTAGTTTCGTGAAGTAATGCGTTCACGCTGCATAATTTCGAGGTCATTCATTCTGTTCCATTTTTGAAATTGAATGAACGAACCCTATTCAAGCTTACGTCTGCGTTACAAAAGATTTAACGCGTATTTAATTTATCTATTCGGTTATTTTGATGCCGAGAACGTGAGGTGAAATTTGAGCAGCGGAGAATATTTTTACTTGTCATCGTGTCGCTTTCGATCGAAGAAAAAATCGAGTAGACAAAGAATCAGTGATCGCAAATATGTTTACAGACAGATGGCTAGTGCCAAGAATAATTTAAAAAAATACGTTTAGTTTAATGAGGTCCCAAACCAGTCTATTGTTTTTAGCGATTTATGAAATCAATATAATATGCAATATCCCGATAAAAACTAAATATGTCGTAAAAAAACAAAATCTCGTAAATATAAACTAGTCTTGTGTAAATAACAATCATAATACAGGCTGTTCGGCAGTAACACAAGGCCCGGTATTTGTAGAGCAATCTTAAAATTAAATTCCATTAGTTTTTCTAAATACAATGTACTTAGGTACTTAACAATTGATGAAAACATAGAGCATTATTCGGATAAAATCAAAATACTCATGTCGTATAAACGAAATCTCGTAAATATGAACTAGTCTTGTGTAAATAACAATCATAGTACAGGGTGTTCGGCAGTAACACAAGGCCCGGTATTTGTCAACGTGTCGCCCGCTCGTAGAGCAATCTTAAAATCGAATTCCATTAGTTTTTCTAAATACAATGTACTTAGGTACTTAAGAATTGATGAAAACAAAGAGCATTATTCGGATAAAATCAAAATACTCATGTCGTATAAACGAAATCTCGTAAATATAAACTAGTCTTGTGTAAATAACAATCATAGTACAGGGTGTTCGGCAGTAACGCAAGGCCCGGTATTTGTCAACGTGTCGCCCGCTCGCGGCGCAATCTTAAAATCAATTTTCATTTATTCGCGGCTCAGCCTCCGTGGCTACTGTTTGGATTATATGATGTAGAGTTACAACGGTTTAGAAGTGTCAATGTCGATATATAACCTATAATGATTTTATGTAATGTGATTTGAGTTTTATTTTAGTGTGGCCCATGTCGAACTGATGTATCAAATATAATACCGAAATTAATAGTTAGATAAAGTTTTATAAATTTTGAATAAAGGCGTGAGTTTTTCATTCAAAATTCAAAAAAATATAATCGGCTTTGAGTATTACGGACTCGTCATGACTAAAAAAATCAAAATCACATTACTTAAAAGTACCACATTACTTTACGATCGAATCAAAAATACACAACTTACGTCGCAACGATAAATGGTAGTAACATGGACCTACTCGTATTTTTAAGACCTTTAACTATAGGATCAACTCTTAAAATAGCAGGAACAAAATTAGCTGTCACGTACATAAAGTTCATCGACTGTGGACAAACATGTGGAAATGCTGTTTTATTCGTAGCTTTAGAGTTGGTTCCATAGTAAAAGTTGGTCATGAGAATGAGTATTATAAAATCTTTGAATATGCCCATCTACTCTAGATAAACCCTATGTTATAGCAAGCGTTTTGAGTTAGGTAAGGATTTTTTTTTGTTTTTTTTTGGAACATCTTACACACGGCATCTGACCCCAAACTAAGCAAAGCTTGTGATGTGGCTGCCAGAGACTGATGTACTACATATACTTATTTTTAAATACATACTTATATAGGTAGTAACTAAATAACACCCAGACACAGAGCAAACACTTATGTTCATCACATAAATATTTGCCTTGGGTGGGGATCTAACCCACGCCTCTTCGATCCAGAAGTTAGGGTCACTAACCACTGAGCCACCGAGGCAGTCAAGAGGATAGTTAAATGTATCTAAATACTGTTATTATAGGACCATTGCATTTTACAATGTATAAAAAAATCTGTCATTTCTAGTAGCTTTCACAGTCTACGTGAACGTATGGCCACTACGGCAGCGAGCAGTCTCGGGCGGGCGTGGGCCGCAAAATCTTTACAAATGTGCGTCGTTATCGTGCCGGCCGATTGACCGGCGGCGGCGCGGGGCACCCGACCACGCATTTCTCAGCCTGAAAAATAACGGATTTATTTAATTTTATGGCCCCGCCGCGTGCTGAATGGACGATTGGGCAACGGGTGGACGGTGTAAAACAGTTCCATAGAGCCGTCAAAACGATACCTTTCTAAATAGAGTTTAACAGTTTATTGGTTGTAAAATAAGTTACAACACTTATTAAATAAAATCCAACAAAAACATTTTCATGTTAAATATAGCCAAGACTACAGTTTGCACTTACAAAAAGTTGTCAGATCTTATGTAGAGCCAAGCTTCTAACTCTACACGCCTTAACTCTACAAGTCCTTACTCTACAAACTCTACAGCTTAGTCAATAATGTACGTGACTTGGCCGTTTGATCAAAATGGATTATGGAAAATTATAATAATTATTATGAAGCTTCGCTCTTTTTACCGACTTCCATTAAGATTATTACTATGTTCGTCTGTATGTTCATCGATATTTTCGTCAATTGTAAACCTATTTAAAAAAAATTTTTTTGTTGTTTTTAAACTTTCGCGATTTGAACACATTATTATTTTATACTACGGGACTAATCGCGCACTAAAATTACGAGATAAATAAATACCTCCTCATCCCGACGTTTCGGCCGAGTTACATCGGCCGTGGTCACGGGTAGACTGAAATCTCGTAATTTTAGTGCGCGATTAGTCCCGTAGTATAAAATAATAATAAGATTTTTTTTAGTTCGAAAGAAATATACTTCCAAGGTGGTGGTTCCATTCAAATTTTATCTAAATCGGCCGATCCGTTTTCGATAAATCATCAATAATGTAATGTATATCACATCAATTCGTGCAAACTATTCGAATTCTGTACACGGTGGAAGTCCGTGTTCCGATTTTTTTGCTAAAAATAATAATAAGGATATAATCATTTTTTGGTTTAGGTACATGCACCAATAATAATAATACATAGGTATTGCTTGCCATAAAGCGCTATTCCCCAAGCTAGGCTTTCTGTCGACCTCCTCAAGGAAACTTATGTACTGAGTCTTCGTCCAGATGATTGAATAGTGACGCGAGGGCTCACTCGATTCTTTTTACTTCTTTGTTTGCGATTACGGCTGTTTAGGAAATGGGTACGGAGAGAAACTGAGTCGAAACTTACTTCTGTTGGTCATTTGTCGCGGTCACTGATGTTAGAGGGGCTTAATCAATGTCAGGCTGCGTTGTTCGACGAAATGAAAACATTGTTTCAAACGGGTTTCCTTTTATTGGATATCGAATAGTAATCGAGTAAGATTGCTTGTATTGGGTACTACAATACTCGTACCTACTAAGGTCAAAAGGCACTATAGTCTAGGTTTGACGTTTAACCTTTTCCAATTTGAATTTATGCTTGTTGAGGAATGGCTTTATTAACAGCATTGCTTTATTAAGTTTTAAGTACTTACGCATTTACTTATCGCATTTTTTCTTTCGCGGATTCTTTATTTTTGGATGGTGCTTTTAGTTTTTGTAATATTTATATGTACCTACGTACATACACACTTCCAAATAGTATTTTGTAAGCTACTAGTCTTATTGCGACGTTTTTGAACAATAAATAATAAATAAAGTGACATAAAACTTTTTTCAAATGTTTGCTATTTATCAACTAATTTGAGGATTAGGTATGATATGGATCACAGTGCCAGCAGCAGAGCTTTGTTTACATTTCCCATGCGGTACAAAAGTTCCGGATTACCGCTTTTAATATGGGGAGCGGTCGGTCGATCATCTCATTATTTCGATCCCCGTAGAAAACGACTCGATTTGTCACGTTGGTAGCTTTGATTCGATTTGCCCGACTTAAAAAGTTTTTTTTTGGCATAACAATAAAACAGCATTGATGTAAGCTGAACATTTTAGTTGTCTGCGGAGTTATATTATTGTAGCTCTACCTATCTGCTTAATTTGTTTATAATGTTTTAGCTAGCTTTTAATTTTTTCGTTAAAATTATAACAATAAATTGTACCTGTATAGATAGATTACCTGAAACTTTTCGGGCAAAAACCGCAATCCCAATTGTCAGACTAAATAAAAAAATCAAGACAGAACGTCGTGAACAGACAAGAGAGGCCGGTTTTTTATACATGTGGTGAGTGCGTCGGTGTTGCGCCGCGCGCCGCCATAGTTCGACTGACGATCCACGTAGTTTTCTTATAGGTACGTGTATGTGTGTGCAATTGTGTCTGTACACGGCGAGGCGTAGTTTTGCCGGCCTCACTTGTTTTGTTCACTACATTCTGTCTTGATTTTTTATTTGGTCTAAGTCTCAATTATGTAATTTGCTGACAGCGTGAATATACAGCGTTATTTCTAATCAATTAGCATCCTTTTAGGGGATCTGTGCATCAAACTGGTTTCCTAAACGGCCGAAGCGAAACTAACAACTTGGGTTCTGTGACTTTTGTCACACTCAAAAAAAATGTTGTTCCATAGAAAAATATCGTTCACCCGCGACAAAATGTATGGAACAGCTGATGTTTTTTTTGTTTTGACAAAAGTCGCAGATCAAAAGTTGTTAGTTTTGATGTACAGAATAAGCCTCTAAAAGGATGCTAATTGATTAGGAATAACCCTGTATAAAAGTAAAATAATGTAAATAGGCAGATACCAATAGCTGGTAGCTACTAGCTAGAGTAACACATTACTTTTGTACCTTCTCTACACAAACGTAGTGCTGGAGTTAAGGGCATAAAACTGAATTCAAATGACATAAATTATGATGTGAAGCCGTGGTGGTCTAGTGGTAGTGACACTCGACTTACAATCGTGATCGTGGTCGTGGGTTCAAATCCCGGTCCCGTACCAATGAGTTCTTTGGAATTTATGTACGGAATTTAACACCGCTGGCTTTTCGGTGAAGGAAAACATCGTGAGGCAACCTGCATATGTCAGTAGAAGAAATTCGATGGCGTATGTGAATCCACCAACCCGCACTGGGCCAGCGTGGTGGATATGGCCCAAACACCCTTCGTGGGTAGGCCTACATCCTGCAGTGGACTATTAAAAAAAGGTTGATACAGTACATACAGTATACAATACAGTAAATTATGATGTTTTGACGGCTATTGTTTGCTATTTTGTAACAATTTTAATGGATTAAGTATAATAAGTTCACGGTGGCTGCACTTCAATAAGTAGGTAAACGGTTTTTATTGACCGCAACGTAAGTTTTTGTTCGATAATTATATTTTTTGCTACACTTTTATTGTGATCCTAGGCCATGGAGCCTTATTCAATTGATGGATTGTTTTTGTGTTATATTTACGTAAGAATAATTTAGAGCAAATTAACCGTTACTTTTGTAATAAAATAGATACCTACGCAACAAGAATTTAGTTAACAAAAGATAAGGCAGATACATATTACCATTTGTGGCCACTGTTCCGGTTTTGGCCATTCCATGCCAAAATTATTGCATTAATAAATTAATAACAATGTAATACTTACCTTAAAATATCGTTTGTGTGAATGACAGTTTCAAAATTTATTTACATTAATACTATAATAATTATTTTAACATTAAAAATGTCCACATAATTATTACAATTTAAAGTGGCCAAAAATGTCACTGAGATGGCCAAAACCGATGCATCTACTATACTTTCTAAGCGTCTGGTCTTGCACTTTCAGTGATTTGAAGTGTATTTATGGTCCTTGATTTTTACTCTATTTATTAGTACTTAATTTGTATCATATAAATTATCGCTAGATTTGAAATCGGAGCAGATTAGAGTGAAAATATAATATATCCTACTTATCATTCCAGCCACAAAACATAAGTATTGTACAGTGGCGTAACTATAGGGTGGCAGGGCTGGCAAAATGCCACGGGCCCCCGACCCGAGTGGGCCCCAGCCTAAGAGGCCGCGAACTCATTATATAAAATCATGAAAAAAATCTAATGAAAAAAAAAACCTGAAAAATTTTCGCGCTCGCTGCGTTCGCGCTTCATTTAGCGAAACATTTTTCCGTTGCTCGCATCTCATCTCAACTTCAAATTTTGCCTTTAATAAAAATTCGCGTTTTCTGCGTTCACGCTGAAACTTGATTAAGTGTTTCTAATCTTTATCACAAAAATATCACACTCGCGGCGCTTACACATAAGTAAAAATATATTGTTTCCGTTGGTTTTCATATGGCTAAATTTAGCAACTAATTCTAAAAGTTGTATTCCTAAGTCTTTCGCTTGCTGCTTTAGGAAATAAAATTTGTTACATATTGAATTAAAACACACACAATACTATTAATCGTATTGGGTAATTGTAATTAAATACTTAAGTGGTTTATAAAAATTACAACGCCACAATTTTTGCTGGGAGGGGGCCCCATCTAAAGAATTTGCCGCGGGCCTCAGATGGTATGGTTACGCCACTGGTATTGTACTAGGTATGTCAATCATAAACGGTCTCTCCTAAGAGATCTGCTTTTTGGTGGACTTGAATTCCCTTGAATTTTGAATGAAACTTGAATTGGATCACCTATACACATTGTGTATAGGTGATCGAAGTATAGGACCGATCGTAAGCAGCCTGCATCTAGAGAATCCTTCTTCTAGCTTTTAAAATTTATGTTTTAATCTTCTAGATTTTCCTAAAAAAAATTAAGGCTATTGTTTTATAAATAATAGCTTTGGTTGGTTGCATCAAATCCTTAAAGTAACATGATTTAAAGTAATTTTATTCAATTTCAATTTATTTTGTACCAATATATTGTACCTACCTGCTTATATTCACTTATGTTGGGTCTAAGTTATCGGTTCAATATTAAATAAAATAGCACTTATCACGCTAAAGTTAATAACACCTAAACGTTTCCAAAGCTTATTATTTAGAAATCCGGCAAAGTCTCGAAGGCGGAAGCGTGTTGTCGAAATAATTCAAGCAAACAATATTCAAATAAGTTAAACTTCACTTCAGCGGGGTAATGTTCCGCATAACATTACCTACCTACGCCATTTTATTTTCTTTTTCGAAACCTTAAACATTGGTAAAGGTTTCAGGTTATTTACATTTCAATGTTAAAGCTAATTTGAGTTCTGTAGTTTTGTTCATTTATGTTATTTTTTGCTTTTTAGGTAAGTTTTTGGTGATTTTTAAGTAGTAGATAACTAGTTTATACTATTTAGATTGTCCTAAGGTAAAATATTTCTTAACTATTCTCAATCGATATTAGCACAAGACAGAAATGAGCGCTATGATCTTTTCGTTTATTTATTTATTCTGAATTCATTTATTTACTTTATTTACTTGGGTTACAAAGATGTTGCACAATGAAAGAAGTTCGCCATAATCCGCCTTTCGACACGCAAATCTCGGTGTAACAAGACATTGACTTAAAATTACCATTCCGCTCTATAAACTAACTATACTAAAAAAACATATTTTATGTGTAATTAAATATTTTTTTTAAATATTTTGGGCCAGAGACTGATATACTACATATACTTATTTTTGAATACATACTTATATAGATAGTAACTAAATAACACCCAGACACAGAGCAAACACTTATGTTCATCACATAAATATTTGCCATGGGTGGGGATCGAACCCACGCCTCTTTGACCCAGAAGTTAGGGTCACTAACCACTGAGCCACCGAGGCAGTCAAATTACCTTCTTGACCTTAGGAACTACTCTCATCATGATATTAATGAATCTCATCATGATATTAAAAATCAGAGTTTCGCGAATTCGCACGAATGCTTCAATCAATGTTTGAATCTGAAATAGCATTAGCTTTGTCTACTCATAAAAAACAGAAATGACTTACATAAGTGACACTTGAATAACTCTTTAAATGTCACAATTCAATTTTCTTCATAACTTCAAGGCATTTTCAAGGCGAAGCCTATTTTCCCAAGACGAGTGACGTCACTGTCACTCTAGTAAATCCATGACTGAAATACACCCAAAACTCCCCGTGTCAGAACACAAGCAGGCGCGCGTCACGTGACGCCGAATCGGTTCGCGTGAGAGCCTTAAGTCGTCATTAGCACACTCCGTAAACTGCCAAAAGGTGCCTCCTTAATTTATGCAAATACCAGTTTCGTTGTTTTCTTTGCTAAGACTCGCTAAGCGGTGGGAGGGTGTGGGGTGCTCGTTAAATTACTCGCCACTTTCATTTCATTTTGTGTACTGATATCTTAATAAAATGACGCCCTAATTTGAAACGTTATTTGGGATTTCAGTTATACAGTTTGTGAATAAAATTTCTAAAATTTGAAGTAGATTATATTATTTATTCAAGGTGTATTAGGTACCGTCGTTGTTAGCTTCAACAATATCTGTTGATTTTAATAACTATCTATTGGTTAGATATTGTATTATTTAATGTCTTTTAGTGCCAATATTTATCACCAGGTACTACTATACCGTAGCAATCTTAAAATTAAGATTCTATTATGTAAACCAACAATTTGATAATAACTTTAAACGAGACGAACTTTAAGAATAACTTTAATTTAGTCAGGAAGTGTATAATTTGATTCATGAGACCACCACGACAACGCTGACAAAAATGCTTTAGTTGACAAGAGTATTTTCTCTTTAAAGAAGATTTATTTGCAAATGTAGAGAATGCTGTTTGTAACATTTTAATGTACCACTAAGTAGGTAATTATTAACAAAATTTACGCGTTTTAAAGCAAAGAGACGTTATACTTATTGTTTTCGATCCTATTTTAAAGCATCTGTCTAGCAAAAAAAAAACGATTGAATATATAAACTATATCAAATAAAAACAGGATACATCCTAAGCAAATTCTCAAAGAACTAAGCGTGTCGAGTCAAATCTACAAAATATCAATATAGATTTTTGTCCTTAAGAAAAAAGTTAGGGCCCAGACTCCACTAAAGCGAAGCGGGGTGTTCAGTTCTGGGTAGAGGCGGTAGAGCTGAAGTTCATAAATAATATATAAATTAAAACCAAAGCTCCGCTGACCTCACTATTTCCTTCTGTTTCTTGCTAAGCGTATATAATATTTATATACTTAGACTATACTCGTGGAGTACAATACGCTACTCAACTACGTACATCTTCGCCTCGCTCCACTTTGATGGATTCTGGGTGTTTCAAATTGTCAACAAGAATCAAAGCGTTGATCTGACAGCGGCATCGATCAGCCAATTTAGCGTTGAATCGCCGAATCTTGGGACCTATTCTGCAAGACTAATCGTCAGTTTGGGGAGGCGTCATCAGTTCACGCCACAATGGGCTTCAACAATGGGCGAACGTCTCACAATAGTGTTCGGGCCAAACGGTCTACAATGCCCCGTTTACCCCACAACGCCGTCTACGAGACCGTATTCCGGATAGCTAAGGAACCGGTATAGTCAATAAATATTTTTTGATGTAGACCATTAACAACAAAATAACGGAAAGCCGCCCACCTCGGTCACGTAATGCGACATGACCTCCTGCCATCGAGCAAAGATAATTTCTCAAAGCCTCCTGCAGACTATTATGATAGGATAAATTCCGAGCAAGCGCAAGAGTGGAAGGCGGAAGATGTCGTGGCTTCGCAACATCCGGGAATGACTGTCGAAGAAGTTTTTGGGCTTGCCAGGAAAGCCTGCAAGAAAAATTTTGAAGAGCTGAGTGCCGACCTTGGAGTGGCACTAAAAGAAGAAGAGCATTAAGTTAATGAAATATATTTTTTTCAAAACACTTGATGTGTGCTGTGACTATCGTGACACAGTGACGTATCGCTACTGCTTCGAATTTTTGATGTTTCCAAAATAAATGTACTTATCAGGTCTGAGCATATGTTTTCAGTTGTGTTGTGAGTTATTAAAATAATATTAATAATCACACATTAAAGAAATACCGGTATTTTTGAATTGTAACGAGACACGTAAAATATAATCAAATGCATGAACATTCACGTATTTGATTATTGATTTCATAAAGGGTTTTTTAAAGGGTTTCTTCATAAGAGATTTGTAGCAAATATAAGAAATTTAATAAATTCTACTTAATTTATGTTTTATATTTCACTCTTGTTTTGCAACAAATAGATAATTTAAAATTGAGTGATATTGTACCGCTTTCCGTCCCTAAGCAGCCAAGTCTTCGGTTTAAATGGTCAGCCCTCAGTTGAAAAACTCCAAGGAAACAACCCGATAAGAGTGATTAATTGATTTAAGTTGAATTCAATGAAAGCCGCGTCGGAAACGCTGAGCCAATTTTTCTCGACTTTCAGATAAGCCAGTCTTAAATCTTTTAAGGTGATTATTTTTATTTATGCCATTTAGCGCTGCTTTGCTGCCAGCATGCTGGGCACGCTGCCAACTGGCAGTGGGCTTGAGCATTTGGATTATCTTTAGACCTTCAAGGGTCTGTGGATGATCCAATTGTTTTTTATGTTGTAGTAGTGTAGGTAGTTTTAGCGTATAAAGTAGTATTGTATTATGTTGTAGTTTATGGGTAAGTTTAAGTAAGTTTATTTGCCGTAAGAAAGGACTATTAGGAAACAGTTTTTAAATGTTGTGTTTTACCTTGGTTTGAATACAACATTTTAAATCAATTTTAAACGATATTTCTTACAGAACGTAATAGTGCGCTGTTCAAGTTTAGTACTGGTATAATGCAAATTTTAATAAACGACCAAATGTTAAGATTTCTTTTATTATACTCGTACTTTCAATATAACACTTCTATGAAACGGAACGTTATATCACAGTTCTATTCAAGGTGCAAAAGGGGATATCAAGCAGACTTGAATAGACGCATTATACCCAACACTATGAGCCACAGCGCAGTGATTAAAAGACATTTCGAACATAAAAGGATGAAAACTGGTTCTTGATATATTTCCAGAAAACAATCTTTTGAATAGTCTCGCTGGCTGGAATAGCTGTATGACATTGATTAAAATTATTCAGCAGACAGTGTATTCATACTACAACATTCTGCAATGATGACCTGACCTCGTAACTAGTGGGCACCTAAATAAGACCCGAGTCAAGTCGTAGCATAAAAGTCTTTTCATAATCACTTCGTAGACGTAGAGCTCCAAACAAACGATCTACAAAAGCGTTTTGAAAATGCGTAAAAGCTTTGATTTGTGAGCGAAGTCTCGAGTTACTCGGCAATAAATTAAACGCGTATAGAAATGAATGCGTCAATATAAGCCGCCCTAACTCGTACGGATCGCAACACTGCCGGCTAGGGATGTACCATTTGATTTATCGACTTGTCGACGGATAGTGAATATTATCGGCGTACTGGTTGTTCATTGTCATGTTTGGCATGTAAGTACGATGTTCATTCATTGTAATTGATAAATATAGTGGTATTTATACGTTACGTGTTTTTTTATCATACTGTTTAAAAATATGTTTGGCTAATTTGCAGATTGCAGAAGTATTTATCGTTAGTCCAATTATTTTGTTGGCAGAGATGCATAGCATGAACAACATGTCATTCTACCTGGTAGACAATTCGTCATCTAAATCTACATTCACGTCAGTGACATTATGCAGTAATAAGATTAATTTCAAATAAAAGAAGGTTCATTAAAATGTAAGTATAGTTTATTTATGTTAATTATCTAACATACTATCTACTTACGTTATTTTTATTTGTAGGTAAGCAGAAGAAACTTGTAATATGGGCACATGTTTTTATTTATTTTAGGTTAGCAGTACAATATGTCTGGTTCAATAGTATGAGTATTAGGTTTTTCGTATATAAAGTTTTCTTTTCGAAAAAAAGATAATTATCTGTCAATATAAGCATATTTTTTTCCGAAACTTTTTTAAACATTTTTCTATGTATGTAGGTATATATAAAGAATTGTTGTAGATGTGGTCTCATTTGATGCAACTTACACAAATAATATAACTATTTTTGTTTTCATCGAAATATTTCCCTCATTAAGACAAATTAATAGGCAAGCATTGGCTACATATCAGCCCGAGCTGTAATTACAAGGGCAACAATCAACACTCAAACTTACACGGCCTTTGTACCACGTAATTAACAGTACCAAGAAAATGCCTACTAATTAACTAGCTTATGGATTGCAGAGTCAAGTACTGCTATAGAAATGTTTTACCCTTAAGAACCATGTCACAAATCACGTCATTTTCCTGGAACGTATGTTAAAAGAATTCGAAGAATAATATACTGTGACATAGTCCTTTTACAAGTGCTTATTATCGAAGTACATGTTATTTTAGGTAGCTCCGACTAACGATCTCACAGGCACGGCTATATTATTCTGTAACTCATTTTAATGAACATGCCTTTTAGTATTTATTGTTATTAAGTATTTTTATTGCAAAACAGGTAACTGTACACAAGGTTTGAACTTAATTAACTGAGTTAACATACTTGTGGTGGGATTCTTAAAGCCAAGTAAATTCAGTGAAAATATATGAGTTAATACAGAAAAAAATAATTATAATACGTGAGTTGAAGCTATTTACTAGAGTCTATGTTCATGATGTAACTGCCTTAAACTTATATGCGACTCAAGTGATCTAGAAATTAGTGGTTGAATTTTGGAACTTTATCGATATTTTTTTGACACATTGGCAACCCTTTTGTGGGGTTCGTTGTGAATGGGTCCAAATTGGAATAAAACGTAAGGCGTTCGCCCCGATTTGTTTATTACACAAATTGACTGTATTCAGGGCAAGCGGCAGACAAGTTAGTCCTATAGGAGCACTGTAGAGTCGAGTATTTACACGTACGTATAAGTACTAAAATGAAATTTATTATGACAAAATTGCTTTTAAGTACCAATTTCTAGATGAATAAACAAATTAAGATAAAGGTTAAAAGATACAAACTCCTTATTTTGTTTCTACCAAAAAAAAAAAGATAGTTCCGAAAAAAAAGATCCTTCAAAAGATAGTTATCTTTTGAAGGATCTTTTAATAACCGTCAGATTGCTTGATTTTTGTTTCATTATTAAGAAAAGGAAATAATAGTAGGCGCAAGATTGAATGCATTATTATCACTGTGTCTAAAATGCTAAAAGTGTTAATTTCTTAATCCATCTCGAAATATATTCATTTAGGTACATAAATAGGTTTTATTTTTAAAATTGAATGAAAATAAAGCAAACGGAATTTATAATAAGATCTATAATTATTATTGCAAAAAATAGCATGACCGACTTCACCCGTGTACAGAATCATTACATAGTACAAAACAAAGTCGCTTTCCGTTGTCTGTCCCCATGTATGCTTATATCTTTAAAACTACGCAACAGATTTTGATGCAGTTTGTTTCAATAGATAGAGTAATTCAACAAAAATGTTTATATGTATAATACACCTGTGCGAAGCCGGGGCGCATCGCTAGAACGCAAATATTATGCACGGATTGATGTAACATTTTTCACATTATTGTTGATTTATCAAAAATGGCTCAGCCAATTTCGATAAAATTTAAATGGGACCAATTTCGAAATATACTCTTTTCAATAAAAAAAGAATTATTGAAATCGAACTACTATGAAAAAAGTTATGCGTGGTTATAGATAAAAAAAAATATATATACGCGTCGAATTGTATACCTCCGATGGTTTGTCGGTCAAAAATCATGTGCAATACGACAAGATATCGGTGCAATGCGCAAGGTCTTGAACGAGTTTTCAGATACAAAAAGAGTAACACAAAAGTGCATCCCTAAAAATTAATTCAAGTCTACCTACCTGCCGATTGTAATAGAAATTATATTTACTTTATGCCCCACTTGAAAGAATAATTAAAAACTATTATGGTATACGCCATCAATCATTCTTTATTGCACCCTTTTTACTTGCAGTAATTGATTCAATACAGAGCGCCACCATAAAAATTATAACAAGCCTATCTGAGACAGTAACCTTAAGTAGGGCTGAATAACCGGTTTACGTTTAGCCAGCTTGCAGGGTTGTAATTATACAATTGGATTTATTACTTACTCTAGCAATTCACCTCGGCTTCGCTTCATTTCATTCATTTATTTCGAATAAAAGATGTCTTAAAACTTTTTTAAAATAATGCCTTTATTAACTACAATAAAATACAGCACTATTTACAAAGGCTAATACAACATAAACTACTAAGCTACATAAAAGCAATTGGATCATCCACATACCCTTGAAGATCTAAAGATAATCCAAATGCTAAAACTTTTAATGCTTTTGTTCTATTTACTAGACATATCAAAAGATAACCAATAATTTATTTTACTTTAATAACAATACAGGTTTTTAATGAAATTGTAAAATAAAAGTGTTAATTCACCGAAAGTTTCAATTTTGTGTATTTTAAATAAATAAATATTAGGGGAAATCTTACACACGGTCTCGGACCCAAAACTAAGCAAAGCTTGTGATATGGCTGCCAGAGACTGATATACAATAAATAAATATATTTTAAATACATACCAACATAGATATAATACCTAAATAACACCCAGACACGGAGCAAACACCTATGCTCATCACATAAAATGCTTGCCCTGGGAGGGAATCGAACCCACGCCACTTTGATTCAGGAGTCAGGGTCACTGCGCCACCAGGGCATTCTAATATTAGATCATTTACGGGAACGAATTAGGTATCTATCAAAAAAGTTTGCCTATATACCATTACCTATGTATCATATGAAAATATTTCAGTGTATCAATTGAAATTTTATAGCAAGAAACAGATAATTGAGATAACACAAAACATAGAAATGAAAGTTTGTGACAATAGGTTGTGCTTTACAAGACATGAAATAATATATTCTTTAAAACAATGTCTTTAATTCCGTACCTTTGTTTGTAATGTTGGTTTTAATTTATTTGCAAAAAATCTCGGATGCCCCTATGTTCAAAGCTGCTACGGTGACCAAGGGCTGCACAATGCAATAGATGAGGTGTCACCAACTAGTTTTATCAATGATGAATTGGCTCGCAACCCTTGCTATTCCATTGCAACATCATAACATCCAGCAAATTTACTAGAAATGAAGTCGGATTTGAATTTAGCTTAGCAACATTTATTTTGTGTAAAAGCTTGCAAATATTTGGTTAGAGATATTAAAAACGAATTCCTACAAGGTTAGAGTTTTAAAATTCTGCTAATTACAATCATCATAACTCTAATTTAGGCCTAAACGCAGCGCCGCAGAAAATCTGCCCACTTACATTAAACGTGTTCCTAAACGCAAAAGGCGGTAAGCGCCTAAAGCGTTGGCGTTGTGCGAAAAGCTCCACAAGCACAGCTTTTGTATGGAAAAGGAAGGGCATCTCACTCCCCCTAGAGCCGCGGCCTCCTCCCGCTCAAGTCGCGCATTCGCTCACCGGCGCCCGTACTGAGCGCACGTACCCGTATCTCGAATCCGGCGTTCCGCACGCGATCGCGAAAAACTTTTCAGTGTTAACAAAAACATTTCAGAAAATTTCCTCAAAAAATGTACAAACATTTCCAGTGTTGTGTTATTTTTTCTGTGTAAAGAGGACTAATCGTCGTCGAGAGTGTTTTGAAGAGGGTAATTACGAGTTGCTAGGCTAATTGGTGGGGCCGGCGTTTCATGAAGGTGAGTCGACTTTTATTTCCGTTCGACAATCCCTCTAATTGCGTCAATTAGTGTATTGCGGTGACAGCTCCAGAGAGGCTTTAATGATCTTCAACGTTATTTGAAAAACTGTTCAGCGATTCTAGAAGCAACAGTTCATTCTTTTTAATGAGACAATTTATTGTGACGTTTTTGAAAAGCCGGTATTCGGTCCTAGCTCACGTGTATGTATTTAGAATACTTTTTGCTCATTACTGGTGACTTTTGACCCAATTAAGATGTTTTTAATCTTAATTAACAAAAAGCATTTCTGATAAGAATTGTAAATAATGAGCGAAGATATTATGCCTATGCAAAAAAGTTTTCAATAACAATTTTGATAAAATGTACAATAACATTTTTTTTCAAAAACTTAACAGTCGACCTTTTTTAGATACCTACTTATTAACTTTTAAACACTAAAATTATTTACTCAAGAAAATTTTCTTGTAATATTTGCAATAGCTACCTATTATAAAATATTACAAGAAACCATAAATATCACTCCTTACTATAAAAGACAATAAATATATGCAATGAATGACTAATAATCCGAAACAAATTCAAACACATTTATATATATGAAATTAAATTATATTTTGTCACATTATATTTTACAAGCATTTAATATATTATAATAAATAACCATGTTGACATTATTAATATTTTATTGAACTTTGTGTTCCATTACAATAACAGGAGCCTTATTATTTTTATAATGCATAAATTGTATTAAAATTAAATCAATATATATTTATTTGTTTATATTACTAGGTTTTTATAAAGTTGTTTCATGAGCTCCTCTGGCAGTCACGTTTTAAAAAAATCGGTGTCAAAAATTTACTTGAATGGTAAGTTATCATTTCCAAATTTTACAAATTTACTATTACGCTGGCTTTTGGCAGGATACATAGAACATTATTAGTAATAAAAAGAGATCCAACAGAGAGAAAGTTAGCATATCAAAATTGGTCCAGCTGTTTACCCTGTAAGAAATTGTATAAAGCTACAGACATAATAAAAAATACCGACAATCATAGTGACGCTCCACGCCGACAACAGATTTTTGTGAATTGAGGTAAGAATCACTTCAGTTATCAATCGGTCCATACATTTATTGGGAGCAAGATGTTCAAAGATAGACAGACAGGCACACAAATAACGCATAACAGATATTTATATACACACAGATATACACACAAATATCTATCCACCCACGCTAAACCTAATCGCGACCCCTCTAGGGTTTAACTAGCCGCGATTCACAAATTACAACTTAGTTTTTCAGCTGTACCCTTTCTTAATATATTTTAAATTATTAAATTAAATTAAACCTAATTAAATTATAAATAACAACTGTCACCTGCACCATACTACAGCTCATTAGGTATAGTCTAGGACAATAGATAAGAACACTCTTTTTTGTTGTCAGTTGTTTAAAATTACTCAACTATTTTAGGACGTTTACCCACGAGGTGGATAGATATCCTTATCAAGACCGCAGGATTGCGTTGGATATAAGCCGCTTCTGCCCGGCCTTATTGGAGATATACAGGGTTATCTCTAAACAATTAGCATCCTTTTAGGGGCTTATTTTGTACATCAAAACTAACAACTTTTGCTCTACGACTTTTGTCAAAATTAAAAAGAAAAATATCGTTCACAGCTGTTATTCTGTACAACAAAACTAACTATTTTTGCTCTACGAATTTTGTCAAAATTAAAAAAAAAAACTTTCATTGAAAAATATCGTTCACTCGCGACAAAATGTATGGAACAGCTGTTTTTTTTTTGTTTTGACAAAAGTTGCAGAACAATAGTTGTTAGTTTTGATGTACAGAATAAGCCCTTAAAACGATGCTAATTGATTACACATAACCCTGTATAAGAAGGGAGGCGTATGTTCAGCAGCGGATGTTCTATGGCCGATGGTTGGATGGGTATTTTGACGATTGCTACATCAGTGTGCCACAAAATTCTGACAATGTTTTGTAATGTAGAGCAGGAGCACATATTGTGAAGAAGTTGTCCCCGAGCTGCACTAGCTTTAACCCGTGTTGGCAAAAACCAAAATGTAATAATAATAATTTGCAGATTGGCAAATATAAGTATTCATCAAAGAACTCCAAGCATTTCATTTCATCCCCGCTAGCCAGATGAACACGACGGAAGATTTGGAGGTACACAATAAGTCAGCTGGATGACGTCATATCTTAACCCCTACAATAAACCACACTATATTTTTTTTTACAAAAACTAACAAACTGAACTTAGTAAAAAAACTAGTGTTATGAAAGAATCACAACAATGGAATTGTAAGGAGATGTTTTCAATTCTCTGTTCTAAACATCATCTTGGCATTTTTTGATGGTTCTAAACCATTGAGTTGTAAAATTCTAAATTCTTACATTAAAATATTTTATACTGAAGTCTTTCTTCGCAACACATTTTACGTATGAAAGGCAATTAGGTTACCGCAAATAATTATAGACTAATGGTAGCCTGCGCTAAGATTTGTACTCCATTTAAAAATAAACTACTAAAGGGCGAGTAGTTGTTTTAAAGCCAATTATACTACCAGCCGTATCATGTTTGTTCGCTAATTAGCCGGCTTCATTAAAACTAAATAAGTACAGATAGTTTGAAATATAATAAGAGGTTATGTAAAAAAACTGGTCAATTGTGAGTTGGACTCGCACGTGAAGGGTTCTGTACGACTGTACAATTTTTAACCGTGAAACGACGTCGTACGACATCTTGTCTTACAAGGCAGCGCGCACGAAATAAAACATGTTTCTTGTGTATTTGAAATGGTTTAATTTTTTTTTGTAAAATATTAAACAAATCACCTTTTTTGTTGTTTGTGTGTGTCATTCTCTGGGCTAGAAATCCACAAAATAAATAAATATTCTGATAAAAAATTGAATTTAGTGTCACTAGTAGATAACAATTGTTGGAGGAAACTGATATTGATTATTATTTTATTACGACTATGTATATTAAGCAATAGACTCTATAGTTTATACTAGGTATATAACGTTTTAGGGTTTACCTGTATTCTGGTTTAAAATATTTCCTAGCTAAACGTAATAACAGATTTCGGATTTTGTTATGTCGTCAGTCGCGCGAACCACTGTAGCCGTTTTTTGGATCACCCTTTGGTTACGGAACCCTAAAAAGCGCAGATCTAAGGAAAACGTGGATCTAAAAATATTAGTAATTTATCTTGCGTGATACTTAACTGATTTTGTAATTTCCATCTTTTAATAATTAGCATTAAATATACTATATTTGGAATGTTCTAGAAGTAGAAGTAAAATCTACCTCATTTTGTTCAATATGCCTAAGTAGATATCTATTGTAATAATGACAAGGAAGAGTTGCATGATTTTAACTGTTATAAAAATTACTTACACCTGTAAATGTATTATACATAATTTTACAGGATTATAGATCTAGGTTAGAAAGTAATTGATAGGTATTGATTAAGTAGATGTTAAAAGTAATAAAATGTATCTGGATTTTAATCCTGAATAATTATAACCTTAATTAATTTTTAAGATCTTTTTATATAAATTCAATCATAAGGTTTTGTATATTTTTTTTATATTGCTATTATTAAGGTCTTGGCATACATATCGTTCTGACACGTCATTAGGGTTGGCATGTTTATAATAAAACATCGTTTTTTATTAGGTGTTTGAAAAAATTGTTTCAAACATATTTAAAACGTTATAAAAACAGGGTTTAAAACAAATTTTAATTGCAAAAATAAATGAATACTTTTTATTATTTTTTCCTTATTTCTTTTATTTAATCAACTTTAAACAGTTTTTTATAAAATAATTGAAGTGGTTTTTTAACTTTATATTTAAACATATACAATTTTTAATACTTAAAATCCTTAATCAATCAAGCAATAGTTAACAATTTTTAAAATAAAACGACCAAGTACAAATCACTATCATATTTGTTCGTTAATAAGCATCTTCATTGTAGTATTTTCTTGAAATGAAATGAAATTATATTTATTTCACCAAAAATAGAGTACAATTAGGGTGTTCATTTTGTAGGATTAGTCCAATCATTTTGCCATTCCTTGCCATGTGAAATATACGACAATGTCATAATAATGAAGGGAGGATTTCTTGAGGGATCGATATGAAATTGTTCCCATATTGGATGCTTTTTACGCCCTGGACTTTTATTATTTCGAATGAGGTAGAGGGAGGTGTTATCTTTATCTATCACACAACCGTTGATAACAACTGTCGAAAGTGAAATGAAAAATCAGAAAGTCCCCCGGGCGGAGAACTCCCAGAACTTCCCCGTAATTCGTGATTATTTAATATATATGTTTTGGGTATTCCCCTTATTTTAAGAGAAGTTTAGGTGATTTCCCTGTAAAAAAGGATTGTCGGAAAATACAGGATGTATTTAATTACGATAAATTTTTGTCATGCAGTTTTTAAAACAGTATAAAAGTGAATTATATCAGGCTTAATGAATTAAATATGTATGATAACTAACTTAGGAAAATAAAAAACAAAAAAAAAACACCTGTTCAAAACATTTTGAACTGTTTGTTTTATAAAATGTAAATAAATCTTCTTTGCTAAGCAGTAAGCGTAGCGTCGCTCTACCGCTCTACCTTAGTTGCGCTATGTTGGAGTTACAATAGCTTATTATTTCTTTATTTATGTTAGAGCTTTAGGGTCAGTTTCCAGAATAAGTTCCAAAAGTGAACCCAATGTGAAATGTTTTATAGTTTTTAAAGAAAAAATAGACATCTATTTTAAATTAGTCATTACTTTACGAAATATTAAATTAATTCGATAGGATGTGCTTCATCTACAAGCGTGACAAAATAAGATGATATTAAACTTGAATGTGTGCCACTACCTTTATTACCTGTAGATATTTTTTAAATTAGGATTTTAAATTGTTTTCTAAGCAACAACGAACATTCACTCAAATATAAATAAATCACCTGCCGAATCCAATTATGCTGAAACCAGTCAACGTACCTATTAATACATTGTACCAATTACTTTGTTTATTGGTAAGTTGATTGTATCTGTAGGTAGGTACAAGCAAGAATTTGCGTCTAATAATGAGCATAGCCAATTAAGTCGGCGTTTTTTGTATCTAAAAAGACACCAGAAACTTGGCTTGTCCCAAAAGCCAATTAGAATCCCGTATCCGGCGTGTTTATTCACTAATTAGCAAGTGGTTCATTAAAGCTACATCACTACTACGGCAATGGTTCATTCGTTTTAATTATGAACATTGCTTCTTCTGTTTTCTAATTAACGAAGCAAATGATGTAGTACGTTGGCATCGAACATCTTGACAATGTAGGAGCTATTTATGTTGACAAAGATTTTAACGAGATTTGGTGTCGTCGCGTGTTAGGCGGGCTGGTCGAACTGACCATTCTGGTCGACTGAAAGATTAATTTTTTACATACTTTTTATACTTTTTATTTTTATATATTTAACTGAAATTTAAATTAGACCTATTGTAGTAAAAATAAAATATAGATAAGTAACATAAGTAAGTAAATTGACATAAATTGTCGTTGTTATAGGAGAAGACGCTGGTTCCCGTAGTACAGCCCCTGGCTAGTTCGAGAATCAGAGGCTTCAATAATTTTCATGTAGGTACCTTATTTATGTCAATAAAACTTTTTGATTGATTGATTGATTGATATATTATTTGAGATTTGCTGAAATATGTAGTTATTAGGTCGGTACAATAAGTCTGGTTCCTCCTTTCATTTATATCATCCTTTGATTATCAAAATTCAGTCCACAACATGTCAAAAAGTAAAAATTGAACTAAGTTTTAATTTTAGGATTTAATTTTCACTGAGAATAATTTAAATCTGCTTCAGAAAACATTTGCCGAAGTCATTAATTGAATTTTTAAAATTTACAACTGTATGGAAGTAAAAAAGTAGATTTTAGAAAATTTAATCTTTTTTCCTCTTACTATTTAATTTATTTTGTTACAAACTCAGACTAAATAAAAAACTAAAGACAGAATGTTATGAACAAACAAGTGAAGCCGACCAAAACTACGCCTCGCCGTGTACAGACAATTACACACACATCGGCGTACAAGGAAACTACGCATTGACTTGTCAGTCAACAAACTATGGCGGCGCAACAGCGACGCACTCACACATGTATAAAAAACCGGCTTCACTTGACTGTTCAACGACGTTCCCTCTTGGTTTTTTATTTGCTCTGAGGTTACAACCAGATTGGATTTGATGATGGACTGTCACCTTTAGAGTTACATCTAGTTTGATTCGCGTGGTTGACACAATATATATATATGTTATGTTTTATATATATTACGTCATTTATAAAGCATAATTAAAATTACTAATTAATGACACCGCCGATATTATTAAGTGACGGGCATCACAACAAAGAGTCTCATATCGTATTCACACACCAATCGGGAAATTATATTTTAGCACAATGGCATAGTGCATTCTCATTAATTAAGTTTGACTAATTAATGGCAGGCTTTAGTGAGGGCGTTACACGAATTAATCAGTTGATTGGCGCGCCCGCAAAAGCTTCCACTCAATAATATTAGGATCCACGAGATGGTAATTATAATAAGTAGATGGGTAGTAATTAAAGTAGTAAAATCATATACACAATACTTGAATACTTTTAAGTCTATTGTGAAGTGCGAACTTGGACATACAAAAACAATACGCTTTTATCTACCTATTTATAATTACCTGATCTGAGTGATTTTTTTTCATATAATCAGCACTTCAATCGCTAGGCTTAAACGTCTTAGTTTATACAGTTTTTTAAATGACTTTAAAGTTAAAAGCCGCTAAAATGCCATATTTTTACGCAAAACTTGGCTGAAAAGTATACAGAAACTAAAAACTTTTCTAAAAAAGACCCATGAGTGTGCATTATTTCTTACTCAAGCGATTGACACCAAAAACATAACAATTTCGTTACAATTTAACGGATGAAAAGAGTTTCTCTCGGAACGTAAATTTTATCACAAATGTATTTAATTATTTCTCGATGTTCGACAGAAAACGCAAAAACAGTGGTTCACAATCCTCTTAAAATTAAGAATTAGACTTGATCTATTCATTTTTTTCTCAATCAAGCAAGAGTCTTTATCGGGTAAACGTAGTGACGATGGTTTTTCGCAATGCATCCCGTTTACTTGAATTGTCGGCGGAAACTGTAGAGAACAAAGTGGAACGCGAATACCGTCGCCGAAGTCATCCAAACTATTGAATCCATTAAAGGTATCGTCTCGTCTCTTTGCTTCATTTTCATACAAAAACCTTAGTAAATTTTACTTTTGACAATCGTGTCTATTCACAGAGTTCGTTTCTCAAATTCGCATAAACCTCATGATTATGTCCATTGTTTATGTCAATCACATGCGTTTTCGGATTGAAGTCAAGTCCTCGGATATCTTGAAAACGCTCAATGATCAATGAGTCTTTGAACCTATTCTGAAGTGTTCTAGACCTCCTCTAACTCTCAAGATACCTATTTTTAATAGGCATGACGATTGGGTAAAAAAATCAATAATTCCGTGAGTTAGATTATCAAAAAATATCAGACATGTATTTTTTTATGTCAATCAAACAACAAATGACAAACATAAACCTTGTCAAAGTTCAGTAGTTAATAATTATTTATGGGTCGTGAATTCACTTCTCTTACAGGAGTCCACACATTTGTATGGCACTTGTGACGTCACGCGGTACTTTGACGGGCTATATCTTCGTAAATTTTTGTTTAAATGACCGACGAAAAAATATGTGCCTAATATTTTTTGATGGTCTATCTGACGGAATTATTATATTTTTTAGTCATCATGCCTATTACCCATGGAGGAGACTGGAGAGCGCGTGGACCCCGTTTTTGTTGAAACAATAGGTCACCGATTTTAAGCGGGGGGAGAGGTAAGCTCCGCTGGCTGTAATTGGCTGACGCCAAAATGACGCCATGACAACATTTCTTGTAGTGGTGCCAAAATGTTACTAGCAAAATATCGATATCGATATTTTTGACTTGGTTCTACTTTGAATAAAATATCGTATCGCAACAACACATCTTTTTAACTATTGACACGATACTGGATCAAATATCGTATCGAAACCACACAATCGTATCGTCTCAACAAAGAGCGGCTTTAGAAAATATTATTTCTGGGTACTATGCCACTTACAGGTTGGCCGACGTAAATACGTATTATTTATGTACCTAAAACGATAAACTTTGATGGTATAAAAGATAATATGTTCTATTTTTTAAAATACGATGCCGGATCGATCTAAAATATCGTATCGAAACAAGCGGATCGATACCTGGATCTATACACTGCGATGTGATCCATTGTAATCCAAAGTATCGATACAACGCACCTGGATCGAGCATCCATAGTCGGTTGTCAACTAAAGCGCCTATTTATGGTGAGCGAGGCCGCCCCGCCCACTTTCTCCACTGGTTAATATGCTCATTGCTATTACCGTATCATATGAAAGTTGATTGCAAATAAAATGCAAGCCTGCATTCGATCACTAACTATCAATATTAAGTATGATCCTATCCAATAAGAACTCACAGTGCTGTTTCAGTGGGTACCTATGCTGTAAACATGTAATATTATTTATTATTGTAAACTGAATAAATCTTTGACTGTTTACGTTGTTTTTGTATAATAAACACGTGTAACACAGTTTTCTTGATATGGTAAAATGGCAATTTGCAGTTGTTTTTGTATTTTAAGTTGAGGAAGTCGTGTAGAGCCAATATTTAAATTAGAGCCCAACTATATGCGGCGTCGACACATGTTAATTTGAAATACGGGTCTTTTAGGCCAATTTCACACAGAACAACGACAAGGTATCTTAAACTGCTGCGCAATTCAGTTAAATATGAGATGAAACTGAACTATCTTATCCGTTTTTCAGTTGTGAAGGTGTTTAAACATCACATGTCGTTAATCATCTTTTGATCTTTTTCTGTTGCTTTCAACTTTTACCATGGAAGTAATCCCAAAATCTTAAAATAAAATCAGATTTTGCTTACATTTTCTTGAGTCGAACTTTTTGTATGGAACTCTAACAGCTAATTACGTGATTTTGGGGATGGTCCCATGGTAAAAGTGGTTTTTAATGACAAGTACATTTATACTTCTGAGCTAGATAGATCTTTACAAAGCAACCGCCTATATTTCTATGAGAGGGACCGTGTTTAATCCTATGCCTAAAGTTATTACGGTGCGCGTTTTTCCAGTAGTTACTATTTCTCTTTTATCTTTCCAAAAAGTGTTTTGTTCCCCGTGTGAGATTGGTCTTATTTGCTTTTAATTTTCGAATGTCGTATTAAAAATACAATAAAGTGACATGTGAGCACAGGGCCGTTATTAGAGGCGCGGCCGCGGGCTAATTGGCCCGCAGCCTCTCGGTGCTGCGATTCCTACTACAAACAAATTAGTGGAGAAACGGATGTCAGAATAGGGCTGTAATAGTCATGATTTCACGCTTATTCTTATGTTAAAAATTATTAATTCTACTAATATTATAAACGTGAAAGTTTATGAGGATGGATGGATGGATTTTTGTTACGCTTTCACGCAAAAACTACTGAACGGATTGAGATGAAACTTTGCAATAATATAGCTTATATATCAGAATAACACATAGGCTAAAAATTATAATGATATATTGCGTATGCGGACGAAGCCGCGGGTAAAAACTGGTATAATAAATACATTTATACTTCTGAAAGTCTCTGCTCTCCAATATATATAAGCTGTATATTTCTATGAAAGATACTGTGTTTGAACCCACGACGCACGTTTGTACGGCGCACGTTTTTGCACCAGTTCTTCTCTAATTTCCGTTTTTATTTTTTCACATTGGTAATAAAAAATTGCCCCGTGTGAGATTGGTCTTATTTGCTTTTAATTTTCGAATGTCGTATTAAAAATATAATAAAGTGACATGTGAGCACAGGGCCGTCATTAGAGCGCGGGCGCGGGCTAATTGGCCCGCAGCCTCTCGGCGCTGCGCTTCCTACTACAAACAAATTAGTGGAGAAACGGATGTAGGGATAGGGCTGCAATACTCTATTTTTAAACGGCTTTAAAAAAGGAGTTTACCAGTTCGTCTGTATGTTTTTAATGTATGTTACGCGATTACTGCGCCAATTAATACTAACCTAACAAACGAACGAACGATATTAAACCGAATTTGATGATTCTCTTTTTGTTTGGTAGATCACACTTCATAGGATTCAACTTTATCGAAATCGGCTGAGCTGTTTTTGAATAATTAACAATAATCAAAATAGTATACAACTGATTCGAACTATTTGAATTTTGTACACGATAAAAGTAAATAAATTATTAGGCCAAAAATTCTATTACATTTAGCTAAAAAAATTGAAATTTTTTGTGATAAACCACCAAACCATATTAAACATAAACAAAGAAGTAGTATTTCTATAACATAATTTGATAAAAACTTTCTTCAGTATCTTGCAGATGTGACCGTGAAACCGCTTTAGATATGATTAATATTAGGTCTATGTGGGTATGGGTAATATTTATCTCAAAATCAAAATCAAACCCTGCGTCCAGGACTGATTCAAGACTAAGCAATGTACTCTAATCTATGTTCTTGCGTGATCTTTAGGTAAAAAAAAAAAACACAAAAAACTTTCATCAAAAATATTCGAGAGATTATAAAAAGCCACTCTAGTACTACGCTACGCTTAAATCTTACAAATTACAAAAAATCTTCTCTAATAACCGTTTAAAAGCATTAAATTCCAATATGGCGTGTTTTTCATCCGTCCGAGTGGTATCGATCACCAAATTACTCTTTAATTGATAACCGTCCCGATACTAATCCAATTAATTCCGGACGTCATCGGATATGCTTCGGATATTGTAAACTGAAAACGCCGAAATAAAAAAATATATTGGAATCTGTATCGCTCACCGAAATGGCTTAAGGCGATCTTACATAGGTGACTGCAAGCTATAGACCGCAGACTGCAGTTGTTCCGATGTAAAGTGGAAAGAACGGATAATGTGTTGATTGATGTTATTTGTTTCTAGTCTAGATGGAGCGTTCTTAGCACTGTCCAAAGAAAATCTGAAGTCTTTTTATGTGAACTGTCCTTACAAAGCAAATTAGATACATTTGATATCTTACTTCTCAATCATGTAACGGAATGTTCCGTTTTTTAAAGGAGTTGGTAAACTTTTTATATGGGAGGCGGTCCTTGAAAACCGGCAGCGATACAGCTGTATTAATGTTTAGTACCATATTTAAGAATATTATTTCACGCAAAAACATATTTTTGTGTATCGCCGTTTTATTATATATCTCTTTTTTATTTCACTAAGTAGAAAATATTTAGATTGAACTGGTAATACTAAGAGGAGGTCTACGTAGTCTACGTATCAGACAGGAATCTTCAAACAACCAATAGCGGGCTGGTATTTTAGAGTTTGACATTTATTTATTTTTTAAAACATGGCGACCAGCCCTCTATTGGTTGTTCAATATTGACAATGTCATTTCCTTTTGCTGTTTCATAATGTCACTGTCAGGTTTTTTTTACAATTTAGGCTTAATGAAGTTATTTGGTGTAGCACATAGTTCATTTTTCTAATGTTTTTAGAATCCATTTAAAAATTAAATGGCGATGAAAAAAAATCTAAAAAAGATGTGTTTGGAAAGATAATTATAAAAGCTTTCTATTGGTATATATTTTGTTTCTGCAAGATTTCAAAAACCGCATCTTTTCCATATCCTTTTACTCTCGATTATTTTACCAACTACATGTCAATTTATTTCTCAAGTCACCTCGAATCGTTGCGTTAGAAGTAATCGATATATTTATCGAATCGCCGCGTAAGACGTTTGTTGCTCGTGGTCTTACCAGATGTACTACTAGTAGGACCACGGTCAAGATTTTTTTCCCGTGGTTCTGTCAAGCACTCTACTAGGACTACGGTAAAAAATTTCGTGCCCGTGGTCCTACTAATATTGCAGTGACATATTTTCAGGGTTTTAGCCCCATTTTACGAGTAGATAATAGTGTACCCGCTAGAGTGCTTGGTAGGACCACGGGAGAAAATTCTTGCCCGTGGTCCTAATAGTAATACTTTTGGTAAGACCACGGGCAACAAACGGTTCGCGGTTTGCGGTCGTCACCAAAATCCACTTAAAGAGAACAATGTAAAATGAAAAAAGTTTTGAAATGTGTATCACTAACCGAAACGGCTTAATTTGCAAATCCAATTTGTTTCCAATAACGTACCTGTCAGTGGAATCTATTGAATTTTGATGATGTTATTTTTGAATAGTTTTTTATTCATATAGTTCGTGTTTGTAACGGTTCTATGGCCTGAAAATTGAAATAGAGTAAAGCTTGATTCATATTAAATTTGATCCCGTTAGGTTTGGGTTGGATTGAATCGTTATTGTTGGATGTGGGCGTAAAGGATGAATATCCTATTCCATTGACTGTTTGAAGGACTATTTATTTATTTGTTTCTAATTAACTCAGTGCTTGGTACTGTACTGTACTGTATCAGCTTTTTTTAATAGTCCACTGCGGGACATAGGCCTACCCACGAAGGGTGATTGGGCCATATCCACCACGGTGGCCCGGTGCTGGTTTGTGGATTCACATACGCCATCGAATTTCTTCAACTGACATATGCAGGTTGCCTCACGATGTTTTCCTTCACCGAAAAGCCAGTGGTGTGAAAATTCCAAAGACCTCATTGGTACGGGACCGGGTTTTGAACCCACGACCTCACGATTGTAAGGCGGGTGTCACTACCTCTAAGCCACCACGGCTTCCCACAATGATATCGTATTAGTTCAATGGCTTGGCTCCGTCAAAGTTGTTATAAAAGTTTTCATACAATTTTAATAAGGTTAGTTAGATAGTTGGGTTTAGTTACTAAAAACGTTAAGCACCTTTCGTATTAATTAGTCGTAAACCGAGAAAAGTATTAGACGTATCGTAGTTTCGCGGTTGGTTTTCTTCACTATATCTATTGAAAATCCTCTACAACGATGAAAAATAGAAATACCCGGAATGAACAATTTGATGAACATAGATATTTACTCTGTGTCTAGATGTTGTTATCTATATCAGAATACATTTAATAATTTGTATATGTACTATATCAGTCTCTGGCAGCCATATCATAAGTTTTGCTTAGTTTGGGGGTCAGCGACCGTGTGTCAAATGTCCCCTGATATTTATTTATAATTTTATTATTATTTATTATTCGCAGTATACCTTTAGTTAAAGCTCCCCTAATGCAGTAAGAATAAAAGTTTTAAATGAAACCACATATTTCTTTAAAAATTTTATTATTATTTATTTTATATATTTTTATAAAATAAATTATACTTGAATTATTTTTAATTATTAGACTTTGAGTTGCATTATAAAGACTGAGTATGTGCAAAAAGAGTACCGTCTTGACGTTACGGTAAACTAACAATAAAATTTTAATCAGCACCAAGGTACCGACTTGGTAGACGCGAGTACTGATGAAAACCGAATTAGTGTCTAGTGTCTACCAAGTACCAAACCTTTTAGCAGTGCCGGATTAGCCACGTAGCAAGAGTAGCGAATGCTACAGGCCCCGCGCCTTAGGGGACCCCGCGCTCCAACGGCGTAGAGCCAAGCTTCTAACTCTACACGGCCTAACTCTGCATGACCTTACTCCACAAACTTTACGCCAGTCAATATAATTGGCTTGGTTGTTTCTTCACTACAAGAAGGTCTTGCATGGAATACTGCTCTTACCTTTGGGATGGCTCTGCTAAATATCAACTGGAGGCTCTGGAGTCGATTGAGAGGCAAGCCAAGAAGCTGATTGACAACGACACCTTGACTAAGTCGCAGCTGCAAAATCTTGAGCATCGTCGCAAGGTAGCGTGTTTGTCGGCCTTTTACCGGATACACTTCGGAGAGTGCGCCCAGGAGTTGCACAATCTGGTCCCCCCTGCCCCTTTCTTCTATCGTACGGCTAGAGAGACGCGACCAAAGCGCCACCCTTTTATGGTGGACATTCCGCGCGTTAAAACCAAGCGTTTCGAATCCTCATTCCTCATACGAACAGCCGGAATGTGGAACGCTTTGCCTGGGTCTGTCTTCCCGTTAAAGTACAACGTGGGTGTCTTCAAATCCCGAGTAAATAGGTATCTTCTAGGTAAGCATCTGCTTAACATTAGGCAGTGTGTAGTCAAACGCGAACGTATTTGAAATAAAAAAAAAACTTTTGTACAACAGTGAAATAATGAGCAGTGAATAAAATAACGACGCTTCTCTCTTTTCACAAACTCTACATTGTAAATAAATTGCAAATGGTTTTATTAATTAAAAAAAATGAATTTGTTTTGCGTTTAGGCAACCCTGTGCTCGAAGGTCACCAGTAATTAGGTTGTTCCCGAGGCTTATGTTTTTCGACGCAACGTGCTCTTGTTGCATATTTAATTAGACTCGCTCGTCCCGTGCATTTTCGTCGTATAAGTACAACAGACACGGATTTAGAATTTAAGATTTTCGGGTGAAACGGAAAGGGGGAGGGATTGATTTGGTATTTGGAGTTGGAGAAGAGGGGATTAAAAAGTATAACAAGAAAAATTCAAATTCAAAATTCTTTATTTCGTACAAAAAACATAAGGTAACATATAACAAAGAAACGATGCTACCCGCAGTAGTCAGGAAGACTGTGTCGCAGATAGCAACGCCCACCTCCAGCAAAGAATTGTACAAAACAGGTATATACACATATATACATATTATATACACAATCGTACCGAGTAAGAGTCCATGTCCATACAATTTTTATATAATGGTAATGATTAGGTAACAAATTAAAGCTAATTCAATTATAATACCGCCTCAAAGGTATTTCCCTACATTTACGAGTAAATATAGGCGAACTGAAATATTGATTTTTATATAACATCAGGCATTATGTAGTCAAACAAAAACCTATATTAAATAAAAAAACAACGAGTTGCACTTCGGGCACTCCCGAAGTAAAAACTTGTTCCCTCCGTCTTACGAATTTTCGATCAAAACACGTGTCCTGACGTGAGTATAACATTTTTTACCCGTCCCAAAAAGTGTACAACGCTGAAGAAGTTTTCACTTCAAAATTTTAAAAAAATACCTATTTTTGTATGTGAAGTTTCTTTTTAAGAAGTCTGTTAAAACAAGCTTGTTGACAGGCTCGCGGTAGCACATATAATCATAATATTGTACAATTTATGTCATGACGTTTATCGGAGGACTTAATGAATTGTTTATATTTATGCATTTATCTCCGTGATAAGAGAAGTTATAATTTGATACTAAAATAACTTCTAATTGAGCATAAGTCATTAGTTATGATACAATTATATTTATTCAAATACTAGTTGCGTCCCGTGGGTTTAATGTCGTATTGCACAAGCTTAAATGAACATAGGCCTTGTACCCACTGAAACTTAAAAGAAAAACGTAGTAATATAAGTTTATTACCAAAAGAAATACACAACAATAGTAATTCATCAGAAAAGTTTAAAACTAATACAGTGCAAATAGCCATAGTTTCGAAGATTACAAATAATCAAGTACAGATCAGCAATAATTTCAATAAAAAGCTAGACGGCGAGCCTCAAACTAAGCACAGGCTTGTATCTTGGGGCTCAAATGCGACGTTACTAGGATGCTAGGAATTGTTACAGCTTATAGGTAATTCTAGAGCAAATTTGCGAAGACCAAAACTTTGTTATTTACTAAAATAATAAAAAGCTGTTATTAATGAAAGGAAATAGTGGAAAATAGGAATTTCGGGAAATAATTAATGAGATTACGGGTTTTTAGCTTTTGACTATTTCAGTCATTCTCCATACAGGCAACTTATTAAACTCTCAGTCTGGTCGTAGGATATATTTAGGAGCCAATCCTTTAACTTTTTCTTAAAATCATACTTTGACAAGTAATTGTATCCGGCTAACGCAGAGCGAGCGTTGTTATATGTGCAAAGCAGAGAATAAGCTGGATTGCGTTTAGCTATAAGGAAACGGACGCGTGGGAGGGGAAATATAATTTTTTATTTCGTTTATGTAGAGAAGAAATAGAGTGGGGCCCAGTATACTGCCCTGCGGGACGCCATAATTAATAGGTAGTTGATTGCTTGACTGTCCACAAGCTTTTACAAACTGCTTACGGCCGGATATGTAACTCTTGAACCATTCTAGTGCTACCCCTATGACACCAGCTTTATGAAGCTTTTTAAGAAGAAGACCAACTGAAATTGAATCAAACGCCTTCGCGAGATCGAGAAAGGCGCCGACTCACCTACGTCTGCTATCAACATAAGATGTTACTAGATTCACTAGCAGGGTGACTATGGAGAAACTACGCAGTCACCGTGGCCGAAAACGGCCTGTTAATCATCATCATCATACCCACTGAACACCCTTGAAAGGTGGTTGGGTTATATCCACCAAGCTGATCCAGTTCCGGTTGGTCGTTTTACATAAGCCATGAAATTCTTTCTACGGACATATACAAGTTTTCTTTGTATGTTTTCCTTCATCAAAGTCAGTGACGTGAAAATCTGTAGGTACATAAGTTCATTGATACCCATGCTTCACGTTTGTAAAACGAGCTTTGTTCTACCAGGTCACCAGGGTTAAAATAGCAATAAGTATGCACCTAGTTATAATTATAACGTCTCACTAATTGGAAAGTAATACTCATTAGGGCATCCTGCCGCCGCGATAACCCCAGTGGCGTGATGTGACACTGGCGCTTGACATACGCAGTACACACTCGTCTTCACAAAGTATTAAACTCCTTCTACTTTTATCCTTTTCTATAAGATGATGTTTACTTGGAAATTACCATACAAATCTAGAAATAGGCCTTCGCAAGTTACTAAAAAGTAAGTAAGTTCGTATAGTTTTTAAGCTGCCTGAAGGTCTATGACGTTTTGAAGGTCATTTCTTGTTTTAGTGTTAAGACTTCATTTACTGCAAAAGCTACTATCACATGTACTTATATTCCCTTGTTTCTCTCATTTTTGCATACCGAAAGGTCGAATATGACGTTCATTTTTGTTGTATTTTTTTACCATCCTATTTTTTCCGTACCCATATGCGCAAATAAATGTTTTATGAATTATGAGGCTCCATGGCTTATCGCAAAGAGTTTTGTACAAAATCACGTTCCTGCTAAATAGAGAGGATAATTTATGGCATCTTGCGAGATCTATGGTTATCACAGTAAATTGTAGCTCAAAAAAACATTGTTCAAGCTCTTCCAACAAATTGAAATATATCACATCTCTTGTGCCTAGTTACAACGTCCACTAATTAGAAAGTAATACTCATTAGGGCATCCTGCCGCCGCGATAACCCCGGGTGGCGTGACGCCGTGACACTGGCGCTTGACGTACGCACTGTTTGTACACACACCCGCGATGTATATGCAACGTGACTTCAAATTCAGATTTGGAGAAGATTCTGGAAAATTTAAATAGCTGATGTTGCGTACGCACAAATGGTGTTGCATATGGAGCACCGTGTGTGACATCACTTACAGATCCCAATAAGTACCACCAACATCTTTGTGTAACCAGCTTTACGCGGAGTTGGTGGTCAGGCTTTATTAAATATTCTTTTTAAATGCTTCCTTATTATCTACATACTACCTTAGATATTTTTTGTACGCAGTGTTTTGTGTCGGGATGTGCTAAAGTTATTTATTGCACAAGACTGGAACACATAAAATTTTAAACATAAAATTTAATAGTTTTTGTACCAAAATGAAAATGTTGAATTTTCATGTCTGTCTTCTGCGTTAAGGTAAAGATTACCATCATATGAACCACTTTCTCGTTTTGTCCCATTAACGCAAAATTATAAAGGACATGTCCACAAAATGTATGGAGGCTGGTATAATAATAATCAAAAATTCTAACCACAACACTCGTTAAATTTCGAGAAAGTTCATATTTTTTCTAAAAAGAGCCTTCCGTTTTTTTTAAATTAATTTTGAATCTATTAGGATAAATAAATATATTTGGCTCAATAGGTAGTTTATCTCTTGTAACCCTGGTTAACTAATCTCCATTATTAATTTAATTAAATAGAAGCATTATTACCAATTAGACACAGTTTTTAAGTGTTTTTTGTCACATTGTGCCTACTAACTGGTGACACTGGTAGGTTATAATTTTTAATTTAAGCAAATTAAGAGATGAATGTGGAAGAACTAGCTACGAATGCAAGTAAAATAACGATAGAACCACTATTGCTAAACTAGAGAAAATACAAAGCTGTATTGTTATTTTCCATACAATTAATTTTTCACATTTAAAAAAAACGGAGAGAAAAAAAAAACAAAATTAAATATTTTTGAGAAGTAGATATATCAAGCTTTAAAATGATGTATGTATATATCATCTTGGTTCAATTTTTCTCTGAATAATATACCACTTGTGGACGTCACCTTTCCATAACTATGTTTTTTGTTTGTTTGTTTAAAACGCATTCCTTAAAAAATAATTTACAATTTAGCCATAGGCTAGTAAGTAATTGAAATCGAACTTAAATTAAATAATAAATAAATATTTTGGGACATCTTACACACGGCCTCTGACCCCAAACTAAGCAAAGCTTGTGATATGGCTGCCAGAGACTGATATATTACATATACTTATTTTTAAATACATACTTATATAGATAGTGACTAAAAAACACCCAGACACAGAGCAAACACTTATGTTCATCACATAAATATTTGCCCTGGGTGGGGATCGAACTCACGCCTCTTTGATCCAGAAGTTAGGGTCACTAACCACTGAGCCACCGAGGCAGTCAAGTTGCTAGGCTATATAACCAAGAATTTTGTGTCCATCAAAACTTTTCGTATTGTCTCTATTAAGGACACTACGTTATTTGTGTTTTTTAAACGCGGCACTAGCACTATAACACTATGACTACGAGTTAATGTAAAGTAAATGTAAGTAAACTATGATTAAAGATATTTTTAACTAGCTAAGTTTTTATAAACTTTTTTAACTACAACATAGAAACTAAAAATGCTCTGTATTCATTAACTTTTTTACTTCATGTTGTCAGATACAATATCTATTAAGGTCTCAGAAGCCTAATTAAGAGATTTTTTTACTACACATGTTGAAAATGCCATTACATATGCTTCAAAAGGGAAACATCCGTACCTGCCATAACCATGTTATAATACCATTGAAGCCTACCATGACCGGTAAATCAACACAAGCCATTTGCAAGAAACTTTTGATGCAAAAAATAGAAAGAGAAAAAAATTCGACCTATAATACCTAAGTAGTGATATAAAGACTTAAAACTAAGAACTAACAGACAATTAGCTATAAAAGATACTAATTGATGATTGCGTATGCGGTGTTGTTTGGCTTTTTGTAATAGATACAGATAAAGCTATTCGAACACTTAATAATAAGTGCAGAACTGCCGTTAAAATAATTGCGATTATACAAAATTAAAAAAAAACTTTTAAGCGTTAGGCGTTTATTATGTAACATTGGGTAAACACTTGTAGAAAGGAATAATTGTTTGTGGTTTCTTTTACAGAACTAACTACTATTAAAATACATCCTAAGCCCGATTATAGAGCCGCCAGCGTTTTGATAGCAATGTAAAAAGCGTTCTCTCTATCGAATGCCTAAAGTGAAAAAGAAACAGAACTATGCTATTAAGCTATTATAATTACGATAGCGCCTCTGTAATCGGACTTATTATGTATATCATCTGTTGCTAGTTCTCTATTGTTAATTATTGATAAATAAAAAACACGTAAAACACTTAGAGTACCTACATGACTACTACCTACTACAAAGAGAATGCAAAAAAACTCGCGTCATAAATAATATAAAAAATGATAACTGGAACCTGACAGACAGAGATTATCTTTATCAAAATTTTCATAGAATTTTTTTTGTTGAAAAAGTTTAAGTTATTTTATATGCCTATGCTTTGAAAACCGTTAATTAACTAGTTATCTATTATAACACCGCTACTCTACCATATAGTGCTACTCTACTACCAAGAACCGGAAACCTGTTATTCAAATAACTACAAGTATTTTTAATTACTTGTACTATTTTTACAAAACCGCCATTAACTACAACACTTCATTAACATCCACCAATATATTCTTGGAAACTACGAATAAATAATGAGCTTGAAACTGAAAATTGAAGTAAGTAAATAATATTTAGTATCGATCGGTTCCCTAATTGGCTCAATGCAAGCTCTGTTATTAGCCAGGTTAATTAAAGAGTTATCGGAGTAATTACTTCGTCTTGGAACTACGTGTGCCTATGGTTCGGAACACTTCTAATTAAGACATTTCCGTCATTACTTCAATTAGATTGTGTTTACGTCAAAACTTTGCACAGTGTTTGTTTGAAGACAAAGATAAATTGTATCAATAATAGATACAACTCATAGAATAAGAACTAAAGCAATAGAAACCGTACTTAACAAAAAACAAGTTAGATAATTATGAAATTTAAAAGGTGTTGGAAAAAGATGCACATGCAACAGAACTTACGTAATTTCGAAGTGTTTCACAAACTAGCATTGAGCTATCTCGGCTGTCCAAATAAAAAAGGAAAAAAGTAGGAAGGTAAAATATTCAGAGATTTGAACCTTCTGCTTAAACTAAAGGGTTCAAATTTCCGACCATAAAAAAGACAAAGTGGAACCAAATTTTTAACCATTTTGACATTCCAACTTGAGATTTTGAAATGTCAAAATGGTTAAACGTTTGACGTATGCCGACAGATATTTGCGTTTTTTTTGTTCCACTTACTCTCGCGTATGCTGTATAACCAGATATTAATAACGTAACAGCTGTAACGTAGTTTATAATTGAGTAAAATTTAGCAATACTTCTATTACTTGTCATTCTTCTGATACACAGCTATTACAATGCATTGATTTAATATGGCATAATTTAGAAAGAGACATGATATGAAAAAATATCTTGTTACGTCTTGAGCCGTTGTTTGCGCGTTTTTCTCTGTTTTTCTCCAGATTCAAATTCATATTTGACAATTTTGACATCTCTGGGCAATATTTTCTATACATTCTTGCCTCGAGCGACAACAACGCTATCTCTCTGGTATAAAGTAGTTGGTATTTATTAGTCGTAGTACGTTCACTTCTGGACACATTGATGTGGACACAAGTCTCTTCACAAATCAGAGATTGACTTTATGTGGATATTTTATCAGACCGGTTGGGGATGGTAGTATTAAATTGTACCAAGCTAGTTGGTAGTCTCCGCTATCCTAATTCGATTCTCAGGCGGCCGAGATAGGTATTTGGGTTTTTATGGTATTATGATCTTTTCGTTCTTAGTTGGTGGTAGTTCTACGTTTTAGTTGTTCTAATTAATAGATAGGCAAACAAGACTATCTTTATTGAATATATTGTTAAATTTTGTTTATAATTATTTTTTGCAAAAAATAGCATGACCGGCTTCACCCGTGTACATAATCATTACATAGTATAAAACAAAGTCGCTTTCCGCTGTCTGTCCCCATGTATGCTTATATCTTTAAAACTACGCAATGGATTTTGATGCAGTTTGTTTAAATAGATAGAGTAATTCAAGAGAAATGTTTATATGTATAATACACCTATGCGAAGCCGGGGCGCATCGCTAGATCGCAAATATTATGCACGGATCGATGTAACATTTTTCACATTATTGTTGATATATAAAAATGGCTAAGCCAATTTCGATAAAATTTAAATGGGACCAATTTCGAAATATACTCTTTTCAATAAAAAAAGAATTATTGAAATCGGACTACTATGAAAACAGTTATGCGTGATTATACATAAAAAAATAGTTAAAAATGTGATTAGATTGTTTACCAACGGCATATTTTGTGAAAAAATCGAAGTCGAAAAAGTGAATCGAGTGAATCATTTAGATAAAATTAATTGGAGGGATTAAATTATATCAGCGTTTATCACACTTTTTTTGAGCAGAGTTGTGACATCTCTAGGACTACTATATCTCTTCTGTTTAATAAAATAAGCAGATAGGTACATTTTATAAGAAAATGATGTAACGTGCCGCATTATCTGTTAATGCTAAATGTCAAATAGTCAGGTTAATTAATTAAATATGTAACCGATACGTAAGCTTTATTTTGCTATAAATGCATGCTTTGGGTAATAAGATTTTGAATAATAAATAATAATTAAATATTTTTAGGGTTCCGTACCTCAAAAGGAAAAAACGGAACCCTTATAGGATCACTTTGCTGCACGTCTGTCCGTCTGTGTGAATGTCAAGACCCTTTATCTCGGGAACGCGTAAAGATATGGAGATGAAATTTAAACTGTATACGTATATCTTTAGTGTGTTGCAGTTGCATAAAAGAAAAACTACGGAGCGCTACCGTGACTCGTATGATCGTATGACACGTTAAATTGTTAGCCACAGAGTTTAAATGGTTAGCCAAGTTATCAGGCCGTTATCTGACACCAGAGCCCGACCTATACTGTATTTACGAAGTTACATTTTATGCCACACATTATTGTTATTACAAACGTACAAAATATTGTTATTTTGTATAGTTGTATAGTCGGCGAAATAACAAATACAATTTTTTAACATCAACAGTTTTAATTAGCGTTCGATAAACCTTAACCTTATATTTTCGTCAAGAATGTTATTTCTTCGGCAAATAAACACGTGCACCCACGTCACAACTGTGTCAAATATGAATTATATTTTGTAGCATTGTACTGTACCAGCCTTTTTAATAGTCCACTGCAGGACGTAGGCCTACCCACGAAGGGTGATTGGGCCATATCCACCACGCTGGCCCAGTGCGGGTTGGTGGATTCACATACGCCATCGAATTTCTTCTACGGACGTACGCAGGTTGCCTCATGATGTTTTTCTTCACCGAAAAACCAGTGGTGGCAATTCCGTACATAAATTTTAAAGAACTCATTGGTACGGGACCGGGGATTTGAACCCACGACCTCACGATTGTAAGGCAGGTGTCACTACCTCTTGACCACCACGGCTCCTTTGTAGCATTAAATGAATAAAACTTGGTAAACTTTCAGAGAGCAAAAAATATAATTATAGTATTAAGTATTTTTCAATGAAACTTTGTAGTACAGTAAAACAAGAACTGCAGTACGTGTCTCTCCAAATATTTTTATACAGCGATCCTGTCGGACGAGAGGAATAACTAACAAAAACGCAAGGAGCATAAAGTAAATAAGTTCTCTTACTTTTTACTTTTTAGACAAAACATGTAGTATATAATATATTGTTGTTTTAACCGCTTAGCCATGTGAGAGTCTTTGCGGCTTCAAAACTCTGACACCAGGGCTAGCCAACCGGCTTATACGAACTTACTTACTTACTTATTGTATGAAAAGGTCTAATTTACCTAATAATAAGTCTACCGTATGATACACAGGATTTTGTTTGGATATTAAAACGCTAACTTAAGTATCTCTAAAATGAAAACCTATCGTTAGTATTTTTTATTAACAATAGATCAGAACAAATAAAAATACCGCATCATAAATAATAGTTACTAATTAATAGTTACAGGGTTATTTCTAATCAATTAGCATCATTTTAGGGGCTTATTCTATAGATTAAAACTAACAACTACTGTTCTGCGACTTTTGTCAAAACTCAAAGCAAAAAAAAACAGCTGTTCCATACATTTTGTCGCGGGTGAACGATATTTTTCCATGGAACAACAATTTTTTTTGATTTTTGACAAGTTGCAGAACAAAAGTTGTTAGTTTTGATGCACATAATAAGCCCCTAAAAGGATGCTAATTGATTAGGAATAACCCTGTATAGCATTCGTTTATACCCTAAGATGTTACTGACACACAAAGACATACTCGTATACCTACTGGATACGGACACTTGTCTCATTCGTCGGGGGTTTAAAACTACTTTAATCTTACTTAAATAAGTAACTTTACTTTCATTAAGAAGTCAAGTCATAAATCTGTCATTAAGATATCTTAATGTGTACCCATTGACATCTTATCTTATCGAAAATATTAAGTTTCGAGAGCTTTCGACTGCGCCCCTCGAATTTTTTGTGAAAATAATTCGATACCGATATGAAAAAAGTTTGACCTTTTTTGGATCTCGTAAAAGACAAACGGGGTTTCATATTTTAATGAAGTTATGAGAAACATGTTTGAAATATGTGTGCTTTAGATTAGCTTAAAATTAAATGTGCTAACGTTTTATTATGTAGGTACTTACTTCGTCATTTAACCGATTAACTTAGATAAGTATTTTTATGTACGACGACATAGAGTTGCCTGAAAGTAAGAAGAAACTAAGTTAGTATGTCATCAATACTCAGTTTTTGTTGCTTCACTTGAGAGCTTCAATCTATTCTAAGCTACAAAATGTCTTAGTTTCCGCCTTTACATAACAACTCGTACCTAAGCTAAACTTTGTCTAGCTTCAAATAAGCATTTGTTAAAAAATATGTTGTTTCCAAAATATTAAGCAAAATACCTATTATTATTTATTCTATCCTAATCCCCAAAACTTGTGTTAGAAACTACCATACTAGCACCTCTTTGAACAGATATCATATTGGCAACGCTACCGTTGGACTAGCCTCCTTACTGGGGCCTTTAAGCGGGTGCTGGCAGCAAGGTTTTGCGCAGCGGCCATGCTGTATTTTTGAGTCATTATGTTGGTTATTAAAATTGAAGTACCAAATTGTAATTTTATTAAAATTGTAAATTTATTAATGTAATTTTATGTAATGGTTGGAAAAGGTGAAAGTAAGACAAGCATTTAAGGTACCGTGTCGTATTCAAGCCATTTATAAAATAGGATTTAAAATTAGAGCTAGTAACGATAATATTTCGCACTTGTACTCATGATCGTTTTTTGTTAATTACAATAATGAAACTGATCATACACGTTTTATTTCAACAACAATTTCGAAGATATCACTTGTGTAAGTATTTTTTTTGTAGAAAACTTTACAAACTTGCTAAAACTTGCTAAATAGCAAGTTTACACGCCACGCGCGTGTACCTAAATAGTTATTAAGTAGATAGTCTCTACTTATTTAAGTAGTTGTCATTAACTGTGATCCACTTCGTATTTTTTTAATAATACACCAAAATCACAAAACAGTCGTAAACTTTTCATTCTTTCTGTACTATACTCTGCAAAGTTTCATTATAAGTCTGCCAAAGACCCGTTCAAAGTTCAGTAAAAAATTGGGGTGTTCATTTATAGCGCTTTTTGATTTTTAGTGGTTCTCAAGAGGTCGAAGTTTCTTCTACTTTTGAGCCCTCGAACAGATTTTATGCAAATTACATGATGGCTTTAAGAGTAGCAAAGTGTGTCTTCTTTTATTACTTTACTTTTAATTTTTTTAATACTTTGTACGAAACAAGAATTTAAAATAAAATTGTAAATTAATAGCATCAGTACTAGGAACTCGGGAGGTTAATAGAGATTTGGAAATGTTGTCTTAGGTTGCAGTTCTTAAGTTTTAGGACAATTAATTCACTTGCTTAGGTGTTCCTTATTGATTTCAACATTTGGCACCACAGATCAGAGGTTCATGGTACAAGGTGGGTGATCACGAGTGGCGTTTACATCTGAGTGATATAATACATGATGGATTTGTGACATGCTAACTAGTAGTACACTGTGGTTATAAATGTTCATCTTTAAGTGGTTTAAAATATCTAACACTAGGACAATCAATTGTCTAGGACAAACAATCCATTTGTCTTATACAAACATGATCATCATCAACAGCCCTTGATTAGGCACCCAGTGCTGGGCAAGGGTCTCCTCCTTTTATACGAATTTTATTTATTTAATTATACTTTTTCTCGTTTTATCTACTGGATTCTCCTAAGCTCCTATCTATTTTAGCAGCATAGCAGCAGTAAGTAATTGAGTAGTGATTTCAAGGATTGTTAGTGTGAGTTCAGTGGCTATCCAGATACCAGAGCCGTACGTGTGCTGTAGTAACTGCTGTGTGGCTGTGAACTGGATGGGCGTATCGCTCCCGTAACTACTCTACTAATTGAGTATTGTAACATTGATAGTGTGGGAAGAATTTACGATAATGGCTTAAACTAGCCGATGATCAATTCTTTCACGATTCTTTAACATTTTGGATTTATTGACTAACTCAGTAACACCGCAGGTTTGCAGGATCTATGTAAAGGATGTAATGGACGTCATAATTTCATATTCATTTGTTTGCCACTAAGTTTTACAAAGGTCTTTATTAAAAATTGCACTTACAAACTTAATTTTGCCGGGCATTGCAAATGTTTTAGTGCTATGGCGCTTTTTATCAATAAGGTACTTAGATAAAATTAAATGTGTTACTAATCTAACTTAAAACTATGAAAGGTGTCGTAATCTAATATTAGAGGGAAGCGTCTCGATGAAATTAAATATGTCTACTGAAATAACTTAATACTATGGATCCAGGGTGTCGTAATTTATTATCAGAGAGAAGCGTCACGTCGTTTATTGTGGCCTACATAGCTGGTGGCTTCAATGTATTTCTTTACTGAGTAAAAGTTTTTTCTCTCAAGAATCTTTTTAATTTTATTTTCAATGTGGTATTTTTTTCTTAATTTTTAATAATTGATGGTAACCTGTTAAAATTTTTGATTGCCATGTAATATGAGCTTTCATTTAACATTTTGGTTCGGGAATATGGTAGGTTTAAGTTGTTTTTATTTCGGGTGTTTTTACTATGGGTGTCTTTTGTTTTGGTGAAGTTTGTAATATTTTTAAATACCAATAAACATAATTCCTGAATGTAAAGAGAGGGTAGAGGCAGTATGTCGTCTCTTGCACTCGAGAACTTTCAGTCCCATCGGTCACTAGTTTTAATTTAAAAAACTGGTGGATAATAAGTTGTTTCACCAAAATCACATTTTGTTTCTGAGAAACGATATATGCAGCAGTTTATGTTTTTTATACAAAAACTATTTCAAATAACTACAGGATGTATGAGCTAATTACAAGTAGAGAATAATTGATTCTCCCAGAAAAAAGTGTAAAGTAGATCTTGAAAAATTTGCGCCTCTCTGTCAAACATAAGGTAGCCGAACAGATTCCTCTATTCCCAAACATAGAAAGGCTACAGGTCATTTATTTGCGAAAGCTAAGCTGTCCCGTGCTTTCGGCGAGCAAATAAAACAGCCTAATTGGGCACTCATGTCCTCACTACAACTATGCGCCGACCAGCCAAACTTGATCCCTCTCGTCATTCCGAACCTCCAGCGGCAAACCGATGTCTAATGCTGCGTCCTACGTGAGCTGGATGCCAACGCGAAGCGGCGCGAAAATAATAACCGCCTTATCACAAAAGATTTAAAGTCGTCGCTTTATGTACATAGATAAATACCGTCTTACTGCAAAAGTATAACGAACGCTTTAGACAATGTTTGACAGTACAAATTGCACGGTTAAAGAGTATTTAAATCTTTTGTAGTAAGACGAATATTGTTTAAGATAACGAAATGTGCTATTACATTATGTTTAACGCGTAGTTTAATCTTTTGTGGTAAGACGGTAAAAGGAGCGTGCTTATTACGAAATTATGTGATTAAACTGAACTACAGTGGATCGCGCGAAGATACATTGCAGCTCACGATTACGATCAGTTGACTTGATATTTACGTGACCAAATTAAAGCCACTAAGCGGGGGTGTAGGACGATTACCTAATGCGCAGTTGCGCACGTCAGAGTCGCTGCGATGCATCACATCGCATTGAATTAGCATGTTACTCGTATTGGCATCGCATCGAGTTTCTCACGTAGGACTCAGCGTAACAACCTCGATACTTTACAAAGGGTCTACGAGCCTGGTGTTCCGACGCTTTGAGACCGGCCGTGTTGATATATCCAGATGGCTGTTAGAACCATAATGGATGTTAAGCTGATGAAGTTGACATATACCAACCTTCTATACAATTCTTCGTTCATACGAAACTTTGTACTTTATTAACAATTTAACTTGATATTCTTGGAACTAATTATGTACTTGTATAGAACTATGCAACTAGCTAGTACACCTTATTATTTTCTCTACGCTTGCAACAATGTAAACACGCTTTGGGTTAGGTTAGTTCACACGAGTTAGTCAAAAATATTCAGAAACATGAAGTTGAAATGCAGTAAAAAACTTTAAGGTTGCGTTTGCTATTGTCAGGAGAAAGCTATGTTATGTTATGAGGGAAAAAAAATAAGAAAATGGCGCGGAAGTATAAAAAAAAACATCAATTTGATTATAAACATACAAAATTTTCTTACATGTAAGTTGCTCCATTTAGTCGTTGGTGGCGATAAACGCCACCAAAATTAGAGTCAAGATTAAGGTGATAAGAAGTTCATTGAGTTAGCTAGTCATGAATAAAAAACGATAATTTTAATATTATTTTCACAAAGCAATCCTGGACAAGATTAGCACAAGATCGATACAAATGGCACTGTAAGAGAGAGGCCTATACCCAGCAGTGGAATAGAAAAGGCTGCGGATAATGATGATGCAAGCAATTCTATTATGCAACAAAAGGTTTCAAATACTTTAAGCAACCTAGACTCGCCCTTCTATAAATTTATACGTCAAGAGTCATCTTGTAAAGAGCCAATTAAACTAATGAGCTGCATCGTGGAGCTCCATAATCTACAGTTGGCGGATATTAGATCCTAATTGGTTCGCAATAGCAAATAAATTAATATCTACCCACGCGCGTCTCGTGCGTACCTGAGAATCATCGTTCCAGTTAAAAAAATCTGATAATAGCATTAGAAGAAAATGTTTGTTTTGATGCGTGGGTTCTAAATACGTTTTCTCGTTAAAGATAATTAATCAATATGCGAGGTACCTAGTAAGTTTAATACACAATATTTATTGTCTCAATGATCTGAACCTTGAATAATTACGCTTTGCTTGTTTTCAGCAAGCTATAATCAAAGTAATAAAAGCAATAAAATATGTGAAATGAAAATATTAAATTATAATTTTATAGTTTGACTACCGAGTTCAACTACTTTTGGATATTCTCTCTATAAAAATCTGGTTGTCTGTGCCAAATTTATAAACCCAGTATTATAATCACCTTTACAAATTAGTGTTTCTCTAAAGTAAAAACTATAGTTGCTTCAAAAGCTTTAACTATATGCACACACATATGAAGCCGTGGTGGTCAAGAAGCAGTGACACCCGCCTTTCCATCGTACGGTCATGGGTTCAAATCCTCGCAGGCCTCGGTCCCGGACCAATGAGATCTTTGAAATTTATGTACGGAATTTCACACCGCTGGCTTTTCGGTGAAGGAAAACATCGTGAGGCAACCTGCGTACGTCCGCAGAATAAATTCGATGGCGTATGTGAATCCACCAACCCGCACTGGGCCAGCGTGGTGGATATGGCCCAATCATCCTTTGTGGGTAGGCCTACGTCCTGCAGTGGACTATTAAAAGGCTGGTACAGTACACATATGTCTACACATAATTATGTATCTGCAATAAAGTAAGTTCTGTCAAGTACCAAAAAAAATTGGAACTTTTAAAAATATATTCTTTTAAAAATATTCTTATATTTTACACTTTATTATCTTTGCAGTTATTTCAGCAGCACGTCTTTTTATATCTCTTTTAATAATAGTACAGGTTCTACAAAATGCAAAGTAAAAAGTGACTCTACCCGCAACTGCAGTACAGTGTAATGGGCGGCCTTGCTCTACTGCACAAATTACGTAGAGCTAACTACCACTACGCTTAGCTTAGCTCTCTAATTGGATCGGGCTATGATGTTTGACGAACGGCCCGCATTCACCTGACCACTTCATTTGAAGCCTTCCTTTACAGTTTCATCCTTAATTCTGTTTCATGTCGGGTTTTGGGCTTACAATCGCTAGAAATAGCGTAGCAAATATTTATCTAATGATTTTTAGAATTACTATAAGTAGTTAATTATCTTCCACAACATACGTCATCATCATCTGCCTTCTTTATCCTACTGCTAGGTATAGGCCTCTCTCTTATAGTGCGATCTGGCTCGGCTATTTGCCAATCGTGTCCATCACCACAACAAACAATACGTTTTTTAAAAAGCAATCAGATTATATTTTTAGCAGACCACCATCTACGGATAACTCAATAACACTGCCAGTTGGCAGCCTTATTATAATTATTGTAAACTTTCCAATACAAATTATCTTTACACAAGATTATTTTTTGCAAAAATTAGCATGACCGACTTCACCCGTGTACAGAATTCGCGAATATTTCGCACGGTTCGATGTAACATTTTTCACATTACTGTTGATTTATCAAAAATAGCTCAGCCGATTTCAATAAAATTAAATTGGAACTAATTTCAAAGTATATTATTCCAATAAAAAATAATTATTGAATTCGAACTACTATGAAAAAAGTTATGCGTGGTTATACATAAACAAAATATACGAGTCGAAATGTATACCTCCTCCGGTGGTTCGTTGGTCAAAAATGTTTCGATATTTTTTTCAAAAACGACACTAGAGTCTTTACAATCAAGGCCTAGTATTTGTACCCTGAGCTACTCCCAATCAATCTTCTCCATATTATTAGAGCTACTAAAAATAGTATATCCCTACTACACAGCTATGGGTTACACAATAAAATCACGTAAAATATTTTGTTCACGGATGAAAATATCACGTAATACTTTCTCTATTCCCACACACACAAACCCTCAGCAAAGTGTAGCATCACACTAACGACCATCTTATTGTATAAAGTTTAGTACAGCAGAGCAAGACTTGTAAGACTTAAATAATCCCTTACAAAGAAAAAAGCTCTACAACACAAAATTGGCCATGGTATTTCCATACATTCATTAGGTCAATTTTAGCGAAAAGTCAGGTTCTGAGAACTGTCGTGCACACATTTTGTATTAGCTGGGCACTTTCAGTTGTATTTTGTAGTTCTCGGTACGCATTTACAGCAATACAGGCACATATTGGTTTAGCAGAATGCATAATGACCGTGAAATGTCAAGTGTATTAAAATTGGGGGTAGTTTTGACTGGGCTGAATAGGTAATCAGAACTCAAAAAAATTGCACATACTTATGAAATTGCAAGCAATAGCTTTTTAGAATTCAAATTATTTGCGACGTAATTTTTTCCCTAATTAATAGCTTTTAACCGACGAAACGGAGAAGGTTTACAGGTCGACGCGCATATTTTTTCATTTTTTTATGTTTGACCACGCATAAATTTTTATAGAGAAGTTCGATTTTGATAATTATTTTTTTAGTAGATCATATTTTATAAGTGGTCTCATTTAAATTTTACCGAAATCGGCTGAACCATTTTTGATAAATCAACAATAATATGAAAATTACTACATCGATCCGTGCGAACTATTCGAATTCTGTACACGGATGAAGTCAGTTATACCGTTTTTTGGGAAAAATAATTATTGTTGTCTCTGCATATAGGGTATTAGATGTTTTAAACAGGTTGAAACTACATCGCACTTCATTTTCAATCTTTCCAAATTATTAAGATCCGATTTTCCGATCTAAACACAAAGGCTTACGAATAATATTGCTTCTATCTTCATATTGCAGCTTCGTAAGATTTACACTTAACTTATAATATTTTTGTCTGTTACAGGTAATAACCATTCAAATATCTAGAACTGCGTCTATGTGAGTATTCAAAGATTTTAGTTCTCTAACAGATGACTATAATATTGTATCTTCTTTGCCTCTATATTCTAAATTTAGTTATTCTCATTCTTTAAAAAAAAAAAATACGATGAGAACTCAGAGCAAATAAAAAAATCCAGAGACAACGTCGTTGAACAGTCAAGTAAAGTCGTTTTTTTATACATGTGTGAGTGCATTGCTGTTGCGCCGCCATAGTTTGACTGACAAGCCAAGGCGTAGTTTCATAGTTACCTGGATGTGTGTGTAATTGTCTGTACACAGCGAGGCGTAGTTTTGGTTAGCTTCACTTGTTTGTTCACAACAGTCTCTCTTGATATTTTATTTTCTCTGAGGATGAGAATAACGAAACAGAATTTTGAATATAGAGGCAAAGAAGAGACAATATTATAGTCATCTGTTAGAGAGTTACATTTTTGTTGACGGGTGTTCTAAAGCTTCAACCGCATCACATTTCTAAAGATTGTAAACCTTGTACACAGTTACATCCACAGCTACATATTAGCCGCGTTTTAAAAACGTACTGTTTGCAAAGTGTTCCCAGCTACAATCGTATTCAATATAGAGTTCCGTTCGCGCAGAAAATGGTTTGCGGGACGCGTGAGCGCGCCCTAACTCACCCTCGGAATTGCACACAAATGTGCTCGCGGCCTCCTGCGAATTAAACGCCATTTGTATGGGATATTGAATTGATACACGTGAACTCTACTGAATTTTCACTTTAAAGAGGTTATGTTTTCGAAGATTTTTTATATTACGTATTATTTTTTCGAAGATTTTTTTTTTATCAACCTATACTGTCCCATTCCTGGGCAAAGGTATCCCCCATTTCCTTCCATGAGTCTCGATCCATCGCAACTTCTTGTCAACCCCTCTCGAATGAGTCAAGATCATCACGCCAGCGCTTCTTGGGTCTTCCCTGGCTGCGACGTCTATCAGGCACTCACTCCGTGACGATCCTGGCCCATCGATCGGGGAAGATTTTATATTTATCTTAAAATTGTTAATACTTGTTTTCTTACCTCTTCAACCCACTTATTAGTTCTATTTTTTTAATGGATGAGTGCCTATATTAACTACAACAAAAACAATACTAAACTACTTAGTCCTTATAATTTTAGACACACAATATGAGCTTCACCAGCCTTGCATAGTCAGCGGGGTTAAGTAGGTAGGTACCTATCAATAAAAAAAAACATGTTTTCTTCACCATCATCTGCAGACTTTTTATCCCACAACTGGGAATTTAGGTCTCTTTCTTACGGTACCATATGTACGGATCTTATGCTAGTCATTACTTACTCAAAGTAAGTACTGTAACCTACTAATTGTAAGTGTCCCAACAGTTAAATTCCCAACACTCAACATTCCAAAACAAAATGTATTTCTTCTAAACAATATGAAAGGAAAACGAAAGGAAACACGGCAAAGGGTGTCTGTCCCTCACAAGTTAGATTATATAAATAAGGCGGTCGGAATAGTGTCCGATAGCGATCTGCGGCCGGAATCCGGGTATTGCCGGCCCCGGCGCCCGTTGTGGCCCACTGCCCGGTTGCGGCCCGAACTCAATTTGACTCGGTTTTACGAAGATTTTTTACTAGCATCATTATATTACGCAAATATAAAAGGAGTCCAATATGGACAATCTTCGTGATCTAGAATAAAGCACTCACAATTTTATATTTGGTAACAAGATTGGACGCGGAGCTGGGAAGAATTGGATGTGAATTTGAGTTATTTTAGAAGCATTCCGACAGTCATTTTCAATTTGTTCATTCTCTTCGAAAATAAACAAGCTGAACTAAATGATGTAGATGGTTTTGGAATGTCTGACTCAGTATTTAGGTTTGTATATAAGCTAGTGTAAATTATAGTTTGCGGTTGGGTCAGTGCATGTAAGACGATAGCGCTGAGACAAGCCACCGCCCACGATTTGCTTACTACTGTTTCTAGCCTACCCACTGATACGTAACAAATTAATACGAGAACGCAGTATCCTCTTACAACGAGCTTAGATCACTTATGAATACCTACTCTTCTCAGAAATATGACTTAACAAGTTGCCTCATCCAAACAGAACGTTATCTATTCATGTCGTGGAGAGATGTGCATGCAAAATTCCAGATCGAGATCCGAGTTAGGTCTCGAATAATAGAACACTCCGAGACAAAAATTCGGTTCAGAAAATGAGAAATGCAATCTTGTTGTAGAATCAGACAAATAGCGGCGGGTTCTGCGAGCCAGTGGCCGCCGGGCGGCAGGAGCGAGCGCACGCGGCGGGATCCAATCAACGAAACTAGCTCCACTGATGCCTATCACTAAACTTTCACATTCAAAGATTTGTTTCTCGAGATTAAATCAAAGGCGAATTACAGTAGCGGCGAAAAAGAAATATGGCGAGTCCGGCCCCGCTCGAGGGCGGGGTGTCCTGCTGAAATTGCTTTTCAATCCCTCGGACTTTGGACTTGTAAAGAAGTTATTACCTTCCAAGGAGATAGCGGCGGGTCCGGCGATACGGATATATGTCTTTTTCATATGTAATATTCCTTTTTCGCGTTTTATTAATGGAAAATGTTTCGTGGGACAGTGCGGGCGGCTCTCGCCTCTGATATTAAAAAGCCTCAGTCGACTTAGTGCGGCTTCTTTTATGAGATTGTCGTAAAGTAGTTTATGTTTGCGAGGGCTCGATGCGTCGCTGGAGGCTAATGTTTTTTCACAGGATTGTTATACAACTGAATACATAGTTTATTTTACTAACGAGATATAGTTTTAGCATTTCTACTCTCGATGCAAATGTTGCATTATTTGTAAACAAATGATTTATCAGTAATATGTTTTTCTGTTTACTTAGTAGTATGTTGATCGGTTTTAGCGTACCAGAAATTGCATTTTAACACACAGCTACTGTCGCACTTATCAAAATTCCTACTGCTACTTAGTACCTACCTATATACGCAATTGTGTCCCGTGTTGTCTCAGAAAGCCACATTTTTTCGGCGCGTATACGTCGTGCGATATCCCCTATTTTATCATAGGTCAGATAAGATGTTTTCTACATTTTACTGTTCAGAAATATATAAATAATGAGTTCTTTTAGATTAACTAAAACCTTAAGTAAACTTTTTCTTTAAATCGAATTTATTTGGGGCACTTTGTCGGTTATATTATTATCGACCATCCCACTCCATTAGGTATGCTCCTACATGATTTATTTTTACCAGACTATTATTGGCACTATGAATTTTTTTTTATGATTTAAGGTGCCATAGTATCAGCGTAATTTTTCATGTGAGGGAGTGAAAACCAGAACGCTCCCGGTTTCGCTGGATTTTTTCATTCAGAAATCAATATAAAATTGGTATCACCTCTTTTTGCTGTATTTTATGAATGAGAGCTATAGTTCAATTGATGTGCATAATTAACAAATTAAAAAAATATTTATAAACGCGTAGAAAACTGCCCAATGTAATAAACTTTCTAATAAAACATGAATTTGTTCTAAAAGCGGTATCTTCGTATTTATTTTCTATCGAGCGAGGTTTTTTGAATTGTGTTTCGAGTAATTGAATTCTCTACATTATAATTTTGAGAATATTGTATATTTTTTTCTATTCCACCACTTCAAGGTTTGATGGAGAAAGTCAGTTTAACTAGGGCTCTATTCAGGTATTTTGGGATTGGATAGCGGCTTAAACAAAGTGCAGTCACGTAGGTGCAGCCATACCGCACAGAACCGAACCAGGCACAAATTGTTATCAAATACTCTCAATTACAGTCCGTATCGATAGTCTCTCATTACTCGTCTCAGTTAATCGATAATGTTCGGATCGACACGAATCATTGTTATGAAATATTAAATTCCCCATTGTGTTTTAGCTGTGTGTGTCCATGTGATAATGTTGGCTACTCTAATTAAGTCCACTACACCAATGTTTGGAATTAATTAGTGTATTGTTTAATTGGCATCTCTTGTTATCTGTTTGTTTGGTTTATTTATTCATTAGCGGTGTTTGTCACAGCTGCACTAAGCTGAGAGATGGGTTATACTTTTATGGGTGAAATGTGGGAGAGAAATGAAAATATTTAAACGGAGAATTTTGAATTTTTTGAATCTTAGATTTAATGACTGTGTTTTACATCTTGTTTTATAAAGTTACATTCTAACAAGAACATTGGATAGATGTTTTTGTATTATCATTTTTGCTCCATTTTGGCCAATATGACAAAATGACGAGATAAAGTAAAGAAAAAAAATATTTTTAAAATTGCATAAGCTAGAAGTTACATTTTGCAAACCCTTAATGTTTTACCATTTGTGTGTATTATTTCTGAAAAACACATTTTTAACTAATTAGTTACAAAATCAGCTGGAGTACCTATGCTACAAATAGTCATATTTATTAGTAAAATATTTTTCAAGTCAAATACAACTGTATATAGAAATAAAAATAGAAGCGGCCCAGTAACCAAAATCAAGTTATCTGCAGACCTAATTACACAAATCCAGTCCTTATCGCGCAACAGAACGGGCGACACGATCTAAATTGGCCACTAAATATTCGCAACGATACTTCGACAATGGCGCAATGGACGACTGATTCAATTCCAATCACAATATTCTATTAATCGTGACCGACAGGTGTAATCAATCTGCGAGCTTATTGCGGCTTGAGTGCTTTGAGTATTTAGCTAGGGATGTAGTATGTGGTGTCAGTTGTGTGGCGTGCTCGGCGTCCTCCTCACGACAACGCCGATGTATTCATCATATCACCTTTTATTAGCTTTACTTTCAAGATGTTTAACCATCGACTTCTGTATTCAGCAATACGAACGCTTCTTAGAAAGATGTTTTAAATTTTTATTTTCGATGTTTATTCCAATATGAGTAGATTTGATTTGATATGACAATGGAGTAAACAAAAGTTAGTAAATTTAGCGAAGAAAATTTTTCGGTGTTGTATCCGATAATGGGAAAAATTTGCTTGTCCTGGCTTCGATGTGCCTACGTCGCTCACGCGTAGCGTCGCCACTTTTGCCTTCTTAAAGCTTTACTTTCACTGTTTGTCCATCGCCTTCTATCTTCAGCAATACGAACACTTCTTAGACTGAAGTATCGAGAAGGGTGAGTGTCGCAAATACCTACTCGTAAAAGTACAAAGAAGTTCTCAATGTGAATCATAATAATTATTCTATATATCGTGACAGGGCTTTGAGTATTTAGCAAGGGTCTTCTATAAGCCTTACTTTCACAATATATTGTTTGTCCATCGAGTTCTCTTTTTAGCAACACGGAGAGTGGACCTTGAAGCGTACAACTAAGTAAACTAAACAATATTTACTATCTTTGTGCTCGTAATGCTACAAAGAAATCTTTTTTAAGGAATAGGTAAAATACGGCTGAACTAGCACCGGTACTACAAACCCAGATTGCTATCGGCTGAAAGTAGCAGCGAGTGCTAAAAATGTAAATAAGTGCGAACGGAATAGCTCTATAATTTAAACCCAATCAAAGTTACGTACTAGTTTGGTGGAAATCTTATTGCTTTGTTTTTAAAAATCAGATGTACACGGTAAATAATAAATAATTCGGCTACCAATTGATTCCTACATAAATCGGAGGCGCGCGGCAGAGAGAAAACTGGGTAAGCTAAATCCTTATATAAGTAATCAAAGCTAGAAAACTCTGAATTAAGTGCTCCTGCAACTGACTGCCAATGACAAGTACGTATCCCCATATCTATTTATCCATACGTAACTCGCCATTATTATCACTGATTGACTGATATGTATCGTATGATATTATGGGAAGCCTAGAACCTAGAATAACATGCGGCGTAGGTATTTATTCACGAACTTATACCTATTTTGATAGCTGTGATACTACTACCCACTACCAACCAATTAGCCATTATTGCAAAGAACGAGGCTCAAGTATAGTATAACAATTTCTGAGGTTTTACTCGCAAAGGAGTTAGATTAATGACGGAAAATATGGGGAAAAAAAATATCACACGTAATTTTTTTTTGCATCGTATCCATTGTATTGTTATTTTAGACTTGTCATACCTATGTATGCTATATCACTTAATCAACGTATATATGTACCTATAGAAAAAATCTAAGTAGGTAGTATAAATTTAAAATAAACGTGAACATACAACGCGGTCACATTAACTAGACGCTTGACCATGTGACGTTATTTTGGCGCTGAAGTACGGTGTGCAAAAAAAACCGGCCAAGTGCGAGTCGGACTCCCGCACGAAAGGTTATAGACCATATTCTATAAAATATAAGTTTCTACCTGTTTATTAAGATCGAGTAAAAATTGCTTAAAAATTAATGCGATGCGTCGAGTTAATGTGACCGCGTTATACTGATCTGTTTTTGTTTAAGTTGACTTCATACAGTCTGTGGACGCCGCAGTACCTGTGAAACGCTAGTCCATTTCGTACAAAAAAGATTTGCATTCATTTCATTTATCTATTCAATATTCAAACACAAAATGCACACCAAAACGTGTCCGAATCAATAAAAAAATCCCACTTAAAATGTCATCATTCTTTACATAATTATTAGTCAATTTCAACTAAAATTATTAAAAGAAACAATCGATCAAAGCTTTATATATATTTACAAACAGGTCCATTTTACATTGAAAGGTAACAATTTTAAAAATTATTCAACTTTTTCACGCATTGTTATTTTTCTATTCTCTCAAACTTTTCACTGGCAGTCAACACTGTTGTGTGGACCCCGTTTTTCCGACCAATTGAGCACAAATATGTTCGCTACTCTAATATTTGATTAGAACGTTTAAAAATTACGGTCCACTGAATGTATTTGGCCAGCTGTGGATCCAGCTGTTTATTTGGAGATGTAATGGCAATCGTTTTGACCAGTTTAGAAAGTAGTAAAATTTACCATCGTCATTAGAACTGGACGTAATGTGGGTTATTGTGTTTTGACAATGTGGTGCTGGTCTCAAATCTCTAGTGTTGCAGTTGGTTTTAACATAACGCCTCATAAAAAAAAGTCGATGGGACTCGGAAAACGGAAGTCGTCTTGCAAGCTTATTTATTATTATTTTAATTTATAAGAAAATAATATTTTACTGTGAATATTTGAATTCATATTTATACAATTATGTATACTTAGATTCTGGAATCTGAATAATTGCACGTTTAAATAACAAATAAAATTTGGCGTATTTTCTGCTCTCCTCATTTTGTTCCGGTTGGCGGCACACAAGTTGGCGGATGTGAATTTAGTTACAAGCTGCGGAATAGCCAATCAACGTGCGGCTTTACTCGTATGTGAGCTTCAGTCAGAATTGGACATTGCGCAGCTTGTAGCTAACTTCACATCCGTCAACTTGTATGGCGCGGCCTATAAATGTAATGTAATCAACCAAATACAATATCGGTAGCACACATAAATAGAATATTATACCACATTCTGAATAGCTGTGTTCATATCAACCTGATCCGCTGCAAAGTGGCTGCTATCCGCAAGCACCTCTGAAGCCGTAACAGAATACTGAGACTAATTTACGTGGAAGATCATCTATGTAATTAATCCACTTAGGAAGCAGCTTTGAAACCCAACGCCTCAGTGGAACCCGAGCCAGTTTGCCCTCGTCTGCATACCCTTTCGAGGCGCACAGGTATGCCTGTGAACGGATAAAATTATCTACACAGTTGTGTTGGCGGTGGTTTTTAACCGACTTCCCAAAAAGGAGGAGGTTCTATATTCATTTGTATGTTACCCATTATTTTTGAATGTTGATCGATATTTTCATCATTTGTGAACCGATTAAAAAAAATCTTATTCAGTTCGAAAGAGTGGGTATATTTTTATTTCAAACCCATTTAAATTTTATCCAAATCGGCTGAGCAATTTTTGTTTTAAATCAACAATAACGTAAAAAATACTACATAATGACACATCGACTCGTGCGAACTATTCAAATTCTATACAGGCAAGTTGAACTCCATATTTGTCAAAAAAAAAATAAAATGATGGTTTTAACTTTTATGAATGACATCAAGCTAGTTAGTACCTAGACACAGATAGTAGTATGCTGAGTGTGAGTTTTGTCGTAAACTTGACGCGCTCGCCGCGAGCGCGTAAGCATATAATTTGTATGAAAAAATGTACAACGCCACTAGCGGCCCGTTTTTGAAACACTTTGTGCGAGAACAAGTTCATATAAATTACATGCTTACGCGCTCTCGGCGAACGCGTCATGTTTACGACAAAACTCACACTCAGCATACAGGTGTAGCTTATTATTTCTTTACGCATCAACCCGATGACCGACGATGTCAATTGATAAAATGTAAAAATAAACACAGCGATAGAGTGGGTTTCGAATTGAAGGGCAATGATTCTAGCTTTTCAATATACCAGTATATTGCTATTTATAGTCAGTCTAAAGTCAATATAATATGGATCTTACAAATCAAGTCCATGAGCAGTTTGTAGTGCTGTGATACACTGAACAAAATCACCTCGATATTTTCATCATTTGTGAACCGATTAAAAAAATCTTATTCAGTTCGAAAGAGTGGGTATATTTTTATTTCAAACCCATTTAAATCAAAATCGGCTGAGCAATTTTTGTTTTAAATCAACAATAACGTAAAAAATACTACATAATGACACATCGACTCGTGCGAACTATTAAAATTCTATACAGGCAAGTTGAAGTCCATATTTGTCAAAAAAAATATAAAATGATGGTTTTAACTTTTATGAATGATATCAAGCTAGTTAGTACCTAGGCACAGATAGTAGTATGCTGAGTGTGAGTTTTGTCGTAAACTTGACGCGCTCGCCGCGAGCGCGTAAGCATATAATTTGTATGAAAAAATGTACAACGCCACTAGCGGCCCGTTTTTGAAACACTTTGTGCGAGAACAAGTTCATATAAATTACATGCTTACGCGCTCTCGGCGAACGCGTCATGTTTACGACAAAACTCACACTCAGCATACAGGTGTAGCTTATTATTTCTTTACGCATCAACCCGATGACCGACGATGTCAATTGATAAAATGTAAAAATAAACACAGCGATAGAGTGGGTTTCGAATTGAAGGGCAATGATTCTAGCTTTTCAATATACGAGTATATTGCTATTTATAGTCAGTCTAAAGTCAATATAATATGGATATTACAAATCAAGTCCATGAGCAGTTTGCAGTGCTGTGATACACTGAACAAAATCACCTTGACTTGGCTGTGAATCACAGTGACTTCTTATAATAAATGGTAAAATACTTTTGCCAAAGTTTTTCTTTGCTATACGTACTAACAAATCCCTATATTCAAATCGATTTGTATTTACCACATGGTAAAAAACATTACAAATACAATTGTATTGACACTTACAACATCAAATAAAATCAAAATTTTGTAAATGGAAAAAATCGGGTAAATTGACTTTTGAATTGTTTATATCATTATTATAATCATTTTTAAATAACTACATTTTGTAAATGACTTATAATATAAATATACAGGGTTATTTCTAATCAATTAGCATCCTTTTAGGGGCTTACTCTATACATCAAAACTAACAACTTTTGTTCTGCGACTTTTGTCAAAACTCAAAAAAAAAACAGCTGTTTCATACATTTTGTCGAGGGTGAACGATATTTTTCTATGGAACAACAACTTAATTTTTTGAGATTTGACAAAAGTCGTTGTACAAAAGTTGTTAGTTTTGATGTACAGAATAAGGATAAAATATAGATACAGAATAAAAGGATGCTAATTGATTAGAAATAACCCTGTATATTTAAGTACAATGCATTGAAAAATTATGTATTTGTGAATTGTATGTACTCGTACTTTAGCTCTGAACTGCAGAATACCTGCGAACATTCCCTCAGTGCACATAACTTGCAGGTCCGCTTGCACCGATCAATGAACGTCAGTTTAGGCGTGTTGCACACGGGCGTATTACCGGCTGATTAGCGGCGCCGGCAGCCGCGTGTTATGCACTCAATTAATTACCCGGATTACCGTGCGAGGCTCCGGGGACCAGCGAATGTGCCGGCAGAAGGATTTGTGACAGAATAATGGATAAAGACTAACCAAAAAATCTATGATGCGGTATTGGTGGCAGCTATTTTGAATTAAGGGCACTTATAGGTCATTTCAGTAGAAATATTTAGAAATGGTTTGACTTCAAACCCTAATAGATTTAGAGGGTTGGTTTTTATTGGTCAGTGAATGTCGATTCGGGAAATTTTACCGGCTGATTAAAGGAACTGGTGACTGCATGTTTAAATGTGATTACTGTGAATAAATGTTATCTGTGAATAGTAGAATGTCACCAAATCTCATAGCACCAGCTTTTGTATGAATGCAAAAGAATGTATGATAATATGGCGGTAGGATCTACAGAATACTGGCAATATTTTATAATGTAACGCACGATTACATACTGTACATTTCGCTAGACAGTTGTCCCCGAGTTAGTACTAACACGTCCACCAAAATGTAGTTCATTTATGCAATCGTCAAATAATAATATGGTGATCTCCGAGGAGTCCAAGTATTCCATTCTACCCCACTAGTCAGAGGAACACGCCAGAAGATCAGGGGGTTGACGATGAGTCCGCAAGATGACGTCATATAGAACCCCCACAATAGTATTCAATAGAAATCTTTGCACCGATCCGTAAACGTCGTTAAAGTGCATTGCACACGGCCGCATAGTCGGCTGATCAGCGGAATTGCAGACCGTATTTTTGCGCTCAATTAGTTAAATTAACTGACTTGTTGTACCGTCTGTAATTACACTGTGACACTCAAAGGATGCCAGGAAACAGATCATGCAGAAAGATTTGCGGCAAGAATGTCGTAGCTGAGATATCGAAAACCTTGGAATTGCTAGCCTAGGGTACCTAAATCCTTACTATAAATATTATAAATCCGAAACTATGTTTGTTGGTTTGTTTGTTCCTCTTTTACGCAGAAACACAGCAATGGATCGACTTGATTTTTGGCATGGATATAGTTCCAAGGTCGGAGAGTGTCATAGGCTATATTTTATCCAGAAAAAGTGTGGTAAGCTGCTGGTATATCTAGCAAAAAATAACCGGCTTAACCGTACTGTTAAACATTGTTTAAAGTGTTACGCACGCTTTAAACAATGTTTAACAGTACAAATTAGACGATTAAACAGTAACAGTAAGGCGGTAAATATCTGACAGGTACAAAATTAAACAAGTTTCAGTCAAAAACAATGTTATTGCATGATTTAGTTACTTTCTGAACAAACAAGCTCAATTTTAATAAAACCTGAATGTTGCAAAACAATATACAAATATAGTAAAGTAGAGTCATTATATCAATTGCAAACGAGTAAATTGTAAAATGAATACTCTCACTAGTTTCTAGTAGGTACAATAGTTACCTATTATTTAGCTGAAAATAATGTTAGAAACATTTTTTGCACTGGGTACAATGTTAATTATACTTTAAATTAATTCCTGCCTATATCATTGAATTGGCGTCAATTTGGATCGATTGTTAGTCCATCGAATCAATTCACTAACATGCATTCCCTCACATGACCCATACATTCTACGCTTAGGTGAATGAACATATCGATTCTACTGAATGAACTAATCAACATCCCAATTTCAACTGAACGGTCTCGATAATCAACTTAATTGAAGCACAAACCTCAATACTGATCTAATTCCGATTTATTCTACACCTCCAAAAAAGTTGTATGTATTTAATTAACCGTTTATTTTGTAAAGGAGCTCTCACAATGGTTCATTGTGTGAAGACTATTGCATTATTGACAGAGTGTGAATGGGGCCTGATCGAATAGTGCAGTCAAGCTATTTTCAATCGATATGCTATAGAATAAGGTTCAAAATAGAAAGAAGTTTAGAAACAAACCGTCATCGTAGAGTGATGTGTAAATATCCGAGGTGCATTCAGCTGAGATTCGATGTGGTTGAGGTTGTAACTCGATAGCTTCATCAGTGAGGTAAGCAGAATGTAGAGCATGTTAGGGTTGCCATACCTCCAGATTTGTAACAGAGCAACGGGTTTTTAGATTCATCTCAGCAGGACTTTAGATCCTGGATTTCAGAATTAGCGACTGATCTCAATGGTAATTCAGACTCCGTGCAATTTGTTAATTTGCAATATTTTCTCCGGATTTTCGAATCTGTCCTTTTCTAGAGCAAGCAGATAAAGAAATGTATTTTTTATTACTAGATACATTGTTTTACTTACGCCTATGCTGCCTCTTAAGGGGGCGCCTAATGCCAAAACTTTTTAAAGACGTGGTGTAAAGATAACGAAAACAAATATCCATATTAAAAAAATACTATAGGAAAGCGAAGAACCTATAGTAGCAGAGTAATTGCGTAGAATTTCGGAAAATAATATGGTTACTTTAGAAAAAAAATAAAATTTCGCATCATAAAAAAAAATGTTTTTTTTCCAATGCTCGAAATTATCAGCGACAAGACCACATTATTTTTGACAAATTACGTAGCCAGACTAATATTCTAGTAGAATAATCGATTAGTTTTTTTAATATATGCTTAAATTTTGAATAAATAAATAAAATGTCACCTAAAAATGTAAGCTGGCGCTCGAAGCCAAAATCATCGTGAACTGTGTCATGCGATTTTCCACTCTAATCAAAGCAGCATAGATGATAGCGGGCGATGCAAAAAGCGCGGGTAAAATCTGTTTTTATCATGGCATTAGGCGCACTCTTAAGCCTATATCCTAGTCTAGTCTGTACTAAACTTTTTACACACACGTCATCGAATTCTTCTACGGGCGTGTGCAGGTTGCCTCACGATGTTTTCCTTCACCGAAAAGCTAGTGCCGCTAGTGGTGTGAAATTCCGTACATAAATCTCAAAGAACTCATTGGTATGGGACCGGAAATTGAAACCACGACCTTATAATTGTAAAGCAGATGTCACTACCACCAGACCACCACTGCTTTTAAATTTTTTAAGATATGGTTTATTATTTAGAAAAAAACATGTATGGACCGATTGATACATTAATGTAAAATAAAGTATTATGCAGGTACAGTTTGAGCACAGTACCGATTGTTTTATCCGTTTTGCCATGTCAAAGGCCTTCAGGCACGGTAACAATATTTCAGGTGGCCTAAAAACTCTGACACCAGGGCTAGCCACCCAGCCTTTGTTTTTTTTTTTATTTCGAATAGGTTTGCGTTTGACTACACACTGCCTGATGTTAAGCAGATGTGAGAACAGCCTATGAGAACTTTACTTTAGTACTATAACAACTATCAATCTATTTCAATTTAATAATTTTAATTAAAAGTAGGTACCTAAATATACTTACTACAAACGAGTAATACCAGATAGTTACAAAGGTAAAAAGGTATGACGAATGCAGTTAATTATTAATAAATTTCAAACATTCGCATGTTTCAATGAATATTGGTTTTCATAAAACATTACAAATTGATAGTAATATTTAATTAGCCAGCTTATTGGAGCAGTTAATTATGTAGCAATTAGAGCAAGAGTTCAACTGTGTAGTAAATGAAAAGTATTATGCACATTTATTTTGTTTACCTTATTAACTGGTCGTATCCAGTGCTTTAATAACTTGTTCAGACATGTTAAATAACTTGAACTTGTTAATTATTTGTGTTACAATCTTGTTTACTAAAATAGTTATTGCAATAATGTACGTTACCTACTGTATAAATACGTACCTAACATAATAATAAAATGTATCTTGTTCTACAAGTCTAGCGCTGAGGGTAGTGTGGAGGGGATGGCTGCGCATGGTGCTGCCATACTAAACCCAAGCGCAGTCATCCCTCCACAAGTCCACACTTCACTCAGCGATACACTTATAATGCCGCGATCAAGCCCTTAGTCCAGGTTTTGCGTAGTTTACTTAAACTTTCACGTTGGCGTCTCGGCTCCATACATTTTGGTTAGTTCTTCCTCGTTTCCACCAGAGGCGCTGTACAAAAATGTAAAGAGCCATACGGAAACAGCTGAAGTTTCAATTTAAGTGTAAACCTGGTCTTACCCCGCCGTACGACCAGGGAATGGAACAGACTGTTGGCTTTCTTGTTTCCGGAGAGATATTTAATCTGTGACTTTTTGAAATCAAAGTGAAAATTAGATATGTACCTTCTAAATCTGCGTACTTCCATCTTCGACCACGACGCCACTTACCAACACCATTCCGCCAATGGTGATCAAGCGCGAACTTATTCGCGATAAAAAAAAACCGACACAGAATTCTTGATTTCTGTGTATGCCATTACATTGACAATGCATTGATTGATAGCAATAAAAATTACGGAACTTTAAACTTTAGAAAATATTTACCTATTAAATACCAATTCCTGTTACAAACGATAATATTGTACAAGATAAATGCACAATCAAACGTTGATTTTATATAGGTTCTAGCATAGACAAACATAGGTTCTATTGCATTATGAAACATGACAAAGAACAAATCAAGTATAAATATGTTGAAGCTTCCTTGTTTCTATCATCATAAATACCAAATTCCATAACAAGCAATAACAATGTGCATACAAACTAAAAAGGCACAATTCCCATGAATACGAGTACTTACAACAAAATAAGATCGAACTTCACTTTAGGTAAGTTTGTTGGATCATAAGATGTCTTTATAATTTACTTATTTATTTCAATTCAGAAATTAAATTGTACAAGTTGATAAAATAAACCCTATAAATAAAAAAATCTATTGAACCCGTTCTCGGAATACATCAAAATAAGATAGAACTTCACTTCCGCAGTGTACTATGAAAAATAACAATGAACAAAAGCCAAGCTTAATCTTTATTTCTATCATCAGAAATACCAAATTCCATAACAAGCAATAACAATGTACAAGCTAACAAGGCACAATTCCCATGAATCACGCATATCTACAGCCAGTGAGTCGACGTCGAAACCGCATCGGTACATTGCATCAATAATACGCTCAATTAATTAGCGAACGGCCTGACGTGTACGTACTTACCTAATTAATGTCCCAGAACCGTACAATAACATAGTTATTATTACCGCGCTAGTTATTAGGTTATCTGGTACAACGGTTAGATTTGTCCTATTCAGTATTAGACTTAGTTACTAACGCATTATGCGTTTGATTCTGATGGCTGATGTTTGTGTCAATTTTTGCAAGGATTGATAGAAACGATTTCGTCTACAATTTGTGTGTGTATACTAAATAATATATTTATTAGTTAAATGCTAGGTTGCCATTATCTAGACGCTTCTAATTACCCATAAATGTCCCATTTGTGATTTTATAATTTTGTTAGAAATATCTCACAAAAATCACTAAATGTGGGGATTTGTCCCTTAGTCAACTTCAAGTTCCCTGCAATTTGGGGAATCCCCCACATATTGGCACCACTTGTTAAATGTCACATGCTAAATGTAAACGTGGGTCACGATTAAATGCCTTTAAGTAGCTTTGTGGTTTCATAAAATAGTACCTACCTGCACTCATATACATAGGTATGTAAAATTATAATTGCAAATGTTGACTGCATGAAAACCCTAACATCATCATCATCATCATTTCAGCCATAGGACGTCCACTGCTGGACATAGGCCTCCCCTAATGATTTCCAATAAGGCCGGTTGAAAGCGGTTTGCATCCAGCGCGATCCTGCGGTCCTAACAAGGTCATCCGTCCACCTTGTGGGTGGACGTCCTACGCTGCGCTTGCCGGTACGTGGTCTCCACTCGAGAACTTTTCGACCCCATCGGTCATCAGTTCTCCGCGCTATGTGCCCTGCCCATTGCCACTTCAACTTGCCAATCCGCTGGGCTATGTCGGTAACCTTGGTTCTTCTACGGATCTCCTCATTCCTGATTCGATCTCGCAGAGAGACTCCGAGCATAGCCCTCTCCATGGCTCGTTGGGCTACTTGGAGCTTACTAATAAGGCCCATAGTGAGAGACCACGTTTCTGTGCCATAAGTCATCACTGGCAACACACACTGGTCGAAAACTTTCGACTTGAGGCACTGAGGTATGTCGGACGAGAAGACGTTACGCAATTTTCCAAACGCTGCCCAACCGAGTTGGATTCGGCGATTTGCCTCTTTCTTGAAGTCGGACCTACCTAACTGGACTACTTGTCCTAGGTAGACGTACGAGTCAACGACTTCAAGAACCGAGTTCCCAACTGAAATAGGGGTGGGTACAACATGAGAATTACACATGACCTTTGTCTTATCCATGTTCATTTTAAGACCCACCTGTTGAGAGACTCGATTAAGGCCTTCGAGCATCGTGCTGAGTTCTTCCATCGACTTTGCCATGACCACGATATCGTCGGCAAATCGAAGGTGAGTGATGTATTCGCCATTGATGTTGATGCCGAGTCCTTTCCATTCCAGGAGCTTAAAGGCGTTCTCCAGAGTAGTAGTAAACAGTTTCGGAGATATTACGTCTCCCTGTCTTACGCCTCTCTTCAAAAGGATCGCCTTGGAGCTCTCTTCCTGTACTCGAACCGACATAGTGGCGTTATTATACAAACACTTCAGCACTTCAATGTACCGATGGTCAATACGGCATCGTTGAAGAGACTCAAGCACAGCCCATGTCTCAACCGAATCAAAGGCTTTCTCATAGTCCACAAACGCCAAGCAAAGTGGCAGGTTATACTCCTCGGTCTTCTGTATAATCTGCCGCAGCGTATGTATGTGGTCCATGGTGCCAAAGCCCTTCCGGAAACCGGCTTGTTCGGGAGGCTGGAAGTCATCAAGCCTGCGTTCGAGACGATTCGTAATGACCCTTGAAAACAACTTATAAACATGGCTCAGAAGTGAGATGGGTCTGTAGTTTTTCAATAAGGTGTTGTCACCTTTTTTGAAGAACAACACCACCACGCTTCTGTTCCACGCTTCTGGCGTTATGCCCTCGAGGACGACAGTGTTAAAAAGCTTCTGAAGGACTTTTAGTACCGGCGTTCCACCCGCTTTCAGAAGCTCTGAAGTGATTCCGTCGTCACCCGGCGCCTTATTGTTCTTAAGTTGGTTCAGGGCCATCCTAATCTCGTATAGGCTAATGTCAGGGATGTCTTCGGTGAAATGTCGGGTCAGCTTGGCTCTTGGGTCTTTGGCCGCGCTGTTTACAGGCTTTGCTACCGAGGCGTATAATTGTCCGTAAAACCTTTCGATCTCCTGCAATACCTCTGCCTTGGTTGACGCTATACTGCCATCTTCTCTCTTCAGCTTTGTCAACTGGCTTTGCCCAATAGAAAAATGCCTCGCGAACACTTTGGAGCCTTTATTCCGCTCTATTGTCTCTTTAACATGTTTAGTATTAAAGAGACGAATGTCGCACCGCACCGATTTTGAAATCTGTCTATTGAGCCACCTGTATGACTTTGCATCATCGGAAGACTGCAGTCTTAGCGAGCGTCGTTCGGCCATGAGATTTAGAGTATGATCGGAGAATTTCTTAGGTCTATCTGAACGGCGGGGTCTAAAGAACTTAGAACCCACCGTTTGGACAGTTTCTACGAGCCCGTTATTGATCTCGTCCACCGACGCAAAGTTCTCCAGGCAAGCAAAGCGATTTGAGAGCTCGAGCTGAAAGTTCTCAGGGTTTTGTATGTGGGCACGAGTAGGTCGGAGCGTAGACTTCATCAGGCGGGACCTTTCGAGTTTAACGTTGATATTCAGTTTGCCTCGCACGATTCTGTGATCACTGCCGGTTTTTACCTTGTGGATCACGGAGACGTCGTTGAATATCCGTTTCTCGCTAGTCATGATGAAGTCTATCTCATTTCTCGTGGTACCGTCGGGACTCATCCAGGTCCATTTCCTGCGAGGTGGCTTCTGGAAGAAAGAGTTCATCATAAAGAGTTCCTCTTTCTCCAGAAAGTCTGCCAGCATGTGGCCCCTAGGGTTCCGTTGCCCACATCCAAATTGCCCCACTCTCAACTCATCATCGCTTTTCTTGCCCAACTTTGCGTTGAAGTCTCCCATAACAACCGTGAAGCGGGTCTTAGACGTATGTATGGCCCGACTTACGTCCTCATACATAGCCTCCACTTCATCATCTGGGTGTGACGAGGTTGGTGCGTATACCTGGATGACCTTCAACGAATATCGTTTGGATATTCTGAGTATCAGGTATACAACCCTGCTCGACACACTTTCGATGGTAATGATGTTGTTAACGAGAGACCTGAGACACCACCTTGGGACCGTTGGTCACCTTCCCGATAGTACAGTAGGTTGCCGGATTTCAGGGTTATCGTGTCCTCGCCCTCTCTACGAACTTCAGATAACCCCATAATACCCCATCGCAACCTACCCAACTCTTCTTCCAGTTCCGCAATCTTCTCATCAGTCCTCATAGTGCGCACGTTATATGTTGCCAGGGCCAGTCGTCGTCTGTTGGGGTGGCAGCCGGATCTCTGCCGGGGATTCTTAGCACCCCTTGCTCCGCCGTTACCGTGGTCGCTGCCGGAACCAGGACTAGCGGAGCTGCCGGGGACTGGGGGCCTGGTTTTATTTTGTGCACTCATAAGGGGGATTTGCCCATAATTGCCGCGCTGGGCAAGCGTGTTGGCAATCGCAGGGCGTAGCTCTCGCGACGGGGATGCTGCTGCCCATCCCCGCCCTGTTGCACTTGAGCTACGCTGTTCTGGATGGGTATACCGCCACCTGTCGGTTCCGTAGTACCTCAGTCGGTTCTTACGACACCTGGTACAAGAGGGGGGTGCTATTCTACTCTGCCGGCACCCCACGGCCACACTAACACTCATAGCCAATCTAAAACCACTTTTTTAACCGATGGGTTGATAACTGATCGCTTTTTTACAGTGTTTATAAGGTTGTATTGTCATTTTTAATTATCTCTCGGGGAGAAATCTGTCCACGCCCAACACTGCACATAGTGCACATCCGTCTGCTGAACTAATCTTTTTAATAACATGGCAAGGAAATAAAATCATTTTATCCTATTTTAATGTCAGTTGTCAATGTCGATTCATTGTACTTTGTTTCCACTACGAGAGGATAAATTAGCGGAGAGTCATTTTTTTTCTTTGGCATGCTAGGAGTGTTGCTGAGTTAATGAGATAATTCAATCTGAAATGTAGCCTAATTTTAAAAATATCCTGACCTCTATAAGTTGTTTCACTCCGAAACTAGCTAAAGACGTTCTAACTCTACATGTGTTATTAGATTACGTACATTGTAGTTAACATTGAGTTGATACTCAGGTGTCATGTCTGTGATGTAGACACGAGAACGATACGTCTTCTCAAGCCGTATGTAAGGCGATCTTTATGGATACTACTAGTGAATCAACAGAAGCTATATTCAAAGCTTAAGCGTGATGCCATCTAAGATACACTCTGGCTTATCGCAACTGGACATTGCAGTATCGGGTAGAATAGGAAATATAACGAATGAGTAGTCAAGTAATTTATCAATACAGGCAAGTTTACCTTCGAGCAAATATCTATAGAGTCACAATCGTGCAAAAAATGTGTCCGGGCCATAACTCTGCCCAAGCTACGTAGAGAGCAGACTTTTTTGTTAGTCGTAAGGCTATTGCAAGCTGATTACAACGCTGCGCGTAGCCAAAGTGCTCGGTTACAAGCATTAATTGGGTGATATAACGTAGAGATTCGAGAAAAAGGGTCATTGTAAATATTTAATGAAAATATCTAAGTATTATCTGTATGACAGCGCTCGGACATTTTTTTACTACTTAGGGACTGTGGTTCTGTAGATATTTGATCGAAGACTAGGACTAATACACAAACACATACTAATAACACAAGGTATATGAATCATTTTAAACTGTGTTAATAGTTTAAAAATGACTGAGAGTTTTTTGCTGCACGAATGCTGATCTAATAGAGAAGAAGGAATCGGACGCATTACGGAGCGCACTATTTAAAATAATAATACATCATTATAAGATTGTGCTTTATTTAGTACACAAAGAAGTAAGAACCTATATAATCCAGAAAAAATTGTCGGCGCAGTACAGCACAGCTGTTGATAAAATAATTACTAACTTCCTTGTATTGCGTTAGTACCACATAATTAAGCTAATTCATTCATTATTTATGATCTAGCTTCTAGGGTCGATGTTATTGACTTTTTTGTTCGATCATGACTTAAAAGCCCACACATGCTACATGGGACGTAACAGTAGATAACTGTGGCATTTGTAACTCAAAAGCGTTATTACTAAACCGATTTAATTAATATCAATTGAATTCATTTTCGGGAACGCGTTACAACGAGGGATTAATATTATTACGAGAGTAATATCATAACGTCAATAAGTCACCTTAGACTAGGGATGGCTATGCGCTGTACAGTGTCGATACTTTGCTAGAATTTCGATATCGAGGAAAATCGATGTTTAAGAGAAGGAGCCATTTTAAAGGAATACGTGATGACTTCATTTAATAGAAGTTTATTCTTGTAGTTAGATAGCTTTATTAATTACTACAACGTAAAGTCAATTTTCCATCATTTAATGAGAAACTAGTAATGAGTTGGCTGTGGCAAAATAACCAAAACAGTAACAAAAACAAATAGATCGGTATGCGGTAAGAACAGTACTATTAAAATGCTCCTAGTTCAGAAAATGAAGGGTAGTGTTAATAGTTTTAGTTTGTCATTTTTACATAGTTTCTAGACGCTGCAGTGTCTTACAATACTCACTGGTAGGTATTGTCCATCATGTGCTGTCAATGTAAAGAGTTAGTTTTTGAAGTTAAAACTTCTTTAACGGCGTTGTGCACTTTTTGGGATGGGTAAAAATGTTAATCTCGCGTCAGGACACGGACCAGTGTGCTGAGTCTGAGTTTTGTCGTAAACATGACGCGCTCGCCGCGAGCGCGTAAGCATGTAATTTGTAAGAACTTGCACTCGCACAAAGTGTTTCAAAAACGCGCCGCTAGTGGCGCTGTACATTAGTCATACAAATTACATGCTTACGCGCTCGCGGCGAGCGCGTCATGTTTACGATAAAACTCACACTCAGCATACTGATCGAAAATTTGTAAGACGGGAGCAAGTTTTCACTTCTGCCGGCAATCCCGGAATGCAACCCGTTGTTTTGTTTTCGACCATTTTTTTATACGATTGAGTGACGAGACGATCTGTCGCCTGATGCTAAGCGTTACGTATGCCCAAGACATTTTCTAAAGGTAAGCGTACTAAGAGCGTACGATACCCAGTCCCATCCCTACCTCCGACCGGCGAAATCCAAGGGGCGAGGGGAACAATTTACCAGCAATTTTAATAATAAGTCCCCGGTATTTCTATTATAGCCGGGAGGCGATCAGGTGGGTTGCTTGGAAGGTTTAATAACTTACGATTAGCCTATTGGAATAGCTCTCTGAATGTTTGCTATTTTTTTCTATGTAGTGTATGAGGATTTTAATTAAATGAGATTTGAAACGGTACAATTATGATATATGTTTTATGTGAGGGATTTTATTATAGCCTAGAGATACGTTTGTGCAGTTTAAATTCTTATCTAATTTATTTATTAAACGCTGTACAAAAATATTTCAAGATGTACTTTTAAAAAAATTACGATGTTAGCCTTGTTTTGTTTGTTAAATCGCCACCACAAGTAAAAACATCCTACTTCCTACTAACCTACTAATATTATAAACACGAAAGTTTGTGAGTATGTATTGATGTTTGTTACTCTTTCTCGCACAAACGGCTGAACCTATTTGGATGATGTTCGGTATGAAAGTAAACTTTGGATTAACACATAGGCTACTTTTTATCTCGGGCTAACGCGGGTAACACCGCGGGGCATAGCTAGTTGTAAATAATGCAACCAGAGTAAACCAAAATGACACTTGCAAATCCTCATCTTATTTTCTGTTTACAAAGCCACCGACATTTTTTCTGTTTTTTAATTTATAAATATATTTTAACACATCAGACTACCACAGACATTGCCTACGACAATTTTCATAGATTTTATGAGTGAACCGCCCGCACACGATTAGTAAGTAAATACACTTCTTCTTGTATATACACTTGTGGGTGTGACGATACGCTCCTTTGTATTCAATTTTTATTTTAGATATGCTGTATCCTATATTGTAGCAATTATACGACATTTTTTTTGATGAATTTCATTGACATTTCCTGTGAAATCAAATATTTAGCCCAGCTTTATTCAAAAAATATTTAACTATGGAAAGGATGGCGGTGGTGAAATATTTAATCGTTACACGTAGTGGTAGCACGAGAAATTTTAATTAAAAATGATAACGCGTAATATGCAGTAGACAACCCTTATATTATAGGTACGCCCTGCACTAGGGGTGATTTTTAATTATTAAATTTCTACGCCGTCGGCGCCAGCCGATGCTACTTTGATATGATATGCTGGATTTTATATTATGTGGGTAATTAAATGGGATAATTCTAAGTTTAAAACAAATATTTTGTACCTCAAAGTTTAGATACAAGCTTAAACTCGAAAGTTTTAACTTTTAACTTTTTCAACTTTTGAAGTTGTGTGAAAGTTAAGTTAAAATAATAATTTGGTAGACAATATAATAAAATATTTTAAATGCATAAGATGTAAAGCCGTGGTGGTCAAGAGGTAGTGACACCCGCCTTACAATCGTGAGGTCGTGGGTTCGAATCCCCGGTCCCGTACCAATAAGTTCTTTGGAATTTATGTACGGAATTTCACACCACAGGCTTTTCGGTGAAGGAAAACATCGTGAGGCAACCTGCATACGTCCGTAGAAGAAATTCGATGGCGTATGTGTATCCACCAACCCGCACTGGGCCCGCGTGGTAGATATGGCCCAATCACCCTTCGTGGGTAGGCCTACGTCCTGCAGTGGACTACTAAAAAGGCTGGTACAGTACATAAGATGTATTTTCATTATTTTCTGAAGATATACCCAATATTGTTTTTATTAATTTACTACTTGAATTAAAAAGATGGTTGCAAGGAATGTAAACACAATTAAAATTCATAGTTAGACAAAATACTTTCACAGAAAAAAACTAATTAAATCAACAATGAAATCAAACCATTAGATACAAAATTTTAAGTAAAATAAAAATTTAAACGAAACCAGTTGAATTCTTCCCTAAAATCCTATCATGTCTATCCTATTCATTATTGCAATATGAATATTTTACGGCCCTATGCAGCCCTCGCATCCGCGAAATGAAAATAATAGCGGAATGTTTTAATTTCCCTGTCAGTGACAGGTCACGTGTCCCCTCCCCCCCTTCACCCCCTGTACCCCCTGTCCTGCCGTCGTCACTGCGATGGACAATTAGCCTTCTCATGAGATTAAACAAGAGCACGTTTGCGAGATTTTTTTATAACATCAGTTGCAGCCCTCGAGCGTTGTTTGAATAGCTATGATAGATGTCAGCATGAGTAATGAATGGACAATGTGTTCACATCACTAAAGCGTGCTTTAGTGTGAATATGAGTGTCGAATCGAGTGGGAATAGATAAGTTTATTAGTGAACCGTGATATTCCTGAGGTCTTTTTAGACCCTTTTTCTAGATTTGAAGAAATATTCCTGAAGGAGATCACATTATAGGTAGAGATGAGGCTGGCATGATTATGCTGCTCTAGCTTTTTTCTAGTGTATTTATTTTCTTTGTTTTTAACCGACTTCAAAAAAGAGGAGGTTCTGTGTTCGTCTGCACGTATATTTTTTTGTGAATGTCCATCGATATTTTTGCCAATTGTGAACCGATTTAAAAAAGTCTTTATTTTTAGTTCAAAATCAAAAGGGTATAGGGAAGTGGTCCCATTTAAATTATATCGAAATAGGCTAAGCAGTTTCTGAAAAATCTACAATTATGTAAAATTGTATTGTAAATTGTACATCGATTTGAGCGAACTATTCTAATCTTGTATACGATTAAAGTTTGTTGTGCCATTTTTTGCGTAAAATAAATATTCTTTGTATTTTCAGTAATATATTTATCTATCTAAATTACTAGATAATCTTATAATATTTTTCGTAGATCTGTCAGTTCTTGTCCTGAAATATTAATTTTAGCCAATTTATAATTCCTATTGTCATGAGAATTTGACTGCAACACTTTCATTTCAATGTAGGTAGGTATAAGAATTTTATTAACAACCTGCAGTCAAATCTGATACATTATCCTCTTCGCGCGCAAGTAGACCTAACACCTAATATTTCTGGTCTAATGAAGTTTCTATATCAGATTACTTGGAGCCTATTCGCGTATCCATTACGTTGGATAAAGTTGCATGAGCTCTTAAGCCTTTAATTAATTCAAACAAGCTTTGCGCGGGATTTCATCACAGAATGAAGGCGCACGAGCGTGAAATAAAGTGCAATTGTTGCAAGTGTGAATGGCAACACTGCGCATGGCTCCGTTGAGATCACTGCATAATCTTATTGATCTAATTTGGCCAGTGACGACTGAGTATTAGCTTTTTATTTCGATTTTGTTTTTTTAGTAGTTTTTGCACGAGTCCGCCCGAGGAATAGCTCCATTGATATAAGAGCTGTTTCTTTAATCGACAAAAATATTTTATAGAATCTAGGATATCAACATACCTACTCATCATTATGACCAATATTTTTATGAAAATAATCATGAAAACGTAAAAAAATCAGATCAGATCATGTATCGATCTTCAAAAAGTAGGTACTTATCTATTAAATCAAATCAAATCAAAATTCATTTATTTGTTAGTATATTGTCTTACAATGTAGATGTTAAAAGAACAATAGTGTCTCAAATATTCTACCTTTACAGGTGTACAAATATTTTTACAAAATATATAGAGGCTTAGCAATATTTATACATTTTTTTCTTATGTGAGTCTTCTAAAAAATCGTTAATAGTGTATTAACACTTGTCAATAAGGAACTTGTGTAATTTGTGTCTAAAAGTATCATAATTAAGTTCTTTAAAACAATTTGGCAATTTGTTGTATACCTTAATGGCCATATAATAAACTAAATTTATTTTTTTACTAATTTTTTTTAAAGAAATTTATTTAAATTATTGTAAGGGATCGCTGATTTTTTGCTGTTCTGTTAGGTTAGGTGGTTAGGTCATAATTATGATTAAAATTACATGTCTGACGATTACGAAAATCCCCCTTAATATGCTAATTATGTCCATACCAGTGAAATATATGAAAAAAAATAATTAAATAAGAGCAATAGGCCTCTCCTTTTATAACATAAATAAGTAAGGCAAATGCAATTTATTTGAAAGTGAGGAAATATAGTAAAGGGTTATTCCAGCTAGTTTGTAATACTTATAATATCAGTGGGCTATTCTAACTAGGCTAATTAGAGTACACCACATTATAAGATGGATTTCCTAAACCGCAATGATGTCGTGGCAGAGGGGCGTGCGTCTTGTCATCCTTTAAACATCTTGTGTGCACTATTCCTACCTTTATTACCTTATTGCTTAAACTTAACTACAAGGTATTTATTGAATTCTTATGTCCAGCAGTGGATGTCCTACGGCAGATAATGATAAGTAGTAATATTCTATCTGATATACATATTATATAATTATGTGTATCAAGAACAACACACTCACACACACACACACACACACATACACACGCATGCACACACTTTCACGTATCAGATTAGGCGTTTGTGATGTTTAATTGTAGTGCTAGTAGTGAATATTATTAAAACTAGTTTAGGTATATTATTGTTATTCATTGTAAACATTAATATACAGAGAAGCCATTGGCTCTGTCATACAGTGTATACTAGTTTGGAGCCAATTAATTAAGAAAAATAATTGTCAAAAATATTTTTGGAACAATATATTATTCTTATAATAACAAGCTAGGCTCTATATACTTCACAAAGTTCCACGAAAAAGTTACACATGTACGGTACACCTCTAATTAGGGTAGTCTAAATCGCCTCGTTTACAATATTGCACGAAGCTTAGTTTCTCAAGCGAAATGGTCAAAGCCTCGAACCACAGATCTCACGAGATGGGGCAAGTCTCGATCTAGCAAGAAAGTAATTTCGCACGAATATTTTTGCTTAAAATCACAACTACGCGCAACGTCAATAAATCACACAATTATTCTGACACTGTTTAACTGTTATCATCGGCTCTACTTCAAAATCGCAAATAATGTCAATCAAATTTTCCATAAAAGAGTTCATCGATCCACGATAAAAAGTATGGGACAGGTAATTTTTTTGTGACTTCGACTTTCTGCCCCTTAGTTCTTGCACTTTGCAAAGCAATAACCTGTTTGTATAGTAAACATGTATTTTGCGATGTATGAAGATTTCGTTCGTAAAGTATCTCGTGCGCCCAGTAAGAAAACACCTCTTTATAGATATCTAATCCTCGAACGTATAATAGAGGTTGCATCCAGCCCAATTAAAATTAATTAGCTCCCGAACACACTGCGCAACAAATCAACAAAGATACGTACTTCAGTGTTCGGGCGAGTGTAGCACTCGTAGCCACGGAACTAACAATGGCTTTTGTAACGGGACATCCCTAATTTTCAGATTTTGGTGAGGATTTTTACGTCATGAGGGAAAAAATTGTACCGGATATTTTAAGTGGTTTCAAGGAGTTATTTTCAAATTATCCTGTGTGAAAATCGGCTTGATTTGTCTTGTTTTTGTTCATCTTGTATTAAAGTATGTTGTAAGTACATCTATGTTTTAATTCTGTTTTTAATTTTATAATACTCACAATGACCCATCACTACCTCATGCAGGTAATACCTACCCACCTGTTTATGTGAAAGTTCTTTGATTTGGAGTATCTTTTGAATAATTTGTTCATATCTTTTCCATGGAGTGATAAATTTAATTTTGCTTGGTAACATATACCCACAAGTTTTATATTTAGGTACACCACAGTCATGAAAGACAAATAGGCATACATATCTATTTTGTACAGCTGGATTTCTTCATAGTACATTTAAAAAAGTGATTTGTCATTGCATCTGAAACTCAATAACATTTAGAGATAACCGCTCTCTGTAACTGTTATAAAATAGCAGCTATTATTAACACCAATTCATTATAACAGCACGGGTGGGGACGTAGTTAATCATAACCCGGCCGATTGCCAAAATAACTTGTATTCCTTGTAGCGGTGATTTATGAAGACGCATGTTAATTAGAATGGTTGTTACGTCGTGTCCGAGTCGATGGTTATTTATTGTTTCTGTTCGAATTAAAATTAAATTATAGTTCTTAATGTTTATTGCCGCTAATTATAAGAGTGTGCAATCGTAATTGAATATTTGTTGTTTATTAACTGTTTGCATTTGGCTGAACAACATGCAAATTGCAAATGTTTAGTTTTTATAATTCAAGGATGAAACTAGAAAGCGCCGTCTACACTGAACACAATTAGACTCGATACTACTGATAACTCGCTAATATTGTTTAGCTATAAACGTTTACATGACTGAAGCTTTTTACTTATTCAAGTACAAAAATGAAGATTGATGATACCTCCCTTGATTTTTTTTTTATCAAGCTACTTAGCTTCGATACAGTTTCAGCTTACAGCCGTGTAAAAAGCGATTGTTATAACTGGTTTTTAATCGGAATTTTCAAAAAAATACAGAGTTATTTCTAATCAATCATCATCCTTTTAGGGGCTTATTCTGTACATCAAAACTAACAACTTTTGTTCTACAACTTTTGTCAAGACTGAAAAGAAAATCAGCTGTTACATACATTTTGTCGCGGGTGAGCGATATTGAAGGTCCCCATTCGCCCCGCATTGTTTGGAGCGGGCCGAATGGGGACCTTCAAAAAGAGTCTTGGTCGATTCGCCCCGCAGGACCAACCGCTTGCGGGGCGAAACGACGCAGGACTCATTTTTCTATGGAACAGCCAATTTATTTTATGAGTTTTGACAGTAGTCACAATACAAAAGTTATTAGCTTGATGAACAGAATATGCCCCTAGGAACATACTAATTGATTAGAAATAACCCTGTATAGCTATATCTTGTGTTTCCGTAATGAAAGGTTGGTAATAACATTTAATGAATTGACATAAAATGGAAATTTTTAATGCCTTTCAATTCTGATTGTAGTAATGTTTTCGTACGTAATTCATACGCTTAAACTGTGATAGTGAGGTATTTACGCAAAATCAATAGAATACAAATTGTAGCGGCAAATTGCATATAACAACTTGAGTGACATTTAAGGGAAGTGCTTGGATTATAGACAGTCAGATACAAGAACTGGCTCTCAAAACCGAAAAATCCTGCATGATATGTGAGCTCAGGTGTTTCATATAAAAATCTGGGCAATTCAATTAGCGGGAAAGCAGGGCGGAGGGCGGCGCCTAATAAACATAATATAAATAATCTGTGGCGATAAATCTGCACCACTTTATGGCGGAGTGGGTTGTCACGCGGCTAATTAGCGCTAGTGCTGCCACGTGACGCCAGCGGGACAGCGCTTAGCACGCGTCAATATGAAATCATATTGCTTTGAAAATTGCTAGCTTGCACTCTTTCAAATTGTTATGGACTCGCTGCACGCCGCGCCGTTGCTTGCACTTTTTCAAGTTGTTATGAACTAGTATTACGCCGCTGTTTGGCGGGTTATGTGGGAACAGAAAATGTGAATGTGAGATCTCCATTTTATGAATCTGCACCTCTTTATGGCTAAGTGGGTTGTCACTTGGCTTATTAGCGCTAGTGCTGCTTCGTGGCGCCAGCGGGACAGCGCTTAGCGCGCTTCAATATGAAATGCCTTAAAAATTGCTAGCTTGCACTTTTTCAAATTGTTATGGCCTAACCCGCCTAGCTGCACGCCGCCGTCTTGTCGGTTATGGACGAACAGATAATGTTTATGTGAGATCTCCATTTTATAAATCTGGGTTATTACGCGGGTAATTAGTACTAAAGTTCTACTGCGTGACGCCAGCGGGACAACGCTAAGCACGCGTTAATATGACATCATATGTTGCTTAGAAAATTGCCAGCCTCCACTTTTTCATATTTTTATGGACTAGCTTTACGCTGTTGTTTGGTTGATCTTATTGAAAATCTTTAGGGAAGGTCTATATGCAGCAGTGGGAGTTCTGTGACTGAAATGATGACCAATCACTGAAATGATGATGATGACATATTTTAACATTGCACTTGAGAAGATTATCTATCCGATAACACTCTATAATACTGTTAGAAGGGATAATAAAACAAAAGAAAAACGTTACACTAGGACTACTGTAAGTTAGTTCAAGTAAGTAATGATTTTCTGTAATTAAGTAGATTATTTTGTAATTAAGTTAAAAATCATCTCCAATTATAATTTTCTAGATAATACTAAAGTAGGAGTTCGTTAATTGATTTCTTTTACGTTTTCATGGCTCATTTAATTTTTAATCGCTTAATCTACGGGATTAAGTTTATTATCGACTTGAATTCTTTGCCATTGGCTTCTACAAAGTTTAGGTATTTATATTCAAGTTAAAATCAACATATTTCAGTAATAATCATATCAAAATTAAATAATTGTATTTTGATTTATATATATAGATTTTTAACCAAAGAAAAACATTTACAACAAGGACCAAGTAAAAAAGAAAATACATAATACCTATAAATACCTACATAACTTTTTTAGTTGATCATTTATAAATGAATTGATAGACAGTGAAATAAAACGTAGCTTTTGTGTTGTTATCACCCGAACAAGTAAAATAATTATGTTCAAAGTCAAAGTCAAAATTTTTATTGCAGTTTGCATGTTACAGAAGTGGTATAGATATAATCATGACTCAATACAAACTAGCCCATGAAAGGCGTGCAACGTTACTGGCATCTTTATTTATTATTATTACCTAAGTCAAATCAAATTATTATCACAAAATTAAAATTCTAAAATTATATTTAAATCGATTACAATGTCATGGGTTACTTATTATGTTATGTTAGTTGATGATATCTTAATAAATAATATATCTTAGTAAGAAGGCATTCATTTGGCAATAATGTCTTCCTGCATGTGCTGTGCATTACAAGCCGTAACAAAACTTAAGGTTGTCTAGAACTCTCTCTCTCTCTCTCTCTCTCTCTCTCTCTCTCTCTCTCTAATTTAAACAAATTCTTGTTAAGCTATATTTTGTTTTTTTTAGTTGAGTAATATTAAAATAAAACAAATAAAATAACATATGCTGAAATATCACTTCTACAAAAAGCGCTTCCAGCGGCTGCGTGGCTCGCAACTCGTCAAAGCACTCTTCATCAGCTTAGTTAATTACGAGACGTATCAGCTTTATTATAATTACTCATTTTAATGTCCTTACGACCGAGCACGCGGGGACAATGTTACAGTTTAAAGAAATTATAGAGATACTCATCCACTATACTAGCAGTACAGCCTGAACGAAGTGATTTCATGGATATTTTAGTTAACCTCTCGTTTTTCGTTAAAAATCTTTTGCTAAGTCTAAATATTATATTAATTACAAATTTCCCCACCCATTGATTTTTTTCTGGGTGTAAGTTATTCAAAAACATATTCCCATGCAGACTAACATTAAATTCGCATTAATGACTTTATGCAATTTTTTTTATTATGTATTAATGAATTTCTTATGTTACTTATAATTAGTATACAGCGAAGCAATGCTTATAGCGTTCTGGCCACGGTGTCATCTTCCAAGGGGCTTTTAGATTAAGTTTTTATGCTTTTTAGTTTAAGTTTGTAAATAGGCATAATTTAATGATATTTTTTTCAATACTGTAGTTAGTATTCCTTTGACAATTAGATATTCGTACATCACTACTTTGCATCTTAATACTAAGTAACAGTGCTGCACTGTACTGTACTGTATCAGCCTTATAATAGTCCACTGCAGGACGTAGGCCTACCCACAAAAGGTGATTGGGCCATATCCACCACCCTGGCCCAGTTGATGGATTCACATACGCCATTGAAATTATTCTCCGGAAATATGCAGGTTGCCTCACGATGTTTTCCTTTACCGAAAAGCCAGTGGTGTGAAATTTCGTACATAAATCCCAAAGAACTCATTGGTACGGGACCGGGATTTGATCCCACGGCCTCACGATTGTAAGGCGGGTGTCATTACCTCTAGACCACCACGGCTTGAACGGCGAACCACGTCGTGAACAGTGCGTGCCTATCTAATTGGAAGTGATTCTAAAAAGATTGAATTCTTGTGTGGTCATATTGGCCTGACGATGTTACGAATCTAATGAGAATTGGCCACAGCTCTACTCGCCGGCCATAACAATATATTTTTTCTAAAGAAGAAGCCGATCATCTCAATAGGCGTAACAAATATCATCAATTTAATGGGCGTGAAGTAATATAATTTAACTACGAAAAAGTTGAGTTGTTACTTGTCGTATCCACGCAGCTATCACTTGCACGCACCATTACCTGTATAATTTAATTAGTTCGAGTGATCATTCCATTAATAGAGGTGATATTTGGCGAGCTCGCACGCCGGCGGCTTTATCAATTTTAATTAAGCTCGATAGGTGGACCGAAATGTTGGAATTCTTCATTAATTAGTCCGGCTCGAGATTTCTAATAATTTAATTACTGGCTGTTAATAAGGCCGCGGCCGTCCCGTCGGTATTCCTGTAACGTGTCGACGTTTCCACGTGCTCGCGTTGTTGGAGACAATTTAATTTGATACGGGAATGCCTGAACGCGATATGTAGGCTTTGGTCGTACGTATATGTTGCCTAGGTAATGTGTGGGTCGTAAATGTCGATTCACACATACGGCGGGCGCGGGGCGGGCGCGTTGTGTGTGTTGTCGTCCATTGAAATTATTACATATATTTTTTTACAAAAAAGACAATTAATTTTAAGTACGTTTTTCGACAGGTTTTTTCCTAGTAAACTGTAGAACTCCAGTCAACATTTAGCTTGTATAAATATCTGGCAAACATGTAGAGTGGCAGCGCCCACTCCGTTTCGAGGCAGACAAAATAAGCAAGCAAAACACTTCACTTCATAAACCAAACGCATTGCTCGTCTTTTCTCTCATTTCTATAGAAAAAAAAACTTTGTCTAACATAGTGAAATGAACATATATCTTTGAACCATGGATCGATTGCAAAACGCTAAGACAAAGCTTAACTAAAAACTTCGGTATACTTAAGACGAGGCATCGGGCCGAGAGACACGAAAACGAGTACTTTTGAATGCGCAATGTGAGAAGACGAATGATATTGATTCAAATTTAAAAAATATCATAAATAAGGAAATATCTTGAAAAATTTAATGAACCGGACAAAATATTTAAAAGTAACCGAATTTATTAAAAAAAAATATAAATTTCCCGATCGAATCGAATTCGAATGCTCAGAATTATCAGCGACAACACCCCATTATTTTTTACGAATAACATAGCCAGACCGCTATTCTATTAAATAGACCGAGAAGTTATTTTTTTTAATGTGTACATTATGAGTTAATAATTAAAAAGTCACTGCCGCCCGCCGCTCTCGCGCGATCCTGTCGAGCGCGACCGCGTAAAATTTGTCCGAGTGAAGGGAGAATTTTCTAAACAAAAGTTTATCAATGCGTCACCTTAATAGTAGCCTACTTGTCTGTAGGACCAGATCGTAGAGCCTAGTAGATCTGCAAAATTCCCATACGAATCATCCAACATTCAACACTAAAGGTCGATTCACACATACGGCGGGCGCGGGTCGGGTGCGGGTCGGGCGCGGTGCGGGGTGGGAGTACGGCGTGTCTATTAGTACCTGTTTCAATGGACGACAACACACAAAATTGGATGATTCGTATGGGAATTTTGCAGATCTACTAGGCTCTACGAACTGGTGCTACAGACAAGTAGGCTACTATTAAGTATACCGAAGTTTTTAGTTAAGCTTTGTCTTAGCGTTTTGCAATTTATCCCTTGTTCATAGATTTATGTTCATTTCACTATGTTAGACAAAGTTTTTTTTTCTATACAACAGAGAGAAACGACGATTAATGCGTTTGGTTTGTGAAGTGAAGTGTTTTGCTTGCTTATTTTGTCTGCCTCGAAACGGAGTGGGCGCTGCCACTCTACATGTTTGCCAGATATTTATACAAGCTAAATGTTGGCTGGAGTTCTACAGTTTACTAGGAAAAAACCTGTCGAAAAATGTACTTAAAACTGACTTAGTATTTTGTTGTGAAAAATACATGTAATAACTTCAATAAAAACAAACTCTACTGTAGTGTTGCAATTTTATTTTATGCGTGGACATTTCATAACTACAAGCAAATCAGCATGCCTAACCAGCAGCCAATCCAACAAGTATTAGATACACTTAGAAGGTAAAGCCAGCAATTTGTCTTCACCAGTCATTACGAGCAGTAGGCTAAATTGCACACTGAAGTGCACCACCGACAGTTTACGTGCTGTCTTTTCTTTTAAAATGACTACCAATTGCATAGCCCTTTGTGGACAAATGCCAAGAAAATTGCCGGCAATCTTCGAATATTATGGGGCAGTGAACTAGCGGATGACATTGGAAAGGCGTGGTAGCTGCTAACGTTTTAATTTCCTGGTGGATTTTAATACAAAAGCGGTTTGTTTACATTTAGGTAAAAAATGATCACCGTTTTAAACCTGGTGTTTTCGGAAATAGGATCGAATTGGAACAATCCCTTTGGGATAGAGTCTAAAAATCCTGGAAGTTGACTATGTCTAGATTGCATAATATGCATATTATATATTATGTCTTAACGAATAATGTTATATAATATACAGTAATAGTAATATATCTAGAATTTTGCCATTTCAGTTGTAGCTATGGGTAATATTAGAGCCAACATTGTAATCTCCAGTGTACACCTTATTTTTCTTAGGTCATAAATCTGTCTGGACAAACTAGTCCGATTACAACAGTTAAGTGAGATTGATGCCAAAATTTTAGATATATTCTACAATCAAATTATTTTTGATCTTCTCAAGCAATTTCTAATTTTATTATTTTTATAGGTATTGTATGCATTTTGTTAACTACCACAAAATATAACACTATTTACATAGGCTAAAACTTTGCTATTATTGTTTCAGGTAATATTTCAATCATCTACCGAAAAAAAACCTGCAAATGCTCATCTTGTTTGAAGTAAAACATCCAAAGATACAGGTAAGTGACTTTATTCGTAAGTTACCACTTAAACAGTAGGTAGTCAGGCAGTAGCTTAAAACCAAATAGGCAACTTTGAAAGTTTATGTCCTAAGTCAGCAAAGATCACAGAGCATTGCGAGCTATCACGAACTATACACTCCGCGCAACCGTTGAAGTCCGATAGAATTGGCGCTTCCGTCGCATAGTTCCTGAGTTCTTAGTGGCCGTAATACTTAGTTCCCAAATTATACCGTCGGACTTCAGTGGTGGCACGGAGTCTAACCCTTTATCTACAAGCCTGCCGCCGGCACTGCGTTGAAAGGAAGCCGGTAAACACGGGTAATAAAATGTGCTAATATTTGACTTCCATGCCACCAGCGTCGGATACTCTCGCCCACAATTAAGGCTGTTAAAGCTACTTCCTTGTAATAGACTTGTTTGTACTGAACAGGTGAAATAACAATGTTAAGGAAATACTATTTTTTTCCTTGAATGTGTATACGAATAGTCTTCAAAAATTGCAGATTGGGAAATAAATTTCCTACATATCTACTAACATATGGGCCTGATATCAGTATCAGGCCCATACTGGCCAAAAATGTTGATTATGATGAATTTATCTTATCGCCTTAAACAATATTATTTTTTTATGATGATACTGATGATGATACTGGGAATAAAGCTCCCGTCCAAATTTCCCTGTTTCGGGCTAAACTCAGTCACCAAAGACTCGCGATGGATCTGATGACATCAGTGTCGTCAAATCATCGAGCAGGTGATCTGATTAAAATTGATCAACAATATTTATCTCAGGGGTCCTGGCAATTTTTTAATCATCGTAAAACCACGATTACCATCGAAGACCGTTGCTAGTTGATTATAAAGCAAGCTATAATAGGGTGTAATGCGCATGTAGTTCGCGCGGTACTTACGGGTAAGTATGTATTTATTTGCAACCTGCAATCACTGACAACTGTAGCAGAAACTGATGGTTGATGCAGCAAGTTGTGTCCAATGCACTTGTAATTTATTTTGTTTATATTTGACGTTTCTAACGATGTCGTAATCGCAGTCCATCAATTAGTAGATTGCAATTAAGAATTATGAAGAGAATTGTTCCAGTCGATTTACTTCTTAAAAAGTGTGCTGATTCACACAATTACTATTTTTTACGATTTGAGGGTCAGTTTCGGTTCGAGTCGGTTTGAGTCCCACTGTTACTCACTTACTAAAAGTTTAATTGTTTATTGAGATATAAACGTACATAACACCATTTACAAACATCTCACAACATAATAATCAAAAATCAATCGAAATTAGTAAAGTTGGTTACAATTGGCAAATGGCGGCGAGTGGAACGACATCGAAACCTTCTTCGTCGTATCAGTGTCACATATAAATTATTTTGTCCTTCCCAATATTTGGCTAACTTCTTCGTTGTATCTAAAATATTTTTTTTATGATTTAGTTGATATATGAAATTATTTTCAATTCTTGATTCTTCAAGTCATAAGTATTAACCACCAGTAATAACTAGGTATTTCCTTTCTCCTGGCTAGGCATTTGGTTGACTGACCAACGGATAAAAAAACGAAATCACGAGTATGTAAAGATGAAAAACTACGATAGTGTACGCAGCTCTCATCCTAATCCTGTGGCGGACGCGGCGGCAGAATGGCGGAAATTGAAAATAAACATTTCATCTGCGCTGGCACGCACTGCCCAAATTGACAATACAACCAATTTGGCGGAGCCCCCGTGGCACCCTGTGGCACCCCCGCAGCCGCCTCGGCCACCTTTGTACGAGAATTGAAAAATAATATTACACTTTTTACTATCAGCTATCACTCCAGAATATCGGAATTCGGAATACTTCGAATGTGAAAATCTTTAAAACAAGCTACGCTGAGCGCGCTGCCAACTGGCAATGGGCTTGAAGCATTTGGATTATCTTTCGACCTTCAAGGGTCCGTGGATGATCCAATTGCTTTTTATATAATAGTAGTTTAAGTATGTAGTTTTAGCTGGTAAGTAGTATTTTATTTTGTTGTAGTTACTAAAGGCTCTTGCCCTATAAATAAAAACCGGTTTTGAATTTAACTGTCCTAAATTTATTATTCGAAATACGTAAACAATAAAATGTTACAAATTTAATGAATTTGTTCTGTTCAATAAGTCTTAATCTATTTATATTTTAGAAGTTTGAATTGTATTAAGTTTTAAAGATCTTATTTTTTCGAATGACTAAATAAGTTAGTAATCTAGAATTTAAAGGGAGAGAGCAAATACTTAATTCTTTGTTTTAACTATGACGAATTCGCCTATCTATCTAATAAAGTTGTTGAACATTTCTCCAGTGACTTTTTATAAATTCTAAAAACTGGACTGCGAAACCGAATTCAATACTAAAAAATAAAAAGATGCACTTTAAAATTGTTCTAACTACAGAAAAACATGTTACATTCTTCAGAAATAAATATTTTTCGTGATTTCGGGTTTGGCTCCAAAGTAAAAAAGTCGGTCATAGCAACGGCACAACTAAGTACATCATAGAGTATTGCCGATTCTCCCGTTAATTTAGAAAGTACCTATACCTACCGTGGTGGTCAAGAGGTAGTGACACCAGCCTTACAATCGTGAGGTGGCGGGTTCAAATCCCCGGTCCCGTACCAATGAGTTCTTTGGAATTTATGTACGGAATTTCACACCACTGGCTTTTCGGTGAAGGAAAACATCGTGAGGCAACCTGCATACGTCCGTAGAAGAAATTCGATGGCGTATGTGAATCCACCAACCCGCACTGGGTCATCGTGGTAGATATGGCCCAGTCACCCTTCGTGGGTAGGCCTACGTCCTGCAGTGGACTGTTAAAAAGGCTGGTACAGTACAGTACAGTATACCTACACTGAATAGTAGCACCTTATAGAATAAGTAGTGTTTTTTGATATAGAATAAACAAAATATTAAATCTAGGCACTCTACGTGCCACAAAGCAAGCCTGATTTCAGCAAAAAATTAAAACTAGTACTTTAACCGTATGAGCGTGTCAACCGCTAGTAACTACGCCCATTGTCCGAGCATTTATCACCAAACTGGGCATGGACGTGACCAATCTCGAAAATAAAACCCTGATCCTTCATCTGTTCTAATTTAACGATTTTCTAGACAATTTAAAACTAAAATGACCTGTCGGTTACATTCGATTGGGGCAGGGATAGATTGTATTGCTGATTCGATAAATCTTTGTGGAACAATACCGTTTAGGGGTCTTTGTTGAATTTATTTCGTAAGGAGTTGCTTTCTGTATATATTTGAGAGTTTCTTGTGTGTTTTTTCATGTCCAATGTTAGTAGGCAATTGATTTAGTTTTAGAAACCTTTTGTGGATTATTAAACTTAAGTGCGAACCCGCACATACAAAAGACAGTGTTATTCATTTATTTCTTTTTAACTTTTATAATTATACTACTCATAAGAAACCTTACAACTAAAACCCAAATTCATATATCTAAAAGTATAAATATGTGTGCTTATGCACCTATTAATACAACAGCTGAGTATTTGTCCAAATATAATATAAATACTATACAGGGTTACTATTAATCAATTAGCATCCTTTTAAGGAATGAATGAGGAACGCAGAGGTGAATGTACCTACCTAGTCAAACCTACTGTGGTTTTTTGGTAGGATTAATATTTAAATTTAGTTGTATCTTGTATTGGAATAAATAAATAAAAAAAAAGGATATATTCTGTACACCAAAACATCTTTTGCTCTACAATGTTTCCCAAGCTTCAAAATTTTTTCATATAAATAAAAAAAAATTCTAATTGATTACCTATAATTCAGTATACAATTATAGATATCAATTTCAAAGAAATTAATAACTATAAGTTTTTCGTTTCCGTTATGTGGCATTACATCGGTTTGTGGCTTTATCTGCTTATCAGTGTTCTGCGTCTCTACCTAAATGTTTAATTGATAACAAGTTATATGAATTAGTAGTATAAAGCGGGCGGAAGTTGCTATCAACGGAAACAAAGAGCTTCATTCATTCAAATTTTGAATGAATCTCTCAGTCAAAACAAGGAAAATTAAAAAAAAATCGTCGTTGTTTTTTGTACTTTTAACGTATTAAAATAAAAGTATAAGGGCTTTAATTAGTAACTAAAACAAATCAAAAATGCAAGTAACTTTACAAAATGGAATCAGCTGCGAAATCGCGGATATAAATCAGAATTTTCATACAAAAAGTTCATTTGTAGTTTAAGATATTTATTATTCTCAAAGAATTACGTTAAATCCACTTATGAGAGAAAATACATGATATAATTGTGATAGATTAAATAGCAAGTGTAAACAGAATTTATAATAATAATTATACATTTATAGGCTAAACTATTTTTGTTTTAAAAATAAAAATACGGACTCACAAAACGTCAAAGTACCGACTTATCAATAATATATTATACGATACAGGCATGAATAGGTACTTAAAGCAATTAATGTAACTTATATAAAATATAAGATTACATTAATTGCTTTAATATAAAATCAGCTTTTCTATACATTTGCTCTCCACAAAAAGTAAAGAACAGCTGATTTTATATTGCGATATAATGAGAGCCTTTGAAAGTCCCTGCGCTGTACTTTGCATAACAATGTCTATTATAAGATATAAATAGACAAAAAGGCAATAATACTAATGCAACAATAAGTAGCATTCTTATCGTTTATAGCGAAAAAAATAAGTAAAGTATCTCTTTTCTATTCTCAGACGCTTCATTTTTTTCTCACACCCATTCTAAAATAAAATTAGTTTGTCTCTACCATAGTGGTTTTTACCTAATCTTTCATTGATAAGTTATATAAATTAGCAGAAGTGGGTGCAGTGTAACCGGAGGTGTTATCAGTAGCCGCAGGAAGCCGCCAGAGCTTCATTCATTCAGTTTTTAATCGCACCTCGTGGTGTAAACACGTCTTTATTCACTTTATTAAAATAATCGCGCGCGTATTGACTTATGACTCTAGTTCTCATTAAATTTTATTTTAATACGACTAGTGGGGATTGTGAGGTGACTGTTTGGTAATAATTGTGTTTTATTTGTAATAGTTGTGCAAGTGTTGGATTGTAAAATTAAAGTGCGGGAACTTAGATATGATGGATTTATCTGTGCCGGTAAGTTTTTTTATTTTATTTTGAATTTTAACTTCAATGATTAATTATTGATCTTATATCCGTAAAGTAAGTAAGTTATATAGGCCGGGTAGCTAGTCCTGGCGTCAGAGTAAATAAATTAATGAGAATTTTATTAATGAGAGCTATCTAGCTCTCATTAATAAAATTCTATTCTATTAATTATATTCTATTCTAAATAGTCTACAATCGATTCTTATTCATACACTAAACGTATACGTATATGTGAGTTTCTTATTCGATATTCGGTTATTTGTAAAGCTAAGCGTCTAACCACAGCTGATCGGATTGTAAGTGATGGTAGCGATGAGAAGGACACACAAATCCTGAATTAACAAGTGTAATTAATTAATCAAATATTAAAAATGATAAGGAGCTTATACAGCTCTAAGAAAAGAAGATCGTAACCTTTGATAATTTATATTTTTAGCAAACAGTTAAGTGGTGAGTGAGTGTATAAGTAGGAGTATAATGTATGTTTCTTATTTCATATCGTTGAAGAGTCACAATAGATCCTACGTGATATTTGGAAAAAGGTGAAACTAATTATCCTGGGCTTATTTGGGAACAATCGGATAAATTGTTTAGTCTGCAAAAAAATGTGGGAGGTTTCAACCCAGCAATAAAACAATAAGGGTGATGATAATATAACAATAAAAATATTTTTTTTTGATAAAATAAAACTTCCTTCTCAACTCAACTGTAAAATGGCGTAAAATTGTTAAATTTACAAAGTATTCTAATCTATTTTGGTTTGTTAACAATGCTTTATACATTTTACAAAGTTACTAAATACCAAAATGACCTTCGATAGGTAATCTTCATACTACACTCACGTATTATTTTTCAAATTTCTTCAGTCAATTTGATAATGAAAACCGTATAATAATGACGCGACCAGACAAGTACTTTCCTAATGATATTGATGTACCCCAACCTCTACTTTAAATTGTATTCTACAAATACATTATTCTTATCACTCAAATATTCAATTATGTAAGAGGCTAAAAATGATTAAAATGTAATGGATACTATGGCTAATGAATGAAACTCCTCCCCACAAATAAAAGCAATTTTCTCATAGCCGCCACAGGGTGGGCTTAATTAAATTAATGGAAGCATAGCTCTGATTAGACAATGCCGAATATAATTAGGCGAATGGCATCTTGAAGCCAGGCTTGATTAACTGGGTGCAGTATACGTAGGTTCACCTAGGTGACGGCCAGCCAGCTCGACATTACGTAGATTCGCATTTTGCCGGCGGTAATTTGTTTCGTAAAACACGAGCGTGTTTCTAAAAATTCTCGTAAAGACCTAAATCAGCCATAATGCATTTATTTTTATTAAAAATGTGAAAAATGAATTGCAAGATGTTGGCCTCGAGCAACTTCTAACAATTCTGCTAATTGACACAAAAGCAATTCTGCTACAGTGGACCATTTTACGAATTTTCATACAAGACTGTCAAAAGGATGAATTGCGAGAAATGAATCATACGCAGTTCCTATGGTGAATTGTCAGTATGTGACCATTTTACGATCCAGTAAATGAATCACCAGATGATCATATTATGAATTGGCCAAAGCGGCCGTTTTAGACCTGCTGAACTGTTGGCCAATTAATTGAATCAGGCGTCACTTCATCTTCAAATCTTTGTTTTGATTTTTACCGACTTGCAAAACGGAGGAAAATATTATGTTCGTCTGTACGTATTTTTCATTTCATCGATATTTTCGCCAATTGTAAACTGATTAAAAAAATCTTTTTTAGTTCAAAAGAAAATATACTTCCGAAGTGGTCTCATTTAAATTTCAACAAAACCGCTGAGTCGTTTTAGATAAATCAATACAAATGTTCATAGATGTCATCGCTTCGTGCAAATTATTCAATTTCTCTACATGATGGAAGTCGGTGTTCCGATTTTTTGCGAAAAGTAATTATTTTAGAAAGAAGAAAAAAAGAAAGAAGAAATTAAATTTTTATTCACCAAAACGTGATTAAGTTAATAATTTCAATACAACTGATTGAATAAGGTAGGTATCATTTTGTAAAATCTTCAAATCTTTGTTTTAAGTCTATTTTTAGTGAATTTTCGCTTAGTTGTGCGATTTACGTACAGTAAGTTTAAGGGCTCTATTTAATTTAGCTTGGAATAAAACTGTTTTATTGTGTTAACTTTGTTTTACACCAATAAATATAATTAATATTGTATCAGGTTTAATACTTAACTCTATTTAATTCTCTGTAAAGTTGAAAAGAGCCCTTAAAACTTATTGTGCTTATATTACTACAGAGAAGCAATATACTAAAATTATTCTAAACAAGAATTAAACTCTTTTTCGATGAATGAAGTGTTTTTTTACTTAGGATCTTCGATGTAGATGAAGTGCGTGCGAGGTCAATGTTAAGCTACTAAGTTATGTTACGTCTAAGTTAACAGTGTAAAATAGCAAAAAACTATCAGTATTTATATGAATATCGATAGACATACCAAAAATACAGGTGAGATGCAGCTTCAACACGTGTAATTCTCGTTTTCTTACTTTGAATGGTAAGTATTAAAATAATAACGGACCGAATTAAAATCTGTACATTTGATTCGTATGATATAATTTTTAACATTTGTAAAAATTGCTTGGAATCTTTTTTGACCCCTTTTTGATTACAAATTGAAACTGTAGAAAAATATAAAATCAAACTCATCAATATCAACTCTCATCAAATAGAATGCCATTGCTATTTCAAAGTACAAAACAACACAACTTAAGAATATCCAGCACCCGCCGTTCCTCTCCAATAATATCTCCGACATTTATCGGGAGCTTGCTTAAAATATTACACGAAGAAAATAGCAATCCAATAAAAGGTAATAAATAAAACATCGGGCCGATACCTTCCGATAGCTTTTGTCTAATCTAATAAATGTTTAATAAGAATTGGATAAGTGGCACTCCTCGTGGGGACACTCATTGCATTAGATAGGGGCTGTGTAATAGCGAAATTGATGCCTGTTTTGGACCTACTGCAATTATGATAAAGTGTTTTTTTGTGTTTATAGCAATGCAGTAGCTGCCTGTCGATAAAAAAAAAAGAAAAATGACGACAATGATGTGACGATTACAGGGCAAGTTAATTTTAACCGACCTCCAAAAATGAGAAGTTTCTATGTTCGTCTATACGTATATTGTTTTTTGTTTTGTGTATGTTGATCGATGTTTTCGTCAATTGTGAACCGAATTTAAAAATCTTTTTTATTTCCAGAGGGTATACTCCCGAGGCAAAAGTCTATTTTAATTAATCAAAATCAGCTGAGCTGTTTTTGAAAAATCAACAATAATGGAAAAATTGTACATATCAATTCGAGCGAACAATTCGAATTTTGTACGTGATGGAAATCGGTTTTGTCATTTATTGCGAAATATATACAGGGTTATTTCTAATCAATTAGCATCCTTCTAGGGGCTTATTCTGTACATCAAACTAACAACATTTGTTCTACGACTTTAGTCAAAAAAAAAAAACAGCTGGTCCACACATTTTGTCGCAGGTGAACTATATTTTTCTATGGAACAACAAAATTTGCAATTGTTTTGTTTTGACTAATGTCGTAGAACAAAAGTTGTTAGTTTTGATGTACAGCATAAGCCCCTAGAAGAATGCTAATTGATTAGAAATAACCCTGTATAATAAATATATAATGTAATATATTGATATTATTCTGATTAGAATCGTATTTTAAACTTATAATTTTACTAACGTAGGTAGTAAGTAAGTATTTAATGTATAATAGCGTGTTACTCATATCTATCAATAACGAATATTATGTGTAGTGCAAGCACTCACAAATAAAAACTCAAAAGGGTGACACTTAGCTCATTAAGAAAAACAAGATGATAAGTAAATCGGTTTGCTCTAGAATTATGAATAACTAATGACCATTTCAGTGCCTTGAAACGAGCACGGGCAATCTGCATTTATCGACAAAACAATTATACGAGCCAGAAAAACTAGTTCTTCAATTAGATAGATTTACATCTCGATTGAATTTTAATTGAGTCAACGAGCGAGTGCACTTCAATAACCGAGTAAGTTAATTATAAAAGGCAATTGATTTAAAAGGAGCGGTGTCGCGGCCGCGGTATGAGTAACAGAAAAAGTTTTCAATTTTACTAAAAGGGACTGGTTTGTCTCAGAAGTCTCGTCTGGTTATCGGCTTGTAATGTATGAAGTTGCTCTTCGCGGCTTTATTTTATAACTCACTTCACGTAATAGGCTCCAAGTTGCTTTAATTCACTTTACCCTCCTGGCGCGACACGTTTACTAATTTTCCTTTGCCCATCGTGTTAAAAACATCGGACGTTTTCATCGGATAATCTACGAAGCCTTGTTAGTGAGGACGTTCTTATGGTTTGAAATGGCGGACATGCGTCAAGTTTTATACTTACTAGTTTGCTTCTTATTTTAAACCACTACTCGTATCACGATAAAAAAAAGCAAAAAAATTAGCAGAATTACTTAGATATCTGTAATGCAATGCTCTGGTAAGTCTAGTTTATACGTTGTAGAGTTTCATTACTGCAGACTTTTGAAATAGTTTATTTGTTTAATTTACGCATATTATTCATTAATTTTGACGACAATATCCTGCCTTAAACAAACCACAAAAATCGAGATGATCAATTTAGTCGTCATAATAAAAAATTATACGTAGAACAGAACTTCACTTGTAAAAAAATAACTATATATATTTTAATGAAATGATTTTATCGTGTTTCACACACTAGGTTTATAGAAATAGTCTTTTTGTAATAAACATTTCAAAAATTGCCGCGCTGGCAGGATTTGAACTTGCTTCTTTCTGGGATTCCGGCCCAGATGCTTTGTCCAATTAAGCTAGAACACTGTACTGCGAACCCGCCAAACTAGTGAATTAGTGAAGATGTATACATTTTATACCAGTTGTTTTTCAGATACATCTAAGACATGGTTGCAAAAATAACTCTAAGCTTTCATTTTAATGCGTCGCGTCGCTACGGTGACAATACTGTAGCCGTGTAAAACAGACAGATATCATAAATTCATCCATAAACATGGTTCATAAATTATGACGACAACAATTTGGGACATTTTACAACTGCCATCAAAGATTCTTTACGATCAATGGGGATGTGACTGCATCGAGTCTCATAATTAATACGAGACGTTTGTTTTTATAATGTAATAAAACATCAGCAGTATCGGTCGGTAACGTTACATCGTCATCATAACCTTAACGTAACGTACATTACGTGTTTTACTAATCGTAAAACGCTTTCGATTTTATTATATATCGATAGGAAACTCAACCGGCTCGGATACATTCGTTCGCTAATAGAATTAGACATTAATTTGATACTGTAACTTGGTCAAAGCTATTAAGAGACAACTTATAATGAATACGTCTATGAATGTTTAAGTAATTGCTATTACATTAAGTGGTCGGTTTAATTAAAACACATTGCGTTAATTAGATGCTTTTAAAACGGCATCAGATTAGAAAGCGATCCCGTAAGATAAGTAAGTACCAGTGATGTTATAAGATACCCCATGTTATGAGCTCTACGAGGAGAAGATTTCTCGCTCGCGGATGCAAGTTGTAAAAGAACTTCGATCCAAATTGAGTTGGACGTTTCAAATAGATAAAGCGATATCTACCCGTTATAAAGCAAACTTTATAGTTTTGTTTTTGGCAGTTTTGACACTGCTTCTATCTACTTATTTGTTCCTTTAGCTGCATCTAACCGAGGTGAAACTTCTAACTTCCCGACGTTATTCCACCTGAGTATCACTTACTTCGACTGTTTTCGGACTTGTTTACCCATCGATGGATTCATGAAGCTAATACGAGTATCTATAGAGACGACAGTATAGGTATTATAGATACAAAAATGAAGTGACACACAGTTGGTGACAAAAAATTGCGACTAGTTCGTGATTTTATTTACTTTCATCCCCACATTACAAGAATAAAGTTGACGCTTTTTTTATCGGAAAGGGCTGAAACAGTAAGCAAAAAAAAATAATAGAAATACCTAACAGTGAAACATTTTTTGGTACCGAACACTCCACGTTTTGGCGATCACTTTAGTAGGTATATCAACAACATTTACTTATACAATGTTACAGTATGCTGAGTTTGGGTTTTGTCGTAAACATGGCGCTCTCTTCGGCGAGCGCGTATGCATGTAATTTGTATGAACTAGTTGTGTTTAAAAAACGCGCCGCTAGTGGCGCTGTACATTTCTTCATACTAATTACATGCGTACGCGGTCGCCGAAGAGCTCGTCATGTTTACGACAAAACCCACACTCAGCATACAGACGCCAAAATTTCGACAAAAATGTGTTGTTTTATACTAAAGCTCAAAATAGGATTTTAACATAATGTAAATATGGAACAGCAAATTCTTATTCACGATTTTGTATTTGGTTCCGCAGTAAAATTTACTTTATCATGATGCGCTAAAATCGCTTTCAAGATGTTGTACGTAAGTTACCTATGACTCTTTATATGTAGATAATATACGTTTTATATCTCCGGATTATTTGGGAGTGAGTTGTAACATTAATCTGTTTATATCGAGTAAACACAGTCTGTAACATTTTATGAGGCTGTTGTATGCGAGATAAGGCTGTGACGGCATTGTGCTCCAAGGAGCTCCGTGGAACGGGTGACAGCAGACACCTGAAAACAATAAGCACGAAATTGCCACAATAATCGGCCCTTATGATCGGTGGAACGACTGTCAGACAATGGCCCAGATTACGTGATAGGGGCTTAGCCGAATAGCAGCTAACTCGATTATGCGCCCATCCGTGATTGTGTTTGAGCGTATTAATGGTTGAATTTCGTTATATTATTCCGGTGCTGCGGTAATCCAATATGAGTATCAGTTAGATCCGCTTGGGTTTAGTATATCGTTGTATTGAAAGCCGTAGTGGCTTCGTGAAGCCGTGGTGGACCGAAGAACGTTCGCTATTAACTAAGCGTGAAGGGTGGGTACATACCCGGACCCGTACAAATGTTTTTTTTTGGAATTTATGTACGAATTTACCCATTTTCTTTTAGGTAAAAAAATATCTTGTGGCAACTTGCATATACAATGTGTTTGTCTACCGGTGTCGGAGTCTTAAGCGAAAACATCTATGGCAAATTTTGAACAACTTTTACAATGGGACCAACTCTGAAAACGTAAAAAAAATCTGTTCCATACGATTTTTACAGTCTTTCGACAAAAAGTATGGAAAAGCTATTTTTTGCGTTTTCGGAGATGATTCCACAGTAAAAGTTATTCAAAATTTGCCATATATGTCACCGCTTAAGGCTCAGACATCGGTATACAAACACATTGTTTAGTACGTCGTAGAAAATATATCGATAGCATGAATGCACAAGCTACGTGTTATCGTGGTGGATATGAATCAATCAGTGATGTCGATGAGATACGTTGTATGTATGCTGTCACTTATTTATAGTATTTATGAAATGGGTTCATATATTTATTTACACAAAATTAAGTAACATTTCATAAACTTATAACTATATATTACAAAAAAAAAAACACTTGAACTAAAAAAATGAGTATGTATAGATGACGATGAAAACCCTAATCTAAAAGCCCACTACCAGCGGGCACAGTTCCCAAAATGCTGGCCCCATTGCCACGTTGGATAGCAATACTGATCCTTTGGGCAAAATAGAGGCCAGCATTTTCGTCACGTGTTGCGTCGACCAGGCGTGATGAAAGATCTTTGTAAATGTTTATTGCTCCCGGTCCCCACGGTCCTAAAGTTTCGACCCCAAAAGTTTCAAATTAAATTATTTATTATTTATGAAATTAGAATCGGATTAATTAATACTAGTAGTTTCCCGAACAGTAAATTTCGTGACTCCTCTCTAAAACTGAATCTTCATAAGCTATAGGTACCTGTATCTCGTTCGCTCTTAAACGATTTGGTTCATACTCGCAACAATGTTGCCAAATATTAACGCTATTATTATATACCTACGCTCGCTCAATTGCGTCCATCTCTAAAGGAAAAGATAAAAAAAACGGACAAGCGCGAGTCAGGCTCGCACACCGAGGGTTCCGTACAAATCCAGAAAATTTTACAATATTGGGAAGTAAGTTAAAATCTCTATATTATAATCACCGACAAATTGTTTTTTTGTTTTTCACTTTTTCTCGTCATACATCGAAAATTATACATTGTAAAAATAATTACAAACCTGTTTTATTTAGCATGTGCTAATTACGCCCTTTTATATGATACATGACATGATACGATTTACTCACTTTGAATTTTGAACCCATACTTTGTGAATCTAGGCCCTATTTTTTTGTGATTTAAATAAAAATGTACAGTTTTCAGACTTATTCCTATTTGAGTACTCTGAGAAAATGCATCCAAGTTTCATAGTTCTATGTAAACGGGAAGTACCCTGTAGGTTTTGATTTTTGTGTGTCGAAATATGCTGTTTTTCCAACATAAATGGCTCTAACTTTTTTAAACGATAACTGAGAAGTTTTTCTTTTACACAACTGCAAGAGACCCTATATACACGTATATAGTTTAAATTACAACTAGATCTTTACACGTTCCCTAGATAAAGAGTCTTTACATACGGACAGTCGGAGAACAAAGTGATCCCATAAGGCTTTCGTTTTTTTCTTTTGAGGTACGGAACCCTAGAAATACATAAGTATTTTTAGGGTTCCGTACCTCAAAAGAAAAACGAAACGTAAAGTTCGTGGTGGGCACACGTAGAGTCGATAGTTCTGATAATGTAACTGACAATCCTGTCCATTGTGGCGGTAATTAGGTATGGTCTCCCGGCTTCCCGTTGTATGCGACGATGGCTCATTAACATATCTCAAGGGTCGTGTTATCTACTTGTTTCTTTATAATTTGTTATCGTCTGTTTCACGTTATAAACGAAAAGTTGTCTTTAAGTTTTTAATACCTTCCAAGAATAATATGTTTTTGGGATACAATCTAATATGTAAAAATGAATCGCTGTTTCCTTGGTCACGTCATCACGTAACGGCTGGACCGAGTTAGCAAATTTTTTTGTTGTAAGTATTTGTTGGTGTCGGAAGAAGATGCTTATGAAAGAAAAAAATATGCCCTGCCTAAAGCACTTTTCAAGTTTGTTTTATACACACATTTTTTCTATCGACTATGACAATAGACATGAAGATAAAAAATATAATTAATCGCTCAGATAGATTAACAAAAATATTCATCATCATCATCCACCACAGCTTCCTTTATCCCACTGCTGGGTATAGGCCTCTCTCTTAAAGTGCCATCTGCCATTACCAAAAATATTAAACTCGATTTTTTATTATTATTTTTAAATTATGTTTATACAAAAATTTATAATTAAACAAAAATTTATATTTAAACAAAAAATTATATTTAAACAAAATTTTATAATTAAACAAAAATTTATAATTAAACAAAAATTTTTATTTAAACAAAAATTTATAATCAAACAAAAATTTATATTTAAACAAAAATTTATATTTGACCAAAAATTTATAAAGATATAGCCCATTAAAATTCCGCATGACGTCACAAGTCACATACAAATATTTGTCAGAAAAGTGACCCCCACTCCTAAACTGTGACAAGGTTTACTCGTATCTTTGTCATTTGTTGTTTAATTGACTATAGAAAAAATACGCGTCCAATATTTTTTGACAATCTAACTCACGGACCAATTGTAATAATGATATTGTTATCTAGTCATCATGCCTATTCCAGAAACACTTCAAACTCATCACAATAACGCTGCTTTCTACAGCCCTTCCCGTTTTACTCATCACATCTCGACATCAAAAATAGCACTTGATGCAAGTGCGTGTGATTGTAGAGATCATCGTCGGAAGTGCAGCGCCGCCGTTAGACAACTTAAAGGAAAGCAATCTGCTAAATAAGGCTGCTGGGAAACGAGCGGAATGATGCTCCACTTGATGCTTCATCATCATACACCTGTGCAATTGGAAAATCATTATTACTTATAATTAGTCCGTTAGTTAGACTGTTAAAAATAAATGGATAGACTATAAACTATATTGTACAAGTGTACACAATACAACAGATAGATTAAAAAATAGGTATTAGAAACATATTTTTTTTGAAAATGACAAAGATAAACCTTGTCAAAGTTTGGGAGAAGGGGCTCGTGACGTCACTAGTGCCACGTAGTCTGTACATTTCTATAGTGCACTCGTAACGTTAAGCTAATCTTTAAACAGGCTATTTCTTCGTCAATTTTTGTTTAATTGACAAAATAAAAATACGTTCTATAGTTTTTTTCATCGATTTGACGGACTAATTATTTTTTTTAAAAATTATTTGGGTCATCTAGTCTATTAAAATACAGTAATCGAATATTGGCGCAGTGTAGGTTAGTGAATTCACATACGCCATTTAAAACCTTGTATCTACGGATGTACATGGAGGTATTTTTGAAAAATTAAAATAATTCGTTGTATCACATTATTTCGCGCATAGGCTCCAAATTGTTCTATTTATAAAAAGTAATATTTGGTGTAAATTTATTTGCTCCATGAATATTGTACATTCGTTAATGAAATCTCAACGACGTGAATCACGAAAGTAATAAAAAAGTTACGATCATTTTTGTATTAATTAACACAAAGTGAGCCTTGAACTTCGTTAAAAATTATATGAGGCACGTTTGAAATCTCTATACCTGTCATATAAAAATCAATGCCACTTTTCTTTGTAATTTTATAACTCAAAAACGGGCTCTCCTATCCAAATCAAATGTTTAGGCTTTGTTCGGCAAACTTATACGAAAATTTGAAAAATTATACGCACGTTTGAAAAAATATTATAAACTAGTAGTTATTTGCGGTTACGCCTTTTATTTTACAATTGTTTTTTTTAAGTTCAATATTTTTTTTATGTGAAGTACAGAATTTTTAAAACAATCGTTCTTCGGATTATTTTAAAAAGTATGCCATCCAAATAGGCTTCGCCTCCTTTCTGGAGTCGGTGTGTAGTCGGTAAAAAGTGGTCTTTTGGGCCATGGGATACTCAAAACAACTAAACAGAATTTTCAACCACATCCCTAAGTATTTTTTTTTCGTCGTAGATTCCCCTTCCAAAAGGGGGAGTTTTTCTGTTTTCGATTTCGATAATACTCGTATTTAGCTTGATTGTTATGGATCTAAATTCTAATAAAAAATGGCGTGTTCAATGTTCATACACGAGTACCAAATCGGTCAAGAGAAATTCGAGATATGAATCAGAACCAGAATATCGTTTATCGTTGAATATTCAGTTACAACCAGAGATGTGTCGCGCTCTTCGGAGAACTACAAGTAGCTATATTATACTGTATTTTAGTATATTTCTACATTTCGCACATAAAATGTGAGTGGCAATTAGCGTCCATAATTGCGAATGAATTAGACCCCCCGCGCTGCATCTGTTAATTAGTCATTTGAGACAATTACGCGTAATTGCACAGTTGAGCGCTATTTAATCAACAGCAATTAAGCTAATTAGAATAAAATACCTTTCTATCCGCGTTTTACTTGGCGGCCATTTTCAATAATTAACTAATGAGCTATAAACATTGGGAGGTATTTTTAAATTGAATTTGATGAAGCTGACGTGTTAAATTGGAAGGGTATTAATTAAGTAGAAGATGATGTCGAATTTGTACTCGTATTATTGCACCGCTTGCTAAACTAAATTAATCTCAATCAGCAACTAGTCGAAAGTAAAAGGTTCATGTTTATCTTAGTTTCAATTTTAGACAAAATAGTTTAATTTTCAGTATAACATTTTTTGTGAAAAATGTTAGAAAATTTTTATTCTAACATTTTTTGAAATGAATAAATAAATAAAAATATTTATTAAGTATTACAACAAGTGGAGGTACTTACAAACAATAATCTTAATAAAAATATAGCAAGCATGCAAGCAAACATACAGGTAAAACTAATAAAAGCGTGTTAAAAATAAAGTACGGTGAAATATCGTAAAAGTACTTTTAAAATATTTGGCCCTTACACTAGGTCTCGTAAGAGCCTGTATGGCAGGGTACAATTTTCTATTAGTCCTTTGACCGCTCAAGTAACCTAGATTAACGCTAATGCATTAAGACATTTTGAACACAGATATCTACTATGTAGGTACGTAGATCATAAGTATTATTTTTAGTCATCATAAGTAGTAATTTTTTATTTTTCAGCATTTAAAATGCTGAAAAATGAAAAATGCTCTACTTCAGTCACAAGTCGCAAATTGGAGGACTAGTTGAATTAGTTTGATTGAATGAGTACGCAAGTTACGTCACCGCTTTGCATCCGTAAAAAACATTGCGGTTATGACATAGAAAAATACATACGAGCCTCTTTGGAATGGTGTTGAAAAGCTATATATATTAGTTCTCTCCGGTCGCATCAAGCAAGTAGAGCAGCTTGCCGCTCGCTGCTAGTTGGTTGAATTATTTAGCTCGTCTCGTTACTTTGCCGCCGTTTCCGCAGGTGTGGCGATCACATTGTCTCTGTCACTCCTCTTTCTACCTCCCTCCCTCCCAAGCCTCCCTCGTCACGACGCTTATTCTTTAATCTCGCTGATGAATTATGATTAGCGGAGTGCACTCAATCCTGTTAGTGCTGTGATGCTGTCTGTCTACATTGCTTTTGATTATTTCAGCTGTTGAGCTTATTTTGAGGCTCGCTTACAACGCGGATAAAATTTGGGAAAAAAGAAGTTGGTAGCAAAATAAAAACACGCGGAAACACTGCCCACAATTAAAGTTAGTAAAATTTAAACCATGTTTATTGCTTGTTGTGGCTTCAAATTTACAGGAAGATAGCAGAACATTAAAATAAAAGATGTAAATAAAAGAATAAATAAATATTTGGGGATATTTCACACATGGCCTCTGACCTCAAACTAAGCAAAGCTTGTGATATGGCTGCCAGAGACTGATAAACTACTTACACATATTTTTAAATACATACTTATATAGATAGTAACTAAATAACACCAAACACAGAACAAACACCTATGTTCACCACATAAATACTTGCCCTGGGTGGGGATCGAACCCACGCCTCTTTGTCCCAGTAGCTAGGGTCACTAACCACTGAGCCGCCGAGGCGTCAATTATGTTTCTTAAAGATCATTGATAAAATTTTGTAAGTCACTAATTTGCCCAGGTAGTTCAGTGATTAGTGACTCTTGACTCCTGGGTCAAAAAGACGTGGATTCGATTCCCATCCAGGGCAAACATTTATGTGACGAACATAAATGCTCTGTGTCTGGATGTTGTTAGTTGTTACCTATATAAGTAGACATTTAAAAATATATATTTGTAGTATAATATATCAGTCTCTAGCAGCCATATCACAAGCTATGCGTAGTTTGGGGCTGGAGACCGTGTGTAAGATGTCCCCTAATATTTATTTTTTTAATTTAATTTTTAGAATATTTACAACATTATCGCTGAATTTTTAACCGCCATGAAAACATTACATGCCCCAGAAAATATGCCACAAATGCAAATTACATTAATGCACCTGAACAGAAAATGCAACATTAAAACCGACCAAAAAACCTTTATGAGTTCGCGGCGGCGTAATAGCACGCCGTGGGACCACAAACTCCGATTATCCAAACATAGAGCTCCCGAAACAGCTCTGTGAAAATTCAGCGTGTAATTGATTATGAAGTTGGCCACTAATGGGCGAAAATAGTTTCTAATTTGGTATGTGGCGGCGTATAATTGGGCTCGGACGTCTGCGTTAATGATTAACGCGGGAGCGCCGGATGCAGTCCCCGATGGCCTGCAAGCATCCTTCAATTTCAGCGCTGCTACAGGCTCCACGCTGTTTTATCCCGCTTAATAACTGGCCAATTAAGCACTGACGTGACGTGAGAATTCTGTTGCATAGTTTTACTCTCCCGCTGGGGTTATCAAGCTTGTTGCGCGAGTTGCGCATCATTTTACGTGTCCGATGCTCTGTGTAGGAATGGGGAATATTGTTAAACGGATAAATTAACGGAGCAAAGTCGATAGCCATCTTGAAATAAGACACGAATTAAAACCAGGACGTTAAAACTAGTGGATGAAGGAAATATGTAAGATTTATTGGGAAGGCTTGTTCCATCACCTACTCCACAAAATAAGCAGAATACGTACTTATAAAGCTCTACATATGCTAAATATTATTCGTAAATATACCTTAAGAAAACATTGGAAGCTGTCGAAAAGGAACTTGTAGAAACTAGATGTAACTTAAAAACTGAAAGTAATCACTTTTCTACAAAAACAAAATTAGGCTGATTAGTAAAACTGATACTTATCTAACTAGACCCATTTTCCGCAATCCAGTTATGGTGTGTCAAAATGCGAGACAAAAATAGATAATGGCAAACATTTCGCCTTTACGCATGATTTATAATTTAGGCTCACGGTCGGCTTCCACCGTTTTTACGCCATCAGTTTTTCATCCAAACAAGTTAATGCACTTTCGCGAGTTGTCGCATTTCGCCACTACCCGCTTTTCGGACGTTTGCTTCAATTCTAATTCATGCGTATTGATGCGGTACTTTGTGGATCAGTATCTAAGCTTTCCAATTTGAACTCTAAGTTTACCAAGTTTAATATAGATTTTTATCTTTACAGTTCTATACTGTCTTCTTTCTCGTCAGGCTATTACTATAGCTAAAGAACACCGTTGTCGTAAGTATTATTGTATCTGCACCAAACCTCATACATTGGACACCATGTATGCTATTTGCAGAATAAAGGAACATTTCTCTACTATTCCTAGAACAATCATAATTTCCTGAAAGCTTTCCGTAAAGTAGAATTTAAACTAGAACTACCGGGACAATATCTTCCCGATAGTCCTACCGTAGAACTATCGGGAAAATTTTGTCCCGGTAGTTCTCCTAGTAGAACTTACAGGATCAACTCTTATTTCCGTATGGCTCTTTACATTTTTGTACAGCGCTCCTGGCGGAAACGAGGAAGAACTAGCCAAAACGTATGGAGTCACACGCGAACGCGAAAGTTTAAGTAAACTACGCAAAACCAGGGGCCTATTGTGTAAGCGCTCTGACGTTCGGCTTCGCTTTTCCTTCCGCTCGCTCTCGTGGCGTGAGTAACTGGCGCAAGCAGGAACGAAAAGCGCTTACACAATATGGCCCCTGGACTAAGTAAGGGCTCTGATCGTCGCGTTCCCGATTCCATAAAGCTTCGATACCGGTCGCGCGTTTCCATATCGTCATTTTGAAAGTCACGCTAATGGAAGGCGGGTAAAGCTCACTTTTTTGGCTCGCCGACGCCTGCGTCTAATCTCTGCTGCATTTGCCACGGTCAGCCGAGTGGCGTGGCGTGTCGCTGTCACCGATTGGTAATTATTCACGAACTGCTGGAGGAAAAAACCTGTCGTTGGACAAATGTACTGCAAATCGTACTGGGTTGCTATGCTAGGCTGGTTGATTTAGCGTTTACCCAGTTAAAGGTTATTAAATCATCAAGGAGTGTTGTAGTTTGAAATGTTATAAGTAGGTATAGGTATGGGCTTTGCACTTAGGCTTGGCGTACGGGGTCTTACGGAATAAACGTCGATTAAAATACGTTTTTATTGAGCATAGGGTGGATGCACCGATTGGGGCCATCTTAGTATCATTTGAGGTTACTTTGAATTTTAAGTATTAATAAGACAATTTGATATTAAAATATAGTCAACAAAATTTTTAAACATTTAGATTCACACAAACAATTATTTTATGGTATTACTTTGTTTATAATTATCATTTATGCAATAATTTTGACACTAAATGGCCACAACTGGGTCAATGGCCACAACCGGTACATCTAACGTATACTTATTTTGTACCTATATTATTCGTTCTTTAGGCGATAAAATAACTCGTATTTACAACTGACAGTTCTGTGTCTGTATAAATCTATCACTAACAAACAAGAAACTTCATATTGGCAATCTTAAAAAAATATTTACCAAGGCTATGAAATCAATAAATAATGAATCAACATGCGTTACTATTCAGAAGTAGTAATGAATAAAATCTGACCCATAATTGGAGCCCGGTGAGCAGATTTCGCGCAGAGCAGCCGCATGCATGACGGCCGCATCCACAATTATCTCCCAAAAATTAAGTTAACGTCGACGTTTAAATTTTATAACTCTTTTATCGGCAAATTAATGGACGAAAATGACGTTCGAAATCAGTCATGTCCCTTCCAAAAGTAAACTCTTCCATACAAAGCGTGACAAAGTTTTCGCTTCAACTTCGGTCGGAAATAATTGGTGTTATGCCATATTTTATGCTTCCCTTTATTCCTAGAACTTTTAACTGAAGTGGTAGTACTGGTAGTGCCATGATTTATCGCCATTCATTATGTGTGGGATATGACCACTAATTAGTAGTTTCATGCACGCGGCGCAGTAAAACGCGACCCGCGATGCAAATACCTTATTTTCATTAAAACCGTAGCGAGCAATAAAGTATTGTTATTATAAGTGCAATTAAACGATTCGTCACATTTAGTTGTTTAACCGCAATCTTGGTACGTAGAGTGTAGTAATTAGCTTCCCCGAGGTGCGTTTAGGCACTCTAGGTCTTTTTAACTAGTCAACGATTTAGCTAACCTGGCTCTCTGAAACGGAGTCATACCTAAAGTTTACTAGTAGAAAACCAATCATAGTTTTAAAATAAATATACTGATATCTACATCTGTCAAACTAGATTCGATATCCACTAGCAAATCTATTCAGATAGCAGATGGTTTAGGTATTAACTTAAAACTCCGCTAAATATTGAATTTTACTGGAAGTCAAAGTTTATCTCACCCATAAACAGATAGATTAAATATCCGCCAGCATGTTTTTTTCACCTGACGGTTGTTGTCAACGGTTGGTATGACCACAGTATGACTTAACTAGTTTCAATTTCATCTTGGTAGTTGTGGTTCAAACATACCTCAGTTGTTTGAACAGTCATTGACACAATTAGCCGGTGCACCGTGCATACTTCCGCCGATATCCGCCATGATTCGCGGGAGTCGATCGGACGTATTCTCCAAAACACAAAAATAAATGCCGTGGCCATTCGTCACAGCCTCACAATGGCGGGCATTGTTTCAGGCACGTTGCCTCCTAATTCGGGTCCGCCGTACCAGAAAACTAAATGGCACGCGAGAAAAAACGCCGAAAGGTCGGTAGTGCGAGCCTCTTGCCAAATTGAATCGTATTTAAAATATTAATTAACCGTGACGAGCCCGCTCCGTGCTTGACTTTATTGCTCACAGCAGTCACAGCTACTTTTTTCGTCGACACGATCTCAATTACCCAGTTTTTTACTTGTTATTTATTCGATATTTAAAGGTCCATAATTTGTTATAGTTCAGAAATTGCGAGTCGTGTTTCACGTTCTCATTAATCGCTTGAGTAGTTGTGCTAATTTTTTCGAGAAATATTACAGGCGATAAATTTCATGGTTTTGGATTTAATGCTGTAACATAAAATGGTCTCCGTGGGCTCGCAGTGTTCGGAGTTGATTGGTGTGACTTATGGATTTAATAATGAGCGGAAATCGATACGGATTGTTTTGCGCTTACTGGGAAAACTGGTATACCAACAGTCCATAAATGTACGGAAATAAATTATTTATATCAAACTTAAATCTACTTTAAACTGGTTTGGAAGTGCAATTTGCATAGGTCCATATTATTATGGCCAATAAAATTTTAATTCTAGTGTAGTAGACTTTACATAATAGACCTTTTATCGTTATTAACAAGGACAAAATGGTTTTAAAACACTTATTTTATTGCAAACCGTTTAGCCACTTCAGAGGCCTACAGGCGGCCTTAAATCTCTGACACCAGGGCTAGCCACCCGGCCTATACGAACTTATTGCAAACCCGTTTTCGACAACAACAATTATTACTAGATCGTATTTATATATTTTACAAATACTATCTCGCCCAATCTAGTAGTAGTATAGGGGTAAATGGAATCATCTTTCACAGATGTATTCCCGATGTGAGCTAACTCATATATCTTTCTGCCCTGTCTTGTAATCGCATTTACATGTTCTACAATCATATAAATTGACGATATCTTGTCCATGATATGATCTGACCAATGTGTTTGTTTGTTGCAGTGCGAGAGGCGAACGCCGCAGCAGGCGAGCGGCGGCAGTCCAACGCTGGGCGCGCACCTGCTGGCCATGGAGGTGACCAAAGAAGCGCGCGCCTCGCCGCTGCCGGCCGGCGCGCAGCAACCATCAAACGGACCGCAGCAGCAGCCCCCGCAGCCACAGGTACGAAGCCAGTCCTAGGCTACGGAGGAAGGTGTAGACCACGGAGGTGTGTGGCTTGCCACAACCGGCTGGCGGTGTGCAGTTCCTCACCACTGGTAGCCAGTTCAAGTCATCCACTATGCTCGCCCAGTAGTGCGCTGATGGATCCACTTACACCATAAAATTTCTTGGACAATTTGCAAATTAATCAATATCTTTTAAAAACAAACAAACTGTAAAAAAATGAAATAAAAAAAACTGAACATTAGTTTCCAGAGATAATGTTACCATAGAAAAAACCGATAACTCAATTCGTTTTAGAAAAAACTACAGAATAATTTGGTGAGAAATATGTTCAAAAAGTTTTAGAAGGAACTCATCTATACTCATCCTCATGAAGAGTTCAAGTATGATAGTAGAATTTCCATAACGCAAATCAAATAAGTACCCATTGCTGGTATCAATTAGTTATTTTGGTTAAAAACTAGTATGCCTTTGTTATGTATCTTCTTTTTAAAGTAACGAATTGAAACAAATACTATCAAAGTCTGATATGAAGAGAAATCACATGTCCAATTAATTACCAGAGTCCTTAAAATCATGAATATCCACAGATCTGCGCCGGGTGCAGTAAAGTGATCACGGAGCGGTACCTCCTGAAGGCGCTGGACCAGCTCTGGCACGAGGACTGCCTCAAGTGCGGCTGCTGCGACTGCCGCCTCGGAGAGGTTGGCCACACGCTCTACACGAGGGCTAATTTAATCCTGTGCAAGAGGGACTACTTGAGGTAGATATTGTTAAATACAACTTTGAATACGCTTGACAAACTTGCTGGCTAATTTGGTAGAAACTCTGTTTTTGATGCTAGGGTTATTTAGAAATGTAGTTCACATTCTTTCCCCCCAAAATCTGCAAAAAGCTTTAAAATTAAAGTTTCCACAGTATACACTCAGTTTTATTATGTACCGTAAAAAAAGTAAAACTACGGCTTATAATTTCTTATTAGTTTCGTGTATTCTTTAGGTATTTTGAAAACACAGTCCATTCTCTTGATTCCCATGGTTCTTTATCCAATTTCATCAATATCGGATAAACAGTTTCACTGTTCAAAGATAATAAAGAGATAGACAGCTTTGCTGACACATTTAGCCTGTTTTTTAAGAAAACAAGTAACACTGATTAAATGAAGCGTCGAAATAGCAATTATTAATCCTTAGTTTTTTAATTTGTTCAGGTTATTCGGAAACACTGGGTATTGCGCCGCTTGCAACAAAGTGATCCCTGCATTCGAGATGGTGATGCGAGCGCGAAGCAACGTCTACCATTTGGAATGTTTCGCTTGTCAACAGTGCAATCACAGGTTGGTAACAAATAGTTTAATACTATGAAATGTGGAGAAATAAGTCTAATCATGACTATGGGATTTAGGAGTACCAATTGGAAAACTATCACTGTACTAAACAGAACTATAAAAATACTCTTATTGCTTTAAGATTTTATATTCTATCAAAAAGTTTTACATTAAAATTTTTCTAATTTCTAAATAATGCATAAAATATTTTTTGCTAGGCGTGAGTCCTAAAGACGCCTGAAGTAAAGTTTTATTGCAAACAAATTGGACGTCAATAATATATGATTATTTTGTAATTTGCGTATAATTTTAAAAACTATTTCGTACCTAATCCTAATTTAATGTAACAGTAGGTAATATTTTATAGGAAAAAAAAAATGTTGCGAGCCAAGTACCTAGAAACATACAAACTATCTATCGAGTTTATTGTCTGCGTTCGCCGTTCAGTGGGTATTGGATTTTGCAAGTGAATTATCACGGTTTCTCCATACATATTAGTAAACATGTTTTCTTTGTAATTTCCGGTGGGGATTTTAGCTTCAGGAAGGAAATAATAAATCATTGTTTGAATTTGCTATGACTCATTTTAAATATTGTCATAATGCAATTTTAAATTAAATCAATTACATAAGTGTAGGTACCAGTTTGTTTATTTATATTATTTCCTTTGTTATGTGTCACGATGATAGGAAATACATGTATGTACGAGTATAATTAGGTATATATAATATTAGTTTACCTTATTGTCATCAATACTAATTTGTTCTTTTGGCAAACCCAATGAACCTAATAAATTCAAAGTTGTTAATATTTTTATTTTTGGCTAGGTACCATTTTTAATTTTGCGAGTAAAGTTTTGTCAATTAATTCGTTTTGATGATGCAGCTAAGAAATTGGTTACAACCTGCTAGTTTAAAACTTTCTGAGTATATTTTTTACTTAAGTTTAAGAAGCCGTTAATTTCCAATCATCATCAAAGTCATTGTTCACTTCACCATCATCATTAGCAATTATTATTTTATAGACATGATATAGGTACATTAGCCTTTATAGATCCACACAGTTTCCCTTGTGTTGCATTGTTCATGTGTCAGCTACTTAAACTTAACTTTAATCTCCACATAAACATAACTTTTAAAGATTTCAAAAGTTTGACCCTTTTATAAACTCGCTCTTCTTCCTCCCGCTACGAGAATCATAAAGATCTTTGTTTAAAAAACAGCACGGTGTGAAAATAGCAATTTTCAGGCGTGTGTCCGTTTAAATAATAAAAAGGCCGCGAAGATTGGAGTCGCCCTGAATGGTTTATACGTCGCTTGTGAACCTTTCCGTTAGTATGTCTCGGCGACAATCTCGCCGAATTATATATTCATTAAAGTGCCTGGGGGACATTTTCGAAACGATAGAAATGACTTTTAGAAGCGCATACTGTTTGCGCTAGCTTGGATTTCCTATGCTCGCTCCTCGTCACAAGTCACAAGACAGAATGAGAGCAATAGCGAGCATTGGACATCCAAGCTAGTGAGAAAGGAATAGCGTAGCATGCGACTTTAAAAGTCTCCGGACTCAACAGTTGGGAGCCGTGAGTGTTTCGCGAACTGAGATTGAGGAATATTGCATGTTTATTGCTTGAAGTTGATTATTCTAGTACGACAGTCATATCACACGGTTTTTGAATAAACTTTTTAGTTTACTTAGTCATCAACATTTCTCATATGTAGGTACATAGGATTTATAAGCAATTTAGCAGTTTAGTTCTTTACGAGACCATATCCGCATCTCTGATATGATTTTGTCACGTTTTGTCTCGATAGAGTTAGTACTAACTTTATCATGCTAGTACAAAACTTGTAAACTCATGCTACTACTTACACGCTCAGAGCAAATAAAAAAATCAAGAGGGAACATCGTTGAACAGTCAAGTGAAGTCGGTTTTTTATACATGTGTGAGTGCGTCACTGCTGCGCCGCCATAGTTCGACTGGTAAGCCAAGGCGTAGTTTTGGTCGGTTCTTGTTTGTTCACAACATTCTCTCTTGATTTTTTATTTGCTCTGAGCTTACACGTAAAACTAGTGTCTTGGAAATATGCATAGATAACTCGGAGGTACTACAACCTAGCAGATTAGCTAGCTGAAGTGGCAGAGCTCAACTGAGAAGAACTGTGTAGAAGAAGTCCAAGTTACATTATAAGATGCAATAAGACAACATAAGATGCAATAATACATAATATGGACTCGTTGAGGGAAAGTCGCTGTTAAAAATTTAAAATTAGATGATGATCAATTAACTTAATTTTACTAATGAAACGATTTTTATTTTATAGTCCATCCCGCACTAGGTTTATCTCAAGGAGTTATTTTTATGATAAACATTATCTCTCATCAATATTCAGGAGTTCTTATAACTTCAATTGAGTGATAACCTGACTAATACGGGTATCACAGGTGGCGCCGCCAACGCTATAAGTTGGGTAAAATGATAAACACTTCACAAATACGACGCTAAGTCAGAACTGCGAATTAGCTCATTTGAGAGAGCGTCGAGCTAGTGATCCGAAGACAAACGATTCGAGTCCTGCATCCGCGACGAATGTTTTAAATGTTAATCACAAAAATAACTCTTTTAATTTTACAAATGATTAAATTAATAAATCAATTTCCAATATCAACTGTAACAACGTTGTATGAAAAAAATGACACGAAACAAACAAATGCATGGAAACGACTTGATTAAAGATTTCAAGTTACCGTGCGTGTTTACCAAACAATACGGCAGGCCGACTATTAAATATCACGTTGAAATCAATTTCGACGGCGGCAGAAATCTGAATCCAATTTGCGGGCTGTCCGATCGCCGGTCCGGTATCACAGCCGAATATCGCTAAGCGGCTAAATTATTTAGCAGTGAACGTAGGGCTGCCTCTTCAACTGCGCTTAATATTTCAAGATTTTTCTTTTCATTTTGGCGTCGCGTGGTTTACATTTGTCAACCTTAAAATTGAAAATCGTACAATTGAAACTAACATAATCTTAATTCAGGCTATCCTTCAAAATACCGGTGCCCTCGCATCTAGTATGGTGGACATATTTCATGTACATATTGTAAAAAAAAAGGAAATAATTTTTTAAAATTTAAAAAAAAAATTTAGAATAATATAGGTAATTAATACAAAATAGACCCATGATTGACCTGTAAGACGATCTCAAAGATCGATCGATACTTTTTAGCCTGCACGATTTAGACATTACTATACGACTCATAATTAAGTCTAATTGGTGTAGGCCAAAAATTGCAAACTAAATATTTTTTATCGTAAACGTCATTTTATATTGACTCAGAAGTCTTGGTGGTCAAGAGGTAGTGACACCCGCCTTACAATCGTGAGGTCGTGGGTTCGAATCCCCGGTCCCGTACCAATGAGTTCTTTGGAATTTATGTACAGAATTTCACACCACTGGCTTTTCGGTGAAGGAAAACATCGTGAGGCAACCTGTATACGTCCGTAGAAGAAATTCGATGGCGTATGTGAATCCACCAACCCGCACTGGGCCCGCGTGGTGGATATGGCCCAATCACCCTTCGTGGGTAGGCCTACGTCCTGCAGTGGACTACTAAAAAGGCTGGTACAGTACAGTACATTTTATATCCTGTATAGGTCCCGGCACGTAAGTTGAACAAAAAATATCACTCTCTCTTTTGTTAGCAGAGAAAACAAAAGAGAGGTAGCTATGGTTTAACGTTCAAGTTGTTTGCCGGCTACTTTATCCAACTTATTATACCATTTAACCCATATATGTTACTTAAATTAAGCTTTCTAACCACACCAATTTTTACACTACCAGCATAAAAATTATGTAGACAAAAATATATTGCTGAATGGGAGTTATTTTCTTATTGGCAGTGGTATAATTTACTAGAAACAGGCAACCCTAGGCCCACGAGACGGCACCGACGAGGCCGCGGAAGTCGCGCTCTGCCGCACGACAGCCGCGCCGCTGCCGCTTGCCGCCCGTCTGTCGCATCTTTACGGTGCACTGCCACTCCCACATCAACTTGATTAACATTTTAGACGTTCACATGCTGACCAGCTGAATTTAATCCATGTATGACGAATGTTCATATTACGAAATTGTTTGTGTTATTTGTAAAGTTTGTTTCACATGTCGTGTAAGCAGAATACGATCCATTTGTGTACCTATCTACCGACAGGTTTCTGGGAATCTGTAAAGTAATATCAGGTTATAGAATGTACGATCTAATAAAATGTTGAAATGAACCACAAGCGAGGAGTACTTAGTACCGAATCATATTTTACTGAGTAGATTTGAGTACCTGAACGCAACCTACCCTTCCCCGTTGCGTCAGTCGTCGTGGTTACAGAAAAGAATATAAATATCTATGAAGTACGTTAATTTCTCGTATCGAGTCCATAATCTGCTCAGCAGGCGCGGCGGCATTGTCTTAGTTCCGAGATTGTCGCCGAGGGAACAGTCAATAGCGCGTCCGCTCCTAAAACGTCAAAGTTGGCGTCAGCGCGACAATACCACGTCGCACAAAGCTTAACTTGCACCCACTCATTAAAATTTCGTTTTCCATCTTTTCCATTACGCAGCTGCAGACAAAAAATAGCGAAATAAAAAACGACAAGCCCAAAACAAAAGTCAGGAACGAAGAGAACAGGAAATAAAGTTAATTAAGAGCGGCGAAATCAACTGAGTTGCGGTGGAAATTGGCCCCTTAAAAAAGAGACATTTGTAGCGGAGCTATTGCGCTTAATTTTTGTGACAAGTGAAACAAAAGAGTTGGGAGACGAGGGGTGGTGAGGGAAGACGGCGGGGGGAGCGAGGGGAGATAAAGTCGGTGTTATCACCGCCGGTTCCGGGCGGCCACTGGCGAGTCGAAGGCGATACCTTTTGTTTTGCCACATTGAGGGATGCTCGCTCGCGTGACGTTATCGCGCCTCCTCGCTGCGATGACCTTTCCACTTTTGATAGTAAATTTCGTTCCTTAGACATTTTACGCCGGATCCTTTTCCAGATAGCATCGTATAAAAATAAACCCTGTTATAATTAGATTTACTTGGAAGCCGTAGTGTGTAGGTGGCAACGCTCGTCCGCAGAATTACTAATTGGATCTTCCTGTGTACTGCGCTGCCTACTCAGCGTATAAATGCATCTGACTCGCAACGCTGAGTGGCTCGCTCGAGTATTACGCTTTTAATTGTCTTCGACGGGTGTTGCGTAAGCGGCAGCTAGAGAAGCCGACCTATGTCGCCCGTTTCATGATAGGTCAGTTTCACACGCAAAAGTTAAAAGCTTGGCTTACACAGTAAGCGTGCACAATCATGTTTATATCTTTGATGATTATTACCAGTTACTGTTTTTAGTTGATTTGTAAATGTACAATTCCGATTATTAGCTTTATCATCATAATTAGCGTTATAAGTAACATAAATGTATCGGTTTGTCGTTTCGCCGCCAATAAGTCGATTCTGTATACAATTGCATGTGACGTGGTCTAAGCTAGTGTAGTTTATTATTTTCCTGTAGATCCAAGCTATTTAGGACATCAGGTATCCTACAAGGTTATGTTCACACATGTTGATTTTCTTTAAACTTAAATATTAATGTTATTGGACAGTTTACATAGGGTTGTGAGGTAAAACTAGAGCAGAATGTTGATGTATACGTACTATACCTACTTATTTAGTGTTTTTTATTGATTTGTTTATTTGTTGTCAGATTTTGCGTGGGCGACCGGTTCTATCTCTGCGAGAACAAGATCTTGTGTGAATATGACTACGAGGAGCGACTCGTGTTCGCCAATATGGCGTACAACCCTCCGCCGCTAGCGCACCTCAAGCGGCAGACCACGCACCTGCCTCCTCCACCGGTATGTATCGTTAAAGTAGAATAATCATCATGTTAGTTATGTCTTCAATCGATATCCCATAAGATTGATTGGAAGTGGCTGGCACGTAGCACGTCCTAGCGGTTTTTATCAGATCGTCTGTCTATCGTATCTGTAGACATCATAGGCTGCGCTTGCCGTTATAATTAGATATCTTGCTAATGTCACATAACTGGTAAAATCGGAGTAGAAATACCAGCATGCTGAGAACACCACCGTAATGGCATTGGGCTTGAGCATTTACAATATCTCTAGACATTTGGAGTGTGGATAATCTAGTCATTATTTTTGTAGCGGCGGCAGTACCTAATGTAGTTGTATTTTATTTTACAAAAGCGCCTGCACGTGCAACTTATGACTAAATATACATTCAAAAAAATTAATTTATTGTTTCTGTGACCAAAAATTTGGCGTTTTTTTTTGAAAAAAAATGGCATATGTTCACACGTAGGCCATTTTGAAAAGGTGTCGATATTATTACAATTCTGGTCAGCAGTGTATTTCAATTTTATGAATTTTTGTTTGTACATGTACAGTAGGTACATATTCACTGCCACATCCTGTCTGATATCAATGACAATCTGTGAGAATCAATATGGTCAAATTGTTTCCAATAGATATTTGGCAGGATGTGGTTTGGTGTGGTTGGTGCAGTGGTCTTTTTTATGAAATAGTCTCTAACATGTTGGATTGATTTAACATTACAATATGTAGCAAAATAAATGATATACCCTCAGACCAAATAAAATATTTGGTGTAAGGATATACCTACCTAGTTTAACTACTATTTTCCTTAGCGGGAATCTGCTGACAAATATGTATATATTACATTTTAAATCACAAAGAATGAACAATTTGGTACTTGATATTTACACATCTGCGTAAATTGCAATCTACAAAATAATATGCTGATATTTGTTTACTTGATAGAAAAAAGTTAAAACATATTGTTATAATGTTACTTTTTTTAAATTTTTGTTTAATATATATTGTTCATACATACTTACTTCAAGCTGATCATTTACTAAAAAAATATTTATGTTTAAAATGTACCCTGTAAACCACATGCTAACGTGAAATAATGTTGCAGCAGACAAGCAACGCCATGAGCAGCCTGATGAATGGGTCGAGCCGCGCCGGCGACCTCAACAACAACATGTCGGGCTCGTCCCCCGCGCCCTTCGTCCCGCCTCCGCACCTCAAGCCCCTGGGCCTGTCCGCGTCCAGCTGAGACTATCGCGCGTGAGACGCGGCCCACCCGTACGCAAAGTACCAAAACTAAACGTGCGAACTATGCGGGTTCATTTTGACAGCTGACAATGACAGCTCGCTCACGTTCGCGCAACGATCAAATACGCTCACCCTAGTAAAAGGTGTTCGAAATGGTGATCAAATTATACCGAAAAATGACTGTAAATTCAGTGTTAAAACTGTGTATGTACTGTACTAAAAGCAAAGTGAATGCCAAAACATAGTAAAGTAACTGATAGAAGGACTCGTAATGGCGGATGATGTTAGGCTAAATGATATTATAATGAAAAATGTTTTGTTTAATCTCAGAATTTGATCTCAGATGTGACTATTTGCTGAAGTAGGTTAGATAAGTCAATATTAAAATTGTTTGCTATATAGCTTTGGTTGAGATATAAGATCTTGACTATTAGACTATTGTATACTAAAATTATACCATGTGGTATCCCTGAAGATTTTTCCAAATTTTATTATTTGACTAGTGTCGTTTATGTAAAATTTGGTGATATACTTAGTTTTGGGCGTTTCATAAGTTTGTTCGAAAGTAAAAGAACATAATTATACTGAAAGACTGGTTTGCAAAAGAAAATATCACCATTTTTACTGTAACAATTTATTTTTGTGTGTAAATTGAAAAACATCTTTATGGAAGATAATTATAATTTAAATGGCTCCCTTCACTTGGATCCACAGCTAGGCTCCGCGAATACCTTTGTCTCCTCTTAAATCCACCGTGGATTTATGGATCCTTTTTTTTCTACTTAAATCTACATGTGGATTCATGGATACTTCTTTTTCCATCTAAATCCACAGGTGGATTCACGGATATTTATTTCTGCTGCGATATCCACCAGGTGGATCTGTGGACAGTTTTATTCCTTTTCTTTAAGAAGCACTTGAGCAAAAATCCTCAACCTGAGCACTTGAGAAACCAAGTTTGTCGCGGGTGATCGCAGCAAAAAAAATCCGTGAATCCACCTGTGGATTTAGATGAAAAAATAAGTATCCATAGAAGTGGAAAAAAAAGTATCCACGAATCCACGGTGGATTTAGGAGGAGAAAAAGGTATCCGCGCTTCCACAAGTGGAGCCTAGCTGTAGATCCAAGTGGAGGGAGCCATTTAAATGGACCTGATATTAAAATAGATATGTATTTACCGATCAAAGTGAATAGTCGAATGCTTATTGGCTTAGCCGATTTTTTCCATTCTTCCCAAGACCGTGTGCGCTTGTTGTTTCGTTTTGTAACTATACTGTAAAATATTACTGTTAAGTTTCAAATAATTGTTCCGATGTTTGTATTATTTATGTAAATAGCTATTTCTTTAAGAATTTGTATCTTTTTGATTTTATAATAATCGTGAGTTAAATATTCGAATAAAATTAGTTAAATGTGAATACGTATTGATGATAAATATAAAATAAAACGTAGTTCAAATTAGTTCATTTAGCATCACGGAATAGGTATTTTTTTCGTGATTAGGATGATTTTAATCACTATATTGATACAGTTTGGGCTGTAAAGACAAATATATAACATTTAATTACTATGCTGAATGTTATATTTTGAATTCATTGATTTAATATGATTTTCTTTATTCAATCGAAGTCACAGGTTTGGCCTGGTCTTTTATTAGGCATCAATAGAGCTTTAGCCAACATTGAGAGGCCCCTTTTACAATTTGAAATATAATTATTATTATCGCATTTACGTGTTCTTAGTCACCAACAAAATATTACGAAAATAGAAATAAACCAAAACTACATTTAAAAAATGTGCAATATTGGATTATAAATTGTTTAGATAGTGAAATTTCTATAGTAATAAGTTTTTTAGTTTGTTCTAAAAGTAACTTTTATTATAAATTGATATTTTTTAGCTTGCTAAGACTCATTTATAGCATCTTGTAAGGTGTGTTACACTCACATCGGGGTCGGCATAAATCATCACAGCAGCCGGGCGTCAAAATCATCAATTTACGTCCAGAAAAACGTCTCGAGTTAAGTCTTGAGCCAAACCAAACTAAAATGTGTATAGCAGACCCTAACTATGGAGTTGATTTTTCTAAAGGGTCTAAAGTCTCTTCCACACAGATGCAGTTTGCAGAGACGATGGTTCAGTTAGTAATCGAACTTAATCGAAATATTTCAGTTATAAACTTTCTTTTTGTGATAAACATTTCAAAAATTGACGCGTTCGCAGGATTTGAACCTGCATCTCTCTGGGATTCCGGCCCAGATGCTTTGTCCAATTAAGCTAGAAACGCTGTCTGCGAAGACGTCGAATTAGTGAAAGTGTTTATCATGTTATTATACTCGTATATTTCAGTTATGATAGTTAGGCGTTACTTACTTTGTCGTTAAAGAAACTGCCGATCTTAGTTGCATCTGTGTGCGAGGCAAGCTTTTATCAAATCAAGCTAAACAACATCTTTCGTAACTTTTGTAAAATATTGTAAATAAGTTAGTTGTTGGTGACCTTAGAATAATTTGATACATTCCCGGTAGTGAATCGATGTTGCTACATTAATTTTGTAACATGCAACATCAAAAAGCCTGCTATGTATGTCATTGTAAAAATGCATTGTTCAATTATATGTCGGTTTTCTTACAACCAATGATAAGACCAAAGATGTAGCTCATTAAAGCCTTGTTCCAAATATGATTGTTTTCTTTATTTCATCATTTGATCCTAAGTTAGAATGGCACTCAATTTTAATACAAACTACTAACAGGTTTGTCTATGCTACCAGTGTACCTACTTTGATGAAGCTAAAATGTTTAAAATTAAATGTTGGTTAACATTTAATTGGTTCAAACATGTCACCTTTAAATTATAACACCCAAATACAAATTTAAGAGCATGATTTGCCTTGGTGGCTCAGTGGTTAGTGAACCTGACTTCTGCATCAAAGAGGCGTGGGTTCGATCCCCACCCAGGGCAAGCATTTTTGTGATGAACATAGCTGTTTGCTCTGTGTCTGGGTGTTCTTTAGATATATATCTCTATAAGTAAAAGGAAGTATATCTATATAAGTATGTATTATAAAAATATGTATATGTAGTATATCAGTCTCTGGCAGCCATATCACAAGCCCCAAACTAAGCAAGTTTGGGGTCAGAGATCATGTGTGAGATGTCCCCCGATATTTATTTATTTAGGAAGCAAAATTGACAAATACGTACAGAAAAGAATTAATGAATTTAGTGTTTAAATTTTTTCTACTGAATTAAGCTATTTATTCAAATGTCCCAAGGGATGGATGTGCAAAGCTTCACTGTGTTCCAATAATTTAATTTTAAGCTGTAAAATAACTTATTATAAAATTTATTGATTTCATTTCAACATCAATAAACTAGTCAATGAAAAGACCACCACCAAAGGTGAACGGAAATTTGAAAAGACGCTTTCAGTGGGCGAAAATGGAGACCAAAGTTCATATCAGGGACATAAAAATGTCGTCGGCCGCAGCATTGTCAGTTGCCACCTTACTGCGTCTAGGTGAAAATTACTGGAGAGACAACAAAATAGGAAGCAAAAGAAAGTATAGACAGAAATATAGAGGTAAGTACGCTTTTTTCTGATATTAAATACGTAAGATAGTGACATTTTGAAGTTATTTAAACGATTTTTCTCGAAAGTAAAAACTTTCATTTAGTTTTGGATGATGACATCGTAGGTCTCTTAGCACATGTAATTAATTCGTCGGATTTTTCTCTATCCCAAATACCAGAATTAGCTACTAAAATCTCTTAAGGTAGCTTTTAAACAGCAAATTCTTCTTCTCGTACATTTTATTGATGAAAGGACTCAAAAATCCGACACCTAGGCACTCAAAACCGGTCAAACAGTTAATAAATAGACATCAAAAAGATTTTTGAGGCTAAACTTTAGCTTGCAATGTCAATAAGTTTTAAATCTACATGCTCTGACTTCAAAAACTCTACAACTTGGTCAAAATATGTCATATACACTTGGAGCGTCTTGGCGGCGCGCTATCTTGCCCCTAGGATTATGCTTTATGTAAAAAAAAACTATTCTACATGATTTTCATTCAAATGTATTTTTACGCGTGTTTTTTGCTAAGGATAGTTATATAATATATTGTATCACCTTTATGTAAATTTGATTTTGTATGATTTTGTATTTTATTATGTATTTCTCTTAATTTCAATGTGAACTAGTTGCTTTGTTTGATTTCTTGATACGGTATTTTTCTGTAATTTCTGTACTCTTTGTCCATACCTACTTTTAGATGATTATTTATTATTTGTATTTTGTTTATACCCTCGACAACGGGCTCATCTGAAAACCAGCGCTGAGTGTAAGGTATCTACCTGCACTCAGCATTAATGCTGAGATGAGCCCTTTTCGACATTTCTGTCATTTAACTCCTTAATTGTTTTACAATTTTGGTTTTATAATGTTTAATCTTTATGTTTTTTATATCGAATAAATATTATTTCATTTCATTTCATTTTTTCTTCTGACGCTACAAGTAGCGGATGTGAAAAGAGGAGAAAAATCACCCCAATTTCCCGCGAGCGCCCTCATTGTGGCGGCGGCAGCGCGCCGATAGAACTGCTATCGATGCCATCTTTAATTTCGCCTCGGCAAACATGCACCGAGTATCTGATGTTATTACAGCACATTACAGTGAATGATGTGTGATGCATTTCGTATAAACCACATAAATAACTGTGAAGAAAGAAAGAAATTACGTCTTAACTGCGTGGCCGGTCAGTGCCTTTTACACAATTTCAATATTGTCATAATTATTAATATTGTCCATAAATTATAAGTGAGTAAGAGCGAGTGAGCGATATGAGATAAAGGCAAACATATGAGTATAGGTATACTGAGCGCCACACAAACTGAAAGATGGGAAGTTAGCCGCAGATGACACATCGCCGTGATTCGCTAATTATTGCGCATGTGTGCACAATGCCTATACAAATGGCGAAGTAGTGAACTCGGGCGTAGGGAGCGCGTAGGAGGCACGAGGTTGGCGGGCGGGTGTGCGCCGGAGTCTCGTCTCTCTGGCACCCCGCTAACGTCTATATTTTGGCGTTTGCGTAGCTCTCTGCGGCTAACTTCCCATCTTTCAATTTGTGTGGCGCTCAGTATAATAGACATGATGACTGGATATTTTTTTTTTATTATAATTAGTCCATGAGTTAGATTATCAAAACATATTGTACACGTATTTTTTCTTTCGTCAATCAAACAACAAGTGACAAAGATAAACCTTGTCAAAGTTTGGGAATGGGGGTCGTGACGTCACTTCTCTTACAGAAGTCCATACATTTCTATGGCACTTGTGACGTCACACGGAACTTCGACGGGCTTATCTTCATCAATTTTTGTTTAAGAGACAAAAGAAAAATTCTTGTCTAATAATTTTTGATAGTCTATCTGACGGACTAATTATATATTTTAGTCATTATGCCCTTTAAAAAAAAGTTAGCATATCTAAGCATATCATAGCATAGCTATGAAAAATATTATAACGAATAATATTTAGAGCCCTAAATAAGATACACAATTTACTTTCATGTATTTATTCAGGCCTAGGTCTAAGGCCTTCAATGGAAGTATTGTTTTCTTTCCAGATGATTGTAAGTAAGTATCCAGCGACGAAAATTACACACTTTACGTGTTTCTAGCTCGAAACATACTATCGGACGCGGCTTACGGACGCGACTGACAGCCGCGACCTAGACTATGAAAGTACACTGAGCCGTGCACACTATCGGACATAAGTCACGGACGTCACCTTCGGACAACTTTGAGCGTTCGGACGTCCGAGAGCGATCTGGCACACCGGATGTTTTAAGACTGTGCACATTGCTAAGTCGCGGCTGTCAGTCGCGTCTGTAAGCCGCGTCCGATAGTATGTTTCGAGCTTCTCTATGCGATCAAAAGCCCATTTCCCTAGAAGAGAAAGTGTCCAACGCGGTGGTTTCACCTCCATAGATGACAAAAAGCAAACAGAGTACAATTGGCAATAGACAATGACCGGAGCGAATCGAGCGTGTCGCATAAACAACGCATATTCAAATCCGATCGCAAATAGAGGTGCGATTTGTGAACAAACCTTCAGTGCTAGGGAGTTAGTAACAGAAGATGAAAAATACAGACACTCAAGTCGAGACATATCGTTAACTTTCTCATTCGGAAATAATTTAATCCAATCACCACATTAAAAAAATCATATTCTGGCAACGACACCACCAGTCACACTACCAGTAGTGTCGTTACCAATTTGGGATCAAATTGTACAGTCAACACAAGTAAATAGCATCAGCTATCTTATTAAATGTAACTCTTTATTTTTATAACTAAATAAAATCAAACTTATTTGGACGAACCACAATGAGAAAAATAAACTAAATCATTCATCGATGAACAAAAAATTAACTACCTAAAATTATAAGTGACCGGCTGTAACAATGAGGAAAAAAATTAGATCATACTTCGATAAAAAAAAAATATCTTAACCTTATCGGAGTTTATCTGTCCAAAGTTCTAGAGCGCCTTGTTCACAAGCAATTAAACAATTTCCTTATCAAAAATGATCTCCTCAATCCTCTCCAATCTGGTTTCCGTCCTGGGCATAGCACTGTGTCTGCTCTTATTAAAATCACCGACGATATCCGCTTGGGTATGGATGGCGGTAAGCTTACTGTTCTAACACTGTTAGACTTCAGTAATGCTTTCAATACCGTCGACCACGACATACTACTAGCCTTGCTACGCTCCTCTAACATATCTCCGTCGGCGATCGACTGGCTTCACAGTTACTTGTATGGTCGCCGGCATCGTATTAGCCTCGAAGACACTGTTTCTTCTTGGTGTAATACCACAGCTGGTGTACCACAAGGCGGCGTTTTATCTCCTCTTCTTTTTGCAATATTCATTAACTCTATCTCAAAGTGCCTAACTTCTTCCTACCACCTCTATGCAGATGATCTCCAAATTTATTCTCAAGCTCGACTCGATAATTTGAACACTGCCATTTCCACTGTTAATACTGATCTACACAAAATCATCGAATGGAGCAAATCATTTGGTTTACAAGTCAACCCTGCTAAGTCCCAAGCAATAATAATAGGCAGTTCTTATATGGTATCCAGAATTGATTGGGCTAATCTTCCAAATGTTATTTTTAATGGAACCGTAATACCTTACAGCCACTCTGTGAAAAATCTTGGTGTCATGTTTGACCGCACTTTAAGCTGGGACGTACACTTGAAGACCATCAGTTGCAAGCTTTTTGCGTCTGGTGGCTCCTTAAGACGACTTCGGAATTTTTTACCTACTGCTGCCAAAGTTGCGCTCGCACAATCACTTCTCCTTCCTATCCTTGACTACGCTGACGCCTGCTTTCTCAATCTTACCGAGGACCAGTTAGATAAACTTGAGCGGCTTCAAAACTATTGCATAAGATTTATATACGGCTTACGCAAATATGACCACGTGTCTCAGTTCCGCAATAAGCTCAAGTGGTTGCCTATTCGCCTTCGACGGAATGCTCACATTCTTTTTTTACTTTATAACATTTTATTTAATCCTGCTACCCCACGCTACTTAAAAGATTGCTTTTGTTATTGGCATTCCTCTCATTCTATTCCTCTTAGGTCTCGATATAACCTCACTCTTATGTCTCCCTCTGCGCGCACTGAAACATTCTATGGCAAGTCGTTTGCTTTTCAAGCTGTCCAATTGTGGAATGCTTTGCCTGTTCCAATACGCAAAGCTCCATCTCTTGATGTTTTTAAGGAAAGCGTTAAAATGCTTTACTTTTCACAGGTGCCATCGCAGTAGTTCTGTTGTTAATTTTGTTCTAATTTATTGCTATATAATTTTTTATTTATATCAAACTGTATGTATTAGTGTATCTTATATTATTATTTATGTTATTTATGTATTAAGATGTAGGTACTAAATGTATTCGAATTTTAGCTCGTTATGTAAGTATTTATTATTTGTAACAAGTTTTTTTTTTTTTTGTTAACTCTCTTTTGCTACTCACTCAGCATTTTCTATTTTTTTTTTCCTAATTAATTCCTCTCCAGAAGAAAGGGTTGCCTGGAAGAGATTGCTATAAGCAATAAGGCCGCCCTTTGTTGCACTATTTTATGTTGTTGTTTTTTTGTTTTTCCTCTCTGTGTATTTTTTCTGAATTGTATTTTAGTGTTAACAATAAAGTGTTTATCTATCTATCTATCTCTTTTCTTCGCGTCCGTCGCCCCGCACGAGGGCCTCGCCGAGGCGCTCGCGAGTCTGGATGGGGCATTGTATAGCGGGGCAGAAATTACAGGAACTCAGGAAAAATAGAATTTAACTTTTAACTAAATTTCCGATATATTTTTTTGTTTTTATGAGGTTTAGGATCACTTACTGAGCATAAAATCACAAAATGTTGACACAATCTTGAAAAAACGTTTTTGGTCGAGATCTCGGAAACTATGTACTTTAGGGCAAAAGTTATAGAGATCATTATTATAGGGAATAAAATTTAACATCTTTTGTTTCCAGTAAACTTTTTTGTACAACTTACCGTTTACGATTTATGGCCCATTTAATGAACCGATTTTTCTATCCATCCATCCAACTCGCCAAAAGGAAAGCGACATTGCGGCCGAAGATAAGAGTTCGCAGATCTAGAAGATATTATTATCTTGGAAATATCTAGGTGATCATTTACAACCAATCAGCGTCATCTTTAGATTTTTGCGACATACCAGTAACTACTTAAAATAGTCGCCGTAGCTGAAATCACCATGAAACCACATCATCATTTCCATCCACATCTTAAAATTAATTTTATCAAAGTTGTACATCTGTGGTTTCTTGATGAATGCGCTGCAGAGCTCGGAGTCGGCCAGTCTTCGGAGCGTGAACGACACAATGAGGCGCGTGAAAAATGGCACCGGCTACCGACGACCACAAATCAAACACCAAACGGAAAACAAAAGTAAACACACAGAATACGAACCGATTTTTAAATAAAGACCTACACCTTATTCTGTGAATTTAGTTTGTTGGATTTAACTTTTATGAAGACTCAGCTGCATAGGTTTATAGAAACATTATAATGCCGCCAAGCCATCTGAGCTTATTATAATAAGCTATGCTAGCTATAAGACGGGCATTTCCGTGACGCTACTGTCTTTTCACGACACACAGAAATGGCGGTCACACTACGTTGGAGTTTTTTTTGGTTCTGTTGGATTAAAAACTTAAATTCTCATTGACATCAAGACATTATGATATTCATGATATCTAATTGATCCAATTTTAACAAACTGCTCGCTACCAAGTATAGAGTTACCACATGGTGCATGGTGCACATAGGACTAAAGTGATAACACTATAAGATAGATCACTGTAAGATAAGTCGGTCAAGACTAAGAAAAAAGAAAAAATAAGTTGATGGAGTTCATTGCAGTGATAATGATTGTAATATTTACAGGTAGCTTTCCACGGACCGCTGTTGACGAAAGGTTGCCTAACACCGCACCCAGTACATACAAAGCCACAAATAAACAATCTCCTAAATCCGTCACAGAAATAACAGGCTCGTAGGAAGCCTCCACACCACTGATGGCTTCTTGCAATAATTTCCGTTTTCAATGAGCGCGTTTTCTTTTTCTTATCACCGCACGAACTAGGATGGTTGGGAATAAATTGAAATACAAAATTGATTGTTGCCTCTCCCGGCAGCTTTATTACTGTCACAAATAGGAAAAGAGATTGAAAATTGCCTACCGACGACTGTGAAAACGGATATGATCACTCGGCTTGTTATTCTTTCAGAGATTCCGTTGTGTCATTCGATTGCGGTTTTTCTTACATTAAAATTAGTCATGTTAAGTGAAAATATTGAAGAGAAAATGGATGTTGAACATTTTTAGATCTTTAATTTAAAAGTAAAGTTTTGCTCTGTTATATTTGATCCATTCAAATTAAATTGATGCGACGCGACTATTTTGCTGACTACTTATATATTTTAAATAAACATTTTTTTCATTTCTTTGTTAATTTATAAAATTTAATTCAACAAACATTATTTTTAAGTTAATTAATGTTCATATGATAGCTGTTTTTGTTTCAGTCAGAGTTTTAGGTGAAAATCTTTTAATCTAGAGTAGCCTGATAATATTTGGGGTAGTGAAGCTCTAACACATCACTATCTTTTCTGTGAAGGTCTCAAAATTGCACACATTTAGAGAAGAAAGTGAATAGTTTATATAAATCTATCGACTAGCATATTTAGTTATTTTCAGCAACTTAAAAATCAGAGGACGATTTATATATTCGTATAAAAACATAGATAAATAATAAGGGTTAATACAGTACAGTATGTGGATCCTCTACAATTTCATACAACACGATATATTTTGAAAAATATCTGCCCCACTATTATAAGATAAAACAACTGGGCAAGCCAAGTGAAACAGTTTTAAATAAACGCTAGCGGGGTCAGATAACGGCGAGCAGCAAGATTTATTAACTTGTTAGTTTCAGTTACTCCGCTGTTAGTCCTTATCTGAAAAAGTTTCTTGTAGGTATTTGTAGCATTATTTAAGCACTTCAGCGTATCTATTCGTCGTTTGGTTTGAATGTAGATCACATAATTTTTTAGAAATACCTACCACGCGTTTCCAATACATTTGCACAATACATACTAACAGACTTCACGCATATTAGAACACTTTAAAAGATAGGTCGTTTTTTTTGTTATTAAACTTATGGATAAGTTTTCTTAAGGTGGACACATTAGGTCAGCGCGCGAAATTCAAATATTTTGTTTTTTTGCGATTTACCGATGACCTACGCATTAAATAAATAAATATTGGGGGACATCTCACACACGGTCTCTGACCCCAAACTAAGCAAAGCTTGTGATATGGCTGCCAGAGACTGATATACTCTATATACATATTTTAAATAGATAGTTATATAGATAGTACCTGAATAACACCCAGACACAGAGCAAACACCTATGTTCATCACAAAAATGCTTACCCTGGGTGAGGATCGAACCCACGCCTCTTTGATCCAGAAGTCAGGTTCACTAACCACTGAGCCACCGAGGCAGTCAATTGAAGTTTACAGAAACTCATTTAGCCGCTATAACCAGGTAGTATTTATGAAGTGCACATAAATCTAAAATCCAATATAATGGCCAGTTTAGCAACGAAATAAACAAACGATAAGTTTATTTCGTTGCTGAACGGTTATCTGCAAATGGCAAAAAAACACAAAAAAAAATAAATTTCGCTCTGACCTAGTAAATTCACCTTAAAAACCTTATCCATAAGATTAATAACAAAAAAAAACTACCTATCTCTTACGAGTTTTTAGAAGCCTGCTAGTAGGTATGTATTATAGATAAACAATCTATAAATAAATTTATGAATATAAATTAGACGTGTTTTGAAACAGAACCTAGTATCTACGAGTATAAAAACCCAGTGTCTAAATCTAGAGTCTACTGTAACAACTCTCTTTCTATTCCTATTTAATTTTTCACGATAAATAGCTAAGTACACGCTATTATGTTAACGAGCTATCCCCTGTTTACACTCGTTAATGTCGTCCGGACGAGTTAACAACAGTTGCCACTTCTTCTACCCTCCTAGGGATTTGTCCTGCGAAAAGACTGCAACAGGAAAACCAATCAACCAAGACCTCTTAAAAAGAAAATTCTCCAAACACAAGAAAAGCCAACTAACACTGGTCTGCAATGCCCACGATGCTACTGTTTTTATTTCAGTTTTAATTATTAAAAGTTATGAACTGCTTATTTCTTTTTATGACATCGTTGAATTAATTCCTTTTGTTTGTTAACTCATTTTCAGAATCATCTAATGACGAAAGTTTTAGCGTTGAATTTAATAATTAAAATTCGGCATCTACGTAATTATTTTGCTGTTTGTTTGATATTTCTGTGCGCTTGCAAATTATTAGATTACGCTTTACAATTTTTATATTAATCTTTATATAAATAATTTTATCTACTTATAGGTAAACCAAACAGAATATTATATAAGCTAACTATGAATTTCTTTAATGATCGATTGTGATAAGTATTCATGATTTATTTTAAATTTTGACCGTATTACATTACTTAATCTTATTTATTGACCACTCGACTGCCGCGGCAACTCTGTAAACTGAAAATGCCTAGGTGTATATTATTGGTATTTAAAAGGTTAACTAATCCCCTCTCCCCTCACACTTTAGTACTTTATTAAATACACTTTACCCTCTTTACTTATATTTTTACCGACTTTAAAAAAAGGGGAGGTACCATGTTCGTTTTTTGTGTATATTCATCAGGTGTTTTTAGCAATTGTGAACCGATTTAGAAAAATCGTTTTATTTCTAAAGGTCTATCATTCGAAATGGTCCCATTTAAATTTTACCGAAATCGACTGAGCCGTTTTTGATAAATTATCAATAATGTACATGGATGTGACATCAATTTCGAATTTTGTAAACGGTGGAATTCAACTCCATTATTATAGTTCCATATTTGCGAATTATATTTCAGTTATTTATCAACAAGTACACCCATTCCTAAAGGTATGAGTTGCCCGGAAGACATTGCTTCCAGGGATAAGACCGACTAGTCCTGCACTAGCTTAAGAATTACTGTTATTTTATTGTTTTTTATTTTATTTTGAGTGTACAATAAATATTTATTTGTTTGTTTCTTAATATTAACAAGTTATTTTTTTTTTTTTTTTTTTTTTTGTGAATGACTTATAGCTGTTGGCCTCTGAGGCCTCTACAGCTTACCGGACATGGGCGAGCGCAGAAGGCGGCTGAGCCCTAAGATTAGGTTATAGGGTGACTAGCGCAAGGGCACCTGAGAAGGTACGGACCTCGGCTTGGGCCGTCACCCGGCGGGGGAGATCAGACTTGCCCGGGCACCCCAGAAGGGGTGTGCCCTGTGGCCCTAATAGGTTGAGCTGATTGACTATTTGGAGAGAATCTAACCGATCTTCTAACAGATCCTGAGGGTCCTCGACCTCGCCGGCGGGGTCGGTGTCTGACTGTGTGCCTTTGGTAACCGGCGCCTATACCAAATACGGAATACTTCCTGTTGCAGGGAGCTATCGGATTGGGTGACCCCAGCGCCGCAGAGGTGACTACGGCGATGGGGTCATCCGGGTCGCCCAGGAGGTGTTTGGGGCGGCGACGGAGAGGAGGTGGGTGTGTAGTGTCTGGCGTGTAGTCCGAAGCTTGGACTACGAGTGGGTTGGGGTGATGAGGAGCCCTATCAAAGTAGCGGCGAGAAGTGTACTTGATGTACTGGGTAATGGAGGGGAGTTCGAGGTCGCAATGCAGGTCAGAGTTTCGCATAAACCAGCTAGCTCCGACTGAATATTAACAAGATGAGCGTGTAGACTCTACATATCGATCGATCGTTATTCAGTTGTATAATAATTTAGATTCGGCTAGGAATAATGCTTTTATTCAAACCATACTTGCAATTCCATCCAGAAGAGCGGGTTATTTTCAAATGTACGTTATCACGTCCGTGGAATATCATAAAACATTTTAAAGTTCCCGCAGCGATATTCTTGAAGTCTTCATTCGCTTTCGTGGGTTCGATTTAAGCGAATTTAACTTTAAAATATGCATAACAGTTTTCCGACGGGCGCCCCTTTTGGAATTTAAACACATCTATAGTCGTATTAAGATACATTTCGATTCACTGCACTTCCGAAGTTAGAATTCTATTCAATTTAAATCGAACTCCTTTATCTTTTATCGTTAAAATAGGTGTTCTGAGGTAGGTAAGTAAGTTAGATGGTATTGTGTAACTAACTCTATTGGGATTATGTGTAATTATGTATACTTAAGGCTTAATTATTATGCACAGTACTTTATTTACCTTTGCAAACCTATATTTTAGTAAATTATGTTTGCTTGTCACTACATACTCGTAGTAGTAAGTATAAAACAAAGTCGCTTTTCTGTCTGTCCCTATGTATACTTATATCTTTAAATTAAGGATTTTTTTAATAGATAGAGTAATTCAAGAGGAAGGTTTATATGTATAATACACCTGAGCGAAGCCGGGGCGGGGTGCTAGTAATCTACATCAGGACGTGCAATACTTATTGCTCGGATTATTTTTACGATTCAATTTCGTATTGAATAAAAATTTCAAATAAGTTCATATAATATCAATAATGTTGTATTTGTAAGAATTTAATAACCCACTTATTACTATTCGAGGTAAATCATAGTAACAACTATTGGGAACTAACTTTTAAGAACAGACACATTATACACATTCCTAACGTCAGTACGTCACAAACTTCCCAAACAGTTATTTCGCACATTACAAAAACATTACACCCCTTATGCAGTCGGTTAAAAAAAAAGAAACACTGCTATCACTATCTCTTACTGATTCAAAATTGTGCCGGTCAATTAGCATATCGGGTGGCAGACATGCCAACTCAGAAGCTCAAGGGCCTTGCGAGGGTCCTATTTGCATTTTCACAAGTCGCGGTTAAGTACACTTAACTTCCTCGTCTACAAGCCTGCTGTAATTTGTTCCGAAGGCGTGAATCTTGTTAAATATGCTTTGAGGATTAAGTTCCTTTTGTTGTAAAGAGATTCATGTATCGGATTCTTACTGCAACATACGGCGTAGTTTGCCTAACGTGTTTGTTAGCGATCACCGAAATAAAGCAACGTTTGGCACGGCCAATTTTTGGATGGGTGACCGCGGGTGGCGTTTACAACTGATCACTACTGTAGCTCGGATGACACAATAAATTGTAGGTTACAGTTTTAACCGTTTATCCACGTCAGATGGCTTCAGTTGGCTCTATAACTTAGAAGGGCTAGCCACCCGGTCTATAGTTACAAAGTTACTTAATTACTGCAACTATGATAAAATAAAATTAATATAGTTTAAAAAAAAACTAAAAGACACGCCTAGGAGTCATAACTTTTTTTTTATAAATGCATTGTCATCGGTCTTTGATAGGTGTGCAAAGTTTAAAGAAAATCTGATCGCTCAAAGTAGGTCAAAATCGAGCTCAAAGGGGTTGGTTACAAGCAAGCAACCATACCAACTAAAAAGCGTGTTAGAAACACATGGCAGTTTTCATAACGTACATTAGTCTTAATAGCCTTAGATACTGCTATAGAACGGCCATCACCGAGATGGTTTATGGATGAAGAGTATTTTTGATTCTATTAAAAAATGTGCCTATAAGTATATTACAAATGGGTTAATTAAAAAAAAAACCTATACTAAAAATAAGTCCTTGATATCGGGTTGGTATTTTAACTTATATCGAGTCTGTAAGGTTGAAAATAAAACCAACCTATTAAACTACAACAGCAATTCCTTCTGGTTTTCTAGAAAATAACACAGATGATTTAAGTATAAGTACAAATATTCGTTCAATACGGTCTGGAAACTTGTTAATGCTATTAGAGCTGCCGAGGCGTTAAGCTGCAACCTTACTTAGTTCTACTTATTCGGAAAGTTCGCGACACCGCTCCGTCGCATCTTTTATGGCTAATTCTCCCTTCATTGTTATGCTAGTGCAAGAATTTGCGAGACAAAAGTTACTATAACATTGTTCATGATATTTTAAAGATGTTTTGGATTTTGTTTTTGACAAATAAAGGCCAACCATTGCTTAAAAAAGTTGTTAAACTGAACTTAAAAACCAGTCATGAAATTTTGAAAGGCTTTATAAAAGATATAGTGCATAAAGTTACCAATTACAAGTTACCAGAAACATCATAAAGATAAAGCGAAAATGACTAAAATTGACTAACGCAGTGCTGCGCTGGATAGACTTATTGTTAATACTATTTCATATTATTATTTATAAGGTTACGGCTATAAAAGCCATGGACCTGCAGATATGCTTTATCATCAGGTAACTAAATTGTCGTCTTGTCACTAAGTAACACAAAAAATACAAATAGCCAATATAAATGTTTAATAATATTGAAGCAAATATTTCACAAATCAACAATAAAACAAACAGATTATAAAACCAAAGAGCATAATTTGCAAAACACACAAATTTCTGTTCGCGGCATTGGAGCGTCTGGTTTTCTGCGATGGTGCTAGTTGAGCTTCCACTTCAGCTTTTCTTTCGTCTTCTACGATATGCGTGGTGCTGGCAGTCTCCTTTTCTTTGGGCCAGCTTTTCATCTCTGTCATCTTAAATGACAATGCCGGTAGTGTAGTTCGCTTGCTTGCGCTTAAACCTGTACTATGTTCCTGCAAAGATGTCGACGTTTGTTTTGTTTCAGCGCTGTCGCTTGTTTCGTCAAGTTCTGTAATTTTTTCCGTAGTATCAACAAACACTGCTGCTTTAGTAGAAATCAAAGTAGTTGTATCAGGTGTCGTCAGTTCTGTTTCCTTTATCGTAGTTAGATCTGCAAGATTCACGGTTATAGTATCAGCAGTTAAAAGTTCACTAGAAGTCGTTGAAGCTAGAAATGTGGTCATGGCCGCAATGGTTGGTATTTCCGACGTAGAGGTTTCTGTTTCCGACGAAGTGAATGAAACGATTTCGGTTTTAGCGCTTAGCAATGCCATTATATTCTGAGCCGAATCTTGTGTGCTTATATTTGGCAGAGTGCTTTTTTCTTCACTTTTGGGAGGGTCTTTGTAAATAACGTCACAGACGGCCCGACATTGCTCCTCCTGGCATTTGTCTCCAGAGGCGCAACTTATGAAATTATCCCACGGGTCGAGGATTTGGTACAGATGAGGTTGTTTGCAGTCGTCGCCGATGTATGTTTGTAGGCCAACCACATCATCATTGCATATTAGCGGTCCACCGCTGTTACCCTGAAAATGCGTTTTATTTACTGTAATAATATTAATATTAGTTAATGTTTTTAAATAAATGATGTTTATTAATATTTGTACTTATATTACTAAGATTTACAGCCACTTTTTCGCGACGGCTTATCTAACCAACACATTGGCCAAATGCTGCTTATTGCCTGGCTTCATATATATTCTGCGGCATAAACTCTTCTTTATCGTTCCTTAACGCACAACACACGACTTCAAAAATATCTTGCCTTGGTATTTAAATTTAGTATTGGTTTCGGAGTTTGGCTACCGTAAGTTTACCAATTTCTGGTTTATTGATGGTGAAGACTTACTTGACAGAAGTTTGGGTCGTACTCAGCATGTTTGTTGTCATCGCTGTCGGCGGCACAGGCCATGGTGTTGGCAGAGAAGTGGCTGCCGCAGTTGCTAGGTAGGAGAAGATCGACGGATAACGCTATCAGGTTTTTGTCTTCAGTGGAATTTCCGTACATCTTCTGAAAATGTATAACACAAACTTTATAAGGCTTCTAAATGTCGGACATATTATTCTAGAGTTCAGTTTTAGGATTCAATTCAAAATGATTTTATGTTGCGCTCTTTACGCACAAGTTATTTTTTACATCATTTTATCAACTTTGAATTACACTTTGAAATGAACCCAACACGCAGGAGCAACACAGAGAAGTTCCGAAAACAAAGAGGATTTCCTTACCGCAAAGACCAGAATACTACACGTTTTTTTACTAGAATCGAGCTCTTTAAAGGTCAATGTGTGGTAGCCAACAGCTGGCGTCATGTTGAAAGGCAGCAGGGTCTTCAGGAGGCTGATGTCCGTGGTCCACCACTGCGTCGCACTGTGGTTGTACGGTCGCACGATTTGGACGATCTATAAAATACAAATACTTAAACCGTTGCTTTGTTGAGAGTTTCAGAGGTACGAGTAATTAGATGTTCCAGCATTGCCGGTATATGTTATACCACCCATGTACGAGTATACTAAATATGAACAACTTTTATTATTATTTTATACCATACAGCAACCGTCAATAAAATAAACTGCTTAATACATTTTATCGAGAGTCGACAGGCTTATTGTGGAACATCTGATTTCATTCGAGATTTCGGACTTCGTAAAATAGCAAGGTTTTTTTACAATGATAAGTATAATTAATATACACTTGAAAGTATCTGAACTTCGCAAAGCAAAGCAATTATACGTCTACAATTGGGTTTTTTTTTGGACAGGGAAAGCATAAATAGGTAGGCAACTCTAAGGCCTTAAATAAAACGTGTCGGTTATATTATTAGTCAAATGAATTTATGTTTATATATTTTTGTAACTTTTGATATTTCTAAATTGTTAATTTGCCGAATACATATTTTTCTTTGTATTTAATTATAATTATTTCCTTAGCTTACCTACAAATGAATATGCTAATTTATTTATTTTTTTATTTGGAAAACATACAGTGATATCATATCTTAATTACTAATAACTTAAGTAACTATCCACTATTTACAAGTTTTCGCATATAAAAGTCTAATAATCAGTACAGTGCAACATTAAACAAAATGTAATACGGTATACGGTTACGTTAGGTAAGTTGAAAGTGATTATAAAATACAAACAGAACCGAACCAATCATAAGCAATCTTTGCTTTAATTTTAGATATACGTGTATTAAACAGGTCAAACTCAGGAAAGTCAATAAGATTATTAATGTAATTAGAAGATCTACTAAAGAAAGAATTCTGCCTGTAATTCGTACAACTATGATGACTTAGAAGGCTAATAGGATGTCTGAGGGACCTTGAGGGAACTCTTAAATTTATCATGGAAAGAAGTTGAGGAGAGTCAATCAGGTTTTGCGCAATTTTAGTAAAACAGGTAATGTCTGCTATTCTACGCCTCTCATAGAGAGGAAGTATATGATGTCTACGACATCTCGATTCATAATTGATGTCTCGTTTTTTGCACTTAAATTGTAGAAATCGCAAGAAGCTTCTTTGTATCGTTTCTAGCCTGTTGATATATACGTTATATTGTGGGTTCCAAATTTGCGAGAAATACTCGAGGATACTACGCACGTAAGAGCAATGTAATATTTTAAATATTTTAATTCTTTTAATAAATCCCATAAATCTATAGGCTCTGCTAACAATGTTATCAACATGTTTCTCGTAGGTCAGATTAGAATCATGGATCACACCTAGGTCATGTACTATCATGTCATGGTCTATTTCATTAATGATATTTGAGTCTTGTTCTTTAAGTTTGTATTTAAAATGTATTATGTTAGATTTGCGAGTAAAGGTTATAGAGTGACATTTTGCTATATTGAGTTATTATAATATTATTATAATAATCAATGTATGAAAGACACGGACTTTTTCGTTGCAATGCTTACTGAAAAAGGTATAAACAAACGATCAGGTTGAGACTAAATTCTAAATGAATATATGCGACTGATATGTTGTTGTATGATGAACTTTCACTGACCTCCCGTTCCTGTTCATCCTCATCTTCATTTAAGGTGAAATTAGAGTCAATAGTGATGGCTCCTGCTCTGGCTAAGAGAGTTTTCTTCGGGAAGCCATTGGGAGGGTCCATAAGGCTGGGGCCGATGGCGGTGGTGACCAGCCACTCGGACCGAATGAGCACGGCTGACCTCATGAATCGCTGCTTGGAGATGTCCAGTACTAATGGGTCAGAGTAGTATATAAAGGCCTGAAATGGTTAAGTTAAGTTAAGGACAGATTTGATGAAGCAGAGAAAAACTACTTATTTTAAAAACGGAGTGTATTTCTTGACGATGTACGGTGCACATAAAAAAATGCAACATTTGAAAATGTTCTCGCTGAATCTTGCAATTTTTTATGTGTGCAGTGTAAGGTACACTAGGTAGTTTATTTCAATAATTATTTACACATAACACGTAGTTTTATATCCTAACGTGCATTTTGACTATAAGCTCTAGATAGTGCACTATCAGCTAATGAACAAAGCATGTTGCAAGTTCATTTTGAGAAGAATATAAAGGTGATGTCCACAAGTGGTATATTATTCAGAGAAAAATCGAACCGATACATCATTTGAAAGCTTGTTTTATGGACTTCCCAAAAATATTTAATTTAGATATTTGCACCCCTCCAACTTTTTTTAAGTGCGAAAAATAAATTGTATGGAAAATAACAATACAGCTTAGTAATTTTTTTCTAGTTTAGCAATGATAAAGTGCTTCTATCGTTATTTTACTTGCATTCGTAGCTGATTCCTCCACATATATCTCTTAATTTGCTAAATATAAAAATTATAACCTACCAGTGTGACCATTTAGTAGGTACAATGTGACAAAAAACACTTAATAAGTGTGTCTAATTTGTTAAAACTGCTTTTATTTAACAATTTGGAGGTTGCTTTATCAGGGTTGATAGAGTTAACTACCTATTGAGCCAAATATATTAATTTATCCTAATAAATTCAAAATTAATTTTTAAATAATCGGAGGGCTCTTTTTTGCTTTTAACTGTTGTAATAGACTCAGATAAATATGAACTTTCTCGAAATGTAACGAGTGTTGTGGTTAGAAGTTTTGTTCAGAGGGAGGTTGCTTTATCAGGGTTGATAGAGTTAACTACCTATTGAGCCAAATATATTAATTTATCCTAATAAATTCAAAATTAATTTTTAAATAATCGGAGGGCTCTTTTAACTGTTGTAATAGACTCAGATAAATATGAACTTTCTCGAAATGTAACGAGTGTTGTGGTTAGAAGTTTTGTTCATTATTATACCAGCCTTCATACTTTTTGTGAACATGTCCTTTGTCTAATTTTTATTTCGGTGATTTTCAAGAGTCTTTATTTGGCTCCGGTCGGTTCTACTCAAAACAATATAGAATATTCACAAATCTAAAAACTTTTTTTTCTTGCTTTGGAAACAATTGGCACATAATTATTTTGTTATATTACTAACCATGAAAGGTTGCATGCCCCTCTTGACATTATATTCGCTGGCACCACAGACTTCTTGACAACAATTTAGTACTGAAAAATATTTCAACCAGTTATGTAAATGCGCAATTCTTTAACAGCATCCTGATAATAATATTTCTTAATCTTACCAAAACACAGCAAAAGAAGAAAACAACATTTCATTTTCATTTTTCTCAAAATTATCAATACACAAAATCGAAAATTCAATGACTTTGCGTCAAACGCATTAATCCGTCAGTTCATTCAAAAGAAGAAGAATATAGGTATATTTTTTTTCTACAGCAGTAAGAAGTTGCAAATCTGTTCAAGCGATAAAAAGGTTTTATGTAAAGTGCCATTACTCTTGTAATTCCCGCAGTAAAATCTTCGTAAAACGCGAATTAGTCAAGTCACGTCCCTTTATTTTTCTCCGCTATCTTTGACAAAGTTGCTTGAGTTAAAAGCATTAATCAGAATCCCATCTGAGACGTATTATCCTCAATAAAGAGGAAAGAATGACATCGCAAATTTAAACGCGTGTTTTACAGATAAGGGTAAATCCCGGGAACACCTAATTATTCATGTAAGGGGCGGTTAAGAGCGCGTATTAACGCCCGTGGCAACTTTGCTTGGAAAAATCTGATAAAGTAGCGAGGCGAAGGGAAATTCGCACATTTTTGGTAACGTACTTGAAAGTTTTATTTTTATCGTAAATTTTTATTAGTGAATGTCAGTCGATCTAGTGGGACTAAGCTTTATTCACTTGTTTTGTTGGTTGTCCGCATCGACCTGGCCACAGATATTTTTTCTGTTTATTGATGGTTGTCCGTAATAATCACAGATATATTTTATCATAAACAACAATTTATATTTTGTTGACACGTCAATGATTAGCTACTATAATATATGCACAGTAGGTAGGTATATAAGCAATTCGACTGAAAGAAAAATCATAATCAATTGGCACTGGCTGTGGTAGGGATGCAGATTAACAAAGTAAAAAAAAAATTGTCTAATACTTATTGAACGTCCCAGGTAACTACTTATATATTTTTTGTATATATTACTGGAATTGTTTGACTATAAAATATATCGAGTTGTCGACATTATAGATCATTACGAAACTTTATAAATAGCATATTTGTAAAAATACACACCATACCTACATAAAACCAAATCTAATAAAGAAAGAGCGAAAAAATTAAAATAACTTTTTGTGCACCGTAGGTATGCGTTTTCTGTTTTGTTTAAGTGTTTTGATTTGTTTTATGTCTGTGTGTTATTGGCTTTTGTTTAGGTTTGAATCTAATAACACTGTCTATTGTATCGTAAATATTTTGACTAACACATTATTTGCATTCAACGTTTCAACGGCCTTTGCAGAAGAGTCTATATAAGTAAGAAAATAAAAAATGCAGTTTATTTTAAATGCGGGCGGGCGGAAACACGGCTTGGGCGGGCGCCGGCGACAAGCGCGCCCTATACGTCTTTCCTGTTTTAAAACTGAACAAAGCTGAATAAACCATGAACAAAACTCGACCATTTTTTGGAAATAAAGACCGTTAAAAGTTAAAAGTAGTTATTTATTATGTTTTTAGGGTTTCAGAGTAGGTATGATTTTTGTCTGAAATGATTTTAATTTTATAGTGCTTCCCAAACTAGGTTTATCTCAAAAATTGTATGTATATATGTTTGTGATAAACATAACTGTAAGATAACTAACAGATAACTGGCTGAGAGAGGCAGGTTCGAATCCAACGTGCGCGACGAATTTATGAAATGTTTATCACAAACATAACTCCATCATTTTTGCTTCTTTCAAGTTTGTTTGTTTATTAGCGTGCATGTTTGAGAATATAATTATAATTAATACGCAACAAATATACCCAAGAATATCAATACTTTCTTTTTTAAATCTGATTTATGATACTGGGGCTTTAATCGCGAAGCGATTATGTCAGCCCCGTTTTACTAATGTTAAAAACAAAAGGGACTTGAGTCCCTACGCTGAGTGAGTATATCCGAGACTATGGCATACAAGGTCCTCGCTGCGCTGCATCGCTCATGGGTGCAGTTAGTAGGATACCTTGAAACATGCCAACGTCTCGAAGATTAATATCGATACTTGTAAATACAACATGTACAAGAGAAAATAATACTAAACATTCAACAGGTCCAGTTTTTACTAAATACCAAGTTAACCAGCTAACATATCTTTATAATCAGTTTTTATTTAAAATGCTTTTATTACATTCTATCTTCAAAGTTTAAAGCAACTATTGAAAAGCAGTAAGAACACACTAACATTGTGATATCTCCGCAAATGAGCGTAGATGTCGTAGCCGAACCGCTGATGTGGCAACACCAGAACTACTGCTCAGACGGTTATTACACGTCCAGCTAACGAAGACCTCCTTCAACGTCCGCCAGTCCATCTTCACAGCACTCTTTAGAACGAAGCTTAGGTTTGCAAGTGTCTATTTAAAATGGTGTAGTTATAACGATTGCAATGAACGAGGTACGTGTTTTGGCGGCTTCCCTCAATTGCTTTACAAGCTTCCAGTGCTCAGACCACGATGTGTATAGAATCGGAGTAACATTTCAATTCAATTTGTAATTTTATGGTTTTATAAAAGAGCGATGAACCAATGTTTATAGGCAATTCGTTACGGAGTCCGATTTTATTGTTTTGTCGGGACATAAAATTTTGGTGACTGCACGGTACACTAGTTTTCATTGATGCAGTTATGTCGTTAGTAGTATTAGTACTAAAAGTTTCAGTTTAGGCGATACTAGCTATAATTTTACCTTAACTGACAAGGTTTCTTTTTATGTCGCGTCTTATCTTTCAGTGTTACTAAGTAAAACTGGATCGTATATATTCTTCTAGCTAATCGTATCTAGGTGCTTAACTCTGACCGAATGACATCAAAGTCTATTGAGTCGTTAAGTTCCTGATCTAGATTCTAAAATAGACTGTCTTTATGACGAAGTAGTTTTATGACATGAAAGTTTTCAATGTTTTCACACAACTATTATAGAAACTATTGGTTTAATATAAAATTACAAAATGTAATATTCCTGAATGAAAATATTTTTTAAGCAATTTAATAATTCAAAACAAAAATAAACAAATGGAAAATAATTCAATATCAGGCAAGACAACCAAAAATACAGTGGAATCTAGACTAGCTTGTAAGAGAGCTAAAAATAAAGTTATTAGGTTGGAAGCGTTTGTACATACTCGTATCATGTTTGCTAAATTTTCTATAAGTAAATCTATCTGATTTGTAAATGTTGTGATTTGTAATTTGTTTGTTGCATTGGGACTAACCGGTAATTAAATATGTACTATACTGTACCAGTCTTTTTAATAGTTCACTGCAGGACGTAAGCCAACCGACGAAGGGTGATTTGGCCACATCCACCACGCTCGTCCAATGCGAGTTGTTGTATTCCCATCAAATTTCTTCTTTACGGACGTATCAATTCAGTTTGCCGCACGATCTTTTCCTTCACCGAGTTGCCAGTAAAAATATGTATCTATTCTTATAATATAGATAAAATATTCTGTTTAGTAAAAATTCAACAATTTGTTAGACAAATGAGTTCCAGTTTACATGAGTAAGCCTCGTACCAGGGCAGTAGCGACGGGGTAGCGATATGCCCCGCGGGACCGATCCGAACGAACGGTAATGGCTGCATTGCCATTCAAATTTTATTTTATCTGCTTAATACGAACATTGGCTGGAACCTTCGATGTGGTGTCTTGACTCAGGGTATTGTAATGTCTTCAGGAAAGGGAAGTGCCTAATTCAAAAATAAATAAATTCGTAGTTTGGTTTTAGTATAACGAAATATTTTTATTTCAATTCACGTAGATTTCTGTGTGATCATAACATCAATATGGAATGTAGAAAAACTGCTAAGTCAAGGTGACAACAAGGAAAAATGCCAAGTCGATGGATCCTAAGTATATCTACTTCTGCATGTACCGTACCGGTTACCCGTGACCTGAATTTTTGTACCTGATTTTTTTTTTATTCTGGTCTTAAATATTCTATTGTAAGATCAATATTAACATAAAATCAAAATTTGTTTATCTATACTAATATATTATTATAAAGAGGTAAAGTTTGTGAGTTTGTGGGGTTGTAGGGGGTTAATCTCTAGATCTACTAAACCGATTTTGAAAGGTTTTTTACCCGTAGAAAGCCACATTATTTGTGAGTGGCATAGGCTACAAAGTAAGCGCGGTAAAAGCCGCGGTCAAAAGCTGGTTTGTCATAATATTGAAAATTTAACATTGAAGGCTTTTAAATTAAATACCTACAAGAAACAGGCTTAGATTTAGCGCTCTATCTATCAAGTGAAATAACTCATATTTAAATAAGAAAATAATGCTTATAAATGAGTTTAACGCATAGCTTCTTAAATAATCTCTATAACATAGAGTATTTTAAAAGAGTTCTTATACCTAATACTTATATTGTAAAGGTTCCAAAATTCAAGCTCAAAGTTTCGCCACTCCCACCGAGTGCGCTGCGAGGTGATATGAATATTAAGCGCTTCAAGAATTACGAGATTTATTCCCCGATTCGGAAGTTGGGCGCACTTAAATGAATGTTTAACATTATCTGCGGAGTTTTAGGCAGTTGAGCCTCTTAACAAGTTGCAAAGAAACTTTAATAGAGACTCTCGGACGATTAATTCGACGACGTGCGACGGTGGACGGGAATTCTTAATGTGGAAGCTTAGGGAAAGGGTAGCAACTCTCAGATTTTGTTGTTATAGAAAGATACTATAGGTAGAACTATCTATCTATACAATAATTGTATTGTTTGAGGTGCGTTAAATAACTATAATAATAATTGAATAATTGTATTGTAACAGCCTTTTTTTAATAGTCCACTGCAGGACGTAGGCCTACCACGCTGGCTCAGTGCGGGTTGTTGGATTCACATACTCGTACGCCATCACATTTCTTCTACGGACATAATATGCAGGTTTCCTCACGATGTTCTCCTTCACCAAAAAGTCAGTGGTTTGAAAATCCGTACTTATATTCCAAAGAACTTGTAGGTACGGTTGAACCCACGGCCTCACGATTGTAAGGCGGGTGCCACTACCAATAGACCACGACTATATTGAATAATTGACCGGCTCATAATTATAGTTGGGTTAGGTTAGGTTAATATACTAACGTAGTACTTGTATTCTAATTATTTTCTGGTATGCTCCAGTTCCGCATACTTGTTGAGTCAAAGACAACATAGTGTATACAGGGTTATTTCTAATCAATAAGCATCCTTCTAGGGCCTTATTCTGTACATACAAACTAACAACTTTTGTTCTACAACTTTCGTCAAAACTCAAACAAAAATATTGTTGTTCCAATTTTTCTAAAATTTAGTTCACCCGCGACATGTGTGGAACAGTTAATTTTTATTTTGAGTTTTGACGAAAGTTGTAGAACAAAAGTTGTTAGTTTTGATGTACAGAATAAGCCCCTAGAAGGATGCTAATTGATTAGAAATAACCCTGTATAACTGGTAATTTTTAATTTATTTACTGAAATTACTTGTTCCGTTCCACTCTAGCGAAGGCCAAAAGTAACAGAAATGAAAAGTTTACTTATTTAAGGAGATACTTATCTATCCCATTAACAAGTAATATTACTTTATGTTGTATTTATCATGGCCCTAATTTGTTTGGTGAAAATATTGAAAAAAAACATTTAGATCACCTATCAGTTTGATCATAGCTTCCTAACTGCAACTCGATTTGATCTACCCAGTCTTTGTCACTGTGTCATAAAATGTACTCCGAATCGTCTTTTGTTGTTTTTGACATTGTATACCTAATCATAATTTAATCATGTTTATTCAATTGTGACATAGATCCAAATTTTGACATTGTAGGTATCTGCAATTGTTTGACATTTTATTATTATTGAGTATTGACATTGTATTATGATAATTAATTCATGTTTTTTCAATTTATAATCTACTAGTTTTTACCCGCGGCTTCGCCTGCATGATCTTTTGGTTTTTGTGCTATCCCATGGGAACCCTTTATTTATCTGGGATAAAAAGTAGACTATGTCACGTTCCGTCTTTCAAACTCCAGGCCCTACCTTACCACCCTTAATAAAGGAAGTGGGAAATCCAAAAAGAAAAACAAAAAACGGTTTGACGGTTGTTCAATTCGACAGTTGATTTTTTTTGACATTTCTTGAAGCGCACTATACCTTCTCAGACTTCTCAGATCTTACTTAACACTTATCGTCATATTATGAAAAAATTACGCAATATCATTATAATTTATAGCCTATGTGTTATTCTGATATATAAGCTATATTATTGCAAAGTTTCATCTCAATCCGTTCAGTAGTTTTTGCGTGTAAGAGTAACAAACATCCATACATCCATCCATCCTCACAAACTTTCGCTTTTATAATATTAGTAGGATAGGATAAGATAGGATAGTAGGATTGATTTAAGTAGTTTTTTTTATTCTGTTAACTAGCCATTATTTTTCATTTTAATATTGTGAGGCAAATGTTATTGATCCAGGTCGTTTTTACCTGAATAAAGAAATTTGTATTTGTATTTGTATAACTTTTAATCTTTAGAACATCGATCCGTACTCGATAGATTTGCATTGCGGCATTCTTTTCCAAAAGGCATAACACCAAAAACAATACCGGCAACAAGCGCGCGGCGCCGCGATCTCTGTCCTACAATTGCTTGCCAATTACATCAGGCGCTATTGTTCCGTCGTCCGTCGCCGTCATTTTCCGTCGGCGTCCCGTTCTATTGTGCTGCACTTTATTGGACTTGATTTACGTGCCAATTTTTGTAGGCTTCGGGTTTTATTAACTGACCTCTGCGCCGATGTAAACTTAATTGAATCCGCCGACAAAAGGCATCGAATGAAAAGAGCATCCAGCGGTGTGCGATGCAGATTATAATAGGTTTTCCCGAATTTGCATGGGCTTTAAGTATTCGATATTCAATATTTGCATGGTGGTGGTCGGACTATTGTTTTCGTACCGTTTCCGTGTGCCGATTCAATTTAGTTACCGTTCGTATATTTGAATGTTTGATTGAATTTTCATATTTTTAATCAATCAGTTTTGTATAACGGCTCTTGTAGGTGGCGCCTAGGTGGCTTGTTATATGTGGGAATATAATTCCGGATTATCATAGTTTGATAAACATTTGACGTCGTCGTTGTTCTTGTACTTATATTTCAAACTCAAACTCAAATCATTTATTGCAACATATGAAATTTACGTGCGATTCTTAATTTAGGTACATGTTTGTATATTGATACATATGACCCTAATAAGGGTATGGCAGTTTTATGTATTGGAACGATTTATTATAATGTTGTCTAGAGATTATCGTTACAAAATTCGTCTAATGTGTAATGTAATAATATCCAAATGCATAATAGAATAATTTTTAGTTGTTTTATACAACAGTTTTCATTTCCGATATATTTTAGATTATTTGGCAGTTTATTAAATATTTTTATAGCCATAGAATGCGGGCTGGAACTATACATTGCTAGGTTGGACTTTGATCCTACGAGTTTATGTCTGTATTTAATAGTTACTGTACTGTATCAGATTTTTTTTTTAATTATCCACTGCAGTACGTAGGCCTACCCACGAAGGGTGGATTGGGCCATATCCACCACGCTGGCCCGGTGCGGGTTGGTGGATTCACATACGCCATCGAATTTCTTCTACGGACATATGCAGGTTGTCTCACGATGTTTTCCTTCACCGAAAAGCCACTGGTGTGAAATTCCGTACATAAATTCCAAATAACTCGTTGGTACATGACCGGGATTTGAACCCATGACCTCACGATTGTAAGGCGGGTGTCATTACCTCTAAGCCACCACGCCTTCATCATTTAATAGTTTGCTACTTAATATACTTACCTACCTACATAAACACAAGGGAAGGATCCTCGAAGGGCAATGTAAAAGGTGTCTCTATTGAACTATTCTTATAGATCTGCCCTTAAAGGGTGACCAAGGATATTTTTGAGTACTTGCTGAAGATCGGCCTATCCTCAATGACGCCATGTACGCACGCACCATACCTACTACAAAGTATTGTACTGTTATAGATCTACGCTAGGGTAACCAAGGATATTTTTTGAGTACTTGCTGAACATCGGCATATCACCATACTTACTACAAGCGAGTTGGTGACCTCAAATACATCATAAAATTTCTTCTCTTGACGTATGCAGAATTTAGGCGCGATGTTTTCCTTCACAATTTTTGGCATAAGCAGACTAGAGACCGTAATCTCATTTAATTATCTGAAATTTGGTTGTATTTAACATCATTTCAAACGAGTCACAATCGGAGCCGAGTCAAAAGAGCTTTCTAAAAGAATCGCAAAACACAATTAGGGGCAAGTTCTTGTTTGTACAAATTGTCAGGGAAAGAGTGCTCATGACATCACGCGCTTATAAAACAATGACGTAACTGGTAATTGTCGTATTTACAGACCCAAAAAATATTAGCGTCTGGCACATTAAGAATCGTGGATAATAACGTAATTGGTAACTGACAAATTTTGAGGACCAGAAAATATTTGTGGCTGGCATATCTATATATGCCAGCCACAAATACACACCTAAATTTTCTTCCTAAATTACACAGCTATTGTAAATAATTGTTAGTTGCAAACTAGCAACGAATTTTCATAATTTTTCTTAGATATACGTTCAATATACAGGGTTATTTCTAATCAATTAGCATCCTTCTAAGGGCTTATTCTCAAAATCAAAACTAACAACTTTTGTTCTACGACTTTCGTCAAAACGCAAAAAAAGTTTTTGTTGTTCCATAGAAAAATTTAGTTCACCCGCGACAAAATGTATGGAACAGCTGATTTTTTTTTTTTAGTTTTGACGAAAGTCGTAGAACAAAAGTTGTCAGTTTTGATGTACAGAATAAGCCTCTAGATGGATGCTAATTGATTAGAAATAACCCTGTATACCTATTTCTATAAAATGATGGGCCAGTATTCAAAAAAATAATTTAAAAAAATGGTTCTTTGTAAAGCCGGCTTATGGACAACAATTTAATGCGATAACGTCATCATCATCAGCCGAACGCTTTGTCCAATTTTGCCTCTCTATTGCTTGTACCGCGCTCTCGCTAGTTCCGCGCTCTCGCTAGTTCCGCGCTCTCGCTAGTTCCGCGCTCTCGCTAGTTCCGCGCTCTCGCTAGTTCCGCGCTCTCGCTAGTTCCGCGCTCTCGCTAGTTTCGCGCTCTCGCTTGTTTCGCGCTCTCGCTAGTTCCGCGCTCTCGCTAGTTCCGCGCTCTCGCTAGTTCCGCGCTCTCGCTAGTTCCGCGCTCTCGCTAGTTTCGCGCTCTCGCTTGTTTCGCGCTCTCGCTAGTTCCGCGCTCTCGCTAGTTCCGCGCTCTCGCTAGTTCCGCGCTCTCGCTTGTTTCGCACTCTCGCTAGTTCCGCGCTCTCGCTAGTTCCGCGCTCTCGCTAGTTCCGCGCTCTCGCTAGTTCCGCGCTCTCGCTAGTTCCGCGCTCTCGCTAGTTCCGCGCTCTCGCTAGTTCCGCGCTCGCGCTTGTTTCGCGCTCTCACTTGTTCCGCGCAATCGCTTTAACGCTCGGCTCAGGCGGTACGTTACAATAAGTCATTATGCGTGCAGCCGGCGTTCATAGATTGTAGACGTGATCACGTCAAAAATGTTTGGTGATGACTGATAACTGACCTTGGATAAAAAACAATGAAAAGAAAAAGGGTTTGCGTCTAAGTATTGGGCAAAGAAATGTGATGTGCGATTCCGATTAGCTCATAGATTCTAGTTTAGATAAAATCTGAATAAAAAAAATATAGATAATGACATAAATATATCCTGTAGTAAAACTACATATCCTTGAAATCACTGGTTTATTATTTCACTTTGCACATCATTAATACTTCCTTTAAAAGTCACTTATAAACCATACATCACTTATAACATAACTTATATGAATTTGGGCAGAGTAACAGTGTGAACTCTGAAGGTGCACTTCGCACCGCTTTACTAAACAGACTGACGACATTCTTTCGCTCCTCTACGGCCATGCTTTTTCCCCTTCGAACTTCAATTGGGGTAGTCCTTCAACCGACTAGGTAGTAAAATCAAAGTCTTCAAATCAAATTGAAGACTATTAAATTAGACTAAGAGATGTATGTGTTTTTGGTGCAATAAATGATTGGATATTGAATAATTATACTCTATAAAATTTAACTTGATCTCTGCGACAGTTACATATTGACATATTTAGAGTTGAGATAGTGGTGGAAAAAATCGATTTTCAAATGTTGTAATGAAATCGAATGAGTAGTTGAAGGTGAGAAATTGGATTTTATTTACTTACTATTATTTAAGATCAAGTATGTACACATATCAATAATGTTATGATATTAATTAAATACTCATAATAATGTAACGATAGTATTTATCGTCGTTTTTCACTATTATCGATGCTAATGTAACATGTAACTGGGTTTAATTTAATTACACATGTAAAAAATGATATGATATTAAAATGTATATTAAAATTAATGATAAATTAAGTTTTATTTAAAATATCGTCAGTATAAACTATCGATATTTTAATTAAAACTCTATCTAAAACTCTGTGGTCACGATCATTCGTCGCCCACTAATCGGCATGCCCATTAAGTATGGCTTTGACAGGTACTGTCTGTACTATTAAGAAATTCAGGACTTCATAGGCGTGATTTTTCTGACAGCTGTCGCAGAGATCAAGTTAAATTTTATGGAGTATAACAAATAATCGATTAATATCCGAGTCAAATTAAATACTTATTTTAAAAAACTAATACCATTAAAATACTTAAACCGTTAATGTTTAAAAATCCATAATTTTTTTTTGAAATAAACTTATTTTTCTGCAAATTGCAGCCACGTCCCTGCAGCCGTGGTGCGGCCGCTAAGCTCGTTATAATGATTGCCCTATAGAGAGATAGCGAATCAAATCAGGCGAAACAATGGCGGTGCAATTAAACCACGAGGGGTGATTATGGCGGACTCAGAAACCATTCGGAAGAGTTAACAACAATATATTTTTCGTTTAAAGTATTTGAAAAACATTAAAAAGAAAGATAGACATTTTTTTTTCTTAAGTATTTAGTATTATTAAAATATTATTAAAACATTTGCCGATATTGCCGGTGGGCCCCAAACTAGGCGATGCCTGTATCTTGGTGGCCCGGTGAAATATGATTACTCTAGAAGAATTTGCGCCGCTTCGACATTGAAACAATTTACAAATTTATTTGTAATAACATGCCAGTTTTTTAACAACGAGAGATCAAGGATTCCATGCGTGAGATACACAACATACGAGTAAGTAACCGCTTTTAGTAACATGTCCATAATTGAACCAAGTGGAAAGATGACGTCCACAAGTGGTATATTATTCAGAGAAAAATCTAACCAAGATGATATATACATCATTTGAAAGCTTGATTTATGGGCTTCTCAAAAATATTTTATTTAGATTTTTTTATCCCTCCATTTTTTTTAATGTGAAAATTAAATTGTATGAAACATAATATTACAACTATGTATTTTTTCTAGTTTAGCAATAATAAAGTGCTTCTATCTTTTTTTTACTTACATTCGTAGCTGATTCTTCCAAATTCATCTCTTAATTTGCTAAAATTAAAAGTTATAACCTACCAGTCTGAACAGTAAGTAAGTAGTAAGTACAATGTGACAAAAAATCACTTAAAAACTGTGTCTTATTGGTAAAAATGCTTCTATTTAACAATTTGAATGTTACTTAATAGGGATAATCTCTAATACTAGAGATAAACTACCTATTGAGCCAAATATATTTATTGATCCTAATAGATTCAAAAGTAATTTTAAAAAAAACGGAGGGCTCTTTCTTGGTTTTAACTGATGTAATAGACTCAAAAAAATATTAACTTTCTTGAAATGTAACGAGTGTTGTGGTTAGAATGTTTGATTATTGTTATACCAGCCTCCATACATTTTGTGGACATATCCTTTTCTCTCTAAAACGCCAGAAACAGACAAGTGAGCGTTTCAATGAGCTGTAGCCACTCTGATACGGCAGATCAAAGTAACAGGCCATTTTCTTATCTGTGTTTCCGAAGAAACTTATTTTTTACGTTGTTAGGTCATCTATCTATCAGCCGTAGGACGTCCACTACTGGACTAAAGCCTTCCCCATGGATTTTCAATAAGGCTTTGCACCCCCCTCTCCAAGTTGAAATGGCAATGGGCAGGGCACATAGCACGGAGGATTGATGTTTGATAGGGTCGTAAAGTTCTTGAGTAGAGACCACGTACCGGCAGCGTAGGACGTCTGCCCACAAGGTAGACGGATGACCTCATCAAGACCACAGGATCGCATAAGTCATAAGTTATTTATTGATAAAATGTCAATTTACACGTCATAATATTATAGGAAACCAATAACAAAAGCGGCATGCCTGTCTGTTCTGATGTCCCGTTTGACAACTCTGTACTTATCGCATCGTTTTATTTTGTACAAGTAGTTAGTAACATTCTGTGCAGTGGTTTCTGGCGTAAACGACCAAGCCTGAATGTGTTTAAGTCGCTCGACGGTTTGGAGTTCGTCGTCTTTTTTTACCCGATCCCGTGATAATTTTGCGCGCTTTCAAAGGCAATCGTTTCTTTCCGACCATGGTCCAGTCCTTGTCCGACTCGGAGTGAGCAAGTGCGTCGTATACTGTGTCAATTGTTGTCATGTCGGTTGCGCTAGCTACTGCTTTGTTGAGTGCGGGTTTCGTTTTACTAGTTATTTCGTGAACACTAACCTCGAGTGTTTTTAATGTTGGTGTTGTGTCAGCCGCCAGTGCGCGGGTATTTGCGGCGCTGGATTTTTTCTGGGTCGCGGCTGCGGCTGCGTTTATCCGCGCTTGCCGCATCGGCCGCTGAATTGCTGGCGGAGTGGCTCCATTTGTCATTGTCTTCTGAACTTCGACCGCGGACTTGCCCGCCAAGTCCGTTTTTATCTGAGCGATGAATTCACCCTGGGAAGCAATCATCTTGGCTTGCCTTGATAACAGAGTGTTCTGCTCCTTCACCGTGGATTGCAGCGAGCTGACTTCAGCCGTGAGGTGAGCCACAGTGTTAAGTAGTTCCAAAACATGATTTTCAATCACTTTTAAAGACATTTTATGTTTTTTATAAATTTAAATACGTAAGAGCTACTTTTCAGTTTGACAGCTGTCAAGTGACTGGACACAAGCCGCTACCAACCAGTCTTATTGGAGATCGTTAGGGAAGGCCTACGTTCAGCAGTGGACGTCCTATGGCTGAAAAGAAAAAGAAGAGAAGACCACCGTTACCGTGGCCGCTACCAGTGCTAGGGATAGCGAAGCCGCCGGGGACTGGGGTATGGTCGTGTGATGTGAATTCATGAGGGGATATTGCCTATAATCGCTGCACTGGGCAAGCATGGTGGCGATCGCAGCGCGTAGCTCCTCGCACCAGTGTCGCTGCTCCCCGATACTGGCCTGTGCCATTTAGGTTACGCCAGATTATTGGATGGATGTACCGCCGTCTATCGGGTCCGTAGTACCTCAGGTCATAGCGTCATTCAAATATTTTTAGGTTTTTTGGCATGTACATATTAAGCTTAAGCGTTATTTTCTTATTACAATTTTTGTAATATACAAAGACATACTCGTAGTTATGTTATGAATTAACTTGAGCTTACGTTGATGGTGTAGGTAACGTTGTGGCCACTGTCCCAATAGATTATAAAAAATGTAACACCATAAATAATAATGGGACGGTGAATATGGCCCAATCACCTTCCGTGGGTAGGCCTATGTCCTACAGTGGAATATTAAAATAGCACAGTAACACTATAAACACTATTTGTGTGAATAACAATTCAAAAATCAAACAAATCAAAAATTCGAACTCGTTACATTTCGAGAAAGTTCATTCAATTTTTAATTTTAGCAAATTAAGAGATGAATGTGGAAGAATTAGGTACGAATGTAAGTAAAATAACGATAGAAGCACTTTATTATTGCTAAACTAGAAAAAATACAAAGCAGTATTTTTATTTTTCATACAATTTATTTTTCACATTTAAAAAAAAATACAGGGATAAAAAAAACAAAATTAAATATTTTTGAGAAGTCCATAAATCAAGCTTTCAAATGATGTATATATCATCTTGGTTCGATTTTTCTCTGAATAATATACCACTTGTGGACGTCACCTTTTCATAATACGAGTATAAGTAGTCCATACAATAATTAAAATTCAAAATGGCCTAAAATTACACTAATATGGCCATAACCAGTGTATGTATAAGCCGTGGTGGCTTAGAGGTAGTGACACCCGCCTTACAATCGTGAGGTCGCGGGTTCAAATCTCGGTCCTGTACCAATGAGTTCTTTGGAATTTATGTACGGAATTTCATACCACTGGCTTTTCGGTGAAGGAAAACATCGTGAGGCAACCTGCATATATCCGTAGAAGAAATTCGATGGCGTATGTGAATCCACCAACCCGCACCGGGCCAGGGTGGTGGATATGGCCCAATCACCCTTCGTGGGTAGGCCAACGTCCAGCAATGGACTATTAAAAAAAAGGCTGATACAGTACAGTACAGTGTATATACTTCAGCTCAGTTACTATTGATTACGTCTCCACGGCTCCATAGACCAAACACCCGTACTGTACAAACTGTAACCAAATTAAATCCAAACTCTTTCTCTCATTGTCGAACGCAAATCCTCGAATACGGCGTATTTACTTCTTAGCCCCTTTGTTTCTGTTAACGAGCAGAAAAAGGACCCATTCAGGGCTCGAACCTAATTACCCGACCCCTGTACAAAGGAGGGTTTCTAATTAACGATATTATGTCAAATAATTTGTTAGACTCGACGTCTTTACTCGCTCGCGGATTGGATTGAGTCAAGTTTGTTTTAAGAATTGAAGCGGAATAATGGGAAATGAATTGGAATAGAATTATAGAAATGTTTGTTTGGGAGATATTTCGTGGTCGGTTTAAACGACTGAAAAGAGTAAGTATTTCTTAAAGTTAAATTAAAATGAGGAATTATTGACCTTTTTAGGTAAGTATTATTTTCAGGTATTTACATATTAAGCATTCCACGAGCTGATGCGGCCAGAGACTGCAGTTGATCATCAATCGATCACAGGTCTTGATTTTGGTCTATGTGATTGATTGTAATCGGCGCTAATACCAGGGGCCCTATTTTTTAACCAATAGCCAACTAGAACGTATGCGTAAGTGGTCACGAGCGAGTATGAACTGGAGCGAGCTATGAAATCTATCATAATGCGAACGGAATAATAAAGCATGCGATTAAAACGTGATGCAGACATCTAATTTTATTTCGATTTCTAATATGGCTCTAATAAAAGTTGTTCATAAAAATGGTCTGCATCACACGCTTTCTTAGTATACCATATGTAAATAGCCCTGTGTATACAAAATACATACCAAACAAATCCAGTAACAAATTTTGAATGACGTGTCGCAGTCCAGTACACCGCGCTGATTCAGCCGCGTCAGCCAGCTCTCCTGTTCGCTATCAGTCATTGTAGACTGCTCATTTGTCATTATTGGTGGACATTAATTAAATCGATGTACGTAATTAGCTAGCGGACGTGTACAAGCAGTATTAGTCGCAGAGTGTGCTTCGTACAGCTAACTTGCTATAGTAGAAAGATGCTCGGTGATCAAGACCCCTGAAGAGAAGATTTCCCTGAAAAGAAAATTTCAACTTTTGTATTTTATACAAGTCGATGAAGTCGAAGAACATATTCACAAATAAAATAATCGGCCAAGCGCGAGTCGGATTTGCGCAAGAAGGGTTCCGTGCCGTATGGAAGTCCTTAATGTATTTTATTTCAATCATTTACGTACTTTTTAAAAGAATATACCCCTTATTATTATGTAAATATTTCAAGCATCTTCCTGTTGCCGTTATTAATATCGAGCAAAAAATAACATTTTTTTCGTATGAGAGCCTTATCTATTTATTAATTTAATTTTTTTATTTTTAATAAGCGAAAAACGGCAAAAAAAACAGGTTTGTTGTATGTGAGCCCCTTAGACATTTTTTTTTTCAGTTTTTAGTGTTCTTGTAATATAGCGGCAGCAGAAATACGTCAACTGTGAAAATTTCAACGTTCTGGCTTTCACCGTTCATGAGATACAGCCTGGAGAAAGACATACGGACAGATGGACGGACAGAGTCTTAGTAATAGGGTCCCGTTTTTACCCTTTAAGTACGGCACCCTAAAAAATATGAGTCATGTTTTTTGCTAAATTATTGTGGCAATTATTTGATGGAAGAACAAGTCACTCAGAGTTATAGTTTTTTTATGGCCGTTTCGAATTAATCATTGATTAATTCATTTTAGTTATCATTATGTTGACGCCAAATAAAAGATTTGGGGACCAATTCTAAAATAAATCGTCAGTTTAATTCACGTATTAACATAAAATTCACGATTTTGGGGTTAATTGAGTGAAAGTTAGTCATAATGATGATTACAATCATATCCTATATTTAATTCCAGTCGTCTAAAGATATAGCTTGTATAATATTTTAATAGACAATAATTAACCATAATTAATAAAAATGAAAATTGAAAATTGTATCTCGTATCATTTTAATAATTATAAATTAATTACAATTATACCAAGGTCTAAAATTTGATGCCCATAACAATCAACATCCACTTACTGTACGGGGCAGTCCAATCGATCAGCAATTATTTGTAGAATGCTATTGCGACTGCCTCGCACTCTATGTCGTAAGGATGCAACTTTTTTGCGTATAATTGCATGAAAGTCATCTGTTCGTGCCTGTGCAAACATTTAAAATGTACTACACAAGCAAGGCAACGGCATCAGCATCCTAAACAAGAATATATTTTTTTTTAAAAACAAGCTTTTACTGAACAAGTACTCGCCAAGACGAATCAAACGAGCCGAAGCTCGATGGGTTTGCGTCGTTTCGGTACAGAGTTCCTAGGACCACCTTCCAGTTCCATCATCTGACCCTGGTTACCATTGAAAGATGAACTACTCGCCAAGACGATTCAAATGAGCCCAAACTTGATGAGATTGTGTCGTTTTATTGCAAAGTTCCTTTGGTCACCTTCCATCTCCATTATCAGATCAGCACCATGTCATCATTGTGAGGTGACCGAAGACTTGAGCGAAATTATACACCAATATGAAAATTGCGTTAACTTTATTCTTCATTCTTCAACTACAATATTTCTTCCATTATCAGTATTCTACAGCTTGGCGCAGGTACAATTACTTGTTCTCAGCTTGACGTCTGGTTCCAGAATAATTCCAAAAATCCTTCGAGAAGCCGACCATGAGCTTATTTTTATTTTTCTCCATATCCCCCGCAATAGCCAACCACAGCTCGTTATTTAAAATATGCAGTTTTTGTCTCAAACCCAACATCATAGTATTGCATTGTCACGCAATTTTCATCAAATTTCAGCTCAATCGGGAACCGGGAAAGGATCTTTAACTTGCAAAATTTGATATCAGACAATGGAAAGAAAAGTACCTAAATAAAAGCTTGTAAAGACGTATCGTCATAATAGACACACGTTTTCTCCTTAACTGGACTTACCCAGTGGCTATTAGAATGCAGATTAGTGCAGATCCGTCCCGTCTCGCGCTAATTGAGTTAATATTTGGTTATCGGCGGGCGCACGCGCCTCCGCGGCTAATCCTCGCGAATTAATGACGGGAATTTATCATTATTAATGTGAGCCGGCCGCCAGCTGATCGCGGTGGCTCACGGGACCCGCTGTCGTATGTGGATGAATTAATTAAGGTGCAATTAGAAGTTACAATTTGCTAGGCAACATTGTATAGATATACTAGCTGCCCGGCCACGCGTTGCTGTGGCTAAATAAATTAAAATTGCGACTATAATTTGAGATTTAAACTATCCTATCTCTCAAGTTGGATCGAACTGCACACGGTGTGCGAATTTTATTATAATCGGCTAAGTGGTTTAGGAGTCCATTGAGGACAAACATTGTGACACGAGATTTATATATATTAAGATAAGATTTTAAGCATCGTAATGTACTTAAAAAACTAGTGAATGAAAGGTTTTGTCAATAAATAATCAAACTTTTTTCAATCAAAAATACTGGCGGCCATATTTCACAAGACAACCTGGTTTATTTGTATTCTCCTATACAATAACTTTCTATAAAAAATAGATGAAGCATATGTTTTCCTAGAAATTAATGAACTAAACATTTTTATATTTCAAATACTAGGGGTCCGAGGTTACACAGTAAATCGATCTTGACAGGGAGTCGGCCTAAATCTCTGTTACCATGGACATACAAATTTCAAATACTTGCGGCCGCGAGAGTTGGCTACCCGGCCTATACAAACTGACTTAATAAAATACATGTTGTTTTACAATAACAACTTAAGATTAATATAAAACAAAAAAAACACGTTTGCTTTTACTGTTCTTTTTTTTTCTTTTATTTTTGTTTTTTCTTTAATTTTTTCTTTCTTTTATTTTTTTTCTTTTATTTTCTTTTATTTTTTGATAAGTCTAAAATGAATTAGGGCTTAAAATGGATTAAAATCGAGTCGAAAGTTGAGGTTACAAACGTAAGTGAAACTAGTAAAAGTGTGTTAAAAAGGACGAGGTTTTCAAGTAGATGAGTTTTTGTATAGCACAATATTAAACACAAATTTCCGCCATTTGTATATCAAGTTTCATGCTCTTTCTACATATAGGCGATTTATTTGAAATAGTCCTTTTCTATTTACTTTGGATTAGTATCATAGACTGATTTTGATAGGTAATGTTGACGTCGTCATCAAAAACGTACCTAATGAAAAAAATCCAATAGTAATTAAAATTGAAGCTAACTTTTACGTCTTATACACACTAGTTGCATCCTGCGCGCGTTGCTACGCCACCTTAGTAGGTGGGGTCCTCATATCCTTTATATTTATTTTAGTAAATAAATATGAAGGAAAAACTAACACCAACTCAAAAACCTTCTTTGGCTCATGCACAACAACTTTGCTAAAGATCATCACATGATCAAATGCATAGTTTACGATTCTGTAAAGGACATACAGACAAAAATTCATTTTTATATATACAGGGTCATAGGTATTAAACGCAAAACCTTTTAAGGACGGGTCGAGTACATCTAAACAAACAACTTTTGTTCTATACTGTACTGTACTGTATCAGCCTTTTAATAGTCCACTGCAGGACGTAGGTCTACCCACGAAAGGTGATTGGGCCATATCCACCACGCTGGCCCAGTGCGGGTTGGTGGATTCGCATACGCCATAGAATTTCTTCTACGGAAGTATGCAGGTTGCCTCACGATGTTTTCCTTCACCGAAAAGCCAGTGGTGTGAAAAGTGGTGTAAAGCCGTGGTGGCCTAGAGGTAGTGACACCCACCTTGCAATCGTGAGGTCGTGGGTTCAAAACCCGGTCCCGTATCAATGAGTTCTTTTTTTGTTCTATGACTTTTGGAAAATCACGAAGAAAAAAATCAGCTTTTTCATACAAAAAGTTCGTCAACGCGCGACAAAATGTATGGAGAAATGAATTATTTTTTTTGCGAATTTTCAAATGTCGTACTTTACAAAAGCTGTTTGTCTAGATGTACTAGATGCACCCCTAACAGATTTTGCTTTTAGTACCTATGACCCTGTATAGATTTTGTGTTCTAAGCCCAATACAACCATAAGTTTAATCCCTAAACGACAGCACTGCGCTCATCGCTAAGGCATTTAAATTGGGTGTCGTTCATTGCCCTGAAATTTCGAAATAAATCTTGTTTTCGAAGTACGAGTTCGTTTTCCAAACGCAACCTGCAGTATCGTTTGGCTATTTTCCGTTAAGCGCATCGAGCGCGGGTCAATTGCGCCGTCCATTCACCGCGACAGGTTTACGAGCAGCGCGCCGTTACCCGCCGTTACCGCCGTTATACGCCGTTTATTCACACGTTCTCCTCTGTTATGGGTTTATGACAATTTTTTACGGCGACACTACCTCATATTTTGGCAGCGTTAAAGTATTAAAAGTGGAAATTAAATGGAACAATGGGCTTTTTAATAGCGGAACAGAACTATTGTTTCGAAATGTTGACGGTTTTATTCAATTTGAGTAATTTCGGTGAAGGAAAAAATCCTGAAGAGATCTGTATACTTTTTGAAGAGAAATGTTGTATTTCAGTGGATTGTAAATAATATGTAAAGTAAGTGTGATATGATGCCTAACCGCTAAGTGGACCAACAATCTAATCAAATAAAAAAAAAACTGCATGAGCTAGACTCTAGCCTAGTCTAGCAAGACGGTTCGCTTCCAAGCATATTTTGGACCTTAGATTGAAAGTCCTAAATATTTTCTGTATAGTATACAAATGACCTACTCAAGTTAAGACTATCTTATTATTTGTAATGGAAAGGTGTATTATTTTTTTTCTACATTATCATTAAATTTCAGTTATCAAAAATTAGCATTTGGTTTAAAAGATTCTTTATAGTTTTTCTTTACATTCATTTGAAACAGTTATGCTTTTTATCTTTACGAAACAGTTTAACTTTTATGAACAGTTTTCCTTTTCATCTTTATAAAACCGTTTAGCTTATTATCTTTATGAAATCATTTTCCTTCTCATCTTTATAAAACCGTTTATCTTATTATATTTATGAAACCTTTTTTCTTTTTACCATTGTAAACAAAATTATCTTTTTATCCTTATAAAACAGTTTTCTTCTTCGTCTTTATGAAACCGATTTACTTTTTATTATTTTTATGAAATTTCTCCCGTTGATCTTTATGAACTTGTTTTCCTTTTTATTCTTATAAAACAGTTTTTTTTAAATCTTTATGAAATAGTTTTCCTGTTCCTCTTTATGAAAAAGTGTTATTTTTCAGCCTCATGAAACAGTTTTTTTCATCTGAATGAAATATTTTTTTATTCATCTTTATGATACAGTTTTCTTTTTCATCTTTATAAATCATTTTACTTTTTCATCCTCATGGAACAGTTCCTTTCCATTTATATGAAGCAATTTGCCTTTTAATCTTTCTTTAACATTTTTTTTTCATCTTTATAAAACAGTTTTCCTCAATTAGCTATCACTGCACCAGCTGTGTCCAGTGCCTGCGTCCATGCTAATTCATTAGCATACGTCACCCGCGTCACCCGATATGGCTCGTCATTTGTCGCCGTCCGCGTCGCTCACGACCGATTACTGCGCACTGATTGCACATTGATTGTTCTGCCTACCGACTGAACTATACTGAGCAGTGCGTGAGTTTTGTTTCCTTCATCATCATCTTGGAATAATAGGAATAATACTTGGTGTAAAATCCAGTAGAATCTTCATCGTAGGCCTATAATCTTGACTAGTTCGAAACCGATTTGATTCGTACTTGCAAATATTGTTAAGATTTAGATATTAAACAGTCTTGCCAAATATCATTGAAATCGGCTGATAAATTGCTATTCATCAGCCGATCGAATGCCGAGACTGCCTCGGTGGCTCAGTTGTTAGTGACCCTGACTTCTGGATCAAAGAGGCGTGGGTTCGACCCCCACCCAGGGCAAGATCTGATGAACATAAGACCCGTGTCACTGACACGGGTCAGAGACCGTGTGTAAGATGTCCTCTAATATTTATTTAAATTCCCCCCTTTTTAAGTACAGCTCTAATCCAAAAAGAGCTTGCGACAAAAAAAAATAATGTATCAAACCTGTGTATCAAGTTTCATGAAAATTTGTTGAAATTGCGACTTGTAGACAAAACTCAACATCCGGAAAGACGAAAACAAAATCTTCGCGCAGACATTCTCTTCGTTTCGGACAATATCTACAAGAAAAATGTCAACATCAAATTAAACATTCTGTATAGTGGATTAGCAAGTGCTTTAATCGTTTAGTCATGTTAAAGGCCTTCAGGCAAATTAGAAACTCTGAAATCAGGGCTAGCCATCTGGTTTATAGGAATCTACATACTCATATACGAAGTTAAAATTCTTGCAGTGCTAATTGAACTGTTGAACAGATTCTGTGATTAAAATTACACGAACCGGCCTTATTGCAAAGTCGGCCTAGACTTTCTACAGTAGCTCAAAAAAGTGTTCAAATATGTTTAACAAATTCACAACAAAAAAAACAACGGTATTCAGTGCTTAGTTATTTTGTAATTTTATATTTTCCAAATTGATTTTGTTCAAGGCCGCCATCACGTCGCCATATTTTACAAGCAATGTCATAATAATAAGATCACAAAAATATGACACTAATTAAATTGGAGATTGTTATTTTAGAAAATGATAATTTAAAAAATTATGACAATCATTTTCTAAAACAAATAATTAAATATTGTACATGGTGATGGCCTAAGCATATTTTTGCATAATCTCCACCATTCTATAGAAGTTGGTTGGAATAACGACTGTGACAAAAAATAACAATGAGTTAACTAACGACGTCATGACTAGATCACTGCAACCCGGTATACTAGAATGTTTGATCGGCTACGAGGCTACGGCGTAGATTAATTAGCGCTTCGTAGAGCGGCGTAGCACGAACGGGCGATCACTCTGTACTTGCCATTGCGTATCCATAAAAAATATACTGTTTGATAATATTTTGCGTTGTGATATGTTTTTTTTTGTCATATGTACAGAAACTTTTTATAGTCTACTGCTAGACAAATAATCTACTAAAGGCAATTGGACCATGTGTTCACATTATGTGTCTGAATTCAAACGTCACCCGTGACGTTTGTTGCGTAAGCGTTTGACAGCAAAATAGACAATTTTTCTTTCCAAACGTTAATGTCCATTATTTATTCGCGCGTACTATACAATACATTAAACTTAGACTAGACATTAGACTTAGACTACTCAATAGCGTCATATTTTTTAATTTTTTTCTGATGTACATTACATTTAAGAAAATATTTTAGTGCATAGTAATAAGAAGGCAATTTTAGTAAATACCAATTTTGTATTTTTCGAAGAACTTTACATAGTTTATTTTACACATAACAAAAGTATTATTCACGTTAAACAAACGAGGGTTTGGACAATTAGTACCAAGAACTGTGCAGCGACCCGTGTGTGGCTGCCGACGGGAGATAAACAAATTCGTCCGTCCTCGGTCGTTCTAATCCATCTGTTGTCCCAAAAGCTCTTCAAAATTAAACCTTTTCTCATATACTGCTACAGTGTAGTTCAGAATATCTAATTGTTAAATCGTAATCTATACTTAGCGTTATTAGCTATAAGCATGGTGACTGGATAATAAAAAACGTATTTATTATTAGTCCGTGATCTAGATCATCAAAAATATTGAAAACGTACCTACTATTTCTTTTATCAATCAAACAATAGATGACAAAGATAAAGCTTGTCACAGACCGGGAGTGGGAGTCGTGACGTCACGTCTCGAACTAAAGTCTATGCATTTGTATATGACTTGTGACGTCACGCGGAACTTTAACAGGCTATATCTTCATATATTTTTGTTCAATTGACAACACAAAAAATACGTGTCTAATATTTTTTTTAATCCATTTAACGTATTAATTATTTTTTTTAGTCACCATGGCAATTTTATAAGTGATTTTCATTTCGTCTACAAGTCAGGTTATACTTGTATGGGAACAGATGATTTCGTAATGATGAATGTTGACGAGTACTATAGTACCTAAAATATGCCTGTCGTCTAGAGAAGCATCCTTAATGAGTTATATTGACACATTTAGGTATTTAATTTGTTCATCTGTACCTATCAGCAAATACACAAGCTCATCTGCATCGAAACACACACACACACACACACACACACACACACACACACACACACACACACACACACACACACACACACACACACACACACACACAACATCCAACCTACGAATACCATATTCGTTACTCATGTTACATGTATTGTGGCTAAGCTTACCTATGTTTATATTAAGTACTTATGTCATAATAACAAAGTTTATTAACTTAGATGTAAATATATATTTCCGTACCCCAAGTTAACGTACATTTGTAAGCAACTCGTGCTCAGAACCCTGAAACACAGGCCTTATCGCCTAGTTCAGGGATCACTATTTATTTATTAAATTATTATTATATTAATTTATTTATTATTTAGGGAATATTATTTATTTATTTATAATTTATTGACTTTGCATTTATTTAATCCTGTTAAATTGAAAATGGCGATGCCTAAGGAAATAGTGAAGAGCCAACTTAGCCATGCAAAAATAATAAACTGTTATCTAGCTCTAAAGTATTATCTGATTTAAGTGTTACTTTTTTATTGTAATTAGCAGTACAATAGCTAGGTTTACACGTCTTAGTTTTTACAGTTTTATAAATGACCTTAAAGTTATAAGCCTCGAAAAAGTCATATTTTTACTCAAAGCTTTGGCTGAAAAGTATACAGAAACTAAAAACTTTACCGAAAAAAAAAATTGTCGCTCAGCCGTTCAATATTTCTTACTCAAGCGATATAGCAAAAACATAACATTTTGTCACAATTAAAGGGGTGAAAAGAGTTTTCTCTCGGAGAGTATATTTAGTAAAAAATGTTCCAATAAAATAAAGATGTAAAATGTAATGTAAACAAAACACTGGACGGTTCAGAATCCTCTCAAATGACTTTCTTGGCGGAATGAGATTGATTTTCTTACTTTACCTTTGTAACCAAAAAATTATAACTTGGAACTACACAATAGGGTATTAGAGTCATTTTTGAAAAATATCTCTGATTCTGTTGGTCTAATAAGCCACTAAAATAATACATAAAAAATATTCAATAGTTAAGTGCTTTAAAAATTCATTTTAATTTTACATTTTCAAAATTTTGCGCGTAATTTACGAAATCGATGGATGACATTATTTTACTCGGTGGTCATAAATGACGTCACTAGGCTATGTAAACAATGCGTGTAAATATCGCCATGTTGTCTTTGTTTGTAAGTTTGAGATTTAAGTTGAAAATTAGTTATTATAAATGGTTAATAATGAGTTATTGTTGATGTGCTGTTCATGGATTACTAGTGTACAAACGGCGGAAAAACTATTCATTGTTTACATAGCCTTATGACATCATAAACTCATAACATAGCGGAGACTATTTTATGCACAGATTAAAAAACGGAATATTTGGTATTAATTTTTAAAATTTATTTTGTTAATTTATGATCTAAAACGAACATTTTCCAATTGCTTTTTGCCTAAGCTATCTCAAAAATACATTTACAGAATTTTTATCTTTCATAGTAAAATACCCTATTTAAATGTACCTATCTCAATGGATATTTAATTAAAAACAATATTAACTTAGTAAAACTTATGAGATAAAAATTGATAATCTCTAGTTCATTTTAACTAATAAATTAGGTTAATACGTTATCTGGCTGAACAAGCCTAAATCGCATTATGTGCAGAACGATGCACTTGGCCGACGCGGACGTCACGGCGTGTAATTCAGCTACAATTAACGCGCAATTAACCAACTGATCGAGGATAACAGGTGCGGGATGCATTTAACAGTGATTACGGGATATGTAACGCAATTCTCAACCGACTTCCAAAAAAAGACGTTCTCACATTTGGACTGTTCGTTTTTGTATTTTTAGGGTTCCGTACAACGGAACGGACGTCAGACGGAAAAAACGGAACCCTTATAGGATCACTTTGTAGTCCGTCTATGTGTATGTCAAGACTCTTTAGCTCGGGAATAGAACGCGTAAAGATATCGAGTTGAAATTTAAACTGGATACGTATATCTATGGTCCCTTGCAGTTGTGTAAAAGAAAAACTTCTCAGTTATCGTTTAAAAAAGTTAGAGCCGTTTATGTCGTAAAAAACCGCACAGCATTAGCACATGGTAAATCAAATAATCAATTATTTTAATGTGTAATTTTTGATGCATGACGAGAAAAGTGAAAAAAAAAACTTTTTTGTCGATGGTTATAGTACAGAGATTTTAACAACTTACTTCCCAATTTTGTACAATTTTCTGGATTTGTACAGAACCCTCGCAAGAATATGAGAGCCTGACTCGCATTTGTCCGGTTTTTTTCTTTCTTCTCATACTGGGGTTACCTAATTTCTCCGCTATGTGTAAAACAATGTAAACATGTTTGATACAATACTTTATACATTAAAAGTATCGCGAATCAACCAGGGTTTTTGTGTTTTTTAGAGGACATCGAGAAAATTTTCGGAAAATTTTTGATAAAATAACGTTCCTAGATAAAACTATTTTCACCGGTTAAATTGCAATTTAATGACAAAATTTTATGTTTTTGGCGTCAATCGCTTTAGTAAGACATATTGATTTGTGACAGTTCCAGAAAACTGATGAAACGGCACACACAGAAATCTATTTAAAAAAGCTAATGAGCTATCTACTGACTACTACCTTAAAAACTTCTCCGCCCCACCTCAGAAAGCTTGAAAGTCAAAGTTATACTCTACATTTTTGAGGTGGACAATAAGGCAGCTGTGCGAAAATAAATAGATAATTCTGATGTTAAAGTATTGTAGTTGTTGTACTACAGCATTTTAATTTTTCCTTCTCCATATCAACCTACGTCACAACAATTATCCAAACGACGGCGCCTGATTTATTACACTGTAGGCTAATCCAATCCGACGCTGAGCCGGCTTTACGGCCTGCGGGCTTATACTGCTTCTATCCTTGTTACTCTCATGTACGTTCTAACGAGAGGCATGGGGCAAGGATATTCCTAATATCTAGAGCAGTAGAATAAGCTCGATAGCAAAATCGATCGATATTGGTATTTTTGTGGCTACGCTTAATATGGCATTTAGTGATACAGTCTTTAAAAAGGATAATAAAAAAATCATTGTATTCGAAATTCTCTAAAACTTAGATTCTTTTTAGTCAAAAGTTGGAAATAAATCAGATTAAATTACGCATATTTAAGACAAAACTGTTCGGGAAAATGTGGAATAAAAATGTAATTACCAGTGCAAGTGCTTTTATTTTTTTAAAGACAAGTAATCTTTACTAATATTGTAAATCGGAATGTGTATGTTTGTACCTCTTTTAGGCAGCAATGGAGCAACGGATTGACTCGAGTTATGGCATAGAGATGGCTTAAAAGACGGAAAATGGCATAAGCTACTTTTACCCCGAAAAAATAAAAGACACAAATCCGCACACGAATAAAAATAACACGCGGGCGAAGCCGATGGCAAAAACTGGTATAAATACATGATTTTATAAATTACAGCAAAACACAAAAAAGAAACAATTTCTACTACAGTACAGTTTCCACAGCAGCGACTAGTCGAAGGATGTAAAATAAAAGTGGCATAAAAATATTGTAAGCATTTTATCATGAAAAGTTGCCTTAAATTTATATGCCAAAATATTGAAACAGGGCAATTTCCAACCCGTTTCCAGTTTAAAATAACTCCATAAAATAATTTAAATAACACTGTCTACATCAAAAGGACACCTTCGTCCCTCGGCGGACCCCTCCCTGCTAGAATTCTCTATTTTGATTCCTTTGACTTGAAATGCCAACGTTGAGATGAACCAACCCTTTATCGTGTAAGTATTCAACATATATTTGATCTAGTTAGATAGATTAAACGGAACAATGCAGCTTTTATAAACACATCAAATAAGAAACAAGGAAAAGAACAGCAGATAAGGCGTAGGTGTGAAGATTTTGGCTACTTCACGTCTGTGTTCTAGCCGTTTGGATTCGACAAGTTTAGCATAGTTAATTCTATAAAAGTATATGTTGTAAGTTAAAATAATGTAATAAATGTTTCTCACTATTTTCAGTAGCATATGTATAACTTTTATGACTATGCCGTGACCTCATTGTTATGTACCCCAAAATTGATCAAAAACAGTAAGCCAGTAGTAGTTAGACAAAGTGAGTGACTGAACACTTGTTATACCCTAGGTTACGTGATACTAGTGATGTGCTTGTCATCGTTGTGAGTTCAAACTTGAAATCATGATAAAAACATCGGTACGTAAAATAATTACCTATAATCTATTATGATGTTGATTGACTTTTTGCGATGTCAAAGTTGCCATAGCAAATGTTCAAGATCAGAGCGTGAGTTTTTTTTCTAAAAAAGTCTTAAGTAAATTTTCAAAAATTACTCTTCAAAAAATGGTACCAGAACTTCAAAAATTTGTTCAAAGACATTCCACCAAAGGAAGCTCAGTAACGCTTTGTTAACTCTTTATTCGTCAAATTCTGAGTTAAAATATTCATAGCGACTGTTTTAATCTCCGTTTTGTTATTTTAAACTCGAAAATTGCTTTCATTAGCTTTTTAAGGTATTTTGAGACTTAAAACTTCCCAAATTCAATTTATAAATTGTTTATTGTAATTATTTGCGATAGAGATTTAACTCAGAAAAGTTTCTTTTGATCATTTTAAATTTTGTAGAATAATAACAATAATTTCGATGATCGATACATTGACGATAAATTCATTTGATGAAGTTAAGATTTCTTACAATAAATAAAGGTATATATAATAAAAGTAATGTTATTTAGGTTTTTAGTTGATAGGCACCTTCATCGACCTGACATTTTTTTCTGTTTTGACTTCCATATTTATGCACCTCATATAATTACGTTTAGTTGAATTATTCAGCCTTTTACATACATACAATAAGTACATACGCTTACTACATTCCCACACTATCAAGATATCGAGTCGATCGTTACAAAATCTAACTTTATAAGGCTTTGGCGTGTAATTCCAAGTGGACAAAATTAAAGTTATTACAGCATTGTTCTTAATTTTCTTTGAACCTAAATCAATATCTACCTACGGTCAAGCCGTCCAGCCAGACAAATATATATTAAATTCGTATTGAATGTAACAAATTACTTGATAAAGTGTCCTTAACGATGCTTTAGTTTAGCGCCTCCCACCTGTCACGCGTTTTTGTTGGTGGGCGGGGCTGGCGGTGGGCGGGACGCCATGGGCGTGGGCGGGACACGCCCACCGGCTGACAGCTCAGTCGCTCGCCAGCTGGGCTCGACGACGGATGACACCTCTTCTTGATACCCTTGTGTTATAAGACACAAGAATATTTCGTGGGTACGTTATAAAAAATACTCTTAACGTATGTCTACGGAGAACTCCGCCATAAAGTAAACCAAATATGATACTTGTCCTGAAACTGTAGATTTTGTTAGTAATGACATGAATTATAAATTACTAAGTATGGGACGACTATTATTGTATTCCACGAATAATGAATTACTTAGTATGGACAGACTATTACCTATTTTGTTTCATTAATACTTAGGTTTGGTACTAAATACGTTTTAGAGCAGATATCATAATTTTATCTAGGTAAAATAATTTAGACTTAACTTGACCGATAACGTTTTAATTTCAATTCAAATAACTATGTTACCAACACTGGCTTGAAATAGTAAAAGTAACAAAAACAATAACTTAAATACTGCTAAAACTGTTGAAATAAATACATTTTTCACATACCTACCTACATTTTTTTTTAAAGATACGAGTAAGATAAGATATTTATTTCCATTATAAGGTAGATTATGTTTTCTATCATAAGTATTTTATAAATAGCTTGTATAGATCTGTTCATTCACGAAGGCGCGCCCCTCCACATTTATTGAATGTAGTTGTACAACAGTGTAACACTCTAACCTAAGTAATCATATTTTTATATATTTTTTTACTGTATGTACTATTAGCCTCTACACACACACTAAAGCGTTGTGTACAAACGAGGTCTACGCGTATAAATGCAAACCAATAATTTACTGTGGAGGGGCGCGACTTCCTGAGTGACACGGTCTGTACTTGTTTTATGTAGTAAAACACGACCATAAAAAACAGGCTAAGTACCGACCAAAGGTCAAATTAAACTTCTTGGCGGTTATGATGTTAGCTACAAGCTGCACAAAACCCAATCCTGAATGAAGTTTACGAGGAACTTTTAGCTAACCTTACAGCGGCCCGGAATGTCGATTCGGCCTCCGATATACCTACCTCTTACATGTGTAGGGTTACTATTCGAAGACTACTCAGTTTCATTCCAACATGTAATGTTTGCGAGTATGTATTTCTCTACATTGTTCACATTATGGTACAATACCTCTTTGTTCTATAGTTTAATCGCATGGCTTTGATAATTTGGGCAGCAGAGCTTTCAGAACTACTAGACTGAGTAGACGGCACTCGTGCCTGTTCTACAAAAGGCATATAATATTTTAAGTAATTATACAACGGTTTAAATGCTAGAGTTTGTAACTCATAAATATAATCATCATGTGAAAATGGAAAATGTACTTAACTCATTTACTTACTCGTATGTATAGAATGGAAAATATACATCATGTATGGAAAATAATGGACGTCATTTGATTACCCTGACCTTAGGATAAAACATAAAATAGAAATAAGTCCATTTTAAAGTTTATTTAGAAATATTTAATTACTCAGCATACCTATAGACTAGGCGCTATGCAAAACAGTTTAGCAACGACGAACCCACGCCACAGTATAAAATTATTCAAATATTCCAACAAGAAAATATGAAAACACAGCGCCAGCTCGCTATCTCTAACGATTATTTCATTACTCTGTGGGACCTACGAGGCAACTTTTGAACGTAATTTTGTAATCTTTTGCGTATTTAATATTTAAATGAACCCGTGGAGGAGTGCTGAAACTTTGTATTTATCTCAACGGTGGAAGTTATGATATTATTAAATTGTGAGAGTATCTATGGTAAAAATGTTGATGCCAAAATACAATTAAAAAGCGCATTTCACGGTACTTCCGACCAGGGCAGATACATTGAAACGCATTTAGCTCCTTCAGTGGTGTTCTAAGTTGATTTTGTTATATTAGAAATTGTAGAAAAAAGAATCCTACAAGAATAAACTTCTATCGTAGATTAAATTTAAGAACTTATAATTGAATAAACGCAATGAAATAATAATCTAAATATTAAGAAAGCATCTATTATTATACATATTATAAAACCGATAGTCATTTTTAGGATGCGTACGGTTTGTATATTATAATGTAGGTACTACGGGTAATTACCCGTAAAACAATACAATGCATTTTAAAAAAGGCGTAAAGTTTTACTTACTAACTGATAGTGCGTATTACTCAATAATGAAACATCAATCATACTCAAAAATAAAATTCTAAAATAAACATCTGTCTACTTTTCAATTTTCATTTACGTGTCTTTTTTAATTTACCCAAAAAATTAAAAGCATTGCTTAGATAAAACAAAGACGTCAAGTCTGGTTTAATTTAAATTTCTTTTTAATTCGTTATCTGTGCTCGTATTTCACGTTTAATCTGCCATGATTCATTATCGTCTTAGAGAAGGGCACGCCACAAAAATATACATCAAAATATTGTCTTAGATGTTTTATTAGTGTACAGGGATGGATTTAGTTTTGGTGAAAAATTTTATTTTTATTTTTTGGGGATCCTGATGGGTGATTAATTATCTATGTAAACATATACGTTACGTGCCTCAAGTTAATCGAAAAGACGTTGAGACAACAAAAAAAAATTAGTATAGACTAGACTCTGATATTTTAGACTCTAGATAAACTCTACTCTTTTTAGGCCCAATTAAATTTAATGTCGCCTGTGAACACAAGGCGAGTGGTTGCTCAGTATACATATATATTCATGTCAGCGTCGAAAATAGAGGGGATCTGCTCACGTTGTTTTTTAATTTGTTTATACCATGCCTATCAAACACACCTCTACAATATTTCACATCATTGAAGATGATTTAAAAAAAATTACTGTCAGAAATCACAGTCCATGACCTTGTAACTCTACATTCCAGCCGTTTTCAAGCCATGCTCTACGTTAAAGTTTCAAACTCAAATTTATATCATTACGAGTAGTTGCAACATGTATATGAAATTCACATGCGGATTTTAAGTTATAAGTTTTGCAAGTGTATATTTATACCTACATATGAAAATTTCGCAAAACTTTGTTTTTGGTTACTATTATTTTTAATTATTATAATGCTATCATTGACTTCAACCGTATACAGAATTCGAATAGTTTGCACGTATCGATGTGTTTTCTATGTACATTATTGTTGATTTATCAAAAACGGCTTGGTCGATTTCGATAAAATTTGAACGGAACGACCTCAAAAGTATACCCTTTCAAAATAAAAATAAAAATTGGTTTACAATTGGCAAAAATGAACATATACATTAAAAATACATACAGTTGAACGTAGTACCTCATATTTTTTTTAAGTCGGTAAAAAATGGTTGTCCGTTTCAAATGCGTCCCCAAATGAAAAATTAGCAAAAGTAATTCATTAACCGCGCGAAGATTGCGCTAAGTCCTTTATTACAGTGCGGGCTTGAGTATTTTTTAATTCCACCGCATTTGCATTGTCTCGCCGGTTGATTTACGAGCGCGACTGTACTGCTCGCGAATGAACCTGATAATGGGCCTTTTTAACACCTTAATTAATGTGTAATGTACTTAAGGGTAAGTTAAATTTCGTTCGCCAAATTCCATCCCACACGCACGATTTCATGTTAATAACGATAAAAAATCACTTGTCATTTTCGAAATTCTACGAGTAGGTAGGTAGATAGAGTAGGTATATGTTGCATTTGTTTACCGTAAAGTGATGTCAAAACGTATTGTTTTTATGACCGACGAACCACCGGAGGAGGTATACAATTCGACGCGAATATTTTTTTTTATGTATAATCATGGTCCTATTTGAATTTTATGGAAATCGGCTGAGCCATTTTCGATAAATCAACAAATAATGTGAAAAATGCTACATCGATCCGTGCATAATATTTGCGTTATAGCGATGCGCCCCGGCTTTGCACAGGTGTATTATAGATATAAACATTTCTCTTGAATTACTCTATCTATTATAACAAATTGCATCAAAATAAATCCGTTGCGTAGTTTTAAATATATAAGCATACATGGGGACAGACAGCGGAAAGCGACTTTGTTTTATACTATGTAATGATTCTGGGTGAAGTCGTGTAAAGGTCCATCTGTACATAGCTGTCCACATGTAGCTACTTATATGTATTTTTCATGTAACAAACTACGTCTCCCACTAGGTAGGTACATTTAATTGTTAAAATTTAATATTTTGAGCAACTCAACTAGAGTTATAGAAAATAGCTCCACAGGTGCTAAAATAATGTAGGCAATAGATGTGAGTTATGATAAATTTTACCTTTATTGATGTATTACCACAATGATAAGAAAATTCACACGCTTTGGTATTAATGGGACGGGCCCTGGACGTCGGATGAACAGGAAGCGAGTCACAGAGAACGAGAAACTGTGGAACCTTCCTTTCCTACGCCGAATCCAGGCTGGAATAGATTAAATTAGGAATAAGTTTCTTAATTTTAGTATCTTAAGAAAATCAGGAAGATATATTAGGATGTCAGGAAGCTTATGTACGTTTCAAAGGCAACTTGCACAATATGTGTGGTATTTAAAAGTCTGAAGTTTATTAGCAAGAAATCAGCATTTGGAGGATTGAGTTATATACAGTGCAAGTCCAATAATCTTTATTGAGAAGAACTGTAAAGAGTAGTAATTTACTAACCGTATTATTTTGTTTTATAGGTAACAATACCTAATATAATTTTAGCCAATTTTAAGGAGTTTTGCCGCTGTCGCCAGGTTAGAAGTTGTCCTGCAAGCTCTGGGATCTTTTATATGGAGCTGAAGACTTTCGGAGGCTGGGAGAATGTCAAAGACTGGAAAGAGTATCCTGAAACGAACATCGAATAATTAGATTGGAATGTTTAGGTTATATGCGCAAAGAATCCTAGTCCAATTGTTATACTTTACTTACCATTCAACTTTAAATACTGCATATTCGTTTAGCAGTAATCTTGTATTAATATTTGTAGGTATTTCGAGCTATTTTATCCGATTATTTTACTAGGATTTAATATTTACACTTCACAATAACAATCGTCGCAAAGCCGGGCCAAAAATCACTATTGCCAGCGCGTGATTTTAAAAAAGAAACAGTTGTGGTGTAATATTGTTGTACGGTAATATTTGTTCAAAGAGAAAAGCGTTAAAACAATGGCATAAGATTGATATGTGTTGTCATCGGATTAGATGACTAATATTCTAGCTACATTGTGTAAAGAAAATAGTTTAAATCGTATTTGTAGAAATAACAGGGAATCTGTAAAAGTAACGGAATATTTAATTTAATTTTATGGGTGACAACATTGTTATAAACTACCAGTGACGTCACTGACATAAAGCGAATATGCTCCATAATGCAATAATTGCAACTATTTGCTTTATTAACGTTAAGATCCAAATTGAGGGTATGCTGGTTTTCAACGTTAGTTGTCTTATGCGTTTTTTTGCGGGTATTGCATTTTATTGCTTTGTTTGGCTTTTGTTCCGAATGAGTGTTTTAGCTTTAATGGCGTTATGTGCTCTGTGGTGATTATTTGCAATATTGGCCTTTTTAGCAGGAACCGTGTTATTGCATATTGTTGTGTTAGTGCACCAATTGCAGTTAAAGCAATCGTATAAAAACTAGTTTAGTATAAAAGGGCGCGGGGGACCAGCTCCGGGGTTGTTAACGTCGGGATTTCGAGGAGACCGTACCTCTAATGGATATAATACACAGTTTAATTCGGTGGCCATTTCTCTGATGGATTATCGGGAGTTTTATTTCGCGTTGCCAAATCTTTGTTGGAATTATCGGAAAAGTGAAAATTAGTGACATCGGCTTTGTGATAGTGTAATTCAGTGCGGATCGTTTTATATAAGTGAAATTATAATGAAATGTAGTGCAAATTGAAGGAGAAACTTGCGGATTGATTTTGTTCGATTTGCATAAACGTTTGGTAAGCCAGATTGGCACAGCTAAGTGCAACCTGAAGACGGATCGATGCAGCGCTGGACTTAAAAGCTAAGGGACGGACATATTTCCAGCGTGCCGCTGAACTACTTTGGAAGGGAAAGCTAGCCGACTACGAGGACGAGAGACCATAGGATGGAACATTCTCATTTGGTGAGGCAATTCCGATTTATCTGTGGGAGATTGATTTGTAAACGTATACGACTTTTAAACATTTACAAAATACCTACATTATTTATTTTTAGTCTGGCGTGTACCCTTAGTTGGACCTTAAAAATACTTGATTTATTTCAAAGAATCTTTTGATTGGATACCCTCAATCTCTTACGCACAATCTTACTTTTTATTTGTATTGTCGATTTGTTATTCATGTGCTTGCTTGTTCTTACTGTGCCCATTTCCAGGTTTGGACTTTCTTATATGAAATATATTGTGTTTTTCTATACCTAAACGGATTATATTAAGCGCCTTATTTTTAATATTGCGGTGTGTAATATTCATTTGATTACTGCGCTGCGATTATAGCGTATGCCAAAGTTCAACGGAACCTTGAAGATTTATGATTGTACCTACATTTATTTATCTTGATGATATTTGTTTACGTGAAATACCCGGATTTGAAATATATGTTTTAATCTTCGAAAAGTCATACGTATTTTTAGCGTACTCAAAGCGTTTAGTGTACTCAAATTCATAGTACCAATATTTGGAGATTTACTAAAGTGTATTAATCTTTAACGATGATTGTCCCATGTTTACGATCATAATTGTGTAACATGTTTTATATGAATGATTTTAATGTTCAGAACTAACAACTATACATTGTTATAGTGAATTTTCTAAATATTGTAATATTTAGAGTACTCAAGTTAGTAGTACAGACATAATTACATCATGTAAGGAATCTGAAGGTTCTATCAAAGGATAGTTGATACTTTGGAAATTCACAGGAGTTTTTAGAATTGACTTTGCTTTTACACAGATATTTCATCATTCAATTTTAGCTATTTTACTCACAAGAGTTGAGTGGCGTCAGGGCTGGGGTTTTTAGCTGTGAATGCCTCTAAAACAGACCATCGATCTGGGGATCAGTAACCTCTCGGCCGAATAGCGGGTGAACCATTCCACATAACAGAGAAGTTCAATTTACTGACTATGAACCAAAGGCTTGGTGCTGTTACTAAATTTAACTTATTAATAAGTAAAGTCTTTCTACAAGCAGAGAACTATAAATATGATCACACTTTGATTGTCCTTGATGAGCATTCCGATTCTTAGAGTGGGAGACTCTAAATTATTGTTCTATCGCTTATATTTTACTAAATTATCGATATTCTTTGACGTAGTTACTATAATATTATTAAGATGGTTACCTATACCAGAGAAGTAGGTTCTCCTAGCTAGCTGTGAAATTATAGGCAAGGTAATAGCCTAGGTAGGTAGGTAACTTCCATAGGGTCTAGGGGATTCTCTTGGTTCCATTCTTTGGGACTTAGGGAAACCCCACAGTGAACTTTTAGATCGGACCCCTCATATATCACCATATGAGGTTAATTTTGTGGGAATGGAGGAACCTGGGTTCCTCCATTAGGGGCTTCGGACACCGTAACCGAAGATTGGGACAATTTGCAAAAAAGACAGTCTTACCCCTTTTTGTGAAGACATATGACAGACAGACAGCATTGAAAAAAGTAGTATAGCCCTTCTGGCTGTTCTCATAACAACAATACGGAGGACTTTCGCCCACGTCAGGTAGACGAGGAAGACTGTTTGGCGCGGTGGAGGTGCGCCTTACCTATGCCGTGATATCTGTTGTTATGCTATTATATTTTTCCATTTGAAGTTATAATTCCCAAGGATTCTATCAATTTTAATAATCCTGAGGAAAGTGATTTCATAACTGTCTCTTGAACCATTTGAAGCAATGTTTATTCACCATCTTAATATTTGTACTCTATCCTTTAGGAATTAGTATTATGTTCTCTTGATAGCTTTAAGGAAATTGTGTAGAATGGGAAATCTTGACTCTTTAGGTTTACGGTCCCCAAGTAGTCAATATGAGTATGAGTTTTATTATGCGTTATAAATATCCTAGCTGTAGGTCATTGTGTAGTGAGTATTAGAATTTTAGGTTGTTTAAATATCGGTTAGGTAGTTTCCAAAATCACCATAATCTGGGTTTTGCGGATCACAACGTTGGGTTCACACTAGACGATCATTGGCCATATTATATATATATTATATATATAGTTAGTTTATTAGTTCAAAAATTAGTTAGTTCATAGTTTAAATTAAGTAAAAATAACTTTAGTCAGCATGGTAGGTCGTGGTTAGACGGTAACATTAAATATTAAAAAAATATTTTTGAGGTTCTAAACCCGCATTGAGATATCTATGGAGAGATATATTTATATATGGGGGGGATTTTCACAGTCGGTCATGCTATTTTTTGCAAAAAATAATTATTATTTATAAATATTGTAATTTGACGGGGTAGATCGTAAAAAAATAAAGAAATACTCAAACAGTTCTTAGGGTTTCGTACCCAAAGGGTATCCCTATCACTAAGACTCCGCTGTCTGTCTGTCTGTCTGTCACCAGGCTTTATCTCATGCACCATAATAGCTAGAGAGTTGAAATTTTCACAGAAGATGTATTTCGATTGGCGCTATAACAACATATACTAAAAACAGAATAATATAAACATTTAAGGGGGGCTTCTAAACAACAAACGTGATTTTTTAGCCAAACGCCGAGGGGCTTCCATACGGTACGGAACCCTTCATGCGCGAGTGCTACTCATACTTGGCCGGTTTTGTTTTAATCTTGTCTACTAAATCAAATTATACCAAACCAAAAACAAAAGCAAGAATTTGTGTTCCTTTTGTATATAGTATTTACATATGAATAGTGATTGTATCGTAAAAGGGCCTATTTGTAGACTGGTGATCCTTAGTTACATTTCTCTAAGTAGGAGGATACTGAAATATAATAGTATCTATTGTGAAATATTTACGTGCTCGACTGTACTACTCGTACTTGCGAATAAATCCAATAATGGCCTTTTTAACACCTTAATTAATGTGTAACGTGCTTAATTGATGGGTCAATGTTTGTGTTTACTACTTATGCATCGTTAACGAATTAATGCATGCTTTTTCGCGGCTCGAAGGTTCATTAATGTTGTTGTTTGCATTTATTATTGGAAGTGCATGGACATTTTACTGACAGATGGTGACTGCATCGTAGAGTTTTGGCTATATTTTGGTTTTATTTTTAATGGGCTACAAGACAACACATATTAGTCTCATACCCTACAGTGGTCGCGCGGATTACATATGTAATCCAGTCATACGAAACGGCTTATATTATTAACACTAATGACCCGAAGTTTTTACGTTTCCTGGTACTTTAAGCTGGATAACTAACGAATGCGCTCAGTGCTGCGCGAGCGTCAGTCGCACGCAGTCGTCCCCACTGCAGGTCCGCAAAGTCGGTGGATTACACCTGTACGCCGCGCGACCAATTACGTGAGTATTTTTCACATAACTTTTTTGTTTGTTTTTATTAATTTTCTATCTATAACTAGTGTTATACACATATTCATTAATTATATTTGCTTTGGGATGTGTCAGCAATTGATAATCTTGTTTTTTTAAAGAATACAATGAATAGTCGGGAAAATGAGCAGATACTGTGGTGGCTGGCTAAAGATGTTGATCAAAACGATGCCATCGGTTCTCCATCGAGTTCTGACGCCGAAGAAGATTGTCTTGAGGAGCAGAACCATCAGTCGGAATTTGAAAAAAATGAGGCATTGGAGAATTCATCTGAATCTGAAGATGATAAGGATTGTAGGAGTCGCGATGATTTTTATGCAGACATTAATAAAACAATATAGGCAAAATCGGCTTCATATGTTCCCAAACCAAACAAAGTGGTGATTGATCTTGTAAACCTCAGTGCACTAAACGCGTTGTGCATCTTTACGGCAAACAAAAGTTACGACCCTGTTTCTCGTCGTGACTTCCTGATGGACCTGTCTCTGGCGTGGATGAAACCCCTGGCTCGCCAAAGATTGGATACAAAGACATTGCCAAGAAGTCTTACATTTAAAATTAATGACTTTCTTTGTCTTTCTCAACAAGAAAACCAATCAGCACCGTTGACATCGATGCAAAGATCTTCCATCGGCCGTTGCTATGATTGCGGGAGAGCACGTAATAAAAGCACACGAAAAGTGTGAAACGCGTGCGCAAAATTCATTTGTGGTGACCATTCCAAGATTAAGTGTCTCGAAAACACTAAATAGAATCTAATTTTTAACAATATTTTTTTTATGATCTCAATTAATGTGAAAGATGTGATTTTTAGCTCCAAAATTGAGGTTTTTGCACTTCTTACTATTAATTGTTTCACAGAAGCTGTGTTTTGATTTTATTGATTTTTTCTAATTACAATATCCCTATTTGTAAAATTTTTAAGGTAAATAAAAATCATTTAAACACGAGTGGCTTTTTATTTCAATTTGAAATTGGTATACATATGTAATCCGCGCGACCATTCCCGCAACTTTTCGAGGCGCGACTACTGTAGGGTTAAATGTTCCAATTTTCATAAAAACTTCATTGTTACATTTTTTTGTCAGTCTGTCATGTCCCAATTTCTATCCGTACTTAGTCCTTAGCGTAACATATTTAATAATTTTTTGACAGTTATTAAACGATCACATACTGAAATTATCGATATTAGGTTAGGAATATCCGTCGGGTATTCCTAAGTATCGCGCTCTAGAATGATTATTTGGAATTTGTATCTTTCAGAGTCGATGCAGTATCATAAATAATTATTGGTAAGTAGTAGTTTTTTTACTAATAAATCCAAACGTACATATATTAGCAGCAACAACGCGACAGACTAATTCGATTTTTTGCAAAAAAAAATAGTTCAAAAGCTTGAATGTATGACACATTGATGACATGAGCTTATAACACGTGGGTGAAATTGCGGGCAACAACTAGTAAAAAATAAATACAAAACCTAAAAACAGCGTACGCATACGCTTCCTCGGTTACATAAACATAGTCGACAGTAAAGACGCCCTCATGTTCTCACATTGGCCATAGAAGGCATCTAAATCGTCGATCAGCGCTCCAGAGATAAGGATGAGAGAGGTGGGTCCTGACCGACCTCGTATCGGGCCCATTAACTCTCCGACGACGTGCTACAGCACTATTTTATCCGAAACTGGTAAGACAAGAAAGTTGCAAATAGTGTTTTACCCAAAGTTTTCAACGAAAATCCGGGTAAAAGATTGCTTCACGTCTTATAGGGGTAAAATAAAATAAGTCGTCTTATATGTTTAGAAATTATTTATTAAGGGGCAACAGGAAATATGTTTTCAGTAATAGGTAAGATAATAGCTAATAAAAATGAAAAAACGCGCGGAATCATTAGGTTCGTCACTGCGCGGAATCATCACTTTGTTGACCGTCTGTGTGTCAACCTTTTATCTAGGAAACGTGTTAAGTTAACGAGTTGTATAAAAACCACAAACGTATATATTTGGTGTCTTGCAGTTAAATAAAAAAAACTTTTCAGTTGCCTATCGTAGAAAAAAGTTAGAGCCATTTATGTCGTAAAAAACTGGTTAATTCAACACTTACGAGGGAACCAAAAACTATAGGGTATTTCTTGTTGACATAATACCATTGTCTTAGAATGCAAATATGAGAATAAATCTGAAAACTGTATTTTAAATCACAAAAAATAGGGCCTAAATGCAAAAGATATGGGCCGATATATTAAAGTGAAGTAACCGTATCATGTGAGGGTATCATATGAAAGAGCCTCATTGACACAAGCTAATACAGGTTTCTGATTTTTTAATGATGTGTAATTTTCGATGTACGATAAATAGTAAAAAAAAAAACCTTTTATCGGCAATTTTAATTACGTACGCCCTGAGGTTTTAACAACTTAGTTCCTAATTTTGTGAAATTATCAGGATTTGTACGGAACCTTCGGAATGCGAGCCAGAATCGCACTTGTCCGGTTTTATTTACATGCATATTTATTCACAAAACTTAAGTAATGTAGAAAAATAACTTATCTTAACTAAAATATTTTATATCTAAATAATTTAAAAAAATAAATAAAATATTTTGTTGATTAAACAAAAAATGATGATAATATATCTACTTTGTTAAAATTCTGAGTGATGTGCCAGTCTACGCTTTTCGTATAAAAATGACGTCTAGTAACCCCACTACGTGCCCATAACCAAATTTTGTCATTTTTTGTTTGTCAATCAATAAGGAAAAATATGTAACGAATATTATTTTAAAGTATAACTTTTACTAAGTATAAAGTCTATATTGAACCATGGACTATTAAAACACTGGTACCCAGTATAGTATTATTGACATAGCTCCGCTGATCTGCCACAGTAATTATTGTGCTAATTTGGCTGCAATCAATCAGATCCCAAATATTACGAATGCCTTCTCTACAATCACTGAATGTGCTGAAAATAATGAGCAGCCTCATTAATAGTGTTTGTTTAAGGAAATAAAGTTGAAATGTAAAACAACGATAATGTAGCATGGAGCTGGTTCGACACTAGATTGAATAAAATTTAAGGCCAAATTGATGTAAAAGTAATCAGTTAAGTACTATATATTCTGTACTGACTACTTTTGTTAAAAACAACCCTTTTTTTCTATAAGATACATGTATTATTGGATTCGGTCCGATTCAATAAAACCTTATTGTAAGACGTACACAGAGTACGGAAGACTAATGACCAACGCAGTCAAATAGTACACGACTGGAGACCACGTACTTACCCGTAGTAAGCACAACGTAGGACGTCCACCCACAAGGAAGAACCTCATTCAGACCGCAGTATCACATTGGACACATACCGCTTTCAACCGGTATTATTGATGGTCTATAAGGGAGACTACTTGACATAGAACAGTAACATCCATTGGCTGATGGATGGCCGGTAAGACTACTACAAAAATAAATCGTCAATTGCGATTCGAGCTTGCACTTCATATTATTTTTGTATTTTTGAATAGAACCTTTGGTGAGATTCCGCTCAAAGATCCGGCTTTTTTGGTTTCCAACGGTGCAAACCCAATACTCAAAACCCTCGATTAGCAATAGCTTTGCCCAACAGGACCGTGACGTCAAACCAAATCCAGCCCATCTTCAATACGAGTTGCATTTCCCCCAAGCAGGGCAGGAATAAGGGAATTATTGAGAACTGAATTTCAAAAATATAAATATACTACTTCAAGATAAATTGTGTAATTTACACTAAGTTTTATAGATTTCAATACGAGATTGTAAATACGCTACATAATATTGGCTCGTGTGACACTTTATTAAATTGCAGACCCCGGTTGTTTTAACCGTTTAGCCATGTCAGAGGCCTTCAAAATAGTTTTTTGAATTAGATTTAACAAATCCCAGGCATCAAGGATCCCGAGGGGGGCGAAGGTTTCCCCAAGTGAATCTGGTACCGAGAGTCTATAAGGCTACTTTTGCTTTACAACCCTATTACAAAAGAATACGGCACAATTACGGTACGAATAGTACTTCGGTACAATTACGGTACGAATAGGATTATACTACGAAATCCAACCCTGCCTCCGAGCTAATTGGCCCCAAGTGCTTCCAGGGCCCATACACGCACAGTTGGCGAACACGTGAGCGCTCTCCACGCTTTGCACTAAAACTGCACCCTAATTATCCCGCTCAAAGTGGCTCGATTTACCGCCCGTTACCGCCACGAAAGGCTGCAAAAAGTTCTAATTAGCAAATAATGTTTATAATTAAAATAACACTCGTCTAGGCTCGGATTCTCGGAATCAAAGTGAGATTTCGAATACTCGATGCGTGTAATGCTAACACTCCACTTTGTGAGTGGAGTTTAGTAGCGCTTGTGTCTTTTCGGGATTTATTGGACGGTATAGATATATTTTTTTTATTTGATCATCATATTGTATGAAAAAAGTACACTGTTTTTAACATTTTAAAATATCACATCTTGCCGCAAGAACGGAAAGTTTTTGGGTACAATTACGTTTGACAGTATGACTTTTACTATTTACGTTATTAAAATAAATTAATATAATTGGCAAATAAAATGTAAATGTTTCATTTTTAAGCTTGAGTTATACTGAACTGCAACATTCCAAATATTTAAAGTAACCACCACTTTGGCTACTTTTAACTTCTAATTCTTTTGATATCTCTGAAAAAAAAACTGTCCCTTTCAATTTATGCCAGGAACACACATACCAGTAACTTACACGTTTGTTCACACGCTTTTTTTGTTATAAAGGTCAAGATGAGTATAGCTGCACCTAAGTCTCGCTACTTTACCAAAATCGACCAAAACCGAGCCTACTACATCAGCTAAACAAGGCAATTGAAATCACTGAGCCTTTTCATTAGGTACTAGGTATCTACTGATTCAGTAACGTTGATTAAAATTCCCAGCACACAGTATTCGGAATGCGGAGATCTATAAAGAGGCCATCTCTTACCCAGTGCGTGAGACACGTGTATAAGAGAAATACTCATATATCGCAAAATGTATGTTTGCGTTACATATATTGCAGCTGAAAGGCTTGATTTATAAGACCATGATAAGTCCAGTTCTCTTGTACGGCGGTGAAACATGGGCTGCCACTCAAAAAAACGCCCATACTATCCAAGTTGCCGAAATGAAGATGCTGAGGTGGATGTGCGGCGTCACCAGACTCGACAAAATCCGCAACGAGTACGTGCGAGGCAGTCTGGGGGTACGCGACATTGCCGACAAGATGCAAGAGAGTAGGCTGAGATGATATGGCCACGTTAAGAGAAGACCACCTGACTACGTAGGCAACTTGACTCTGCAACTTTCTATCCCCGGTCGAAGAATTAGAGGCAGACCGAAGACAAGATGAAGGGATGTAGTGCTGAGGGACATGAGAGAGTGTAGTGTTTCCGAAGATGTCGAAGATCGAGCGAAGTGGAGGAGGAAGGTGAGGAAGGCTGACCCCATCACCATGTGGGATATATAGCCAGGAGGGATAGATTTAGAGAATTGCGTGAGCGCAAATGTAGGTGTAGGTGTTTTTTAGGGTTCCGTACCCAAAAGGTAAAAACGGGACCCTATTACTAAGACTCCGCTGTCCGTCCGTCGTGTATCTGTCACCATACTGTATCTCATGAACCGTGATAGCTAGACAGTTGAAATTTTCACAAGTGATGTATTTCTGTTGCCGCTTTAACAACATTTTATAACGTTTTTTGCTTGACATTAAAAACGGCAACAGGTATACGCTTGAAATGGGTCTTAGGGGAACCCACACGGTACGAAACCCTTCGTGCGCGAGTCCAACTTGCACTTGGCCGATTTTATTTGTGCTTTGTGAGTATTTAATTATTGTGTAACTATTGGCATTAGGTGTAAAAAAGCCTAGATGATTAAAAACACAAACATCACTTAGACCGTCAGTTAGATTTGATCAAAAAATAATCGACATGTAGGATACGTGTCTATTTATTACGTATTGTCGTTTTTTGTCAATTAATAAAAAAAATTGAAGATATAGCCCATTACAATATCGCGTTACGTCACGACTGACTACACTTATTACACAACAAGATTATTTTTTGCAAAAATTAGCATGACCGACTTTCCCCGTGTACAGAATTCGCAAATATTTCGTATGGATCGATGTACCATGTTTCACATTAATGTTGATTTATCAAAAATGGCTCAATCGATTTCGATAAAATTTAAATGAGACCATAATCTTTTCAAAGCATAATCTTTCCAATAAGAGAAAATTTATTGAAATCGGACTACTACGAAAAAAGTTATGCGTAAAAAAAAAATATATGCGTCGAATTGTATACCTACCTCCTCCGGTGGTTCGTCGGTCAAAAATGACTTCGCAATCATCCATTTCTGAACGTTGTCGTGCATTATTTCTGTAACTTTGTGTTCAATAAAAAAAAATACATTATTATTATATACTACGGGACTAATCGCGCACTAAAAGTTTGTTTACCCTTTTGTTTTTGTGTTGAGTCTACCCGTGACCACGGTCGATGCAACTCGGCCGAAACGTCGGGATGATGAGGTATTTATTTATCTCGTAATTTTAGTGCGCGATTAGTCCCATAGTATATAATAATAATGTATTCAAATTGCGATAGTTTAAAAACAACAAAAAAATACGTGTCCAATATTTTTTGATAATCAAACTAACGCGGATTAATTATTTTTTAACCCTAACCTAAGATTTTTTACCATAGAGTCTCGTGGAAATTAGGTCTCAACTAAAACGATCCACATGTCCAATGTCGAGAGATCTGTGAGTTGGACTGTAGTAACTTCGCGTGCTTTTACGGTTCAGGTATTCTGTTCAAATTGGGATAGCGCAGTGTAGATTGGTTTGCCACTTCTATCTGATCTTGATTAGAGTTGATTATTCAGTCGTGGCATTGGAGATATGTAAGGTATTTATTAAACGCTCATCAGTGCTTCTAGATGACCGATCTCTATCTCCAATTTTTAACTAAACGCTCTCCAAAATTCGGGAAACTGGAAACTAGAAAAACTTTTAGAACTGTATTTTATCCAGTTATAACAATACTCGTATATAATATTACAAGATATTTTTTTGCAAAAATTAGTATGACCGACTTCACCCGTGTACAGAATCATTACATAGTACAAAACAAAGTCGCTTTCAGCTGTCTGTCCCCATGTATGCTTATATCTTTAAAACTACGCAACGGATTTTGATGCAGTTTTGTTTTTTAGACAGAGTAATTCAAGAGAAATGTTTATATGTATAAAACACCTGTGCGAAACCGGGGCGCATCACTAGAACGCCAATATTATGTACGGATCGATGTAACATTTTTCACATTATTATTGACTTATCAAAAATGGCTGAGAAAATTTCAATAAAATTTTAATGAGACCAATTTCGAAGTATACTCTTTTCAATAAAAAAAGAATTATTGAAATCGAACAACTATAAAAAAAGTTATGCGTGGTTATACATAAAAAAATATATACGCGTCGAATTGTACACCTCCTCCGGTGGTTCGTCGGTCAAAAATGACACACAAAAAAAATTCCAGTATAGGTTTACGATAAAAAAGCTTCCGATTTCCCCTTCAACTTAGTTTTTTACCGACTTCCCAGAAAGGTTCGTCTGTATGTATTTTTTTGTGTATGTTCATCGATAATTTTGCCAATTGTGAACCGAATCGATAAAAATATTGTTTAGTTTGAATGAGTATACTCTCGAGGTTGTTTTTTTTAAATTTTACAGAAATCGGCTGAGCCGTTTTTGAAATATCAACAATAATGTAAACAATTCTAGTGAAATATTCGAATTTAGTACACAATGGAAGGCAGTTGCCATTTTTTGCGGAAAATAATTATTATTAACTTACATGATATATGTCAATAACATTTTCCTCCAAATATTTCTTGACCTCAAAATCATCTAAATTTGGAGGATTCATGAATGAGTGATACTGAAGGCTTCTTATTTAGTTTGGAGGCAAATTTGAGTATTGATTTCTAAAACTATCTCAGTTACAAGTCAAAATAATCATCTATATTTTGGTTTGACAATCATTATCATAAATATGTAGAAAGTTAAAAAAATCCACGGCTTTACGCGGCTAAATAAATATAAAAGCTCACGGTAGCCCATCCCTATTTTCAAGCACCGCAAAACGAGTAATTAAAACCATCCTCTGATTTACGGCGGCCACAATTTATTCCTTTATCTCTGTCCAGGCTTCTAATATATCTTTATTCAGTACCGAAAGAAATTAGCGAATTTGCTCACTGTGACTCCGCTTCCCTCCTTCCAGTTGTTTGGCTAAAGGGTTGCCTGATAATTTACATTGATATTTATGGTGAAATGTTTTGAAAGAATTTCGTTTTATGTTCATTTAAGATACTAGGGATAGAATAATCTACTTTTGTACATAACTCTACTTGAGTTTAGGTAAGATCTTATTGCTACATTTCTGATGGTATACTTAGTAATAAACTGAACAAAATTGGGCAATTTGACTAAACACAAACTACAGAGTCTTTTACTTGTAACCTATTTAAAAATGATGTTGTGGAATGAACGACTCCATTTAAAAGCCTTTTAGCCTCATCGGCTATCCAAAGTCACAAGTAAGTAAGTAATCATTGATCATAAATTAGTAATCAGTGATGTTAAAACTAGTCAAACACTAAATCAAAAACAACAAACGATATTTTCAAAGTCAAAAAGTTGAAATAAAATTGCCGGCTCGCCTTACCTAGATTTCAAACGCCTAATAAAACAAATTAAGCAAGATTCAAATGTTAATTTTGCAAAACACAAATAGCCCAGTATTTTACGCGGAACGGAAACACGGAAGCATACAAAACAACCCGAATAATTATGAATAGCGCTTTCCACAAACGGCATCCGCATTCAAAACCTAGGCATAGTTCGGCGCGGAATCCCGCCGCTATAAATCTAACTGGCGATTTATTAAATTTTTCATGAAGGCGGCCGTGTTTAGAGCTTCGATAAGGCGATTAATAATTCACTAGTTTACGGCGTTTAGTGCGCTGTTGTTGCATGGCGCGGTATCGCCCGATCTGCGCGAACTGCCGCTGGAAGTCAACGCTTGCTGCGGATTGTTGGATTGAGCTAGAAGCGATTATTTTTGTTCAACAAAATTAAATAATTTTACTTACTAAAACTGGAAGAACTATAGTGTATGTTAGCATCCTTAGGCACAGATGTTTGAGTGAACGTAACTTGCAGAATAGCACTTGACCATTAATTATAACTAGTAGTTCTTCGAACAGTAGACATCGCAACTGTTTAATTGAATCTTCATAAGCTTATATCTCGACTTGCTCTTAACCGATTTTGTTTATACTAGTATGAACAAACCTACTCAATTTGAGTAGGTCATAGACAAACCTACTCCAATTGAGTAGGTTTATCTATGATACTAGCAAATCTTGTTAAAATTTAGATACTTAGCAATCTAATCTAATCAAAATCGGTTGATAAAGAGCGCTATTAATAAATCAAATCAACAATCGCCGACGACAAAAAATATAAAGAACCCGTGTAGGTTACTCGGGTTTTATATACTGACCAAGATTTGTCAAGATTTGTTGAAAAATGTGACTTGTAGAAGAGAATCAACATTTGGACAGACGAAAGGAAACTTGTCAAGTTAAATCTGAGACTCACACTTTGCTCGTTTGGTCAATTATTTAATGAATTTAGTGAAAATAAATAGTTAAATAGGTACAATCAGTTGGCACAATTCGTTTTTTCTACCATCAGTTTTAATCGAAATTTAAAAAATCTTCGTTGTGCACATTTTCGAGACACTTGTTACTTTACCTGTACAAGTAGGTTATAAAACAATTAGGTAGACTACTGTTATAGTAATTATAAAATAATAAACCTTGTGTAGTACATCACTATTCTTAGATACTTTGTCACTGCACCATCATGTTTGTCTATGATAGCTAATAAGTCTTGCTCGCTCTCACACGCAAGCCTCTCCCTCTCTCATCTAAAGATGTCGTCTGTGCTAATGCGTAGAATCTTTCAATAAATAGTTAATTGATCAGTTTGTCGTTTAAATAGTCTTGTAACATCAACTACACAGTTTCTATAAGCTTTCACAGCATGTTTAACATTATATTTTATGATCATCGTTATATAGGTAAGCGACACGGCTACGAAGCCAACTTTAAACCCATAACCATAACGAGAAACCGATATCGTTGAGGATTATGATACAATACGTTTTGGTCATAACCCATCCATTTTGGCGCCGATCCAAAGTTCTCTCTCTCATAGTAAAATCAATGTTTATGGTGACGTTTTTTGAAAATAAGATTTTTAAGAATAATAATAAAAAAAGAATACACAAACTCTCAATATTATTTACGAAACATTGGGTAGGTACTTACTTTTAAATCACAGCTTTTAAACACTAATCAAGTGTTTCATAAATTTTGTCGAGAGTTCTAATGACCTACCTATAGAAAAGTGACGATTCATTTTCTTTAGAATGTATTGCAAGTGCTGCTCAAGCGCGATTTTTTAAATTCAGACAGCAAGCACTAAGAGAAAATACTAAATATTCCACTGCATACTCACCTGCCTGATACTCACCCACGAAGGGTGATTCGCGCACTGCAACTTAAATAGTCACTTGTATAAACTTTGAGCCACTGACAACCCACTTTGTCGTGGCTGTTTGCAGGAGAACGAAACTGGAGAGCATGTTCTGTGGCACTGCAAAGCTACAAACCACACTAGAATAGCGAACGGATTGCATGATGCTTCTGCATTATCATCAGCTTTGGCATCTACATCACCATCATTTGATCCACCATCTAAGCTACTGGAGCAGTTATGCCAGCGGCCCAGAGCCACGCTCCGTGACTTTAAGGAGCTAGGCTGGCACGGGTAGACGCTGGAGGGGGAAATGCACAAAACACCCTATGCGGGACGTTAATGCAGAACTTATCGCCCCTATTTCAAATTAGAATTATAAGGGTGATTGGGCCATATCCACCACAGTGAAGAATTTCGCTGAATCTAACATATTTGCATTTTCAGCGATGCCAGTAAAATAAGTTTACGTAAATTAGTATGCGTTAAAAATATAAATATAAGTATTTCGTCACCTTGCCTGTTCCATATCATCATGTTTCGACGGTAGAGGTAGCAACGGGTCCGGCATGGCGTCTAATATGAGTTCGACACGCGAGACGGCCGCTTTCCCTGTTTAATGACTGGGCGGAACCCGATCGGCTCATGTTGATTTTATGTCTATGATTAGAAAGATTAGTTTCTCACATTTGCAGATATCGAAATCTGGAAATATAATAGTTATTTTCATCACATCTATTCGAAAAGGACTACTTGGTTCGCCTTTAAGTGCGCCCAAAGGTGGTGTTTTCTATAAGGAACTTCATAAGTGCGCCGAAATTATCTTTGCCGCGCACTTTTTGAATTTGGAACAAATAAGTGCGCTGAAATGATCTTTACCGCGCACATTTTGAATTTGGAAGTTTTTGTTATATCACTAACATTCAGCGCTAAGAAAATGAATGAAAAGAATGTAAATATAAGTTTTCATTTGTTTTATTATTAGATACCATTTAATTTCAATTAAGTTGTTACTCTACGTTTTATTAAATAATAATATTACAATAAAATATGAGGCGCTTTATATTTTCTCATCGAGGTGATGAAAAGTAGAGTGTACCACTCGGGCGCAAAATATATTTTTGGCTCGGGCGACGTACTTTGAATCCCTCGCTACGTTCAGGATTCTACTAAAGAAACCTCTGGACTAAAAAAACCTGGACACTTCGCTCTAGATTAAAAAAAGCGCCCTCAAAAACGTAAAAATATTATTTCATATGATACATATATCAACTTTGCACTCTTGTATAACAATAGTAGATACTATTGTTATACAAGAGTGCAAAGTTGATTTTTTACCGCGTGCTCAATTTTGATGACCGAGCAAGCGAAGGAGTCTAAAATCAATTAGAATCCTAAGCGTTAGCGAGGGAATCAAAAGAGCACAAGGTAAAAAGTCTTTGCACTCGAGTGCAACACGTAATTTTTCATCTCACCTCCATGACTAAAGTCGTCTACATACCACACTGTTTCAAATACTTCCACGTGATTTTTAAAGGAAAAAAGCTCTTTTGCGCACTATTAACAGTTTCAGTCAATTCTGTTGGCATCAAATAAACTTTCTCGTAGCTAGAATTTTAGCTCAATTTAGGTTTTTCACTTGTTTCCATGTTTTATGTGTTTCTTATTTTTAAAACTTAACAATACGAGATACACGATGAGAAAATGGCGCGCGCAAAGCAAATTTAAAAAAAAGTACAGCAAGAAGGTTCCATGTCTGAGTTTTGAACAAATTAAAAAAGGTTGTATGATAAATTCGGCACCATGGGGGTAGAACTAAATAGGTTTAATAATGTTTTGTATTCACAAATTTAGTGCACACGATGTTCTAAATTCAATTTTACTTTACCCTCTAGCGGATAAAAACGGCTTTTGCACTCAGATTTCGAAGAGCAAAATTACTCTTTCTGAGATGAGAGGATGAAAAATAATTTTCATGAGAGGTAAAAACATTACGGATTTTATTATACATATATTACTCAATTACGCTACGAATTCAAGCGCTACGCCGCTACGTAAGTACTACGGCGTAGAATCGTGTAGAATTTTTATTTGTAGAAAATTAAGAATGTCCGAAGAAATAAGTAATATAGAAACATGGACTCTTCATCACTATTGTTACTGTTATTTTTTTACTGTTTTCTTTTAGTAGGTACCTAATACATAACAGTTAAAAATTAACACTAAAAGATAATATCAAAAAATCTGTCGGCAAATATTTTGTAAGCACTTTTTACAAAGAGCTATGTAAAAATACTACTTTGATTTTCAGTAGTGGATCAGGAAAATTTTAAATTACAATTGAGACGTTAAGTCGCTATACGAGTGTTTAATTAGTTTACAGCGGGTAACAATATGAAAGTTGTTAAGGCCCTTATATCTATTTTGTATAGTTTTAAAATTGAAAGTAATTTTTGCATAGGTGGCAAAAAATGTTGAAATAATAAGATATACTACGGACTATTTAGCAAGCTGTCGTATATCTGATTTTCTCATAACTTTATATTTAATAGTTGTACTTTTTCACAAATATTTAAAATAACTATCAAGATCTTTTCCTCATACATACAATCGTATTCAGCCATGTTCTAGCATGGCTGAATACAATTTTTCTATAATTACTTACCAAAGGAAAACCATAATAACATTGGTAAAACACCATGAAAATATGCGGTTGAGCGAACATACGACAATGAGGCCCTTAATTCTTTGTGACCAAAAGAGACCAGAGGGTCTCAGAAGAACCTTTATAGCTTTATTTCGGAAATGATACAATATTAATATTGAAATATCTTCTTATATACAAGAGATCGAACTTTTTGTACCGGGCTAACTGCAATGCACACAAGTAACAAGTTTACGATGATCTAAATCCTACATTAGAGCGAACAGCGTCGTGATCTGAGTAGAAATCGTAGGAAAGATCTGCTCGCAACACCGAGGCACAGGCTAGTCAGGTCTGAGAAATCGGTATATATTTGTGGCTCTGCTGTCTATAACAGATTATCTGCTCCCGTGCGTGGCGCATCTTTCGTCGCTGTATTTAAAAACAGATTAAAGACATGGCTTCTACAACATTTATTTTATGACATATCTGAATTCATGAAATTACTAGAAGTAATTAATTTAAACTAGAATATTTATCTAAAATTATTTACGTGGGTTATTGTTGCCTCTATAACATTACTCTGTACAATAATATCATAAAATTTTAATTTGTAACTTTTACTTCATTAAAACTCGCGTGAGAATACATTATATTAGATAAAATACCGGTTTTAACTCACGTATGATATACGGCCGGGCCGCTGTGAAACCCGACCGGTTTCGGAGTAAATTAGTACTCCTTCTTCATCAGGGAATACGCGCACTCCCGTCGCCTGGAGCACGCGCACTAACATTCGCGACGGCGGCTCGCCCGGCGATAGCTCGCGCCTCACGCGCCTCTGCTCGCGCCGCCCTCGCCGAAAGTGCTATGCGATTTGCTTCAGGAGCTTGGTGGTGGTTTTCCGTTTCGTCTTCTGATGACCCTCCGTTTCTCAAGCAATTCGTGTCCATACAACAAACACTAACTGTATCCAGCGCCGGAGTCTCAAAAACAACACTCGTCCGCTGCGTAGACTTCAACACCGGTTTCCACGATGGTGCCAGCATCCAACCACTGTCACGGTTAAAGTTCGGGTGACGAGCGATTTCTATAGCCTCACGCACTTTTCGTGGAACCAGAAAACTCTCCTTAGCTAAGACGGAAGCTTTATCAAACCTTAGGAAATGGTTAGGTTCCTGTGCATGCTCCGCCACGGCGGACTTGATCGTGTCCATGTTTTTTACACTCCGGATGTGCTCAGAGAGCCGTGTAGAAATATTGCGGCAAGTTTCTCCGATGTAACACTTTCCGCAATCACACGGTATCTTGTATACACCAGGCACATTAAGTGGTTCATTGTCTTTCGGCGAACGCAACATCTGCCTGAGCTTACTCGGTGGCCTGAACCAAGTCCTAATACCATACCTCCGCTTCAGGAAATAACTGATTTTGTCAGTCACCCCCTTTACGAAAGGCAGATAAATCGGAGCACGGTCCACAGTCGCCGGTCTCACATGCTCATTGCCGTTTGCCCAACGCCAGCACTGTCTCCAATTGTAGCCATTATCCTCAAGCACAACCTTCAGGTGATCCAACTCAGCATTTAAATATTGCCGGTCACACAAACTCAGAGCTCGGTGTATTAATGATCTTGGTACCGAGGCCAGTTGCGAGGGATGGTGGTGTGAATCTGCCCTTAAATACCGGTCTGTATGCGTCGGCTTACGATAAACGGTGTGGGATACCGATCCATCTGCTTCACGGCAAACCCGCACATCCAGAAACGGCAACACTCCATCCTGTTCCTCTTCTACCGTGAATTGGATTTTTGGATGCACCTGGTTAAGGTGCTTGGTAAATTGTGCTAAGGCATCTCGCTCAATCACAGCAAAGACGTCGTCCACATAGCGCCACCAACAGCGCGGCTTCAAGACGGTGTTTTGTAGTGCCACGCCTTGGTGTGTTGGTGGCGCTATGTGGACGACGTCTTTGCTGTGATTGAGCGAGATGCCTTAGCACAATTTACCAAGCACCTTAACCAGGTGCATCCAAAAATCCAATTCACGGTAGAAGAGGAACAGGATGGAGTGTTGCCGTTTCTGGATGTGCGGGTTTGCCGTGAAGCAGATGGATCGGTATCCCACACCGTTTATCGTAAGCCGACGCATACAGACCGGTATTTAAGGGCAGATTCACACCACCATCCCTCGCAACTGGCCTCGGTACCAAGATCATTAATACACCGAGCTCTGAGTTTGTGTGACCGGCAATATTTAAATGCTGAGTTGGATCACCTGAAGGTTGTGCTTGAGGATAATGGCTACAATTGGAGACAGTGCTGGCGTTGGGCAAACGGCAATGAGCATGTGAGACCGGCGACTGTGGACCGTGCTCCGATTTATCTGCCTTTCGTAAAGGGGGTGACTGACAAAATCAGTTATTTCCTGAAGCGGAGGTATGGTATTAGGACTTGGTTCAGGCCACCGAGTAAGCTCAGGCAGATGTTGCGTTCGCCGAAAGACAATGAACCACTTAATGTGCCTGGTGTATACAAGATACCGTGTGATTGCGGAAAGTGTTACATCGGAGAAACTTGCCGCAATATTTCTACACGGCTCTCTGAGCACATCCGGAGTGTAAAAAACATGGACACGATCAAGTCCGCCGTGGCGGAGCATGCACAGGAACCTAACCATTTCCTAAGGTTTGATAAAGCTTCCGTCTTAGCTAAGGAGAGTTTTCTGGTTCCACGAAAAGTGCGTGAGGCTATAGAAATCGCTCGTCACCCGAACTTTAACCGTGACAGTGGTTGGATGCTGGCACCATCGTGGAAACCGGTGTTGAAGTCTACGCAGCGGACGAGTGTTGTTTTTGAGACTCCGGCGCTGGATACAGTTAGTGTTTGTTGTATGGACACGAATTGCTTGAGAAACGGAGGGTCATCAGAAGACGAAACGGAAAACCACCACCAAGCTCCTGAAGCAAATCGCATAGCACTTTCGGCGAGGGCGGCGCGAGCAGAGGCGCGTGAGGCGCGAGCTATCGCCGGGCGAGCCGCCGTCGCGAATGTTAGTGCGCGTGCTCCAGGCGACGGGAGTGCGCGTATTCCCTGATGAAGAAGGAGTACTAATTTACTCCGAAACCGGTCGGGTTTCACAGCGGCCCGGCCGTATATCATACGTGAGTTAAAACCGGTATTTTATCTTATCTAATTGTAACTTTTATATTTTGTAATTATGAGACATATTTAAAGTGTACATGATTTGACTTGTAACTTGGTGTTATTAATAAATTTGAGTATTGATTATTATTGATACCCAGACTCTTTAAAATCAAAACTTGTTATTATCTTATGTTATATTAGAATAACTGAGAGATGAAAGAAATTCACAACTACTAGGCCCTTAATTTGCAGTGACCAGAGGTGGGCGCCGCAGGGCTCGGCGTTTCATTAAACGTTGCAATTACGCCCAGCGTGTGTTGGCAAATATTCACTATCAACGACATTGCATATGGGCATAATATAACATGTTACTCATAAGGTGCGGTTACACCGGAAAATAGCTCGCTATATTTGTTGAAAACGTCTTTGCAGAAACCAACAGTGCGTAATTGTAGATGTTTTGTCCTTCGCTACCGAGATAAACATTTTTGCTAAACAATGTGCAAATCAGTTGGCTCTGCTAGAATCATGCCTTTGCACATATTGTTCCGTAACACAGCAAACATTAATTAAAGTAAATTAAATTGATAGCTCCCTTACATAAACAAAACGTTTATTTTTAATCAGTTAGTGCAAGCTAAATTTATTTATTTCTATAATCTAATATAAGTTATAAAATACGTATTTTTTGAGACATCTTACACACGGACTCTGACCCCAAACTAAGCAAAGCTTGTGGTATGGCAGCCAGAGACTGATATACTACTTACATATACTTATTTTTTAATACATATTTATTTAGATAGTAACTAAATAACACCCAGACACAGAGCAAACACCTATGTTCATCACATAAATATTTGCCCTGGGTGGGAATCGAACCCACGCCTCTTTGATCCAAAAGTTAGGGTCACTAACCACTGAGCCACCGAGGCAGTCGAAGTATAAGCCCATCAAGGAAAATGGGTGCTTGTATTACATAATATATGTAGATAGTAATTAAAAATATAAATAAAATAGATTTGTAGAATAATAAAACAATGTACAATGTGTTACGTGAAAAACTTAATTCTTTGTTACTTAAAGAGCTTCTGAGTGTAAAAAAGTAGTGAGGTACCTTCTTTTCAATTGTAACAATCAACAAATTGACTCACCAGCGGCAAGTTAATCAATTTTTGCATTTATAATTACACCTTCTGATTATTTGCTGGCAAACTTTATTTTCGCCATTGCTCTGGCACTTAAAATTTAAACTCTTCGCACCGCAAAACGTTTACAGTTTACTATGTTTGGTAGCATATGAGCAGGTTTTCAAAATTGTTAAGTGTTTAAAAACAAGATTTGTGAGTGAAAGAAATTGGCGAGAAGCGAGTCGAAATGGAGAGTCTAACTACTAAAATTTAAAAATCAGTTAAGCTTTTAGTTTTAGCTTCTAGTTTGTTTGGATATAAAGTTAGTAAAGGTTTTGAAAAAATGATTGAACAATAGGTTACATTTTTTTATAGAAGGTTTTTGAGGTTTTAAAATCTTCGCAATAATGAATCGTATATCCCATAATAACTAAAACTCAAATGTATTTAATGAAGATAATTTGCTATATGTAGATATATATTTTAAGAAACAGTTTATATTTTACTATAAACTTCATGAAATTCAATATTTGGGACGATTTATATTACAATGTTAACAATCTGAACTCATTCCGAAAATCCAATACGATGAAATAACAACTGTTGACTAGATTTTTAGCGAGAAGTGGTTCATATTGCCGTCAACAAACAGTCCAGGAAAAATGTAATAAAATGTACGACAGTTCCGCTTTTCAATATCCGTTCGAGAGTTGGACTAAAATGCCGGAACCATAGACATCTAGAGAGAGAGAAAGTTTCTATGCGCGAGCAAATGTGTAACACAAGCACATTTGCTACACAAGCCATTTAGTCAGTTCAAATGTTACATGAGCTTTGCATTTTTTAGAGGACGCAATTTTATTTTTGGGACATGTTTTGGGGGTCAATAGAAGCTTAACCCCGAGTTTGAGGGGTTGTTGACCTTGTCTTCCGGCTGCCATCTTGGGAAAACGGCTGCAAACACCTTTTTCGCGATATCTCGGAAACTATGCGTCCTGCTAGAAATCGTCAAGATATAATTTGTAGAAAATTGCTTTGCCCACAAATATGTTATTGTACCTTTTTGCCTTAAATTTAAAATTAAAGAAGTTATAACAAATGCAACGTCCTCTAACAAATACAATATTAGGTGATTAAATTGTAACATTTGAATGGACTAAATAAGTCAGTTTCAAAAACAAAAAAACCACGCTCGCGTTGTCATAAAATTTGGCCATTTAAAGTGGGTCAAAACCAAGTTTGAAGACTTGATTACCAACATTGTTATAATCAAACATACATGTGAAACTAATAAAAGAGTGTTAAAAAGCTTACAACGCAAAATGCATGCACCTATACGAGATGTCGATTACAGAATGTACACGTGAATGTGAATATACCATCACATTAGTGATTTATTGTAATCTGAGAAAGCCACTCCAAAATTACTTTTTGGAGTGGCTTTACGCGTAGTTCCGATTTTAAGCAAATATTTACGCGCGAAATTCTGTGCCCACTAGAATGAGATGTTGTCATGACCAATCTCGCGTGATCTTTGATCGGAATGTAACATATCATTCGAACGCTGTCCGCGGAATTGGTCAAAGCTTTCGTCATGGCAAAAATAGGAATCCACAAAATTGGTACGTAGGTACCAATACCTTACCTACCGTTTGTAGCTTACGTATGAATTCGGGGATTCCTATTTTAATTGGTTTCATTTTATCAATAATTCTGAAACAAACACTAACCAGCTAGGATTTCCCGCGTTAACGATTCCAAGAAAAATACAAATAAGAGATCAGATATAAAATCAAAGAGAAAATTTTGTATTGACCACATCTTGTAACCGGCGCGGTAATCAAACCGTTACGTAACGCTTAAGAGAGATGCCAAACGGGCGGTGTCGCCGCGACATTGCACCGCGTCATCACCGCCGCTGCATTTCCGCGGTGCAGCGGCGGTGCAGCCGCGTCGTCGCGGCGACACCGCGGCGCCCAGTGTTGCCTTAGACACTGATGACATCTAGACAGTTAGCGGAAAAAAAGGTTTTAGGGATAACCGTTCAACCTTAAGCTGAAGATAAGTAAAATCAACAGACAACTGTTACTGTGGCATTCGTCGTGACAAATTACACGATCCGATTTCTAACGTGTACGAGGGATTTTTCTCATCTTCAGTTTAAGATTGAACGGTTGTCGTCAAAACCTTTTTTTCCCGCTATAGAATACTCGAATACTCTAGATTTAATGTCTAAATCGCTACCGGCAACACCGGCCGCAGTGCGATGTCGCGGCGACACCGCCATGTCTGTAACGCGGTCTTCGTTTAATGTGTTGAAACGTTGAACGTACCTAGCGGTTTAATTAGCGCGCTATTTATGCGTTTAGATGCAGGATTCCCGCACTAATTTACGCGTTTAAATGAAAGTGAAAACAGTATCATTAGGAAGACGTATTGACATCCATATTGGTAGGTGCAAGAGCGTAGACCAGTAAAATCTTTTGCTAAAGCAGATTCTGATATTGTAATTGATGGAACTATTTATTACCAATAAAATAATTGAAATCTTCCATAGGCTAGATGACAAAAAATATATAATTAGTCAATCAGTTAGATTATCAAAAAATATGAGACGCTTATTTTTTCTTTTGTCCATTAAACGAACGTTGATGAAGATTAAATAAGCTCCGCATAAAGTCACGACTAAACTACACAAGATTATTTTTAGCAAAAATCAGCATAACCGACTTCACCCGTGTATAGAATTCGCGAATATTACGCACGGATCGATGTAGCATTTTTCACATATAATTATTTTTCATTTATTATTGTTCATTTATTATTATATACTACGGGACTAATCGCGCACTAAAATTACGAGATAAATAAATACCTTCTCATCCCAACGTTTCGGCCGAGTTGCATCGACCGTGGTCACGGAGAGACTGACCACGGTCTACCCGTGACCACGGTCGATGGAACTCGGCCTAAACGTCGGGATGGGGAGGTGTTTATTTATCTCGTAATTTTAGTGCGCGATTAGTCCCGTAGTATATAATAATAATGTGTTCAAATCGCGAAACTTTAAAAACAACATATTGTTAATTTATCAAAAATGGCTCAGCCGATTTTGATAAAATTTAAATGGGACCAATTTCGAAGTAAACTATTTCCAATAAAAAAAGAATTATTGAAATCGGACTTCTACGAAAAAGTTATGCGTGGTTATACATAAAAAAATATATATACGCGTCGAATCGTATACCTCCTCCGGTGGTTCGTCGGTCAAAAAACAATGACTTATGATAGAGAAGTGACGTCACGAGCCGACTCCCGAACTTTGACAAGGTTTATCTTTGTCATTTATTGTTTGATTGACAAAAGAAAAAATACGTGTCCAATATTTTTTTATAATGTAACTAACGGACTATATAAAAAAAAAAAAAAAAAAAAAAAAAAAAACTAACGGACCAATTATAATAATGATATTTTAGCCAGTCACCATGCCTATTCCCGTAAAGAACATCTCGCTGTAAATGGGGAGTAAATATTAAACGATCGGGCATGTAACGTCCCGCCCGGCATTTTTGACGCGCACCGTAATTGATAAAGGCACTGCGGCCGCGCCCTGACATGTTGTATTTATGCGAATTTAAAAGCTTCCGACTGGCGAGCTTAAATCGGAATTAATCTGACCGTTTTTGAAGGCCCTGTCGAAAATTTAATGGTCGTTATTTAATAATTAGTAGGTTTTGTTCGGTGATGCGATAATAACTACAATCTAATTTACATTGTAGCCACTAAAAGGTATTTTTCCTTTGGTCTAAGTAGTTTTTCCAGCATTTCTTTGATTGATAGAACTTTGAATGAAAACTTTATAAGAAAACATTTCCTGCATTATCTACATTACTAATTGACTCTTACTAATTGTCTCTTTTATTTAGCAAGTATAATACCTAAAGCACTCGTACTTATTAAGTGGATTGAATGTTATTTCCATTAGGTTTTATTTTTTAGAAATATGTAAATATTTACAACTTGGCAATAACGATAGATTAATTTATTGTTAATTTTTACTATTGTAGTAATCCACTAATATGAAATACTTAATTTTATAGGTGCTACTACTACTTAAAAAACATGGTGGTATAGACTAGATGGAATGTAAGACGGGATGTAGAATGGAATGTGATACCCGTCTTACATTCGTGAGGTCGTGGGTTCAAAACCTGGTCCTGTACCAATGAATTTCTTGGAATTTGTGTACGGAATTTCACACCACTGACTTTTCGGTGAAGGAAAACATGTTGAGGCAACTTGCTTATTATGTTTGTATAAGAAATCCGATGAAGTGTGAGAATCCACCAATCCGCACTGGACCAGTGTGGTGCACATGGCCCAATCACCCTATTTAAGTAGGCCTACGTCCTGCATTGCACAATTAAAAGGCTTGTACAGTACAGTACTACTTATTATTTTAGCAGAATCTCAGGTTTTCAAGCTATCAGGTGGTAATAACAGCTAACTAGACATAGGTATATACCTATATTTCGAAATGTAACCCTACCGGGAGTTAATTCTCGACGTATGAATTTATGTATTGTATGCAAATGCTTTGAAACTCAAATCTTATCGCGAGTTAGCTGCTCCGGTAATCCGCGCCGGGTGCCGGGCGGAGGAGAACTTGGCGGTGAAGGCTGTTAGCAGGTGAAATTAAGAGCAGAGCATAGTCAGTTAGTTGTCGAAAGTTATGTGGGCGCTTTGAGAGATTATCTACTGGGATAAGTTCGTATAGGCCGGGTAGCTAGACCTGTTAGAGTAGTAGTCGTCACACTTTTCTGGTCAAGGGCTAGTGCGATGTATCAATGCGGGCCGCACACTGATGTATTTGATTATAACACAGGTACTATGCCGCGTTGTTTTAGGTTACCGCGCTGCTTACAGAACGTACGAAGATAAAAAATAAGCGTGAGCGAAGCGAGCGCGATTGTTTTAGGTTTGTTTCAGTAATTTCAAAACAGACATGAGCAAAGCAGACTAGTTGGATGTTATTTCGCTATTCTAGTAGTTAAAAAACAAATTTGATAATAGTACACATGACCTCCACCAGTACCGAAGACTGCACCAAAAATGGCTGCGGCTGCATGCGTCCCGCGGGCCGCGGTGTGACAACTACTGTGTCAGAGACATTAAGCTACATGTGGACGCCCGGTATGGCTTAACTCTAACTAGCTTTAGAAGCTCGCCGATTCAATGTCCAGATGGTGACCGCTTGTTGTTTTTCGGGGGAAAATTAACGCACCTGATATAAGTGACGAGCTATGTAGTTTTTATGTGCCAGACAGCTACTTGAGAGCCAAAGTTTTTAATTAATGGCTGATAAATATTATAATAAGCTTTTAATGGCTGATAAATATTTTTCGAGCCAGCAATAAACTTCAAACCGAATCGAACACTTTTTTAGTAGTGAGATAAAAATATTTGTTTTCTATAAGACTTATAAATGGCATCTTTTAAATTAAGACTATACAATTCCGCCTTTCTACTCTAATCTACGTCAAATTTAAGTACTAACTTATACGCGTTACAAAACTTAGTAAAGTCAGCACTATTATCCGTCTCACTAAAGAAGCCTCAGATAAGGCCCTATTCACATTTGCCAGCCGTGCACAATCTCGCCAAGTAATCACCGGCGGCTCTAACTCTAAACACCTTAATAATCATGACAACTTGTTTCAACGTGGGCACAATGCTAACTAGTCCTACCAAACTTTAATACCCTGCGCAAACTTAACTTTGCATCTAGAGTTACAAGCTACAAGAAAATATCGCCTTTATTGTTAGAGCTTTAAGGTTGTAGCTCAATTAAAAAGAGTGAAGCTGAACTTAGCCAACATGTACGCAAACTTAGCCTAACTTGGAGCTGTCAAATTTGTTTAGCGGTAAAGGAGGGCCGCTTAAGTTGCGAGGCAGGGTGCCGCCGGCGTATAACTAAGTGCTTACTTGCCTACTACTAAATTGTTACATTTGACTTGTAAAATTAATGCCACGATTTATGTGGAGTAGTCACGGTTATTGGCTACGTACACATGCCCCAAGTTGTTAAAGTAATCAATGGTTTGTTGGGAAACCTGTCAGAGTGATGCGACTACCGACAAATGTGCGGGTCAGAGCTTTGTGATTAGTTCTATGCACAGAATGGTGTATGGTTAAACTATTTAATTTTTATATTGAAAATTTAATTTTTACATTATTAAAAAAAAAAAAAAAATACAATGTTTTACTCGATATTAATGTACCGTGTATTAATGTATCTTCACCTATAATTATTGTGACATTTAGCTCCTATTTTTTATGTATAATCTTTTGACAAGTAGAAAGTGCCCGAACGGTATATTTTAGTTACTTCCATTCGATTATGTCGTACGGATTATTACTCTGGGGACATGCTGCTGAGGTAAATAGCATTTTTGTTCTTCAAAAACGGGCTATCAGGGCAATCTACAGGCTTGGCTATAGGGAGTCGCTCAGAGAGGTCTTTGCAAAAGTCAAAATCTTGACATTGCCAAGCTTGTATATTTTCGTGACTATCATGTACGCTCGTAAAAATCTTCACAAGTTCAAAAAACATTGCGACGTTCATAATTATATGACAAGGAACAGGTCTAAACTTGTTCTGCCTGAGACTAGATTAAGTAAAACTGCAAAATCTTTTGTAAAAAATAGCATTATCTTCTATAACTTACTGCCCGATAAAGTAACAAACTTGAACGACACAAAGTTTAAAAATGTAATAAAAAATGTCCTAATGGAAAAGGCGTACTATAGTATCAAGGATTATATTTCTGACAGGGATTCTCTGCGCGAATTGACTTGTGATTGACTTATATACTTTATTGTTATATACTTATGATAATTTTCCGATTTATTGAATTACTATTGTTTTGTTATTGTATGATTTTAATTTGTTTTGTTCTTTGTAATTTATTTGACTGCTTTTTTTGTAAACGTTGACATTCATAAGTGTACACTGATGTACCTATATTTGAGAAATAAATGAATTGAATTGAATTGAATTGACAATATATTGATGTACACAGTGTTGGTAAACTGAAATAAATTAACTTAAACCTAAAAAAACTACTTAAACTTTGTGATAATTCATCATCATCATGTAGAAATAAATATAAACAAATACTTATTAGTGGACTAAGTTATGCGGCGCAGTCGCTACTGCGGTGTTCAGTGTTCGGCTACCTACTTTCCTCAATTGAGACACAAAAATAGATTTTCACGCAAAGGTGTAGCACACAGAAAGTGTCTATTGTAATGTTTTACCTAATAGTCAGTTATCAGCTATCATTTATCTCCCTAAAAGTTGTTAAAATGATAAACAGAGTCCGATAGGAGCTTAACGTACTGATTAACTTATTATTATCGGATTTCATTTTCTACAAATAGCTTTATCGTTCGAAAAATACGACCCATCATTTACGTAAATGGTTCAAAACCGATCCTGTTACACAATGGGCATTGCAATGGTTTCCCTGGTCAAAGTTCCAGAGAAGCCATGCCTTGTCGGGGATAATTAAAGAAATAAAAATAACACAGCTTTTTTAAATTTCCCAACAAAGTAAGAATGTTCTTTGGAATTTCCTCGAAGTTTTTTATAGACAGAATTTGATAGGATTCAGGAGATTTTGTTACCGAATGCTTAGAAAATTCTATTTATAAATTTTTAGACGTCATAAAATAAGAAAAATACGTGTAATTTGGCACCTGCGACACAACTCTGACTTTTTTATAAATGGGTATTGTACACGTTTCATAATTACAGCGTTTGCTTCCATAAACATACAAACTATAATTTAAACCAAACGAGACTAGCCATAGTAGTAAATGGACTGAATAGAATGGAGATAGAGAATGTAGAAATAGCAGCTTTCAACTTGTTGGCGTACATTTGCGTGCTGTGTGCCCTGCCCACTGGGGCTAGGCATGTAGCACGGAGGACTATAGAATTAGATATACTGGAATCACTCGTCAACAATAGTCGTCGAGAACATTTTGCCGGTACCGAAACAAACTGTGCATGATGCGTGACGGTGCTGACCGCGTGCTTGGTGACAGATCTAGTGGTCATAGTCTCATACTTTTGTCATGTCCTCACTACCCAAATACCTACCTGCATACTTCTGGACCTATACAGTGCCTTCGCCGCGGAATGGCAAAAGCGAAGCATTAGGAAAATACCATAGCAATACCAATTTAATTATGCTTAGCTCATCAGCATGAAGAAGAAGAATACTGAGATTTTGTTCACACGTTCCTATTACGGTCATAGCGTGGTACGTTACGGTGGGCCGCCACCTTTAAACTCATAAAAACGTTGCGTACTCTAACGTGCGAGACCATAAAACAAAATCAGCAAGGCGATAAGGGCCGTTTCACACTGCGTCATATTTTACAAAGTGCCCTAACTTTGGCCGTTAGCTGGCACAGTTACGATGCTGTTAACACGTGTTCCTTTATATATCGTGTGTAGCTCCGGGGGTTCGTGAAAAAATGGCGAAGAAAGCGTGCGAGAGTCAATAAATATCGAAATATATGAGCAAAGGGTAAAGAAGTTATGTTATGTCATCAAAACCGGCACAATGTGATAGTTCCCTTTGCTATTATTTTATCCGTCGTCATTTCTGATAAAATATATTTGTACTGATGATTTATCACGTAATCAAATCCAATAAAACCAAATTAAAGGTTGCCTTTGAGAAATCGCCTAAGGAGATAAAACCGCCCTTTATCAACATTTGTAAATAACTACTCTAATATATTTATATTATTTTGGTGTACAATAAAGATATTGTTATTGATTTTAAGTAATGTGGAAAATCTTCGAGGTTCTGAAGTATTAGACAATTAAATATTGCTCCGACTGTTTTCAGTACATGCTACAAAATTGTTTATATTTATTACCACAGAGCACACACAGAGCGATTTAGCAAATTGATGAAATTAAAATGAATCCTAACTTTAAAGCAACAGAAGGACATACATTACAGAATTTAAATATAACAATATAATATTTATGCATATACTGCATTTATCGAAATTGAAATTGAAAAAACTTTATTCGACATTACAAATACAGGAGGCACAAAAAAAAAAACAAAAATGATATAAAAATAAGGAATTAGAAATGTCGAAAAGGGCTCACCTCAGCATTATGCTGAGTGCAGGTAGGAACCGCACACTCAGCGCTGGTTTTCAGGTTAGCCCTTTTTGAGGGTAGGTAACAAAAAAACATAAAATAAGAAAAATGTGAAAAGTTATTTGACAAACAGTGCAAAGCTAAGAGAAAGGAAAATCGAACAAAGTAACGTTAACATGAAATAAACGTAATAAATATATATTTTCACATACAAACACAACATTTAAACAACAGTGATAATTATGATGATTAATCTACAAACTTATGTAACGAAAAAGAACAACACAAAAAATAAAAAAATACATAAATTGCCAGCAAAAAATATCCAGAACATGGAAAAAGAGCGGAGTCATTAATAGAAAGGACTGGTCGTACATTATTAATTCATTTACATATTCAATATCTTTGTATACTTGAATACTCGAAATTGAATAGGACAAGAACATGTAATAGAAATGTATTACCTAATATTATGATTATTTCAAAGTCAATAAAAAATCTTATCTTATATTTATCAAATTTGCAAGCTAAATCAAGCCAAGCCAACGTCTTATAGTAAATACCAGAACGTTTACAATAAACCGAGAACTTAACAACACACTTAACATAAAAGGCCACATTACAAAGGATAGGTAATAATACCCGTATCTTTGTAGTTCTTGACAAAATTTTCATAAAGAGCCCGTCGCTCGGGGTGACGCCGACCTCTCTCGACATCACTTTGTAGCTTAAACGGGCCTTTATCGAAACCAGGGACTGCTGGACAGGAGACAGACATAGAACGTAAATTTTTGAGAGGAATTAAATTAAACTGAAATAGTTTAAAGCAGATTAAGACAACAATAAAGAGGTTTATAACCAGCAGAAGACGAGAATTAGCATGGATTGGAACAAGTTAAGATAAATGATAGTTAATACATTTTGCTTTAATAGAATTTACAGCATATAAACTAACAACTAAGAAAGATAAATAGTTACTAAATTGAATAATATGACGTTTAGAGGATCTAACAGTGTACAGTACCTGTGTGCCCAATTCTTTTTTTATAACTAGTACTGTACTGTACTCTATCAGCCTGTTAATAGTCCACTGCAGGACGTAGGCCTACCCACAAGGGGTGTTTGGGCCAAATCCACCACGCTGGCCCATTGTGGGTTGGTGGATTCACATAAGCCATTGAATTTCTGCTACGGACGTATGCAGGTTGCCTCACGATGTTTTCCTTCACCGAAAAGCCAATGGTGTTAAATTCCGAAGAACTCATTGGTATGGGACCGGGACACGGCCTCACGATTGTAAGACGGGTGTCACAACTACTAGACCACCACGGCTATAACTAGTATAATAAATAAATTAATAAATGTTAGGGGACATCTTACACACGGTCTCTGACCCCAAACTAAAAGCAAATCTTGTGATTTGTGCCAGATACTTCACATACATATTTTAAATACATTCTTATATAGAAAATACCTAAATAACATCCAGACACAGAGCAAACACCTATGTTCATCACATAAATGCTTGTCCTGGGTGGGTCGAACCCACGCCCCTTTTAGATCCAGTCAAGGTAGTGACACTGACCACCGAGCCCTCGAGACAGTCTAATTATGGTTTTACTAGAAAAGATTCTTTAGCACTGTTTTACAATGTCTTGGTTAAACTACAGGCTCTATTTTAAGGTATAGAAAATAAACATACGACATGTTTTGATGTTGATAAGACTTGATAGGATTGATAAGATATATTTTTTCTTCATTTATAAATATTTTGTAGTATTATCATTGTAATCAATTTAATTATTGACAAGTTTATTTTTAAACAATTAACATTTTTAAAAAATTTAACGTATTGTAAAACGTACCAATTTACGTCGTAGAACCCTAGATAGAGCGAGGTTCCAGCGAAGACGTCGCACTGAATAAGCGCAGTGGAGCGGAAGCGCGCGACAGTATCATATCTGGAGGTGGACGCCAAATGAAACTTTATTGGACGTTTTTCATTTATCTGGAAACCCTCACGCTAAATTCATTCTAACAGTGAATTGTTGGGCAAAAGTTCTGGCAAATTTTGTTAGAAATAGAGGCAGTTTTTTTGATAGAAATTTTTCCCGTGAAAATGAAATAAATTCCAATATTGAATACAAATAGAACACATCGTCGTTTAGGAGTTGACAAAATTACAAATAATAAAAAATAATGGCGCAGTTAAATTATTGAAATATATTACTTATCTTTTGAAAAGTTAAAAGTCAAAAAGAACTAGAGCTTGAAAATCTGTGAAATATCCCATTTTCAAAACTCCCGGAAATCTTTCCAGGTAAAAATACCAAATGACTGGAGCACATCGTCGCATTTTCAATTGTTAGACATGAAGCTGCTTCCGCTGCAACGTCAAATCTTTTTGCGTACACCGTACAGTCAAACAACAAACATTCCTTTTGAAAACAGTTATGAGTCATATCTGGAATACTCGTACAAAGGAAAACGCGAAAGGCCGCGTACAGGACATTCGGGAAATGTGTTTACAATGAGGGCCGAGTGGACGACATATTTCATCATTGCCAAGAAATGCCTCCGACTCTGTAAAAATGGGATGACGCAAAACGGTACAAGCTCATAGAAAAGTGTTTTTGTTTAATAAAATTAAGTAAGTAAGTTTGTATTGGCCGGATGGCTAGCCCTGATGTCAAAATTATTAACCTCCATAAAGGCCTCCAACTTGGGTCTGACCTATCAAAAATCACCGCTGATAAAAAAAAATTATAGAACCCGTGTACCACGTTTCGTCAAGATTCGTTGAAACACGTGACCTGTAGAAGAGAATCAACATTTAATGCCTAATTAAAATGGAATTTCATATTTTCTCCTTTGATTTTTTTTTTGTTTAAGGCCGCCATCACAGCGCCTTATTTTGTCAAAAGATAATAAGATCCGAAAATATGAAATTCCTTTAGATTGTGATTTTTATTGAAGAAAATAAAAGGAAAATCATTTCCCAAAATAAATAAAGCAAATAATTAAATACTGTACTAGGTAATGGCCTTAACTTGATACATTTTGCATTACCTCTTTTGTTAGGTAATGTTAAACACGACTTGTTAACATTTTCCTAGCACTTCTGTATCTAGCAGTACCTCCGCGGGCGCCCTCCCTTCCTTCCGGTCACTATATAATAAAGTTATTCTCGTTCTTTCGATAAACTTCAGTTTCCCCGGCGATAAATTACGGGGCCACTCGCGGAAACTGACCTTCCCGGCAAATATTGGCTTAACTTGAGGAACGGCTACCTTGTTCCGGGATTCGCAGTAATAGCAATCTGACAAATAAATAAAATAAACATATTTTATAGACACTATTAAATATTTTTATCATTTTGGCTCAAATAAATTCAAAATTAATTATTATTTACTATCACACAAAACAGTTACTCATAGGATTAGGTGGGTCCTATCCTCCAAACTAGGCGCAAGCTTGTATTTTGGTAGCTAGTCGCTTCACAGTTGCAATTTTGTGAACAATTTCATTGCACCTGATAATGTCTAACGTCATTTTTATTACATAAACTAACGTGGTTTTCACATATTTTAATGTTTTATCGATTCGATCGCCGAATACGATCGAAACTATAGTCGTACCATCTAATGACTTTAAAAAATAAACCTGAATACAATCCCGTGATATAAACATTAAAATGTCTAACGTCCTCATAAAAAAATTACAAAAAAGTAATGATAAATTGAGAACTTTGCTTACAATCAAAGATGTAAAAAATTGGAAAATTAATATATAGGCAATATACTCGTAACTGTCTAGTTGTTTTGTTTGTTTCGGACATAAAACGCCCACTGCAGTCTAACAGGCCTTCCTTATAGATTTCCAAAAAGACCAATTGGAGACTAACATTTAACACAATTATGACGGTTTTAAAGAGTTCGACACTATTATTTTACAAATAAGCTCAGAGTAAGCCCAATCATATAAGATTTCTATCAGTAGTCGGTACTCACTTTTTCAATAAGTATATAATGTCTTCATCTAGAGGAACTTAATTTTACTGACAGTGAGCTTGAGCATTTGGAATATCTTTTGGCTTTCAAGGCTCTGTGGATGATCCAATTGCTTTTTATGTTGTAGAAGTTTAGGTAGTTTTAGCGTATAAAGTAGTATTTTATTTTGTTGTTATTAATAATTTTACTTAATATCACAAACATTTTATTTTATTCACTTTATTTTTAGTTTCCGATAACACTATTATTATCTTTCCTGACTTTTAACTTTGTAAGATATTTTCCAGTTCGCGTGTATCGTTAAATATTGAGAGATCTCCAAATTTATAAACAGAAAGCCAACATATTTTTGAAAGAGTTTGTTTTCTTTGTTGTGGTTCCAGTTGAATTGTTCGAGTGTAATTATGCAGCTGTCGTAGAATGTGCTACGGGACTACGTTGTAGCGCTACATAGAGCTACGAATATCTGTACAACGTTGACAAAATATAAATATAGTAAATTAAATGAAAACAATTGTATAAATAAATTATAATGATACAATTAACGCAAGTTTTCAAACATTTAAAAGATATTTTACTGTTTCCGCATTTTCCCAATACTGCGTTCTGTCTCGCTGCGCAAATTTACTCTCAATACTGCGCACGCAGCGGCTTTGTGAAGGTATGATTCTGTAAGGTAGGTGGGTTTGATCCCCACCCAGGGCAAATATTTATGTGATGAACACAAGTGTTTGCTCTATGTCTGGGTATCATTTAGTTATTATCTATATATTTTTAAAATTAAGTGTATGTAATAGATCAGTTTCTGGCAGCCATACGACAAGTTTTGCTTAGTTTGGGATCAGAGGCTGTGTGTAACTGACCCCAAACTAAGCAACGCTTGTCATATGGCTATACTTATTTATTTAAATAAAGAAATAGGTAGAAATAAAAAAGTTACCCAATTTTACTAACATTTAAAAGATATTTACTGTTGCCGCATTTCCCCAATACTGCGTTCGGCCTCGCTACGCAGATCTGCGTGTGATGGCGCGGCACTAATGCCGTATGAATGAAATTTACTGTCAATACCGCGCCCGCAGCGGCTTTGTGACGGAAAACTGTCCTTTTATATCTGCCATTATTTTCCTTTTGTACACTTTGTGGCCCTGTTTTGCATTTTTGCTGGGTTTGATTTTGTTTGTAGATTTTAAAGAGCTTTAGTTGGTTAGATACGTTACGAATACATTACGATAAATAGATCGGTCGGTTAGATACGTTACGATACATAACGAACTCATGTCGGTTTAACAATGATCATGCAATTTTAAGTAACCAAAGGCCTCGGGAAAACTTATTCTATGGTATATGTTAATAGATAAATTATTTTTTATATTTTATAATATTTTCAGAACGCAAGTGAGTTTGATGATTAATCAGTTTTTTTGTTCGTTTTGTCAAATTTCACGTACGTAACATTCAAGCAACTTATCAATATTATTGTTTTCTATCTAACAATTCTGAAAATACTATGCATATCCTTCCGCATTCATTCAAATTTTTCTGTTTGCTATGGGCTTAACATCAAGATTGCTTTGACACAAATAAAATTATGACTAAAATTGCACCTACTTAGGTGCTAGTTTGTGGCTGCGTGTTGTCCTATTGTCACTGCAAGACTTCTCAGAATTTTTGGTAGATCTACAAAAAATCCCATTCATTTTTCAAGTGAACACAAAACAAAATGATTACATATGACAAAACCTCTCGCCTCACAGCGTTTCACCTCAACTGACTGTTAAATAATGATCACAACCCCACAGTAATAAGCACCCCTATAATTTGTCCGGGATTATCGCGAGACGGCGGCGAATCCCGGCGATTAGTCACAAGTATCCCGGAGAAATATCCCGCGAGCCGAGCGATCCCGGGATTCGGAGATACGGGACGCAGCGGCGGCAGTAGAGAAAATTCATACTTGTAGTACTATTGCCATGTATATAAATTGTAGGTCGTACCTAGATACGATTGCCTGCATCAAAGCTGGCGGTGAAATAATAAAAAAACATCTACTTAGCCGTGGTTAGCAAGCTTGAAGATAATAATGATGATAACAGTATGGTAGCAAAGGATTTAGTTAACAACCTAAGTAGATTCTTGTGGTCTAAATGACATATCAGCATGTAGTCTCGAACCAAGCGTTCGAAAAGGTTTCACATCTTCGCTAAATATTCAGCTAACTAAGAAGTAGTGTGTACCATAGATAACTATTAGCGTTTTGGATTGTGAAACTGATATCATCAAAAAATCAGGGAATTTTAAGTTGGTGCTCAACGAAAAAATCGTTATATATGTTACTTTTGAACTGTTCTTACTGCATATTATCACTTACTGTGTCTAAGGCTTATCATTTTACCCTGAGCTGAAGAACTCTCGCAGAATACTGATCACTTTCCTATTAAGTATTCAGGTAAAGGTGTAGAATTATCAAGATTGTCTATTTAATATCTCCATGAGGATTATGGATTTCGTATTCAGATTGCTTTCTCTACAAAAGATACGAACGATTTGTTATTAGGAATTTTAGCACGTGCTTAGGATATAGAATTATGTAGGTTTTAGATGGCATAACTCCAAGACTATGATGTTTTATACTATGATGTAATCATAAACTAGTTATTACTTAAATACTTATGTGTATTATTGTAAAGTTAATAAACTAAGGTCATTTATATACATGTGAAATCACATCTAAAAACACATATATTTTTTGGCAATGAAAGGCTGGTAATTATAAAAAACCATTTGATTCAGTGCACATGACTCATAATGCTTGATAATGATGATGATAAACTCATGACAAATATATATCAGCATTTTATAATGTAATTTATTTATTTCAGCAAAACACATAGGTACAATTAGCGTGTATATCTAATTAGTTACATGTCACCCTGTTACATAGGGCATGGCTGATTTTAATAATTGAGAATACACTGTATTGTAGTTATTTACACTTAGTAGTATTCTAAAGGTGGGCATACACGGATAGTTCAACTGATCAGTTTTTCGCATCACTCCGATTGGGGCTCATTCAGTAAATTAAACCAAATTAAAAAAATATAACAATGGTATTGTCTAAACGCAGCTAATCCATTACAAAGAAAACACAATAATACATTTTCCCACAAACTGTTATTATTATGCAATGATAAATATAGGACCCTAAAAACTACACTAAACATTTAACTCACATTTTCGAAATTCTTAACTGCTTCGACCCGCATTCCTTTTAAATAGCGCGAGTCAGAAAATTAGGGTTGCGCCTTCCTTTTGCACTGTCCCGGCAATGCCAAGAATGCTGACACATAAACTCGAGTAAAGTGATCTTTGATGTTATAAATGTTTGTATTTTGAATACTTACTTACTTACTCCTCTGGCACAACGATCCAAAATGAGTTTTGGCCTCCGACACCAGAGAACGCCATTGGTCACGGTCCAGCGCTGTCTCTTCCCACTCGTCCGCCTGGAGCTCACGCAGGTCGGACCGCACGGCGTCAGTCCAACGGTATCTGGGCCGACCGACGGGTCGGCGGCCGCTTGCTGATAGGCCTTCTTGGCACTGCGATCCTCCCCCATCCTCAGCAGATGGCCCACCCAGCGAAGTCTTTGGGCCTTGAATAATTTTTATATATTTAAATAATATTTATTTTTTATTAATTTATTCCAAGAGCGCAATTTTATCTTTCTCCAAAATATGTCTTGGTCCAAAAATGTATCAACTTATTCTTTTGTTTTATTGATTTTTTTTTTTTTTTTTTTTTTTTAATTAAAATTTACTAACCACAGACTCCAGGGTCTGTGCCCTTTGTCAACTAAGATTTACAATTATTTTATTATAGTTACTGTACAAAGAGTAGCTACTAGAAATATTAGCCTAAGTCAGTCAATGCACTGCGTGAATGCCACGAGCAGACCGGCGACCCGCAAGCAGCACCCGATCACGAGTGTGACACATGTGCCAGCCATCGCTCTCCTCGACCATATTTGAGGGAGGAGAACGACCCGACACATGATGCCGCCGCAAGAAGGAGCCTTCGATGGCGAGCATGAATGCTTGGGGCATGCACGCAATGCTTATTTCTTAAAATTCGAATACACCTTTTTCACGTCCTATGCCAATTTAGTTGCCTTCTCCCGGCCCAAAGCCTCCATCACCGCCTCGTTCCGATCTCTGACAGCCATCTGCAGGTTGTACTCCTTGATGGTCTCCGATGACACAGACGATGCGCGCCGCACGAATCGACTGATGGCATCATTTTCGATGTCGTCGGCGTAATAGATGAAGGTCCCGGTGTGCCGCGATAGTGCAACGACTGCGTGTGAGACGCTCTCGTGTAGTTTCATTTTCGGCTTTGTTTTTATAACGATTACCGACTCGTACGTTAGTCCCTGAGCTTCGTGAATGGTAAGGGTGCGTGATCCTGAGCCTCCCCCATAACCTTGACTTATGAGGGTCTCCTTTTCTTCCTGTGTATGCACTAAGAAAAGGGTGTTAGGGAGGGTTTTGGATATTTGAGCCCCCTTGAACCTTTTCTGCTCAAGAGACCTAATACGAGGGGCTGAGGAATATATACCTGAGTATATTTCCCTCAACGCATACGCGACATCCATTGGGTTTCTGTGTGTGCAGAGTAACTCCTGGGTGATATTTGTAACTAGTGTTGGACGATGGTACCTCATTTCGAAGAGATTTTCTCTGTCGATATAAGGCAACTGATTGACGTCTCCAATGAGGACAAGTTCGCTAGCACCAGACAGCCGGGCAGCCATTATTATGGCTCCAAAATGGTTCATTAGAGCTTCGTCCACCAAAAGACGACTGAAGCTCTCTTTTCCGAAACCATTGACGAGAGATGAAGCCATGGTTCGCACTCTGGATTTTACCAGTTTTCCTATTCGGTGCGATAACTTCCCCCTCAGATCTTTTGCTGCCTCTGTTGTTGTAGTGATGATAGCGTCCCTATTCACGTCAAAGTGTCTAATCACCCATGTTGTCTTGCCACATCCTGGTACCCCGTTGACCCATTGTATCTTTGGTACCGCCCAGTTTCCCCAGCCTGCCTCGACGTCTGAGCTCCGTTCGATGGTTTTAGCCATCTCAAGGATTCTATCGTCTAGCATTATCTTGGTGCACTTGGCGGTGACTACAATTGGGTCGTTCGATGGTATCGCGTATTTCGGTCTTCCTATTCGCTCCGTCTCTCTCTCATCCAGCTCCACAAAACCACTTCCTGCGCTGTAAGCTGCCATATATCGTCCTTTCATGGTCCCTCTGATGATTTGGGAAGTGACGTTATTGTATATGGCTGCTTCTGCCTCCTCGAGTCTCGATTTTAGTAGACTCTCACTTACCGGACCACCCAGCCTAAAGAACTCGAGGATGTTGTCACAGTTCTTAAGATTGACATTTTTCGTCGCTCTCAATAAGGCTAGATATTCGGCAAAGGCATTTCTCGCGTGGTCCCGTGGCGCTGAGGCCAAGATATAACGGGGCGCATCGAGCTGTCCCATGTCGGCTCTTGTTCGGGTTGCCTGAGGTGGTGAAACTACTCTCGAGGTCACCGCTGTCTGTGGAGGCGGTGTTTTAGACATGGAACGGAATAAGCTCTGCATTGCGACACTGAAGAGACCCGATAAGGCACCATCGTTGCTGCTTGGACGGAAAACGGGTCTATCAGATGCTGCTATTAACTCTGCTCTTTCAGAACCAGATTGAATGGCCGAGTTCGGAATGGGGCGGCCCCAACTGTCTGTTGCATTATCAGGATCGTTACTTGGAGGCTTCAGAAAACTCAGGTTTTCTCCTCTATCCTCATACACGATAACCTCATGGTGTTCCGAGGCTTTAATGCAACCCAGCCGGTCCGCAGCCTCCGCCTTCGACCGCTCAACCACCATCGCATCTACGCTTATCACCCGGGGAGCGCTGTCCATTTTCATGCTGAGATGTTCGAGCAATGAACTGGCCTGCACGAAAGGTGACTGGGCGCCCCACTCGACTAGTGCAATCGTTTTGTTTTTCGATCTCACCAGTCGGAATTGGTGGCCACCTGCCTCGCACACTGGCATAGCGTCATAGGATTTCCGCTTCATTGTTACTTTGGCGGTGCTCCCGTTAAGTAGACATGCTAGTCCAGGCGACAAGCGGACGCGTTTATGGGCCCTGACTTGGCAAAAGCTTATTCCGAATCTTTCTCTGTTGTTGTCCATGAAGAGAGCCACACCACGGATACGAATCCCCGGAATTCCTTTTTCTGCGTTTACTAGAATTTCGTCTATGACTACGCTTTTAGGGAGTAAATCTCGGACGGGAATTGCGCTTTGTGCGACTTCGGTGGACTGCGTGTAAGTAGAGGGTATTTGCATGGGGTCAAGTGTTAGAGTAGAGGGTGGTGTAAAAGTGTCAGTCAAAGTGGGTTGAAGAGTTGAGGTATTGGGAGATGGTAGGGTAGTGGGGGATGGTAGGGTAGTGATGGATGGTAGGGTAGTGGGGTGTGTTGCGACGGGATTGTGTTGTTGGATAGAGTGGAGAGTAGAGTTTCTTTTCGCCGCAATTCTGAACGACTTCTCCATGAAAGACAGAATATGTTGTCTGCTTTTTGGATCTACTAAGATATTTTGGAGATCTGAGACCACTAAATTTCTGTCTATCATTATTTCGAGGTCATGTCGTGCGGCCGAGAATCTGGGGCAATCGAGGAGCACGTGCCAGACCGTCTCGGAGACATCGGGGTCGCACTCGCATCCAGGGCTGTTCTTGATTTTACATCTGTACAGATATTCAGCTATTCCTCCATGTCCTGTCAATGCTTGAACTTGAAAAGGAGTCAGTTTCGTAACGCGCGTCACCCGATATGCATATACGATATCTGGGAAGAACGTCTGAGTGACTTTACCTTTATCCGAGGTTTCGTATCGGTCCTGCCATTTCTGGACCGATTCCTCGCGAATTTTGCTTTTGACGTAGGACAGGGGGATCCCTTCGTAGTCTCTTGAGGTTTCAGTGAGTGCCGCTGACTTAGCGAGCTCATCGGCTCTCTCATTACCAGCGGTGCCCACGTGCGCTTTCAGCCAGAAAAGACGAAGAGATCTCCCTTCTGCAATTATCGTTTCAATGTTCTCTTTTATCCTCTTCGCCAAAGGATGACTCGTTTTGGGGTTGCGAAGCAGTTCGAGTGAAGATCTTGAATCACTTAAAATGCTGACTTCAGGGTTTCTGCTTGTTGCCACCATTTGAGTCGCTCGGTAAAGAGCATAAAGTTCCGATTGAAAGACTGTGCATTCGGGGTGTAACTTGAATTTTGAATACTTGACTTCCCTACCATTTTCCCACCAACTCAGAGCTGCACCAACTTGACCCTTGATCTTGCTACCATCTGTGTAGATTTGGGGTCCATCGGGCAGGCTCGAGGTGTTTTCCAGAAGCTCGAAGTCCACACTTATCTGGGCTGACGGGTGTGGCTGGTCAAGGTACTGACGTTTCGTTCGAGCTCCACTTCCGGTGGGAGATATTCTTGGGACAAGTTTTTCTTCGCTCTGTACAGGCTTGCCGCTTCTTGGATGCGCAGGTCAATAGGGAGTAGACCTGAAAGGGCGAGTGCTGACTTGAGAGAAACAGTGCGGTACGACTTACAGATTTTTTGGGCGAAACCTCTTTGGAGTGCGTTCAAGTGAGACTTGTTTTCCTCGAGGTCTGCCGCTTGCGCCCATACGTTTGAGGCATACATAATGATGGGCTCCACCACTGAGACGTAAATGGTTCTCGTGATTTCACTATTCAGTCCCCAGGTCACTTTCGCTGCGCACGCGAGCTGTTTGTAAATGTTTGCCACCTTTTTACACTGGGCGTTTATGTGCGCTTTGAAATTAAGCCTCCGGTCGATCAACAGGCCCAATAGCTTGACCTCTTCAACAAGATTAAGTTGAATGCCTGACATGATTATGTTGGGGGGTTCATACTTCAACTTTCTTGTTAACAGCATCGCGTTGGTCTTTTGCGCTGCAAAGTTGAGTTTGTTTCGTACTCCCCATTCCACAATCACATCTAACGCGTGATTGGCCTGTTGCTCGATAATGGATGATGACTGACTTGTAAACACGAGGACGACGTCGTCCGCGAAGGCTTGACAGTAAACTCCCTCTGCCTCCAACAGCTGCAGCAATGAGTCTAGAATTACATTCCAAAAGGTAGGTCCACTGATTGAGCCTTGGACACATCCTTTGGTTGTTTCCCTCTCGCATGCCGCTCTAGCATAGTTGACTACGACCTTTCGGTCTAGGAGGTATGAGTTTGCCATCTCATAGAGGTTAGTCGGACACCTCTTCTTCGCTAATTGGTCTTTTAGGGCGGGCCACCATGCATTGTCAAAAGCGCCCTCTATGTCCAGGGAGACTAGGAGTACTAAATTTTTGTTGTTCACTCCTATTTTCATGTGCTCTACCAGGTCATAAAGGGCATCTTCAGTTCCCCGTTGGGGCATGAAGCCGTACTGTTTCTGACTGATGGTTGGGAGGAGATGCCATTGGAATCGGGCCACCAAAAGCTTTTCGACGATTTTTCCGGCGACAGGCAAGAGACCTATAGGACGGTAAGATTTCGGATGTGTGTAATATGTCTTACCGGGCTTACGTAAAATGACCACATGCGCTACTTTCCACTGCTTTGGGAAATGTCCCAGCGATAAGCACTTGTTTGCGATTGCTAGGAATATTTCTCTTTCAGCCCGTATAGCTGCGGCGCATATGTCGGCAGTGAGCCCATCTATTCCAGGGGCTTTTTTTGGATTCAGTGTTCGTAACACTGATTCCAATTCTGCCGACGTAAATGGAGGGTCATTTTCCGGTAGGTCCTCCGGTGTTTCTCTTGTCCGTCCCCGCAATTCTGCATGGCACGGTAGATCTGTGCTTGCAGAGTCGTCGGGATAGAAAGTTCTGGCTAGTAGCTCTGCAGAGTGCTGTGAGGATAGGGTGTTGCCCTCCGTGTCACGCAGAAGCAAGTCTTCTTGCTTCTCCGAGGTTTTTCGGATTACCCTGTAGATCTTGTCCCACATGCTCTCTTTCTCCTGATTCGTGCAGAGCTCCTTCCAGTTCTCTGTATACGCTTTTTCGGCTTGTTCCTTGTAGTCTTGACGTGCAATTTGATATTGGTTGACTACATACTGGACTCTGTCGGGGGCGGCGTTCTTGATCCGTCTCTTTCTTCTAAGAACTTCTTTCTTAAGATCATCGAGTGTTTTTGTATACCACGGGGGAGTTGGGTTCCCTTTGCGTGGGCTTATAAGTGGGATGGTGTGTGTACAGGCTTCGTGGATACTTTCAGTGTAACTCGTAATCATTGACTCTAGTTCATCTGGGCTTTTACATTCCCTAACTGACTCTGGTGATATTTTTTTATCCTCAAGTGAGGTCCTCAGGCATGACATGAAATCCGACCATTTTGCTTTCTTGGTATTGTACTTGCGTGTAGTAACTGGCTTTATGTATTCAAGGGCCTTCTCTAGACGCAAAGTAAACGTTATTGCATTATGATCCGATGTTGTGAGATTCCTGTCTACGCGCCAGCCCTCTATTTTCCCCAGAAGTGGCAAGCCGCACGTGGTAACATCTACTATACTCGTGCAGAGCTTACCTCTTCTGACGACTTCGAAGGTTGGTGTATCACCTGTGTTGAGTATGTGTAGGCCCATCTCATCGAAGAAAGAGTGGACGGCTTCTCCTCTGCTGTTTTCCGATGTGCTTCCCCACCAATGGGACCAGGCATTTACGTCACCGGCGACTATTAGATCTTTGGTCGCTAGTTTTTCGCTAAAAGCCTTTATCCTGTTTAGGTACGGTTCAACGAGTTGGTCTCCCTCCAAGTAGACAGAAATCACTCCCAGCTTCAGGTTTTCGTTGGCCAGCAAAACAGCGGCTTCAGTCTCAGTGACAAGCTGGGGGTCGTGAATTACCTCCAGCTTGTCACCAAAAACGATTACTGCTGCCTTTACAGGCTTTTTCCTGTCCAAACTGCACTGAATAACGCGGGTACCAGGATACTGTTTCATAACTCCCTTGTTGCCAACGTACGGCTCTTGAACTAGGGCGACTGAAACGTTTCTTTCCTTTGCGACTTTCAGGAGTTCGGCTGTTGCTATCTGTGAGCGATGCAGGTTTGCCTGGATGAAGCGCAAATCTGGTTTCACTGCTACTCTTTGGGGGACTGAGTTTGGTACCACTAGAGTGCCCTCAGCAGTACGAGATTCGAGATCGCGCTATAGCATCCCATTTCACTCGTTCAGGACATTCGCTGCTGAATGCATTGTGAGCTAAGTCCTTATTAGAGCTGTTGGGATGCGCGGTTGCGCAATTTCTGCATCTCGGCGGCAGGTTATCCTTTCTAGGCTTGCATTGAGCCCAGGAGTGGGATCTACCGCAATGACTGCAGAGTTCATCCCTCTCCCGGCAGATCGCTTTTGTGTGCCCGAAGCCCAGACACTTAGTGCATTGCACCAAAGGGGAATGGTCCGTTACTGGCCTCCTCTGGAGTCCAATATAGACTTTACCGGCTTCTATGAGCGATCTATGAATGCGAGGTGAAACCTCCAGCACAGGATGGCATTCATGTGGATTACGCGCCTTTTTCCTATATCTCACCCTGACAGTGCTCTCCTTCAAATCAACGTCTTGCAGCAAGTGTTTGTTCTGCGCCAAGATGTTCTCCACTATATCCGAGTCTTTGTGATAGGACAGGACGTCTCGAATTATAATAAGTGGGTTCCCCGCTTTCGCGGTCTCCACATTCAGAGATGCGTCTCGCTGAACACGACTTCGTACTAGATTTAGGTCTTCCTCCGTTCCGCAACTCAGAATAACTTTTTTATTTCTGGCTTTGCGTACTTGGTCAACCTTCGCTCCAGATTTCTTGGTGTCCAGCGCTACTCTTATCCTGTCAATGAGATTGTCGGCGGTGGTCGTTTCTGTTGTATTTGAAGCCGTCACTATCAAGGTATGATTAGGTTTTAGAGCCGGTGGTTTTGCAGTTGCTTTGGCGTAGGTGGAACTGAGTGGTTTACCTTGTTCTGCCTGTGACAATTCTGCACCGATGCTGAGGGCTGGTGGGGACTGAGACAATTTTTCTTGCCGCATCGTCCGGAGCTCCGACGACACGGCTTCGAGCCGTTCAGTTATGGGCAGCATGTGCTCCTCAATATTTATTTGGACAGGGAGCTGGGGTGGATGTGTGGTTTGGTGACTTTTTTTTAGGTGGTCTTTAATCGTTTTTTCAAGCTCTTTGAGAGAGTCCGGGTACTGGGGGGGAGGTGGAGGAGGGATCGAGAGTAGGCTTGAAAGTGCTTCTGCATTTCGGTTCAGAATCTCGGCGGTCTTTTCTTTTTCCGAATGCGTTTCCCTTCTAAGGTCATCTATTTGCCTCTGAAGAATTTCCACCCCGGATTTTAAGCCGTTGTAGTCTCTCCTCAGAGGCTCCAGATCTATGCTTTTTTCTGTTTTATTGATTTTATACATATCATATTACGGCAGCATCTCGGGCTAGACACAGTCTTTTAGTAGGAATCAGTGGAACATTGCCAATAATTATTTATAGGCAGGCCTATGTTCAACCATGGACTTACTAAAAATGCCGGCATCATACAGTGGAACCTTAGCCTATACTGAAAGGCTTTTTTACACTGCCATTAATTGATAAAAATTGAAAATATTTTTTTGTTTCAACAGTTTGAAATTCTACTCACTAAATAATTTTGGTAAAGCAATCTCAATCGAATTAATTGTCTTTGCAAACCGCAAATTTCATTACAGTAGCGTATCCCGCGATAGGATAGCAATGTTGCAATAATTACGGGTCACCTCAGCCGCCGCCGCAATTAATTCCTAGCCACGCCGCGCCGTGCGGTGGCGCTGTCGGAGCCAATGCCAGGAATGCCGCACTTGATTGACTCGGATCATGGCACTCAGTTTAAACCCTGTAACTTATAATACCATTGAAACCATTGGTTACATTTTTATTTAAAAAAAAATATTCTTATTAGCATTTGAAATTAGTGCCTTTCATTTAAACTAACGTGGTTTTTACTCATTACACATTATTTTTAACGGGAAATCACTCGCATAGTGATTTAAGCCTGTACGCGTGTTTTGACCACATTAAAAAGTCTATGTAGGTATCTTCTAACGTACAAACCGTCACGAAAGACACTGTGTTTTATCAGGAATGATGCGGATATTTGATTCGGTGCATAATTTACCTACTCCCTATAACTTTCATTGTTTTGGTGGGTCCCAAAATACATTTTTTTAAATTGTAATTAAAAATATTAGGTCATTGAATCCAGGTGACTCCACTTATGATCTATTAGTTCAATTCATACTAAGACGATATTCTTTCTTATATAAGTAAGAGTAATCAAAGCAATACGCAAAAAATCTGTGATAAAACTCCCAAAATTATTTAACATAATTGGATTATATTGTATGGTTCTCTCTAGCATCATACCTTCCGAACCTTCCGATGCCGATATGTGCCCAAAATATCAATTAACCCTCGAGAAATATCGTTCTAATGAATTCGTAATCTCGGTAATCTGTTCAATGAGAAATGGCGCTTTGCAAATAGCGCCGCCGGCAAACAAATTAAACCTTCCCAAAAATGAAATTTATCACGTTCGTGCAGACCACCATGTTATCTATAAAACTGGTGAAACAGTGAAACTAAAAACTTTTTATAGAAAATTGCTAGTTCTGTGCAGATACTTCGATTGTGGCTCCGTAATTAAGAGCTAAAGGTAATTTAGGCGCGGTGCGCTGGGGTAAGCAGGGTGCACTATTTGTAAGTCCACTGTTTGCAGGAATGGCCAGTTACAGTATCTACTAACTTATCTACATATAGTGTTATTAGTGTAGTTTTTACATTAATTAAAATTGAATGAAAATTATACACAGACGTATTTTGTGCATTATTTTTTACTCCGCTAACAACAAACAGCTGTCTGGGTTCAAGCGTAAGAATGTTGAGACTAATTCTAAGTTTAGTATAATATAATTTATAGAGAAACATTATAACTATACTCTATAAAATTTAACTTGATCTCTGCGACAGCTGTCAGAAAAATCACGCCTATGAAGTCCTGAATGACTTAATAGTACAGACAGTACCTGTCAATGTCATACTTTATGGGCATGCCGATTAGTGATGGGCGACGAATGATCGTGAGTTTTAGATAGAGTTTTATTTAAAATATCGATAGTTTATACTAACGATATTTTAAATAAAACTTAATTTTATTGTATATTTTAATATCATAACATTTTCATATGTGTAATTAAATTAAACCCAATTATATGTTACATCGATAATAGTGCAAAACGTCGATACATACTATCGTTACATTATTATGAGTATTTAATTAATATCATAAAATTATTTACACGTGTACATACTTCATCATAAATAATAGTAAGTAAATAAAATCCAATTTCTTACCTTCAACTACTCATTCGATTTCATTACAACATTGTTTGAAAATCGATTTTTTCCACCACTATCTCAACTCTAAAAATGTCAATCTTCTATGTCAATGGCACTGTCGCAGAGATCAAGTTAAATTTTATAGAGTATAGTAGCGACCTACTTATGTCTATACAATGTTCTCAGACAACAAAATGAATGTTAGTTATTTAGTAATCGCCGAAAGTATACGATCAAGGACGTCTACCAACAAGGATCGTACTAGATGTAAACCGTATGTACTGATGATGCTACTATAAACTACGTCAAACGGTATTCTAATATATTTAAAAATGCCTGTTCGCAAGCAAAGGCTATATTCGTCAGAGAACAGATTAAAACATCCGAAAACATGATTAAAAAGTCTTGGGAAATAATAAATAAAGAGACAGGAAAATGTAAAACACATGAAAAGATAAATAAACTAAAAGTAAATGGTAAGATTGTTACAAATAAAGCCGAGATTGCAAATGGTTTTGAGTCTTTCTTTGCAAACATACCAACTGATACTACTAAGCACCTCGTTTCGTCTCCTTCACTAGCAGAAGAGACTCTTAAGAAAAATGTAATGAAACCCACTACTAATTTCAGGTTTCATGAAGTGACCGCACTAATTATATTAAAAACATTCAAAGAAATAAAGGTAAAGAAAACTGAAGATATATGGGGACTTTCTGTTAAGGTAATGGAAGGCTTAGTAGAGAAAATTGCCCCTTATTTGGCTTTATTATTTAATTCTTGTATAAACAAAGGTATATTCCCTAATTTAATGAAACATAGCAAAGTTGTACCTGTGTACAAATCTGGTGAGAAAGATGACCCCGGAAACTATAGACCGATTTCGATATTACCGTGCATAAGTAAAATCTTCGAAAAACTCCTATTAAACCAGCTTGTTTCGTACTTCACTCGAAACAACTTATTACATAATAATCAGTACGGCTTTACAAAAGAAAGGTCAACTACAGATGCAGGATTAAAGTTGACCAAGTTTATAATTAACGCATGGGAAGATAGCCATGATGTGGTGGGCGTGTTTTGCGATTTGTCAAAAGCTTTTGACTGCGTCCATCATTGGACGCTCCTAAATAAATTAGCATACTATGGAGTCACAGACACAGCATTGAAGCTTATCTCATCGTATTTAAAAGATCGGATTCAAATAGTTGAAATGGATGGAGTAACATCAAAGGGGTCACCTATTAAAATGGGAGTACCACAAGGGTCAATACTTGGGCCTTTTCTGTTCCTTGTATACTCAAATGATCTTCCATTTATGATTAAGAAGCTAGTGAATACTGAGATTGTTATGTTTGCTGATGATACATCGCTGCTATTCAAAACTAAAAGAGGACTCGCAGTATCGCCTGATATTAATAGCGCTTTAAACAGTTTGTGTGGTTGGTTTGATGTCAATAATCTTGTATTAAACCCTTCTAAGACCAAGTGCATGAGATTTTCCTTACCGAACGTACGAAATGTTGAATTAACAGTTACATTAAAGAACGAAATTATTGAGCCGGTTGAATTTACTGTATTTTTGGGCATCACAGTAGATTCTAAGCTGCAATGGGGACCGCACATCAATAAATTGGCCGACAAACTTAGCTCAGCGGCTCATGCAGTTCGCCAAATCCGGCGGTTGTCAGATGAGGCAACTGCTAGATTAGTATACTTTGGCTACTTTCACAGTGTGATGTCTTACGGTATATTACTATGGGGTTCAGCAGCCGATGTAGGAAAAATTTTCGTGTTACAGAAACGAGCAATTAGAGCTCTCTATAAATTGGGACCTAGAAATTCCCTAAGGGAGTTGTTTAAAAACATAAATATCTTAACTGTGCCTTCTCTCTATATATATGAATGTATTATGTATGCCAGAAAAAACTTATCTAACTTTAAAAACAAACCTGCGACTTCACACTACCAACACAGGCTAGTGTATCCTAGGTGTCGGCTTGAGAAGACAAACAAATCATTTATTAGGAATAGTGTGCGCTATTACAATGTCATTCCAAGACAGTTATTAGGTCTCTGTGAAACTAAATTTAAGAACACAATTAAACGCTATTTGATAAGCAAAGCCTATTATTCGGCAGATATATTTGTTAAGGATAGGTCTCAATGGCAAAAGTCTGTATCGGCCCATTTTGAGAAAGTTTGACATTTAAATATTATTGTTATTTATAATTTATTTATTAGTACTCTGACAAAGCCTCTATACAGCTGCTAAATAGACAAGGCCCATTTACAGCCGCACAAATAAAATTGTAATTATTTAATTTATTATTTTAGTCGTTTGAAACTGAAATGTACGGAATGACGCCGCTAAGTGTATGTATCATACCAAAAGCTGAATAAATAAATGAAATGAAATGAAATTTTTTCTTGGGTGGCTCAGCCAGAGTTCAGCGCATATTACACCGAAATTAAAATAAATTGGGACCATCCTAGACAAAGGCTGGACAGGTCACATGTTGCGTTGCAAAGCAAACAAATGGCGTAAACTAGTCACACTATGGTACCCAAGAGATGGCACTAGAAAGCAAGGACGTCCAATCCGAAGATGGGACGACGACATCAGACTAACCTTGGGACCATACTGGACAAGAGTCGCTGAAGATAGACCACAGTGGAGACAGTTGGAGGAGCCCTATGCCAAAAGGCACACTGAGCTGAGGGACATTTTATAGCAATAATAACCAGAATACATTCAACCAAAACTCGCTCAGAATAAAAGGCTAATAATAATCCTAGACAAAACTTGCACGCCACCTTAGAAAATTAAAAGCAGTGGCTTAAATTCTTTCTAGGGTGGACAAAGAAATTCATGGGACGGTAATTTTCCACTCGCGTCTCTTCTAAAAATACCCATGCCTAAAGCAATTAGTTGTCATTATCGTCGTTTCAGCCATATGACCTCCGCAACAGGACGTAGGCCTCGTCTATATATCTCCAATTAGACTGGTTAATAGGCAATTGATATAAAACAGTACTCGTAAAAGTAAAACATACTTACCATATCATGACAAACATGACAATAAGTCCTCTTTTCAAATGGTGCCCAAAGCGCCCAAATGTCGTCCAAAGGAAAACGAGCAAGAGTCCGGCGTTGTCCGGCGCATATTAATCACTGGCGACATCTGCCGCGGCCGGACTTCGCCTAAATTAAAACATTCGGGACTATCCTCGACAGCACTTGCTGCTAATAGCCGCATCCTTGGCGCGCCTTCCTGTTAAATATTAACATAACAAAATTTAGAACTAATTAAAATGTACGACGTCGTAGTAGAGACCAGAGACTTGTCTTCGATCGTGAGGTCGTGGGATCAAATCCTCGACCCGTATCAGTGAGTTTTTTTGTATTTATTTACTCGTAAACTCTCTATTGAATCCGTGGTGGTCTATAATGACACCCGCCTTATAATCGTGAGGTCGTAGGTTCAAATCCCGGTCCCGTAGAACCCGGTGAAGGAAAATATCGTGAGGCAACCTGCATATGTCCTCCTATATATATTGAAAAGAATTTCAATGGCGTATGTGAATCCAGCAACCCGCACTGGGCTAGCGTGCAGCTGACCAATCACTTCGTGGGTAGGCTTCGTCCTGCAGTGGACTATTAAAAAAAAGGCTGATACAGTACAGTACATACTCTCTATTTATACCAGATACTTAATTGTTACATGTCAATTTTTACTTGACGATTATTTATTGTATTGAATTCTGATTTTGACATGTATTTGGAATTATTGTATACTGACAGGAAAATAAATCAATTTGTTCATAATTATATCAATTAAGAAGTTAAATAAAATGAAATAAATAATCAATAAATAGTTTACAATTTTGAAAAATATGATAAACAACAACAAAATAACGCTAAAATTTTACATAATAATTGTACATTATTTATTATCAATAATAATTTTTTATTTGTAATGACAATACCACACTACTACTACATAGAAACCAATTGGATCATCATAATTAATTAATTTAGGTATGTACGACATTTCTCACCACTGCGCACTGGCTTTTCGGTGAAGGGAAAAATCGTGAGGTAATCTGCATACGTCCGTAGAAGAAATTCGATGGTGTATAACTATGAATTTACCAACTCTCATTGTGCCAGCATGGCAGATATGGCTCAATCACCCCTCGTGGGTAAGCTTATGTTCAGCAGTGGACTATTAAAAAGTCTGGTACAGTAGAGTAAAATGTACATTTGATTTGTGTTTTGGTTAAAACTATTATTGTGTGGTAGCTAGGTAGATACTAATTTTTGCTCATGGAGATGCACGGTGGAGATATTCTACAATATCATTGCACTTATCATTATGAGCAATTTTGACTTCATGACCAGCGCTGAAATCGCGATAAAATATCAGCTGTTCCGTAGAAAAAGTTCACCAATTATCGGACAAAATGTATGTAGAATTGTTTTTTTATAGGAAAAGTATATGAGTACAAAGATATTAGAATATCTTACTGTCATACCTACCATGTTTACCATGGTTTTAGCTGATTTCAAAAAAAAGCTGTTGGTCCCCTTAAAATCTTATCAAAATTAGCATAGTTAGCAAATCCACTATAACATGAGAATTACGCTACATCGATGATACACTGATATATGCGAACTATTTAAATTCCGTACATAGTTGAAGTCGGTCAGACCATGACAAAAAAACTACTTACCTAATGTCGGAAGAGTTAGATGATATTGAACAATGTACATTTTCATCACATCTATTCGAAAAGGACTACTTGGTTCACCATTAAGTGCGCCCAAAGGTGGTGTTTTCTATAAGGAACTTTATAAGTGCGCCGGAATCATCTTTGCCGCGCACTTTTTGAGTTTGGAACAAATAAGTGCGTCGGAATGATCTTTTCATCACATCTATTCGAAAAGGACTACTTGGTTCGCCTTTAAGTGCGCCCAAAGGTGGTGTTTTCTATAAGGAACTTTATAAGTGCGACGGAATGATCTTTGCCGTGCACTTTTTGAATTTGGAAGTATTTGTTATGTTAGTGTTCAGCGCAAGTCAGATAAAATACAATAAAATATGAGGCGCCTTTTATTTTCTCATAGAGGTGATGAAAAGTAGAGTGTACCACTCAGGCGCAAAATATATTTTTGGCTCGGGCGACGTACTTTGAATCCCTCGCTACGTTCAGGAATCTACTAAAGAATCCCTCGCTATGCTCGGGATTCAATTGTTACTCTATATACGTTTTATTAAATAATAATATTACAATAAAATATGAGGCGCCTTTTATTTTCTCATAGAGGCGAGGAAAAGTAGAGTGTACCACTCGGGCGCAAAAATATTTTTGGCTGAAGCGACGTACTTTAAATCCCTCGCTACGTTCGGGATTCTTTAGTAAAATCCTGCGAAGATCCTGTAGAGATCCTGTAGATTCAATAAAGCGCCCTTGCTGTAAAATATTATTTTACTTATTTTGATACAATCTACAGCAGATAGTTAATAAAGAAACAACAACAATACAACTTATCTTAAACTTTCAAAATTAGCAATCAAAAAACAAATGAAACAGCATAAGAAACAGCCGCGTCTTGTTTCGTCTGTTATCTGCTGATGCATTACGGAATAAAATGTGACTTACAACTCGAGTTTGCACAATAAATAATTGTTTCAGAGTCGTAATTGCCGTAATTTCATGAATAATTACCGCCGCAGGGCAATTAAATAAATTACAGAAGGAATAACGACCTCCTTCGGGCTTTAGTTTAAGTTGGGGCACCGGCTGTTGCAGTTTGTAATATAACTCTTTGTTTGATAAGTTGGGATGATCTTGACGTTACGCAAACATTTTTTTTTCTAGCCTCCCGTACTTAGACCGGGTTACACAAAGAATAGGTTTTTATGTCCAACAGTAACAGCTAACTATAAACAGAGCCCATTATCGAAAACGAAATTAAAATCAACTTAGAAATAAAGAAGTTACAAGCTTTTTATTTCCTTGCTAGACAAAGAGCGCACTATGGCATAATATGGCGTCACGGTCCGTAAGTGTCATACATTCGCCATACTATGTTATACTTTGTGGGAAAGGGTCAAACCATCCCCTCTTAATCCCTACCAAAATCTTTACTACAAGCTTATATCTCTGAACTGGATTAGCCAATTTTAGTTTTTTTTTCAGTTAACGAATCATAATTAATTGCATAATTTAATTTTGCGTTTTTTAAGATGCTCCGTCTAAAAATGAACGATACTTTTTAAAATCTTAGCAAAGAGTTTTTATGTCAGAAAAATGGTCAATATCCTGGCAACGTAACAATCATTTTTAAAAATTGTTCAAATTTCTATAACAGTTTAAACAAGTAATTAAAGATTTATTCGTTTAAAAAAGTCAGAGTTTTATTAATTCCCTCGCAAATATGTTATAAAACGTCGTATGACATACGTGCGCTTTGAAAATAACCTAGCAGAGGCCTGCTTCCTTATAGCAATATCGCCTCGGCTGTAATTTTCAACTTACCGCACTTATATCATAATGTACTATTATACACAACTTTTGCTTTACATGACATTGATTGCTATGTAATAATACTGATTTTGTTATGATTGTATGACTATTATGTGTAATTTTATTGTATTTCTGATAATTTATACATGCCTGAAATAATTTTAAGATTCCGTATCCATAAAATAACAACGGGACCCTATTACTAAGACTACACTGTCCGTCTGTCCGTCTGTCTGTCTATCACCAGGCTGTATGTATTTCTGTTGCCGCTATAACAACAAATTAAAACAGAAAAAAAAAATTTAAGGGGGTTCTCATACAACAAACAGGATTTTTTGCTTCCTTTCAGTACGGAACCCTTCGTGCGTGAGCCCGACGCACTTGGCCGATTTTTGTTTTCTTTGAGAAATTACACTGTACATTTTTAGCTAGTTCACCGTAATTTTATCTAAAACACCGTAATTTTAAATGTCAGCATTTTTAAATCGCCGACATGCTTCAAACATTAAGTTCGAAATAAGTTCAATAAAATAAATATAGATGGCGTTAGTAAAAACATTAGCCCGCAGAGATGTTTTGTTCACGAGTCCGAGTGTGCGGCTGTGCTTGTTTCGCTCGAGTCTCGACTACTCGCTCGAATGTCGTCGTCTTATCGCATACATGTGTTTTTAAATAAGTGTTGCATTGCGATTTCAGCGATTAAAACACGTTAAGAAGAAAGATATATGAAATTGATCACTGTTTTCGCATTGTAGGTTAGCACCAGATAATTGTAGTTCATTTTTTTGATAGAATTTACGTTCCCGGAAAAACCTCTTTTTAGGGTTCCGTACCCAAAGGGTATAAACGGGATCCTATCACTAAGACTCCGCTGTCCGTCCGTAGTATATCCGTCTGTCTGTCTGTCTGTCACCAGGCTATCATGATCTCATGAACTGTGATAGCTAGAATATTAAATTTTTCACACAGGACGTATTTTAGTTGCCGCTATAATTACAAATACTAAAAACAGATATTTATTGGGGGCTTTATTTATCTATTTATGTAAGAGAATACAACAAATCTGAATTTTTAGTCGTTTTTTGCTCGATTAATATAAATATTAATAACGGTGACGGGTAGATGATTGAAATATTCACAGAATATTTAGTTAAATATTCACTTCAAAATTAAAAATTAAATTAAATAAATATTTAAGAGACATGAAATGTGTTTTTTTTTTTGCTTGATATAACGGCAACAGGGAGGTGCATGAAATATTCACAGAATATTAAGCTGTATATATTATTCCCTTTAAAATAAATAATTAAAATAAAACATTATTAAGGGGGTTTCCATAAATAGAACCCTACGTGCGTGTCCGACTCGAACTTGGCTGATTATTTTTTTTATTTAACCATAATTTCAAATCAGTGCTGTAGCGAAGTGACGTCTTGACCGTAATCAGTTAAGCGATAGGCATTCCATTTTATCCTGCTCTTAATAATATTTACTCGCTGCAAGGGAGTTAGTAGAACAGAACATCAACCAACGACTTGATGTACCTAGTACCATATGTATAATAATTCGGGTATCATCTTTCTTGCATGCCCTCTATATATATGTATGTATTTGAAAAGAATCGTGCTGACTGCTCTGGGTGGACCGTCAGAGATCGTAAAAGGTTACAGACCGTTTCAGTCACGAAGTCGCGAACTCCACAGTAAATTATTGGTTTGCATTTATACGCGTAGACCTCGTTTGTACACAACGCCTTAGTGTGCGTGTAGAGGCTAATAGTATAGACAGTGAAAAAATTTATAAAATATGATCACTTAGGTTAGAGGGTCTCTGTCGTACAACTACATTCAATAAATATGGAGGGGCGCGCCTTCGTGAGTGAACAAATCTGTACCAAGGCGTAAAGGCGTTAGCAGTTGCCACTTTTCAGGACTAAAAAATAAATTTGAATCAAATGTTCAGCTTTAGTTAAATAGAACAGATAGAAACATCTATTGGCAAAGTGAGTACGGACACCGCCAAATTGCAAAGAAATCGGGCATGAAACAAAAGCGAGCAAAATCGGCGCGTGACAAATTTGCGGCGCACAATCTAAACACGTAACCGCAAATCGCGGCACAAACGCGGTCGGCTGAAAATTCCAAAAAGAGGACCGCCACTGTCATACGCGCGATATGGCTCGCTTCCAAACACCGGGGGAGGGGAGCAGGGGGCGGCGGGAGGCTGTCCGGTCCTCGGATGAAAAAAAACAAAAGATACATTGTCAAAAAGTCATATTCTTATAAGAGCGCTTGTTCACAGCAATTTGTTTCAACGGACAACGGACCGTTATTTTCACCGGTTCCGCGGTGGTGAATCATTTATAATGCACGTGTGTTAACGTACCGGACATCGATCCGGCGAAAAATGTACGCATTTGTTTAGTGACGGTCCGTTATCCAGTGGGAAAAACGGCCGTGAAGATATCACTATTCTGTTTAAATATACATGTTACTTAAGAACCGTATGTAAAATATTACAATGTAATCGAGAATGCCTAGGCCCCAAGATACGGGTGCTTTGTTGTACCCAGTTTGGGGAATAGTGTATAAATGTAGAAGTTGTATAATTTGTAAAAAAAAAGAGTATTTATTATTGGTCAGACCAGAGTAGAGTCCAGACGGCAGAATAAAGAACGTTTTTCTTTAATAGAAATTTAGCTGTTCCGTGCATGTTAGCATCTAGACTTTTTTCTCATTCAATTCAGTTCGGTGAAAAGACGAGCCAATTACTGAACGACGTACTTACACATACCTAATAAAGGCTAGTGTGCTTAATATTATTTAACAGGCCATGGATTTTAAATACATAATCATCTATTTTCAATAATTAAAAATCACATATAGCAACAGTTGATTTGACAACATTGATTTTTAATAAAACAATATTCAACCAGGGGCCTTATTGTGTAAGCGCTGCGACGTTCAGCTTGGTTTATTCTCCTGCTTACGCCGATAGCGAGCGGAAGCCGTAAAAACTGCTGCTAATAGGAGTAAAAAAACTCATATTTAAATACAATACAAAATATTATCCTACGAGTTAGCTGTGAAATGAAACTTGCCTCTCCATCTTTTCTTCTTTTTCATCAGCGGCTCGTCCCCACATGGCCAGTTAGTTACGCCGCGAATTATAGGGGCCATTACGATTCATTAAGGCCAGTTAGGCTTAAACCGGTGTTTACCCACGCACACACGCACGCACTCCCACATCGCAACAGTTGGTATTGTTACAGCGTGTGCGACAGAGACGGAAGGTGAGAGGGTTGAATTTGAAATTTTAAGCTTCGGAATTGTGGGTGTAATTAGTGGCGCTCGTAACGAGCTTAGGGTCTAGGGTACTGAAGTGTGAATTTTTGATTTGACCGTAAAGCTACGGTAAAACTATTTGGTTGCCTAGCTAGTTCGTAGCCTCATAGCTACGGTAGAACTGTTTGGTTGCGTAGCTTGTTCGTAGCCTCGTAGCATCTTGCGTAGTATTTTGCTACGGCGTATGCTACGAGTCGTAGCTTTTGTCAAGTATTTTACTGCTTCATAATACTTTATACGACGGGAATGCTGAATATAGAACGAGAATTATTTTAAGTATCTATGTATCATCCTTATAATAGTCCACTCCAGGACGTAGGCCTACCCACGAAGGGTGATTGGGCCATATCCACCACGCTGGCCCAGTGCGGGTTGATGGATATGGCCCAGTGCGATCATAAGAGTAGTAATCAAGTTTTTTTTCCAAATTAATCTAAACAGTACTATGCCAAACTCAGTTGGGACATTCATATTCATATAATAAAATGTCCGATTAAAACACTCAGTTTGATCTGGATGCAATCCACATCCAACGTACTTCCACTTTCGTATCCTATTCAAAAAGTATAGGAGAAGCATTGGGTCCTATACAGTGATACGTTATACGATTCCTTGAATGGCACCACCTTATGCCTTTCACTTATTTTCATACAAAATCCGGTCAAATGACATTTTTCTCTAGTTTTCGCTCGCTTATCTATCTGTAGTGTTACCGACTCTAAGTATATACAATATTTCGGCTCTGGCGCAGAATGTCCTTCTCTCAAAATGTCTACTGCTGAAAAAATGTCCCTTTCGCACATTGTTCCTTTCGCAAAGTGTCTCTTTCTCATAATGCCCCTTTCATACACGTAGACATTTTGAGAAAGGGATATTCTGCGCCTGAGCCATTGTATCTACTATGGTAATGTACTGTACTGTACTGTACTAGCTTTTTAATAGTCCACTGCAGGATGTAGGCCTACCCACGAAAGGTGATTGGGCCATATCCACCACGCTGACCCAGTGCGGGTTGGTGGATTCGCATACGCCATCGAATTTCTTCTACGGAAGTATGCAGTTGCCTTACGATGTTTTCCTTCACCGAAAAGCCAGTGGTGTGAAATTCCGTACATAAATTCCAAAGAACTCATTGGTACGGGACCGGGGATTTGAACCCACGACCTCACGATTGCAAGGCGGGTCAAGACCTCTAGGCCACCACGGCTTTCTACTATGGTGAACAGTTTAAAAGGAAGAGTCTCGACCAAGAAACTCCATTTCTAGAGACTCTTTCTGCACGGTTGACGGTCAGATACCAAAAGCGCATTGCGTGACGCAATCGCTTTTATTAGAAAAAGTAATGATCGCTGACTTGATGCGCAACCTATTCTATTAGAAATTGTAAACCTAAGCCTATACGCAGTAGTGGTCGTCCTAGGAATGAGCTGATAACTAATGTAAGCATCCAAACAGCAGTTTGCGATTCCCAAAACTTTCTTACAGCATAAACCTCACGCTACATTATTCAAAGCCTGTCGAGTGGATCACATGCAAATATCCGATAGTTCATAGCTGGAGGGTTGCCAGTATTGACACGGCTATCGCATCGGCTCGCTAAACTACACTGCAAATATCTAGCTTTGCACCAATGATGCCAACTAACACTTACTGGGAAGAGTAAATAGAGCTATTTTTAGTATCATTTGGATCGTCTTTTTTGCATTTGGATCGCTTTAAGCAATACGTTATATAATTTATAACAACTCATTGGCATGCCGAGATTTGAACCTAAGAACTTTAGTTCTATTTTTCAAACTTTATCTTGCAGCTGTAATAAACGATTGACTGAACTACTGAAACAAAAAACTCGTAGTTGTTCGATGGTACATTTAATTGAGTGTAGGTGAACGAATGGTATGGGAACGAATTTTTATGATTATAACTCCCGCTCTCTCTCTCTCTCTCTCTCTCTCTCTCTCTCTCTCTCTCTCTCTCTCTCTCTCTCTCTCTCTTATATTTTTTTTCTAGCTTTTACTGGCGGCTTCGACGGCGTCACATTTTGATTTTTAAGCTTTCCCATACGAAATTTATCTCGGTTTGATGACGGTGATGACGGTGATCATGTCGTAGGGTGTTTTTCCATATTTTCCTTCTTCTATGCATTAAAGTCTGTTGCCAATGTCATGCATTAATGTTTCGCCAGTTTCGATTAGACATGAATATGGATAAGTTAGTAAGCTAATAAAAAGCGTTTTGCCTATCCTACGGGAAACACGATTTTTTTCGGGATTAAAAGTAGCCTATGTCACTTTTGGTTGTTCCAACTATGTTAATGCCAAAAATTAAGTTAATGCGTTGCTCCGTTGCTACGTAAAAAAAAACAAACCAATACACCAACAAACACGCTGTCGGATTTATAATATTAGTAAGGAAGTAAGGATAACTTCGTAGCCATTTTCTTTTGTTTTTTTCTACAGGTTTGCGTTTGACTACATACTTCCTGATGTTAAGCAGGTATGCGGTCTGGGGTATAGCAAGCTTACTTATAAGATACCTATTTACTCGGGATTTTAAGATAGCCTCGTTGTAAAGAAAAGCTAAATAAAGAGCAAAAGAGCAGGAAGACATAGACCATTCCACATTATGGCTGTTTGTAAACAACAAAACTGCCCAATTGTTTTCTCTCAGCGTAAGGTTCATAACAATCGCACTAATGTCCAAGAAGTAGCAACTATTAGCGCTATTAATCACATCTCTGGGAACGAGCGAGTGTCGGCGAGATTTATGCGAGCGTTCGATCGGCCGCGCGTGCAAACGGCGCCTAATGACTGCTCGCACGGATACAAATGGACCGTGTGTCTGATCTGTTTTGTTTACATTGCTGTTATTGAGGTGTAGCTGTGATGATTTATTTACAAATCGGAATAAATTGTATAGAAACAATATTTCTCAGTCATGAATTAGGAGAATATAACCTAATCTAGTTTTAAATGTGACTTATTTTTATGATTTTACTATAATTATTATTTTAAGATTTCAAGAGATTGTTATATTTGATTTTATATCCGAGTTGTACATAATATTTCGCAATCATGTGCGATTTTAAAATTGTTTCGTATTTTTAGTTCTGTAGGTACATACCTTGAAGCAATATGATTTTTCTTCTTCTTTCTTTCTTCAGCAATATGATGATGGTGATCGAAATATTTGTTATCATATCATATTGCAAAAATACTCTATCATATCATACTAAGTTTCGGTCATCTCACCGCGTAATGAACAACAATTCGTTCATTCATTCGTTCATCTACATTATCGCCAAACCGACACCTATAAATAAATATGGCGGCAAAAATGGCCGCACTTTATCAGCGGCCGGAAGTGGACGCTGGGGACCGGAAGCCGAGTAATAAATGTTATTAGATAGCCCCTGGGCTTAGTTCGGTCCTGGATTATGCGATTTTTTTGGAGCTACCGCCGGTTTTTGTTAATGCGTCTGGGCTGGAGGATAAATTGCGGGACGATTTTAAATGAGACCCATTATGGCCAGATTGAGTTTTTTTGTTTGTGGAGGTGGGTTAATTAGTAATTAAATATCTTTGACTGTCTGTTATTTAAGACATTCAGTGCTTAAGTTGTATTGAGCTTTCTATAAAAATTATCTACTAACTAGTTTCTATTGAAACTAATAACAGTTTTACCATTTTATTAATACTCTCTAATAATGAACTGCTGATAATTACACATTACAATTACACATCGTAGAAAGCAAATGAACGTTTTGATGTAATAGATTTTTTCTTAATGACCTAAATCTGTTTTTTACTATTCAAACACCGGGTTGGCTTCATAGTAAATTTGTTTGTAATATTGATCTTATTAACCCTCTTTCGTTTTAATACAGGTTCAAGACGATCATCATCATTTTCCTGATCTTTTCCCACTAAGTGGGGTCGGTGCCCCGTGGCGAAAGGAAACGTGCCCACGTTTCCTTTCGCCACTTCAATCTAAGTGTCATACATCATCTTATGTTCAACTCTTTTCCTTAGCAAGTTGTCTTTTATACAATTAATCCTATTGTTTTTTGCCTTACCATGACGTTTCGACCGCTTCAGGGGCAATCCGATAAACCCTGTAGGTAAAAAATTAAGTACTTACTTTTTTTTAAGTAAAGACATTTTGTTTTGTTTCTGTTACGACGTGTAACAATGTTATTAATTCCGTTTTACCTTTTCCGTTAATGCGTTCAGCGTAATTTTAAATTGTGATAGTGATAGTGACAAATTATTATGTACACAATAATGGAAATAAATTTAAATATTTTCCATTACCTACTTACATTTTCGAATAAATATAATGTTAGATTTGGAAATGTCAGTAGTTTAGGAGTAGGATTATCCCTGGACAGCGTCGTTTGTCTTGAGACGCCATGATTTGTGCGCGGTCCTCGGGTGGTGGCCGGAGATTTATGCCGAGCTCTTGCTGTCCACTTTACAAACATTGACTTAAATTAGTAGCTCCACCATTATGCGGTTAGGTAATTCAAAGCAAGTCCTAAAATATACAGGCTCATATGTATTAAACGCAAAACCTTTTAAGGGCGGGTCTAGTACATCTACAAACAACTTTTGTACGAGTTTTGAAAATTCGCATAAAAATTAGCTTCTTCATAAAATAATTCAATAAATTAAATCATTTTGTACTTGCATTAAGTGACGAGACCTATTGTTGGCGGTACTATGTATTTTTAAACAGATTTTGTATTTTACTTATAGTATTAAGCTCGATACGTCAATAAAAGTTTCTGATTCTGATTCTGATTCATACATTTTGCTGCGCGTTGAACTGATAAACGTATGAAAAAATGTTTCTTCCTTATTTTCCAAAAGTACAACAACAAAAGATCTTTATTTAGATGTACTAGACCCGCCCATAAAAGGTTTTGCGTTTAATACCTATGACCCTGTATAGGAGTATATAGAGAGTTAAAAAAGAAGGTCATAACGAAATATGGAATCCAATCTCTTTAAATTTTTCTTTTCTAAACCAGCTTAAAACTGGGGTATTTAATGTTTGCCGCAATGTATATTGTTTGACTTTCAATGGTAACATTTGATATTCTCGGGCTTACATTTCACAAAAAACAGATTAAATCACTTACCTACCTATAATGAAGATAAAGTAACCATCAATTATAGCTGTCTAATGAGATTGTTTTTAGTATAAGTATACACATATTATAGTATAAATGTCTTCCTGTATGTAACTGCTAATATGAATGTACATGGTTTATTACTGATAGATGAACAGCCTGAGTTGCTTTTACCTCTGTGATAATAAGTGTAGATGACCGGTGCGCAAAGAAAATATTTATAAAAAAAAGCTGTGCATTTTTTCCCTAGATCACTACTCGTTTATACATCTAAATTTCACTTACGCAGCCTTAAAGAGTAAATCAATACGACTTTAAGCTCAATATCAGCAACAACTAAGTAATCGCTCCCGGGTCCAGTGCCACTTCAGGCCTATTGGAGATTTACAACTGTCCAGGTGGTTAACTCTCCGAGGAGCCATTGTCATCCTCTGAAGGGCCATTCCGCCCTCGGCCTTCGCATTTACCGGCCCTTGTCTTTCCAGCTTTGATTTGTGGACGAGAGATCAATCGCTTAAGGGCAGACCTTTGAGATATTTGTCTCGGAAATTAAATTGAATTTTTGTTTTGCGATTTGTTTAGGGTAAAATGGCTTAGTAGGGATTAGGAAAATGTTTTTCTTGACTGTTTAATGATGTTAAGATTATCTTGTTTGAATAATGTTACAACTCTGTGTCAGAAAAGAAAATGCTGGCGGGTGAGTATTTGACCTTCGTTTCGATTTTTTATTTTATTGATTTTTCGCATCAAATGCTTTTTGCCAAAAGTAATATTGTACAAAAGTGTAAAATGAATTTATAAGTGCTATTTAAGATGGAGTGGCTACAATGAGCTATATTCATGCACATTTTCAATGTTTCTAAATTGTAGGTTCGATTGTTTTGAACCCCGTTTAGCCATTTGAGAGGCCTATAGGTGGCCTAAAAATCACAGAGCGAAAATTTCTACTGGAGTACTTGAGTGAGCAACACGCACAAAACAAAACAATGAGTTCAACATAATCATCATCAATATCAGCCGTAGGACGTCCACTATAGGACATAAGCCTGTCTAATGGATTTTTAGTGTATTTTAGTTGTTATTCATCTGTACACATTATCGAATACTCCAATACTCACTTTGTACTTTGTCTTTGTACTCCTCACTGTGGAAAATATTCAAATGATTCAACATCGAGTACGTAAAAATCGTGAAAAAATAATTAAAAAGCCAGTGCCTGATAAGCTTAGCGTTGTCTCTTTCAATTTACAAACGTCAAAGCTCCAGCTGTTGTGGAGCGGATTCATAATTAATGATAATATCCGGCAGATTTTTCAACCGACGAGAAAAAAGCGGCAGTCGGCGGAAAAATAATCTCGCTCCTAAGTCATTTATGATGGTGGAAACAACAATGTGGATACGACATTAGCCTGATACGACACGTTATGGAAATTAATTTTTTCTATTTTGAGTTTGTGATTGAGTTGTAATTAAATTATAATGTAATTAGTTGAGTGTAGAGAGCCAAGAAAGGTTAATGAATCTGAAAGTTATTCTCGAAAAAGTTATTGTTCATGAAAAGAGTTTATTTTGTTTGTGTAAAGTATTTTATTTTAATAGTGCAATTCACTATTCGGCAAGCGCCTTCGAACGCTGTCTTTAAGCGCCTTGTGCGGGAGCATTACTTGAAGTTGTCCAAAATCTCGAACACATAGGATAAGCAATTTTTATCTTTTACTAGTTATCATCATATTTTTTATTATAATAGTTTATGTAAGTTTATGTATTTTATTTATTTTGAAATTGTATTATTATTTAGAAAATATTATTTTTTTATTTTTGATCTGTGTTGATTCTAATTAATTTATCTCTTTGTCTATTTATTCATGCCTACTTCCCAATATCTTCTACCTGTAGGTTGACTGGCAGATAATGCTATTTAGCGTTAAGTCCTTCTTTTGTACAAATGGTGTGCAATAAAGTGATAAATAAATAAATAAATTCAGCGTTCTATATTTTACTTAACTATCATAGTACCTAGGTACCATGTGACGCACTTCTCAACGTGGTACTTAAAAACAATGTAGAGACTTTAATATAGTAAGTTTTATCTTTCAAGCCGCTGCTTAATAACTTAGTTATCGATTTTTGCAGGTCTGCTTTTATTTTTTTAGGATCTTAGTATCCAAATAGAAACCACGCGTCGGCAAGAAGACTACTCAGTAGTATGCGAGACGAGCCCGCGCTAGTACTCCATACATGAATAAGATCGCCAAGTGCGAACAAAACTATAGTAGCAGTTACCTACTAAAATAAAGCATATTATATTATGTGAGTGAATAAAATATGCCATGTTAGAAAGATAGTTACAATTTTGACAGGACTTTTAGAAATTGGCAGGACTCTTTTACTTATGTAAAACATTTACGATGATTTGGGGATTTGTGTCATATCGCAGCTGTAAATGAGGTTTTGCCAGTTTTTTTTTCGTATAGGTTTAAGTTTGACTACATAATACCTGATGTTAAACAGACATAATATGTGAGTGTCTTAATTAAAGAGCACAGTTTTTACTCATAGTAACAACTGTGCACTTTAATTAAGAAGACTACTGTTTAGAACTGAAGGATCGCGTTTGATGTAAAACCCTTACAACTGGTCTTATTTAATTTATTGTGAAGCCATGCCCCACATGGTTTTCTGATAACTAATTTAAATAATCAAAAATAATTGTGGATTTGAAAACTTTTGAGTCCTATCGTCGTGTCCACTTACAGCTCACAACATCGTTTGTCCTTACATTCGAACCGTTCGTACCGTTCTATCCTAAACCGGAAATACAACCCTTGAAAAAAAAACGTTTGCTTGCAACCGGAAGCGACGGCAGGAAGACGCCGACGACATCGCGCAACCGGCTGAATTAAAAATTAAACGAGATCCGTTTCCGGATAACGTGACGGTTTGCTGACTCTACTTTTACAGACTTTCAGTTTACTCTCATTTGCAAAAAACCTGTAAAAATTGATTGATATGCTGTGATAAACATGCCAACAAACAAACCAAGTGTAAACATACCTACATTCTTTGGGTCTCACGACATATATTATGTCGCTAGTGTGGGAGTAAACACACATCTTTTCCAATTTGAACGTTATAGTTTTCAAAATGAATATACAATTTATTAGTTGTTTCATTGTTTTTATTCCGTGATTGTTGGTATTATTATGATACTGGAATTTAAAATAGCATTCATCAAAATATTGTGAAACGGTTTATTTGAAATAATGAAAATTGTGAGGTGTTTACTCAATTGGTAGTTACGGAGCCAGAACTAAAAATTTATATTAATAATGATTGGCCTAAATCTAAATATTAACTTTTGTAGTTTGTTTGTGCACACTACTTATATTCGTGAGATAGATATTTAGATAAATTCTTTATTGTCACACCAAAAACGTAAAAAAATTCAAAACTTTAAGAAATAGTGCCACAATTGGCGGCTTATTGCTAACAGCAATTTTTTTCAGCCAACTGTTACCACTACGTATCACGTAGTGTCATTACTACGTATTATATTATAAATCCAAAAGTGTGTGTTTGTGTCGGTTTATTGGTTTGCCGTTTTGTTCCTCTTTCACGCAGCATTGGAGAAATAGACTTGATTTTAGACATTGACATAGTTTGAAAGACGGAGAGTGACATAGGTTACTTTTTATCCCAGAAAAATAAAATGTTCCCATAGCACAAAATATAAAATACCACGCGGGCATAAGCTAGCCTTAACACAAACTTAAACCAGCATAACAACATACCTGTATAACTAACTTCGCCTCCAATGAGACTAAAATTAAATACGCCGGCTTATATTGATCGTACCCTAGATACTCCACTTTTATCTCCCAGCTTTACATAGAGCTGATAAAGTATATAGCTTTTCTAGTGTGAGTTAATCGTTCACGTACATACGTATACAGTAATTAACTAATTCTAGAAGTTGGACTATTCTCTTTGTGTGAGTTTGTTTTCCTTAGTGTGTAGCACAAAATTTCCACACATAGATATTCGAGCTTGTATTCTAGGTACGAGTCGTACGCTCACAGAATCATTTATAATATACTAAAGCTGAAGAAATGTCTCACTCCAGAGAGGATCTTTGTGGGCGTTCCTCTCACAGGGCGGGGCTAAGAATGGACACTCCTTGATATTCTCTTTTTTACCTCAACGCGTTACTAGGTACGCGACGTCCAGAACATGTAGAGCCCTGACACTTCTTAAGCCTCCACTGAAAGATTCCGATTGGAAAGCTCTGGAAATCCTGGCCATGTTTATATAAGTGGAGAAACAAAGCTCTGAACAACTTTAGTCGTTATCGCGTTTATAAAGTTCCCGGGACCATTCCGTTTTATGGGGTGTTTTGCTTGAGATAAATTTTTATTTCTTTTGTCTAGATGCTTTTTGTTTTGAGTAGATAAATATTATTTCGCACAATAGCTGTTAAAATTGAGGCACCTACTTGGAGGTTTACGTCTTAATAAAATGCTTTTATTGTTTTGTTTTTAATTACTAGCTGACTTTGTTTAGTGATTTGCATAGAATTTTTAATACGGTACCGTAGGAATTATAATTGTTTAGGCAACAGAGCCAACAGATCAGAATATTATGAAAATGTTAGTTACGTGAAGTAATTTGACTAAGACAACTAACTTAAGGCTACTACTAACTATACTAACTTTAAGATAATTATTAATAAATAATAACTTAAGTTACTGCGTGTACGTTTTACAAAGGTAAAAAAGTCCCACCAATTTCCTAAGTAACAAGTTATTTTTCTTAAATCACATATTTGTCACTCACACATAATATCTGCTGAACATCAGACAGTATTTAGTCAAACGCAAAGCTATACCAAAAAATAACTCACAAAACCTTATTTACAGCCGTAATAGAACACACATCCCTATATCATTGTGTATTTTTCACAAAAGTAAAAAGCCTTACCAATTTCCTAGTTAACTATGTATTTTTCTTACATCAATATATTTCAAAGAGTTATCTTTGTGATAAACACTTCAAAAATTTGAAGCGAACGCAGGATTTGAACCTGCCCCTTCGGATCACTAGCTCGTTCGCTTCAGATTTTTGAAGTGCATATCACAAAGATAACTCTTTGAGATAAAAATCTAGTGTGGAAAGCACTCAAAATAAAATCATAACATCATTATATTTATTTATATTTACTTACATCTTATATTATGCCTGTTTCTTAACATTAGGCAGAATGTTGTGAAACACAAACCTACATAAAAAAAACACTCATAAAACCTCATTATCAGCCGCGATAGAACATAAATCCCCTCGATCATTCATTACACATCAGAGCAGTTCGTTTCTTCATAAAAGATACTAAACAGTATTTATGCCGCTCTATCAATCTTTTCGACGCCAGCTTTATGAAGGATGGCCATCATTTATACGAGATAACGGGAAAATACACGGAAAGTTTCCTTTTATACTCACGACCAGTGAAGTCGTGAGTGATACGGTTAGACCACTTTTTCATGAGTAAATAGAAAAATGGGTTATTGGATATATATTTTGTAGAAATCGTAGGTATATTGCTTGGGATACTTAGTACAATAAATAAACTCATTGTACTTATGCAAAACGAAACTAATAATCACGTTTACAATTGATACATTTCTAAATAGCATTCTAAATTTATTTTCGTAAACAACCGATTTTGTCCACCCAAAAGATTTTTGTGTAGGTAGTTATATTTTTTGTGTAAGAAATATTTATATGCTCTTACTTAATAAACATAATTGTATAACTTAGGTAAGTAAGTTACTTCGTAAAGGCCGGGTGGCTAGCCCTGGTATCAGAGTTTTCAAGCCGCCTGAAGGTCTTCGTCATGGCTGAATTTAAGGATCTACAATTTAAGGTGTCAATCCGAGCCACGGTAGCGCTCGGTTGTAAATGTCATTCGCGGTCACCCATCCGAAGTCGGGCAGTGTTATTACCATAGTTAATCTGTCAGTACAGACATCTAGCGCTTATAGCGTATAACTTAGGTTTAAAAGTTTTTAAGTAACTTCCGATGAAATATTGACTTTGCTTACTTTAAATTCTTGCTGTTTAGCGACTTTTCGATATGATTAATTGGGTATTGTCTATGTATTAGGTATATGTGTCACAATTTTCGTTCATTTTCAAGATAACTTAAGTCACGTCGACCCTCAAGCGTTACACATTCAATTTGGCACTTACACTCCATTATAACAAATTATAGGTGTCACCTACATTACATTGTGCAGTCAACCCTAAAGCTGTCCGTGTGTGGGTGCGTCGGGACGGGCGTGTGCATGTGTGCGTTATCTGGAAGATTCCGCTTCATTTCCCCCGTCCCGCTCATCATGTGACACACAAATGTATGCATGTAGTAAGTAGACATGTATGATATAAGTATATTAGGTATACAACATAGTTAGATACCTTAAAAATAGATTCGTAAAGCTACAGAGCTTTTAGACCACCTAACGGCAAGACGTTAAAAAAGAAGAGAGATAGAAATCAGTTCTCGAGTTGCTTCTCAGAATAAGGACTGGTAATGTAGCTTTTTCAAAACAAACTTACTAATATCTACCAAGGAGGTTCAAGTCCTTACACCAATAGCCTTAAAGTTTGGAAAAAACAAATTGCTCTACACTTTTGTATGTGTACCTACAACACGTAATATTTTGACACCTACCAATTCTCATTCGTATTCAATATCGTTACATCAATATCTTTGAATAAACTTCACGCATTCTTTTGCCGCACTATAAAGTTTTAAACTAGGTTTAATTCTATTTATCTATTAGAATTAAACTGTATTAAGTGTTAATCCATTTGAAGGCAAACATAATGTGTAAGTAACAAAAACTTCATCGGCTCGTACTAAGGCGTAGTACAAGTTGGCATGTAAAAACTTTACCTAACATATAAACATGTTAAAATGTTCGTGTAACGTTAAAATTGCCAACCAGCCAGTCCAAAACGGTGGTCGTTTAGGAAATGAACCTCAGCAGTTTTATCTAAATGATCGCATGGGGAGTAAAACTGACGTTACATAATGAAATAAAATGGTGTTCTCACTCTGTGATGGTCGACGAAATAGAAATAAGTTGGTAAATACGATATAAGTTCACTAGCTTTATCTATACATTTTCCCTGAGTAAAAAATAAGATATTGGTCATCACACATCAAAAGTTTTGCGGCAACACCTGGATGAGACTGGCACAGGACAGGGATAGTTGGCGTAAGGGGGAGGAGGCTTATGCCCTGCAGTGGGCCGAAATAAGCTGATGATGATGAAAAAATAAGAAACCGGTTAAAAAATATCAAGCAGAAAATTATATTTATTGTAAGATTTATCCTAAAATTTAGTGCATGTCTAAAAATAAAAAAAAAACATCATGTAAATTGAAAGAAACATGTCAACAGTTTAGAATTGCACACACTTTTCTACACAAAAACAGACAGGAATATTAATCATCCGGTTTTAATAATGTCTTAATTTAATATGTATGATTAATATATAGTTGGCTTGTTTAAAATTACTCAATTAAGTATCTTTCTCTATTGTCGATTTTAATCGTAATCAATAGTATTAATTAGTATATTTTTCATCGATTAATTTATTGAGTCTTTTTTCACTAGCATAAGCTTTTAAACATAACTGACCGCATGATTAGGTGGACTGACGATATAATAAAGATCGCGGGAACGCGCTGGATGCAGGCCGCTTCCAACCGATCTTATTGGAAATCCATGTAAGAGGCAGTCCGGCAGTGAATGTCCTACGGCAGATGGATGGATGGAAGCTTTTAAACGACTCAAATTAAATTATATTTATGGTACAATTACTGACTACCTTAGAGAAAATAAAATGAATAATTCAACTTTATTTCTTCACCACGAAGAATCAAAAAAACAACCTACTTTCTACACCCACATCATTTACGAAACAAACAACGAGTTTTCCTCATCAGAAAAGAAAAGAAACCTTAAACGACATATAGAAAAAGTAGCAAAGGGCACAATAGGCCGTCGTAATGAAGCCGTATCTTTAATGGCAGCGATAAGGCCGCATGTTTGCGAGCCAAATAATAAGCGGCTCGATCATTTGCGAGGGGCTGGCGGGAAAAAGAATAACCCTCTGATGGTGGTCGCTTATCGATGAGTGTGATACGGGAATTGAATTAGCTGTGTTTTGTGCGGTTAGGAGAAGGTACTTGTTTAACTTGGGTTACATAGGTACGAGTACTTCTTGGATTTATAGGTACGGATTTTTTAACATTTTTGATAAGTATATTGACTCTGTCAAAAATTTTGCTAAGCTGTAGCTTTGAACTGACGTGCAAACAATATGTTTAATTCAAAATAAAAAAGTGTAAGATAGCTATCGACATTTACTTATTATGAAAGTAATTTTAAGCAAATATTTACGAAGCAAATAACCGTGGTGGCCTAGAGGTAGTGACACCCGCCTTGCAATCGTGAGGTCGTGGATTCAAATCCCGGTCCCGTACCAATGAGTTCTTTGGAATTTATGTACGGAATTTCACACCACTGGCTTTTCGGTGAAGGAAAACATCGTGAGGCAATCTACATACTTCCGTAGAAGAAATTCGATGGCGTATGCGAATCCACCAACCCGCACTGGGCCAGCGTGGTGGATATGGCCCAATCACCCTTCGTGGGTAGGCCTACGTCCTGCAGTGGACAATTAAAAGGCTGATACAGTACAGTACATTACAATTTACGAAACTTCATAGAGTCCTCTTAGCACTGTGCACATCAAAAAATAATTATATCAACAGAATCGAATTAGCGGCTAGAATTATCTGTGTTTTAAAGATTAATAAGTACAAAGTTACCGAGATGCATTTTGTGTGTTTTATTATGTGAAAAATATAGAATTTCAGCCTAATTTGACTTACTAAAATAATTATATAATATTATAACACATCATCACTATTATCCGCAGACTTCTCTATTCCACTGCTGGGTATAGGCCTCTCTCTTACGGTGCCATTTGTCTCGTTCCTGTGCTAATCATGTCCTATAACATATCACGTACTTCTATTAAATGTATAAATAAATATATAAGGGGACATCTTACATATAAAAATAAAATTGAAAACTACACTCGACGGCAAGGAATGTAAAACTTAAATAATATCCATTATTCTGACTCATGAAAGCCGTGACGAAATTCCCGAGCTACGAATGATGGGATATATTTAAATTCCGCAAGCCTTTGCCTTGCTACTTGGATAATTTTCAATTTTTTTCCAGTCGAGATTTTAAATAAATATAATATGGACGTCATATAAAAGGTATTTAACCCCAAACTAAGCAAAGTGTGTAATATGGATGTCAGAAACTGACATACTACTTAAACATGTTTTTAAATACATATTGTGATTTTGCCCCACATCAAAATCTCTTAGATTTAGCTACTAACACCTTTGCGGACATTCTTTTATCTAAAGGAGAGGTATCGAGTTGGAACGTTTTCCGATACCGCCGCAGCCAACCTGATTGGCAGTTAACTCTACAGATAAGCCTACGCAGATGGGACTTCCCCCGATATCGCCTATCATCCGACAAACTTCCCTTTACGGTTATGCCCCTATAAAAACAACTCTAAGTAAAAACAACTTTACAACCGACGTTTTACGCGATCTTTTATGTTGCGCGGTTATTTTTACTGCTATTACGGATCATCATAAGTGCCGTAATTGTTTTATTGGACGTTTTGGTAATTTATTAAACGTTGCCTGTTATGGTACTTCTGTTTAATAAGCATTGACTTTGATCGTGTCCAATTTAAAAAAAACACAAGTTTTCTGAAAAATTCCTAGTACGATTAAGTATAATGCAAGTGGCTTATATCTTATTAATGCTATTAAAATATAATAGTTTCTTCTGTTGTCTCCGCGGAATCATTTTGTAATCGAATCAAAAGTATGTTTTAAATCTTATCATCATCATTATCAACTGTATTGAAGCAAGCCATTATTGTACACTAGTTTTTACCCGCGGCTTCGCCCGTATGATATTTTGATTTTTGACGCAATATCATTATAATTTATAGCCTATGTGTTATTCTGATATATAAGCTATATTACTGCAAAGTTTCATCTCAATCCGTTCAGTAGTTTTTGCGTGAAAGAGTAACAAACATCCATCCATCCATCCTCACAAACTTCCGCGTGTATAATATTAGTAGGAAGTAGGATATGCCTCCTTTATACATTTCCAATCAGACTCTAATAGTAGCTTCTACAGTCTTAGCTAAGTTGCCTATTCACCTTGCTAGTGGTCGAATTACTAGGTACTGTATTCAACAGTACGTGGTCTCTACTCGAGGTTTCATACGGTTTCATCGGCCATCAGTTATTATTCCCATATAAATATAAAATAGGTTTGAGAGCCAATTTAAGCCCCCAGGCAATTATTAATCCGTCACCCGCCGTTTATGGCGGGGTGTCATCAAACTAAATTCTAGCAGCGACGCAATCCCACATCAAATAATAGGAGAAATGGCGAACAGAACAAACTTTATACAACCCAAGTGTAGTTTGTGACACACTGTCATGTTTAAGGACGATTTTCTTGTAGCTAGCAGTCGCAGTGGGCCAATGAAGTATTTGATTCATACTTCATTGCAGTGGACAGACAGACAGGACTGTTGATGGCTTGTCTATAGAATGTCAAAAAAATCGTGTACTACGTACGTCAGTCAATAACATTGCAGTGTTTGCGAATGGAGAGCTCATAGGACATCCTCTGACAAGGTAGACCGAAGGATTGCGCTTAGATTCTTCTCTGAAAATTCGCCGTATTGAATTCGGTTATTAATTAATAAATTCCATTTAAAAATTTAAATAATTAGAACAAGTCAATAATTATAAAAATGTCTATGTAAAATAATAGTCTCATAAAAATATCATAATAAGCCATGAAATGAGTAGTAAATTATTGTCAAAAGCACCAACGATGACAAAACAACTAAACTTTAACTGGCTGACCCATATTTACAATTTTAGTTTTAAACTTTTTTGATGTATTACTTTTGTTGTGAATTTCTTTTGGTAATAAACTTATAATATTATTATTACAATAAAACAACTAAAAACATGTCAACCTCTGGATGTTGAGCAATCAATCTCAATGTTGATATATTCTGAGATATAACTATTAGCTTAGTTTAACTCATTGAGTTAATGCTAAGCACTTTTATCAAAAAGCTTCAAAATAAAATCACCCAACAACAATATTTTTGGTCAAGTTTGTAAAGGCTTGTCAATTGAGCTCAACATCGGTAAATCCCGTGTGTCAGAAAAGTAAATCGCCAGATGAATATTGTTTCAAACGGAATTAAACACGCTCCGGAGCGAAGGGATCACTTATAATTGTTATTTTATTCATAGAAACAACAGTCCTGCGGGGCGGAGGATAGGTGGGCAAATATTTTAACTTGCGAGCAGTGAGCACCTTTTAGTGATGTGAGAGTGGTACCTACGTCTATAGAGCGTACGGTATAGGTCGGTTGTTACAAGTAGGATAATGAAGTAAATATGTGAACTAATTTTGTTAAAGCAAGCTAAAATTTTTAATGATTCTACCAATAGTGGTAATAATCGCTAATTAGGATTTAGAATTTTCAATTAGAAAAAAACCAGATAGAATTCAGAATTTCAAGGAGCAATCATTTGTAGGCCAAATTATTGTGTATACATGTTCATTAAGCATAAGCCGTGCCGTATGTATAAACCGTGGTGGTCTAGTGATAGTAACACCGACCTGCAGGTCGACTCGTGAGGGCGTGGGTTCAAATCCCGATCCCGTACCAATGAGTTTCTTTGGAACTTATGTACGGAATTTCACACCATTCGCTTTTCGGTGAAGGAAAAACATCGTGAGGCAACCTGCATACGTCCGTAGAAGAAATTTGATGGGATATGTGAATTCACCAACCCGCACTGGGCCAGCGTGGTGGATATGGCCCAGTCACCCATCGTGGGTAGGCCTACGTCCTGCAGTGGACTATTAAAAAGGCTGGTACAGTACAGTAAATGTTCATTACATATTGCTCCTTCGTGGTTTAACATACTCGTATTTTCTAATGATAGTTCTTCATAGTAAAAGGATAGAGGAACAAATATTTTAACTTAGGAGCAATGAGCTCCTTCTAGTGCACGTCACTAGAAGGAGCTCATTGGAGCGAGGCTGGATGACTATTATGTTATTCGTATTAGGACATACCTTGGATTGTTATACGTGGGATACTAATGTTAATTGAGTGTATTAATTTCGTTAGAGGAGACTATTAACAGATGTGTTATTTGAAGCAGTAATTAGAAATTATCAAATACTTTATTCATTAAAAAAATATATTTATGTGTTAAAATTGTGTGGGTTTAGGTTGGTTTAAATAAATATAAACATACCTACTTAAGTTCTAAATCTATGTGCATTCGCGTACGCATGGTAGACTTTCTTAATCAAACCTAATAAATATTAATAATAATGGTGTAATAAGTAAAATTTAAATCATAATCGACAGATTGAATATTTTTCATGAGTTGATTCTGAAGGAACCAAGCTTCGCTACGCACTACCATTCAATACTCCATACCAAGCCATCACTGTCATAATAAATTCTCTTATATTTTAAAGCAATAAAACTAAACTCAGATCGGGCAAGTGTAACCCGGAGATAAACCCCGAGAGCCATAATCCCCGGCTACGCGGAATCATACCGCAAATCCTGCATCATTAAGACCGCTAAGAAACCATCTGTAGATCTTCCATAGTAATAGTACTTAAGGTAACCCTTAAGTACTATTATTAGAGTAACAATTAACTTTTCATCACATCTATTTGAAAAGGACTACTTGGTTCGCTTTTAAGTGCGCCCAAAGGAGGTATTTTCTATAAGGAACTTTATAAGTGCGCCGGAATTGTCTTTGCCGCGCACCTTTTGAATTTGGTACGAATAAGTGCGACGGAATGATCTTTGCTGCGCACTTTTTGAATTTGGAAGTATTTGTAATGTTCTTTTTGAATTGGGAAGTATTTGTAATGTTAGTGTTCAGCGCCAAGAAAATGAATGAAAAGAATGTAAATGTAAGTTTCATTTGTTTTATTATTAGATACCATTTAATTTCAATTTAGTTGTTACTCTACGTTTTAATAAAATATGAGGCGGCTTTTGTTTTCTCATAGAGGTGATGAAAAGTAGAGTGTACCACTCGGGCGCAAAATATATTTTTGGCTCAGGCGACGTACTTTGAATCCCTCGCTACGTTCAGGATTCTACTAAAGAATCCCTCGCTACGCTCGGGATTCTATTCTAGAATCCCTCACTTCGCTCTGGATTCAAAAAAGCGCCCAAAATATTATTTTGCTCCCATATGATACAATCTACTATTATAGCTAATCCCGTATGCATTCATACTCACAACCACTGAATACTTCATAACAACACTGAGATATATCGACCATTTCCATGTTAATAGCACGGGTAGAGAGTGATTAATAGGTGTAACTAGCATGTAAATGTACATTCACATAACAATTCATTACTTTTTACAAATCCGTCAATGTTTAAATTTTATCAATCGCGACCACGATCTATTTATTTATCTCGTAATTTTAGGGCGCGATTAGTCCCGTAGTACATAATAATAAAACGTTTTTTAAGCAAGCAAAATCCTACCAACTCAGGCCAGCAAGTGTAACCCGCAGATAACTCCCAAGAACCATAATCCGCGGCTACGCAATCATCCCACAAATCCTGTATCATTAAGTATCGCTAAGAAAGCGATTCGCAGACCATTTCCATGTTAATAGCGAGGGTAGAGGTGATTAATAACTGTAACGAGTAACTTTATAATATGTCCACTAAACAATACGTTACTTTGTACAAACCCGTCCGTGTCAAAGTATTCGTTTATGTTTTTAAAGCAATCAAAATCCTACCAACTCAGGCCAGCAAGTGTAACCCGCAGATAACTCCCAAGAGCCATAATCCACGGCTACGCGCAATCATCCCACAAATCCTGTATCATTAAGTATCGCTAAGAAAGCGATTCGCAGACCATTTCCATGTTAATAGCGAGGGTAGAGGTGATTAATCAACTTGACGTCTGCCAACCTGCGGGTGCGCTGGCAATTTATGCATTGGACGAGATTTGAGCTTGAGGTTTACAAAATTAAGATTTAAGATGCAATTTAATTTAGAATATTCATTTTCTGTAAATTGACAATGAAATTGCATGTAATAACAAAATCAAAATATAGTTAAGATGACATTGCCATTTTATTTTACATCTTGATGAACGAAGTGCAATGTTACCTACTGAAAAATTTTTGACGAGATACCATTATTTATTATTGGTTTATGCCTACTCTCGCTAATAAACTAAACCAGAAGCATTTCTTTTTACGACTCAAAAAACTAATATTGCGATTGATAACTGCTGTTTTTTTGGTATCTATTATAATAAGTCAGTAAGAAATGATGTAGGATTGTAGGCCTATTTCTATAAAATGTTTAACATTACGGTTGTGTTACTTGTTAACGAAAGATAACAGTAAAAACAGTTTTAGGAACTGGAAGGGTATTGTCTGATACTTTTTGCCGCCCTAAAGCTTCAAGCTAAAAAAATATTTATTTGTTAGGGTCATCAAATATTTATTCGAACTTGTTTGGGTAATTTTTTCATTATTAATTTTCAGTTGTACCTACTGTTTCGATCCATGCTCACAAGTGAAATAATTAATATAACAGAACATCAGATCACATTGCGTATAATTAATAAGCATCGGTAATATAAAGCGTTGCAATATTTATACTGTGGTAAATTTTAAATCAATTCGAATCAACATAAAATTCTGTTTAATGAAATATTAACCGCACGCAAAATAGTGAGGTTTCGACGCCATTATTAATTTAATTAATGCCGTTGTAAAAAGCGTGTTATTTGAGACGAAACCATAACAATACCGGAAATTATTATTGTACTCATTTTAATTACAAAACGTCGGTACTGACATGTATATTGTATTGTATAAGGCTGCATTTCTATCAAGGGTGCGTAGCAATGGTTGGGTTTGTAAGAACAACTTTGTTCGTTTTGTTAGTTGGTCAAGCACGGAACAATTCTTCTTTATTTTACCATTTACAGGAGCTGCGCTGAGCAAGGGCTAAGCTAGGCTAGCCAGCTAAATAAAAAGCTCCTGTAGTTCCTGTGGAAACTGCATAGCAAAGCGAGGCTAGGTTACTGAAAGCAATATTATTACCTATTTATGCGCATCTTCGCACATCCCTCGTGGAAACGCAGCCTAGACTCATATAATGCAAAACGGAAAGATATGCCCGGCTGTTATGCCCACTACAGAAATGCTATATTTATTTAGCCAGAAACAAACATAATAGTGAGCGGAGCGGTGTTGCTTTGTTCACAAGAAACAGAACTCAACCGCGGGCGAAGCGGAAGCGAAACTACTGAGTTTTTGTTTTTCGCTATTCAAATATGGCATTTATGCTCTAGATATGCCTACAGACTAAAACACGCTACTTACTACCTACTACTATTATTTCATGTCAAAGTTTTGTGATTTGGTAAATATGTTATTTGTGCCTAGCTAACCTAGTAAATATTATGTGTAAAAATCTTTGTAAATCAAGGATTCTAAGCATATTTTTTTATTTTGCTCAGCATCGCATATTTCTCCGCTATGCTTTGGTGAAGTTGAGCCTAATGTGGATAAGCCGCGAGCGCCGGGGGCGACGGTCAAAAAGCTGATATTTCTCCTTTTAATCCGTGTCAGATTATTTAAATTCCCACCTGCGAGCAGAGCTCCTGTCGTATCCGGCCGCTTTTTTATTTAACAAAAATAAAATATAAAAATATTCTCGTATTTGTTTTGGACGGCGGAATCCTTTAATTTTCGGCCCCGCTGCGTGACGCTCCCGCTGTCCGCTTGCAGTTTTAGGGCGCTTTGAGAAAAAATGTTTTCATATTTTATGTTTATGTCGTACGGGTGTTTGTCTGGTTATTTTATTTAATTTCATGTTCCATTATGTTTTTCGTTTCGGTTTGTATTTGATTGTGAGTTATTCCTTTGAGCTAAACTTTTTGAAAGTATTTTTTTCCTTTTAAGCTTGCCTTCTACAGAAGCAGCTAAAGCTATGGCCGTCCGACTACTAATATTATTTGACTTGAGTTAAATAGCTGTAGTGGTCTAGTGAGCGATCGTTCGCCTCTCACAAACATGAGGCATGGTTTCAAATACCTACTGCTCGGTCGTACTAAATTATTTACCACTGGCTTACAAATAAAAACCTTGAGACAACTAAAGATTGAATAAAATCTGTAGTATACAGGGTTATTTCTAATCAATTAGCATCCTTCTAGGGGCTTATTCTGTACATAAAAACTAACAACTTTTGTCCTACGACTTTCGTCAAAACTTAAAAAAAAATCAGCTGTTCCATACGAAAGTCGAAAGTCGTAGGACAAAAGTTGTTAGTTTTTATGTACAGAATAAGCCCCTAGAAGGATGCTAATTTATTAGAAATAACCCTGTAAATCACCCTTCGTGGGTAGGCCTACGTCCTGCAGTGGACTATTAAAAAGGCTGGTACAGTACAGTACAACCCTGTATATGAATCTATCGACCTGCATTGGGCCTACAGCGTGCTGGATATCACATGTTACGCTTTTTCTTCGGTAGCTAAAGCTATAAGGCTCTGTAATCTATTTGTTCATAGCAAAGATCTAAGTAATACCTAGGTACTCATACAAATGCAAAATTTAGTTAATTCTAAGGCCTGGTTTGTCTATTTCTACGTGTCATCCATTTCAATCAATTTGCTAGCAGGAACTTTAAAAGTACTCGATACAAACTAACTCTGTTATCATTACAACTCTAAATCTTAACAATTACAGCTCATGATCCCATTAACTTTGACTCTATTTCCTCGGAAAGCGTGCATTTAATGGTTTTTTAAATATCGCCAAGAGTTGGCTCCACACGTCGCCGAACAATGGCGGGAAAGGGGGAAAGTGTAATTTATTTTCGAGTTAAATCTTTTGTGGAAATAATATGACGTTTCTATTCGAAGTTGGCGGTGATTTATCGGCCGGCTTGTTGTGGGAATCGAGATGCTTTTGAGAAGGATTGATGACATTTTTGTTTCAGAAATATATTCAATTTATTGGCACGTATCTTGATTTTTTCGATTAGGAGGTACCGCAATGTCCTGTTTTGACCGACTTCCAAAAAGTAGGAGGTTCTATTTACAGCCTTGGCCAAAAGTATTAGGCACCTTTAAAAAATCAAAATGCATGTTTACTACTTAACCAATAACTGCGTGCTTATCTTAAATGACTTACCGGTCATAAATAACTTCTTAGAATATCAAGCGGCTCTTTGTTAAGGTCATAAAGCACCTGGTGACCGAAAACAAAGGATTCGGTTTTCTGTCCGTCTTATCAGTCAATGTTTGGGCACTTGTGTTCTGGACTCTAACAAGTAAACATGCTTTCATTTCTGTTGATGTGATTAAATTGACACCTAATTTTGTTAAAAATGCCAAAAGAGAGTGAAATTAGTTTAGAAGATAGAGTGAAAATACAGGGCGCCTATTACTTTTGGCCAAGGCTGTATGTACCTATATTTTTTTGTGTTCGTTATTTTCGCTAATTATGAACCATATGAAAAAAAACTTTATTAATTTGAAAGGGTACACTCTCGAGGTGGTTCCATTTAAATTTTATAGAAATATATAGTAGTTTTTGAAAAATCAACAATAATGTAAAAATTGTACACATCCAAATCAAGCGAACTATCCGAATTTTGTAGATACACGATGGAAGACTGTTTTGCCATATTTCGCGAAAACAGACAAAAGCCTAATCCAATTTTCGTCTGTCATGCTGTTTTCCCTTAAATCTAAAATAAAATACAAAACACTTCACAGCGTTTAACAAAAGATAGAAACAGTCTGCAGAAACGACTAACTCAACCATTTTGTCCTTCATACAAACTGCAAATGAGACAATGCCGCCCTCATGCGAGCAACATGCTAATAAATCGAGAAACGATTTCAAAACGAGTTTAAAATTTTCAACTTCAAGCACGATACAAGCCTTTGAAAAGGGAAAAAAATGCTACTTACTGCGACGTAATTCAAAAAGTTGTTTTCATTACGTAACGTTTTCGCGGTAGAGTGCGCTACTGTGCAGCAGAGAGCTCTAAACGCAGGGCTACCACCACGCTTTTCTCATCTTACATTCATGTTAAAAATTGGAATATGAAAGTAATGTAATTCAAAGTACTTCATATTTTCAAAAAAAAATGGTTAAGCTACCGCTAACTCAATTATAACAGCTAAGAAATAAATTCATAATTTGAAATTATTGTGTCTAAAACCGGCAGCCCTAAGAGTGAACGGGAACAACTCGAATAAAACATCACGAGTGCGGGAAAGAATTTAGAGTCGAGCAAATAGAACGCAGCGACAGTGGGATAAAGCCAGTGGCAACAATTGCTACATTCCAGCCGTGCTCTGCGACGGGCGTGCGTCCTTCTGGCCGTGCTATAGTGGACCACATTTTTTTAAATTATTTGCTACATCTAGAAAAATATATTATTGAAATTATTATTTGTTAAAATGATCCAGTCAGTAGATTAAAGCCAGAGGAAACAATTGCTAGATTCCAGCCGTGCTCAGCGACGGGCGTGCGTCCTCCTCACTGTGCTATAGTGGACTACTTAAATTATAATATATTTGCTAAAACTAGAAACATATTTTATGATATTATAATTTGTTAGAATAATCCAGTTAGTAGGATAAAGCCAGTGGCATCAATTGCTACATTCCACCCGTGCTCTGCGACTGGCGTGCGTCCTTGTGGCTGTGCTATAGTCAAGTGGAGCATTTACCACCTACCTATTATAAATTTTGTGCTAAAATTCAAAGTACATTTTTTGAAATTATCATTTTGTATCATTTTTCTAGCTATTTTAGCTAAATATTTTATATCTTTCTTATAAGTATTTAAATTATGATATTCTTATTATACTTAATAATTATGATAGGACATATTATTGTGTATTAAAAAGTCTCCACCAGTTTTATTGTCTTTTTTTAGACTCATACCGTTAAAAAATTCTTTATTTAAAATGGTTAATTGAGACTTTTTGTGGGCTTGGTTTGATAAAATTAGTATAGTTATTCAAAATTATACAAATTTTATAATTGAAAATTGTGTTAATTTGTCTAGGTATGTGTTCTGGATGATCTTTAGTTCTGCTATTTAGCATTGCAAGATATTATTCCAAACATTCTACCTCACAAGAATTTAAATTTTTGGGACATTTTAGAACGCCCTAAATGATGGCGTAGCTCTGGGCTACTAGCTCTAAGTTTTTCCTTTTTCGAAATGAATTCCGACAGTTTCCTGGGTCAGTGTTTTATGTTGTCAGGAATTATCGCTGAGAATTATGTTCAAACAATGAAATTCATTTTTTATAATCTATCCCTGAGTTAATATCCGTGTTGTTTTACAATCTTACGTCAAAATATTTTAGTGATATTTTGATTTTACGATGATTTTTTAAATTAATTTCCCAGTGTATTTGAAGTGCTGTATTGTGAAATAAAATCCTTCTTTAGAATTTTTATTTCCTATTACCGTATTCTTGCTGAAAATACCGCTTCGGCCGTTTAGGAAACCGGGGTTAGGTAACCAGTTTCCTAACCCGGTTTCCTAAATATATTTTTATATATATTTTTTAGACTTTCAGGAAACTGGTTTCCTAAAAAGCTTTTTTTATACTTATACATCACTGGTTTCCAAGATGTAATATGTTTAACCTATAGATAGTAAGTATAGCCGTGGTGGTCAAGAGGTAGTGACACCCGCTTTACAATCGTGAGATCGTGGGTCAAATCCCCGGTCTCGTACCAATGAGTTCTTTTGAATTTATGTACGGAATTTCACACCACTGGCTTTTCGGTGAAGAAAAACATCGTAAGGCAACCTGCATACGTTCGTAGAAGAAATTCAATGGCGTATGTGAATCCACCAACCCGCGCTGGGCCAGCGTGGTGGATATGGCCCAATCAGCTTTCGTGGGTAGGCCTACGTCCTGCAGTGGACTAATAAAAAGGCTGGTACAGTACAGTACATAGATAATAAAAACGAGAAACACACAAGCGTCAAATATGTAATAAAACGACGCCAAAACATCACTCGAAAAAAAAGGAAATTACAAACGGGGAGCGTTTTTTTAACTTCGAACGCCTAGGAACGTATACGTTTGACAGATTGTATTGTATATGGAGAATCTTTATGTTGTCTTTGGAAATTGCAAGTACTCTATACAAGTTCCGTATACGACCAAGCCGTGCGAAGTTTAAAAAACGCTCCCCTGATGGGTGCTGTCTTCGACACGGATTTATGCTACAGCTACATAAAACATATCACACCTACCTCATGCCACATTTTCTTCCATATTCTTCAATGGTACGTGCTTAGCCCCAGCGGCGGTGTTTTCGCCATAAATTCGGCGCATCCTGATTTACAGCCGCTGACTAAATGTTTGATTTGCGCTCGTAAATCGAGATGAGCGTTTGTCAGCTCGGGGGACCGTCGCGTTTTTACGTACTAATGTGAATGGATTGTGTTGATAGAGCTAAAGAGGCAAACTTTAGCAAACCAAATTAAAAGAACCGATATCATTTGTACCACAACTCAATAACTGTATTTCGATATGTACCTATTTAGGTACTGTGTTTAATGTAAGCAGTCAATTATAAATTGTTAACTCTGTTTAATTATTTGTACTGTATTAGCGCAGTAACGAGTCTATCTTACTATCTCTAGTCTCTAACCTCTACTCTAGAGGTATACAATCGCTTCATAAAATATCGATTATTATCCTAAGCAAGTTAGGAATTTATTGCTTTGCTTGTATATCAAATATAACAGCGACAATTTCACATGTTGGTGACCTAGGGAACCTCACAAAAATTTCTCAATTTTACCAAAACAGATGTTGACAGGCACAATTCATGCACCAACATGATATCAAACCTCACAAACTGCTAGTCCTAAACAAGTACGATTGTAAACAACTACCCAACTTTAATTAGCAGTGAAATTCAGCTGAAAACACGGCGCAAGTTGCTCCGTTGGCTTCATTCATGGCTACTAATGTGCAAGCGCGATAACGTTTAGCCATGCTAGCTGCAGGCTGGCAAAGATTGTGAATGACTAATTCTCGTACAGTTCATTATATCCTTGGTTTCGGATTACATTTCATTCATAAGAGCTAATGAGTTCTAGTACTGTACTGTACTGTACTGTATCAACCTTTTTAATAGTCCACTGCAGGACGTAGGCCTACCCATGAAGGGTGATTGGGCCATATCGACCACGCTGGCCCGGTGCAGGTTGGTGAATTCACATACGCCATCGAATTTCTTCTACGGACATATGCAGGTTGCTCCACGATGTTTTCCTTCACCGAAGTGCCAGTGGTGTGAAATTCCATAGATATAAATTACAAAGAACTCATAGGTACGGGACAAGGATTTGAACCCACGACCTCACGATTGTAAGGCGGGTGTCACTACCTCTAAGCCACCACGGCTGTGTTCTAGTATTGTGAGGCAAAGGAGTTGGAGCGTTTGTCACGGTGATGAGATGAGTTGACGATATCGTTTGAAATCGCAAGTCAAACCTGGAAAATCGATAACGGAAAGGAAACGATAACCCAGTAGTCGAAATTAAAAAATGCGCGTGAACATCGATACTCAAAATGTAAGTTTCCTAATGAACCGATCAAAATCTTAAATTGTTATGCTATGATTTTACTTCATGGTCTTACGTGTTAGCTAAATGTCAAGATCACACTTAAAAGCAAGAAACGTAATTATTTATTATTTAAAAATAAATCCTACTAATATTATAAACGCGAAAGTTTGTGAGGATGGATGGATGGATGGATGTATGGATATTTGTTACTCTTTCACGCAAAAACTACTGAACGGATTGAGATGAAACTTTGCAATTATATAGCTTATATATCAGAAAAACACATAGGCTATAAATTATAATGATATATTGCGTATGCGGGCGAAGCCGCGGGTAAAAACTAGTACTCTATAAATGGGAAATAAAATCCAAAAAATATTTATTTTTTTGTTAATTTTTATATCAATAAAAAAATTACATGAATATAGCTCAAAAAAATTACATGAATTAACAGAAAAATAAATCATCCTGTAAGAAAGCAGTAAAATTATAAAGCCACAGTTAAAAGCTATTACCTATCTTAATAAATCTAGCGAATTTTATTCCAATATAAAAATATTAGGCCTACTATAGGCAAATAAACACTCAAAAAAGGTATTACGATTTCGACGAAGGTGGAGTGTAAATAAATCTTAATTATTTTTCAGTAGCCAAGTATTACAGCCGGCGGTCGAAGATTGTAATCACAACGTAGCAGACAGCCAACAATTAAGCAACAAACGAAAACCAACATTATCAGCTGAACTGCACCTGTAATGCATGCCACGCCTATAGAGTATAATTTTCACGTCGTCCCTAGTACTGACGCAGTACAATGTAATAGCAGAAACTCAAGTCCCATCCATCCATCAGCCGTAGAATGTTCATTGCCGAACATAGGCCTCCCCCATGGATTTTCATAAGGCCGGTTAGAAGCGGCCAGCAACCAGCGCGTTTCTGCTATCTTCCTTTTTATCGTCAGTCTACCTAGTGCGTCGACGTCCTACGCTGCGCTTGCTGGTCTATGGTGTTCATTCGAGATCTTTATGGTCAAAGAGCTTTTTTTGTGATAAACATTTCAAAAAATCGTCGCAAATGCAGGACTCGAACCTGCGTCTTCGGATCACTAGCCCGACGCCCTCCCAACTGAGCTAATTCGCTGTACTGACTTCGCGCCGAATTTTGTGCGAATTTAGTCAGTACAGCGAATTAGCTCAGTTGGCAGAACGTCTCTCTATCTATCTATCTCTCTTGTCTCTCTTTCACACTGCAATGGGGATGTTTACTGGATATGAAAATCATTATTATAATTAGTTCGTCAGTTAGATTATTGAAAAATATTGGACACGTATTTTTCTTTTGTCAAACAATTAGTGACTAAGATAAACCTTGATAAAGTTTGAGAGTGGGGGCTCGTGACGGCCCTAGCCGGTACATTTCATATCGGTTAGTGACGTCACGAACTTTAACAGGCTATATCTTCATCAATTAGTGTTAAATTGACAAAAGAAAAAATACGTGTCTAATGTTTTTTGACAATCTATTTGACAGACTAATTATATTTTTTTAGTATTCATCCCTATTACGCTCCATCTTATTTTACTCAAGTGATACTTAGTGTTCCAGTGTTCAACACCAGTGTTCGCTCTACTTATAAAATACTTCTTCGCTACCGGCAATAGCATTAGTTTAAATATATTGATGCAGTAAATATCCTGTCAGATCAGAACTTTACTCCTACGGCTTTCAGTGCGTCTACATCCACGTTTTTAACGGTTTAAAACCAGAACAATCTTTAAATCGAATCGCATTTTAGCATTGTAATTATTGTCTACTTTTAATTGAGGTGGCGATGCGCATTAAATTCCTCAGTGTATACTTACACTATTATATATTACGTATTAAACATGAAAAATGATTAAAATAATATTTTGGCCGTGTACTGCCACGCAGTACTGTTGAGATGAGATCATTTTTTTTTTTTGTAAATATGAAATAAGGCTCTTACTGAAAATGTATACTGAAAATGTAGAGAGTAGCGCGGTGGTCGCGCGGCCCGGCAGCACGAATAAATCCAGTAAACAGCCGACGCGATGCGCAATGTCGTTAATTCGCCGATTTAAATCGGAACACGCGATAAATTCCACGTTTAGCGCTTTCGAATGCGACTGTGGCGACTGCCGCCGCATTGGTGTATTGTACTTCAAAATTGTTGCCGATTGCTATTTTCATTTGCTAGGAAAATGTTCAACACCATACTAAGTTGTAGATAATAATGTAACAAACAAGCAACATCACGATAAAATTAGCTAATCAGTGCGTTGTTAGATTTGTCACTAAACTTGGCTTACTTATAGCTTGAGCTACATAGGTATGTAATGTTTCATTAAGGGGGCGCCTAATGCCAAAATCAAACAAAAGGTGTATTTTTAAAGACGTGGTGAAAAGGTAACGAACATAAATATCCATGTTAAAAAAGATACTATAGGGAAGGAAAAAACCTATAGTAGCAAAGTAATTGCGTAGAGTTTTGGAAAAGAATATGGTTACTTTAGAAAAAAAAAACGAAAACTTCGCATCACAAAAAAAACATTTTATCAGCGACAACACCACATTATTTTTGACAATTCACGTAGCCAGACTGTACTCTATAAAATTTAACTTGATCTCTGCGATAGTAGAAGATTGACATTTTTAGAGTTGGGATAGTGGTGGAAAATATCGATTTTCAAACAATGTTGTAATGAAATCGAATGAGTAGTTGAAGGTGAGAAATTAGATTTCATTTACTTACTATTATTTAAGATCAAGTATGTACACATGTAAATAATGGTATGATATTAATTATATACTCATAATAATGTAACGATAGTATTTATCGACGTTTTTCACTATTATCGATGCTAATGTAACATATAATTGGGTTTACTTTAGTTACACAATATGTAATAAATGTTACAATATACACTAAAATTAATGATAAATAAGTTTTATTTAAAATATCGTCAGTATAAACTATCGATATTTTAATCAAAACTCTATTTAAAACTCTGTGGTCACGATCATTCGTCGCCCATCACTAATCGGCATGGCCACAAAGTATGTCATTGACAGGTACTGTACTACTGTACTATACTGTACTTTTAAGAAATTCAGGATTTCATAGGCGTGATTTTTCTGACAGCTGTCGCAGAGATCAAGTTAAATTTTATAGAGTATAATGTTCTAGCCAAGTAATCAATTAGTTTTATTTTAATACATGCTTAAATTTTGAATAAATAAATAAAATGTCTTACTATGAAAATTTACGTGGTTTTCACACATTTTATACTATATATAACGGGACTAAACTCACGTGTAGGGATAGTCGTAACGACTATAGTTTCGTTCGCATTCGGCGACCTTTCTCAAGTTGGCGAGTGCTAGCACGCGGAGCCGTCTCGCAATGCACTGGCAAACTATAGTCGTTACGACTATCCCTACACGTGAGTTTAGTCCCGTTATATATAGTATAAAATAAAATGTCACCTAAAAATTTTGTAAGCTGGCGCTCGAAGCCAACATCATCGTGAACTGTGTCATGCGATTTTCGACTCTAAACAAAGCACCATAGATGATAGCGGGCGATGCAAGAAGCGCGGGTGAAATCTGTATTTTTCATGGCATTAGGCGCACTCTTAAGTAAGTTAGTTGAGTTAGTAGTTGTCACAAAATTGTAAACAAAATTCTTTATCTAAATCAGCAGAGTCGTTTTTGATTAATCATAAATTATGTGAAAATGACTACATCGATGACATTCATGCGAACTGGTTATTATCGGAAAATAATTAGGAACGAAGAGTACAAAAATGCATTATGTTAGTTCTAACGACGATTACTTATAACTTTTTATCAAACCAAGCTAAAAATCTATTTACAGTTTCCAATCACAACAGGCAAAACAACAAAGCGCGAAATCTAAATAGAACCGCCACAATTCAAACCTAATATCATATTGATAGGTTTGATTTCAAAGTAAGCGCCCCTCGTCCGCAGTTTTTGTTAGTTATTTATGGCTCGGCAGATATCGATAGAGCTGGCAGCGATATCATGAAATATTAAACGCATTACAAGTGGCATATAGGCCGATGAGGTACGAAAAAACGTTCACTTAGTTTGCTTTGTTTGGGAAACATAGTGTGGACATACTGAAGTCATTTTTTACGTTACAGCTGTTTTATAGAGCCGGTATAGAAGAAATGACAGGTGTATGATAGTAGTAGGAAGAAACAATAGGTATGATGAGTAAAGAAATATAATTATACTCTATAAAATATAGTTTGATCTCTGTGACAGCTGTCAGAAAAATCACGCCTATGAAGTCCTGAATTTCTTAATAGTACAGACAGTACCTGTCAATGTCATACTTTATGGGCATGTCGATTAGTGATGGGCGACGAATGATCGTGACCACAGAGTTTTAAGATAGAGTTATATTTTAAATATCGATAGTTTATACTAACGACATATAAAAAAAACTTAATTTACCATTAATTTTATTGTATATTTTAATATCACAACATTATTTACATGTCTATATACTTCATCTCAAATAATAGTGAGTAAATCGATTCCAAATTCTCACCTACTCATGTAACATTTGGCTCAAAGGCCGTGTTACCAAGCCATACACTAAAAAAAAGCACGCCGCCATCTTGTTTGATACGAACCTCCATTCTCCTCAGTACGAGTGCCGACGCCAAAAGTAAAGAAACTCCAATTTCTCACCAACAACTACTCATTCGATTTCATTACAACATTGTTTGATAATCGATTTTTTCCACCACCATCCCAACTCTAAAAATGTCAATCTTCTATGTCAATGTCACTGTCGCAGAGATCAAGCTATCTTTTATGCAGTATAGTCCGTCAGATACGACTATCAAAAAATATTAGATATTATTTTCTTTTGTCAATTAAACAAAAATTGATGAAGTAATGGCCCGTCAAATTCCCGCGTGACGTCACAAGTGCCATAGATATGTATAGACTCCTGTAAGAGAAGTGACGTCACGACCCCCCAAACTTTGACAAGGTTTATCTTTGACATTTGTTGTTTGATTGACGAAAGAAAAAATACCTACGTGGCCCAATATGTTTTGATAATCTAACTAACAGACTAATTATAATAAAGATGTTTTACCCTATCATCATGCCTATTATAAACATTGACTAGTTTAAGATTTAAGTTTCAGATTGATACGAGCAAAATTAATATTTATCATAACTTATTTACCAAGATACAGTTGTTGCCATCATTAATAACATTTGATGTCATAATGATGATAACATAACATTTGATGTCACTTTTTTAATTCTTGATGCGTGTAACCTTTTGTTCAATATTATCAAATAAATCACACGACGTACTCATTCAGATAAATTCAGTAGAGTTCTGTAGAAATATTTCAGAATTCAAATAAATCCACAACTTTCTTTCCACTCCATCTCAAAAGAAACGCAAGTCAAAGTACTCAGTACCACTCTACCCATAGAAATAGATTATAGAGATGTGCCATTAACGTCAGGCTGAGCGTCGTAAAAATTCCTCGACAAGTATCACAAATACAGGAATGGAATCATTTAGCTCTAGTTTTTTACGTACAATTATAACATAGTACCTAAAGCCGAAGAGAGTACATACCAACTTGTTTTCGCTGAATTTGATTATTTCGTGTTTTGTCGTATTTAAGATTAAATTAAATACATTTTGAAATGATTTGACATGTAAATTACTGTTATTTACACGTTAATTATGCAAACCATTAATGATATAAGGATTTGATATTTGAAAAAAAATACAATTACAGGAAGATTGACACACTGATTGACAGGAATATTGACACAGTTGACTATTAACAACACACATTTGGATCTTTTTTTCTAACAAACACTTGTCGCATGGTAGTTTTGTCACAATTTGTGCGTAACCGTTTAAGCACAAATTGTTCTTGTCTTCGCAGCGTGACAAAATAAAGGGACGCGTCCCCGTGGATATTTGCTTGTAACTCTACCGCATATCTATCTAATAATGGCATCGCACACAACTTTATTCGCTCACTTTTATCGCGGCAGAGACGGAGGCACGTTACTGAAAATGATTTATGCGATTTATCATAAATAAGTTATTTCGAATCCATTCCCAACTATTGCCTGTGGTGTTTTGTTGTACGAGTATTGTGCGGGTGCATAAGTTTTGTGAAACTTTTAAAATGATAGTTGTGATGTTATAATGGCGAAATAAATCGAAATTTTTTTTCAGTCATGATTTTCAAATTTTTTTATACTTTTTCATGAAATGTCTAATGTCTAGTAAAGAGTCTATTTTATACTTAATACGTAAACTAGATGATATGTAATAAATGTATTTATCAGACAGAAGAGTAGGCTACCTAAAAACGTTTTAGAAATTTTAGAGTCAATAAACAATATATATGCACTGTTTTATATATAAAAGGCATGATGACTCAAAAATATAATTAGTCCGTCAGATACTTATATTAAAAAAAAAAATAACAAACACGTATAGTTTCCTTTATCAGCTAAACAAAATATTGACTAAGATATAGCCCTTTAAAGTTCCGAGTGACGTCAGGAGTGCTATACAAATTTATAGACTACGTCGCACTAGTGACGTCTCGAGCCCCCACTCCCAAACTTTCACAAGGTATATCTTTCTCATTTATTATTTGATTGACAAAAGAAAAAATACGTGTCCAATTTTTAAATCTAGCTAACGGACTGAATTTATTAATTATTTTTACCTAGTCATCATCTCTATTATTTTCAGTAAGCATACGTGCCCGATTATAGAGGCGCCAGCGTAAATTTAATAGTAACGAAAAAAGAGTTCTCTCTATCGAATGCCTAAAGTAAAAAAGAAACAGAACTATGCTATTTAGCTATTATAATTATTTTATTATCTTTTACTAGTTATCATCTTATTATTTAATATAATAGTTTATGTAAGTTTATGTATTTTATTTATTTTGAAATTGTATCATTATTTAGTATATATATATATATATTTATAGTTTTATAGTTTTGATCTGTGTTGATTGTAGTTAATTTATCTCTTTGTCTATTTATTCATACCTACTTCCCAATGTCTTCTACCTGTAGTTTGACTGGCAGAAAATGCTATTTAGCGTTAAGTCCTCCTTTTGTACAAATGGTGTGCAATAAAGTGTTAAATAAATAAATAAAATGATTACGATGGCGCCTCTGTAATCGGGCTTTATGGATAAATAACTGATGCTACACTCAATACGAAAGTTGAAAAAGTAGACCCAACCGCGTAATACTCGTAAAGTATCGACTGATCCCGCACAATATTTCTAATATCACTGTAATCTACATATTATTCCAATAAGTGGCTGTTTCCTTCGCCAATATTGCGTTTGGGCGAGAAGTGGCCGACCCTTGCGGTTACTTGCGCAACTTCTTACCTTTTATTGTTTTATTTATAACTTTGTGATTGATGACGACTGGCGAGCTTCATAAATATTGAGGCGAGAACTCACGCTGAGAGAATAGTTTCGGAAGTTCTTGCCGGTTAGGTAGTGTAGTTTATGAATGGGTTGAGTAATATAAAATATTGTAAACTAGCGTTTGCCTGATATTCGTGATATTCTGATTTTTGTGCTATCCCATAGAAACCTTTTATTTTTCGGGTTAAAAGTATGACTTTCAAACTATGTCCATGCCAAAAATCAAGTAAACCCGTTGCTGCGTTGCTGTGTGAAGAACCAACCAATATATTGTGACGCAGTAAGTTGCGTGGTAATAACGGCAAGTTGTTTACACCTAAGTGCGAGATTTATGGTTTTATGACTCGAGCGGGATCAGTCTTTGTCTGCCGTCTATTGTTTAGTTTTTATGGGTGTTTACGTATTTGAAAACAATAGAGAATTCTCAAACTTTTAAGTTGTTTACTTGTTAACACAATAGCGTTTATTAGATCGTGTAATGCCGCGAATTATCACGTAGGTTCGATACTGTAGGTAATAACGGATATAAACACGCCGGCCGATCCTTGGGGACCAGTTTTTCGTTTACCGTCGAAGCGAAAACATCTCGTGTTCAAGTGCGGTACCAGTTACTGTGAAGTGACTAGTTTGTGTGAATATCAGTGCCAGTGTAAAGTGTTTGTGCGAACCAGTTGTGTCGTGTGTATTGATGATTTTGTATTGATGATGATGTATGATTTTGTGCAATAAAGTGCAAAGTGTTAATCGGCGTTTTAACTGATTATCCAAGAACCCATCTCGTAACAATATCAACAAACCTACAATCACACATTCGGATTTATAACGTTAATAAAGATTCTGAACATTAAATAACATTGAATTATTTCAATACACAGTACAATATAATATTGGTTAAGCGCTTTATAGCAATGTTTTCCTCTCATGTCGGTCAATCTGTATCTGGAAAAGATCACTCGTAGCGATAAGACCACTTATGCACTATTTCTTCTGACTTTATTTTTTCTGTTACTATTGGTCCTGGTTACTACTTTTATATTCTGGTGTCAATAAAGTGTTGTTTTGATGTTAAAACTGTAGGGAAAAAACACCATTTCTACAGAAATAACCTTACTTCTACTTAATATTATAAATCTGTAAGTGTATTTATAGGTTTATTCCTCTTTTCGCAGCAACGGAGCAACGGATTGACTTAAGTTTTGGAATTGACATAGTTTGAAAGACGGAAAGTGACACAGGCTACATAATATCCGAAAAAATAAAATATTCCTATGAGATATCAGAATATGAGATATCAGAATATGAGATATCAGAAGTAAAAATCAAAGTATCAGGCGGGCGAAATTGCGGGCAAAAACTAATTCATCATTAAAGTCAAACTGCAATTTACCTTTCTACGTATGTACCATCGACTTGGCATTTTTAGGTATGCACTATGAATATTTAATATATTTAATGAATAAATTTTAGAGAAAAAGTTGTCAAATTTTATTTTAATTAAAATATAGTAGAAAGTAAGTACTTACGCCTGAAACTCCAATTACAAAAGGTTCAGACGGCCATATATTCTCGTTTTATTTCAATTGTCGGGATCGCACTGGACGCCCACAAATATCGCTATCAACAATCAACAGGAAGCGATGCCCCCGCGCAACGACCGCATTTGCATAACCATTTTATTGTTATTGTTAGCCGTTGGGCTGCACGGGTTTCGGTGATTTTGTGCACAAAATATGAGAAACTCTGGTAAAAATATCATTAAATAAAATTTCAGTATCTGAAAATGCTGAAAAATGCAATTTCCAAAGTTAACCTATTTCCAGTTTAAGTACTTTTAGTGTACTGCCTAATAACCTTTTTCACAATCCACAGCTGAACTTAAGCCTGCCTTATCTGCCACGCTGGTTCAGTTGGGTTTGGTGGACTCAATACCTATGCCATCGAAATTCTATGGACAGGCCTCGTAATGTTTTCCTTCACCGAAAAGCCAATAGAGTAAAAACTTTAGACTTTCCATAAATTGACAGCAGATACTGGTGATAATAAGTGAGTACGGTAAGTGTATATGGCGAACTTTCTTTTTGTTGTTTTATCGTAGTTCTCTATCCTAATACTTACATATTTGTTAGACTAGCGGTGGAAAAAATCTTCACAAATTTCTATAGGTACGAGTTTTCTACACGTTCAAAAACGTTGGAACGTGACATTTCAAAAGAAATTGTAACATACTCATTACTCGTAGGACCCACCAAAAAATAATTGACCAAGAAATGTTTATGTAAAATGTTGCCAAGACGTGACTTGCACTATCAAAAAGTTATCAAATGTTATGTAGAGCCAAGCTTCTAACTCTACGCGCCCAACTTCACAAACTCTATACCTTAACAAAATATGTGGCCTAGCCTTGACATTTTGATTCTACTACGGCACTATTTGGCTCTTTTTCCTTGTACCTTAAATAAGCTTAACGTAAGCCATATAGCAAACATATCGTAAGATATATTCAGCTGTTTCTGTTGTAAAAGTCATGAGACCGCTGTAATTGCAGAGGACGGATGCCGCTATCGAAATAGTTCCGCGATCGGACCACTACCGGTGCGCGGCGCTCTTCGCCAAATGATTGCCAATCGCGCGCCATGAGGGTAGTCAAATATTTAGTTATTTACTTTGGGACCACTTGTCAACAAAAACAGGTATTTAATATCTCATAACTAAAAAGAAAAACAAAGTGTACAATGTGTTACCTACTTAATAAGAGTACTCTTTGGAAAAAATATATCTATATCAGTTCCGATTTCCTTGTTGTTAACTACGTGTGTTACTAAATGTACTTTATGTAATTTCTTGGATTTCTAGATTTCGACATTTCAATACATAAATTGTATGTAACAATGTACTTATGAACTACTTTCATGCTCACCCAAGTTTTTCACAGGAATAAATATGATGAAAATAAATTTAACAATATAGTACTTATTAAATTCATTCTAGAGTACCGACATCATGTAACGACAAACAAGCTAGTAAACCAAACGTTAGTATTTCAATTTAGTCATCAGAAAATGTCACAAGTAAACCTTTTCTATAAAAGTTGCCGTCCCCGTACCCCATTGACATTTCCAACCCATCAGGTAGCATAAAAAGCATCCAAGCATAGCCTCGCCATAAAGGTGGCATGACAAAGGCGCCTCTGAGCGATAGGGCGCGTATCTCTCCACGACCGCCATAAAGTGGGGACACAACAGACGTCCGTGCGGCCCGCCGACCGATAGCACAATGCGGCAAACGACGTCGGCGCTTCCTGTTCCGGCCGCGGCGCCACCGTCGCTCAGATTTATGCCCGTCGCTTCCTCCCGCCATATGCGTGCTACCCCCAACTCATTTACACAAAACTCGAGTTTTTCAAGCACCTGTGTAATGCCGATTCTTTTTGTGCGACTTACAGTGTCTGCGGCTTTTAGACATCGATTCAAACTTTATAGTCTAACCACAAAAGTTTTACGCACGCTTTAGGCAATGTTTAACAGTACAAATTGCACCCTTAATCAGTGTTTAATGCGTGTTTAAATCTTTTATGGTAAACTAAACTAACTAGACGGTTAGTTTTCAACTGATATTTATGAAAGAAATGGCGCAAAAATCTAAAATTTTTGCGTCATTTGTGAGCAGATTTACGTGTTTTTTTAGTAGTTGTCATGGAAGATGAAAAATGGAAATTGCAGCGCATAAAATCGATAAGCAAAAATCGCTACTTTACTTTAGATTCTCGATCAACTTTAAGAGCATGAGCTCTATTATATGAAGATGTGTTGATGATTGATGTTTTAACAAGTAATTAGATAAGTAAACTGACTTATATGATGATAAAATTACATACTCTTGTCAGAAAATGTACTCAAATATTAAATATTTAAATATCTCCGCTAACTTAAATTTCACAAATTAAACTGTAACAAGATTAACCAGGTTAACCATTTTTAAAAATTCCCCGTAAAATGGAGTGAGCGATGTTGAATTAAAATTGAATGCCGGTAAAAAGGTCGGGCGGCGAGACTCGTGTGGTACTTAATGAAGTTACGCTTAACGTGCTTACGTTATAAAATATTCGAGAGAGAAGCTTAAAACTTGGAGAATAGCGTGATATTTTATAATAGACTAGATATGCGCTGGGGGTTTACCTGGCATTCAATAGAAACGGTTATATAGACAGATCTAGAGTTTAATTAGTTTTGTGTGAAACGCCGAGAGCAAAAGCTTAATTTTAAATTTCAATCCATAATATTTATAAATTATTTTCATTTTTAGGGTTCCGTACCTCAAATAGAAAAAACGGAACCCTTATAGGATCACTTTGTTGTGCGTCTGTCCGTCTGTCCGTCTGTGTGTATGTCAAGACTCTTTATCTCAGGAACACGTAAAGATATCAAGTTGAAATTTAAACTGTATACGTATGTCTATGGTCTCTTCCAGTTGTGTAAAAGGAAAACTTCTCAGTTATCGTTTATAGAAGTTAGAGCCGTTTATGTTGTAAAAAACCGCATATTTAGCACTCACAAAAATAAAACCTACAGGGTACTTCACGTTGACATAGAACTACGAAATTAGGCAAGAAGCATTGTCTCAGAGTACACATATAGGTATAAATCTGAAAACTGTATTTTTTATTTAAATCACAAAAAAATAGGACCTCAAAATTCACAAAATATGGGTTCAAAATTCAAAGTGAGTAAATCGTATCATGTAAGGTGTCATATAAAAGAACTTCATTGGCACCTGCTAAAAAAGTTTTTAATTATTTTGACAACGTGTTTGTATGGAACCCTCGATGTGCGAGCCTGACTTGCACTTGTCCGGTTGGTTTTAAAGGGCAAGTGCCTTTATTAACTACCCCTAAATAAAAAACTTATTATAATCTACAACTACATAAATTACTACTACATAACAAGCAATTGGATCATCCACAGACCCTTGAAAGTCTAAAGATAATCCAAATGCTCAAGCCCACTGCTAGTTGGCAGCGTGCCCAGCAGTGCTGGCCGCATTGCCATTCATTCGTCATTGCTTTATTATAATATGTATAACAACAAGAAATTAATCAAATCAGAGCTCATTTTACCTAGGTTAAAGACTTCATAAATATATTGATTCAGTTAAAGTCGTTTTTTGCTTTTTACTGTATTTAACAGTAAAATAATAGGTTTAGTAAGCTACACTGTTTGTTTGTTTAAGAATCAAGATGCTACGAAGTAAATCTACGTTATCAATAGAAGTAAGATTGAAACAAAAAGCGTACATAATAGAGCAGCGGCTGTGGCTCAGAATATCTTAGCTGATACACCGCTACCTCACCAGGATGATAAGTGAAGCCTTGCTAGGACGAACATTGAATTACTAAAAATACTAACATGCATAATTATAACTCCTGAAATTACTTACAAAATTGATGTAGCAGTGCAATATTTGCTGAAACCAAAGCTGATTTGTCAAAAATGTGCGGACCAAATATTATTTTCTCATTTTTAATCGGAATGAAACTTATCTAATGATCGCTGTGTCTACATAAAGATCTAAAGACTATATCTAATTAGACAGATGTAGAGCAAAATATTGTCCGTATTGACTTTACTTGGGTTCTCCTAATCTCACGAACTAATTAATTAAAAATACAGTTTAGAGCAGTATTAAAATCAACTCATCATAATATCGCTGGTATATATTTTTATGTAATATTTTTCCTAGTTTTCAAGACAATTAGCTTAGAATATGGTTTTTAAAATAAATACCTAATTTCAGTACACAGTACAGCACATCACTAATTTCAGTAACCAAAATAAGATTAGTTGATTTTAATGAAATGTTCAAAATCAGAAGTCTATAGAGTACGTACTTATGGCCTCGAGGCTCCAGAAATCTATGACGAATTACACGAAGTTTCAACTACGTGCAATTCGTCGTAGGTAGACCGTACCGTAGCAAAGCAAAGTTTCATACATTTTGCACAATAAACCTGAGCTGATAGAAACTTAGTATCTTTGTCTGAACCTCGGGTGGCAGGTGAGGTGAGAGGGGGAGGGTGCATACCAACTAGCTTTGTGAATCAATCAGGAATTAATTGCGGCGCCGAGGACTCGGGTGAACTTAATTTGATGAACATGTGTGCTGTTTGAATTTGGAATTGTAAAAGTGTGTATAAATGAAAGTAAAATTACACATTTAGGATTAGCTACCGACGCTTACAGCCAATGTGATAATGATGATTGAACGTACTTACATAGTTTTAATAATTATGGTGGTTAATTAGAATGACAAAGAATGTGTTCTTACTTGCTAAATCCATCAAAATTCGTATATTGATGTATTCTTCAAAAACCCTTTCAAAATTGTTTTCTTTAAAGATTCTTAGAATCAAGCTGCAAAAACCTATAGACTGACAAAACTTATGTCTACTGTATTTGTCTTACGGCTAATAAGACTAGCGGTTGTTGATTTCTATTATGGATCATAAAGATTATATTTACATAACTACTTACGCTGTTATCCCTCCAGCACTATGCGTACCTATTAGCTGTAGTATAATTGTCTAGAAATTTTGAATTAATAATGATCTTGACATTAAAACTTATCTAGCTTCTTATATACACGCTTACCAGAGGGGTCAGTCAAGGTTTACACGTAAATTGTCTTTACGATAATAATTGATTGAAACTTCTGCTGTTTCCGTATGGCGCTATACAATTTTGTACAGCGCCCCTGGCGAAAACGAAGAAGAACTAAGCAAAACGTATGGAGCCACACGCGAACGCAAAAGTTTAAGTAAACTTGCATTGTTTACTTCAACTTTCTCGTTCGCGTGTACCTAGACTAAGGACTCAGATAGTATAGTAAGCTTAAATAAAATAGGTGCAAGTTGACGAGTGAGGACTAAGGATCTCTGGTAGAAACGATAACACCAAAACGCTCCTTTATACTAAACGTTGTAATATAAGAGAAGTTTCTGCATGTACTCCGACCAGCCCCTCGACCGCCTAAGCAATAGCAATCGTTTATGACTTCATTTTAGTCATTTGGCACCGCCTATGTGACGTTAGACATCAATTGCTTTGTGCGGATTGCGAAAGCAATCGTTGAATGAACAACTTTGATGGCTAACGTCACATAGGCGGTGCCAAATGACTAAAATGAAGTCACAAACGATTGCTATTACGATTGCTATTGCTTAGGCCGTCGGGGGGTTTCTTTCGTTGTATTTTATTATTTGTTTGCTATATTTATATACATCTTGCTGTTTGACTAACTTTCGATGTGATGTCGTGATGACGTCTTATAAATTGACGAACGCCAAAAAGGACAAAAAGAAACACCCGAAAAAGGATGACTCATTGTCACGTTCCGCCTAAACCGAGCGTGATAGCGAGAGCGCTAAACAAGGTATAGTGAAGCACGATCGACCTAAGTTTCCGGCTTGTGACACAATTATGACAATACTAGTTTTTACCCGCGGCTTCACCCACATGATATTTTGATTTTTACTCAATATCATTATAATTTATAGCCTATGTGTTATTCTGATATATAAGCTATATTATTGCAAAGTTTTATCTCAATGCGTTCAGTAGTTATTGCGTGAAAGAGTAACAAACATCCACATCCATCCATCCGTCCCTCCTCAAAAACTTTCGCGTTTATAATATTAGTAGGATCACGTAAAACTATCGTCCGTAAACCGAATTTACAGTCAGCCAATTTTTTTCGTCACATAAGATTCGTCTAAAGTCAAATTTTACTGTTTTCTTTAACATTAAACAGTGAAAACGCTATAGTTAAGTCTCAACACCCGATCTGTATGTCATGACGGGGGTGGCATAGACGTAAGAGGCGTTACTAAACCCCTTTACAATTAATTAAGATTAAAAAAACCGGACAAGTACGAATCAGGCTAGCACATCGAGGGTTCCGTACAAACTTTAAAACACAACAACAAACGTTTAATATAATTAAAAACCTGTTTTAGCATGTGCTAATGATGTATAAAGTTACTTTATATGATACCTTGCGTGATACGATTTACTCACTTTGAAATTTCAACCCATATTTTGTGAATTTTGAGGCTCTATTTATATGTGATTTAAATAAAAATGTACAGTGTTCAGATTTATTCCTATATGTGTACTCTGAGACAATGCTCTTCGCCAAATTTCATAGTTCTATGTCAACGGGAAGTACCCTGTAGGTTTTAATTTTTGTGAGCGTTAAAATATGCATTTTTTACGACATAAACGGCTCTAACTTTTTTGCACGGTAAATGAGAATCTTTTCTTTTACACAACTGCAAGAATTCATAGGTTTACGTATACAGTTTAAATTTCAACTCGATATCTTTACGCGTTCCCGAGATAAAGAGTCTTGACATCCACACAGACGGACAGACGGATAGACGAACAGACGGACAACAAAGTGATCCTATAAGGGTTCCGTTTTTTTCCTTTTGAGGTATGGAACCCTAAAAATACTTTACTCATGAAAACTATCTTCATTCTAGACGCTCTATACGATATAACATAAGTTTCTTATTAAATCAGACAGCGTGTACTCCAAGCAGCGCAGCGCAAGTTTCGACTGAGCTAACCAGCGGGAATGGCACGCCTTTGTGTCAAGTTAGACTAAACCAAACTGCGCGGGCTGGAGGCACTTGAGACTGGAATGTTACTTCGGCTCAGGTGAACTGACTAGGACTATGACTAGGGTATTACTAGTGCTTAGGGCTGTGTGTTGGTTGGTTTCAATTTAAACTCGGTTGCGATAGATTTAGAATCGAATTGAATGTCTAATCATTTCAACCGATAGATTTTATTATAGTTGATTGATGAGTAGGTATATGTAGTTAAACGTTAACGTTCGTAGTTTTTGTTGAACTTTTTCCCTAACTCTCCGGACTTTTTCCCCAAGTCCGTTTGGAGGCCGGCTATTGAGTAGGTAGGTCGTTGTTAGTGGTGGCTGCCCCCTAGCCCACTCTGCACCCCTCCATGGTGGGCTCTGCATCCCTCATAGGTACGCTCTGCACCCTGCTGAGGTGGGCACCATATCCGACTGAGGTGGACTGCGATATCGCGCTTGCGACACTACGGCCGTGCCCTTTAGGGCGGGGGCCGCGGCGGGAGAGGACTGTTGGTGTGTCGTTGCCACTTTCCCTGCCTTCCGCGGCCTCGACGGGGTCGCCACCGTTTTTGATGGCAAACGCGGTGGGGCTGCAGGGGAAGAGGAGTGATGGTATGTCGTCGGCCGCTCTCCCTATCCTCTGCAGCAGTAGTGGCAGGTGCGAGGCCACTTCAATTGACCCGTTGCATCGCGACCAGGGCTGTCGGATACGGGTGCTGTCTGACGCCCAGTGCTGGTTGGTCCCAGGCGGGGGATGAAGATGTGTCTGGTGTTTGACACATCGTCATTCTGGCGGGAGCTTATGCTTCGAGGTGGGGCCCGGTTTGGGAGAGCGCTGTCGGGTGCCGCGGAAGAGTACGAAAGCGTACCCGTAGCCCCGACACCAAGCGCAGTGGCGGAACACTCAGGGGTTTTGGTGGGTATATCGTCCAGCGATGGGCGGGTACTCCCACATAACCACCCGCCTGCCCCGAGGGGTGTCTTTAAAAGATTTCGCCTGGTAAAAAAAAGTGAACTGACTCTATGACTATGACTAGGTATTACTACTGCTTAGGGCAGTATTCTTTAGTGTCAATTTAAACTCGATTGCGTCAGATTTTGAAATTAATGTCTAATCATTTGATCAGATCGATCAGCAAAATGAATCAAAGGCTAGGGTGGTCAGTGTTCGGATGGGTTCTACGTGTGAAATTTACAACTAAGCGCTATTGTGGCTCGGATGCCACGCTTAATTGTACTTAGACACAACAATGTACACATAAATATGCCCAATTGTGATCGCTGTTATGGGCCGAATCATCATTCGAAAAATTTATAGATAGATATTTCTGTCTATAAATTTTTTGAAATCATAAGAAACTTTGAAATTTCGACTTTAAATTTTGTTATACTTCTGACGAATTTTTGAAAACTGAAATTTCTTAAAGTGGCTATAACTAGGGCCCTAATTTGCATTATATTTGTAATATATTATAACTGGGACAACACATAAGCAGATACGATACAAAACCTAAACAGTACTACTGACCATCACCTAAATATAAAAATAAATAAAGAAAAACTAAAACTGAAAGAAAATTAATATCCTTGGTTATAAGATCATTTTTAAAACCACCGAAATTCTTACCTACGAGTAATTTCATAATGTCGACTTTCCTGTTACACGCCAGCCCGTTGCCCAAGAGACTTGCCAAACTTTTAATTGCTTAATAGAAATTAATTACATTTCAAAATAACAACCGCCATTGACACAAACGTTTCAATTGCAAACCGTTCGAAACTTTTCCTTTGACGTATAACTTCAGATCTAAACAATACCGTTGCGAAGTTAGCAACTTAAACTTTCGCTCGCTTTGGCTTCTCTTCCTGAAAATATGCACTCGGTTTAACTTCCAGGGATTTCGCCAGAACAAGCACTTGTTTTATGTAATTCTATTTCTCTGTACAGACCAAAATAGCCAGTTTTATGAAATTTAGTTCGTAGCAAACTCGTAACGCGTCTTAACGTAATAACGTTGTGTTATTATATCACAACATCAGGGTCACGTTTTTTGAAAACCATACTCGTAGCGTTAAGACCGATTCACACGTCAGTAAAACCAGGGATACGGCACAGCACAGTCACTGTACAAGCCTTTTTTAATAGTCCACTGCAGGACGTAGGCCTACCCTTGAAGGGTGATTGGGCCATATCCACCACGCTGGCCCAGAGCGGGTTGGTGGATTCAAATACGCTATTGCATTTTGTACGAATGCAGGTGGCATCACGATGTTTCCTTCACCGAAAAGCCAGTGGTGTGAAATTCAGTACATAAATTTCAAAGAACTCATTAGTGCGGGACCGGGATTGGAACCCATGACCGATACCAACGAGTGCGGATGCGTTCGTAGGCAATGTATGAAAGAATATTGTAAGTGTCGGTGATGGTAGAGTGCCCTAGATGTCTGTACCGAGACCGGCAATTACTGACTTTGACGAGTGGAGATGTAATCATAGAGAATGCATGAAAAAATATTGTCAGTGGCAGTGACACGTCACTGACCGTCATGACGTCATGAGTGCTCTCGGTGTCAGTGCTGTCACCGACAATAACTGACACTGACGAGTAGGGTTGCGTTCATAAAGAATGTATGAACGAATATTTTTCACTGTGACGGTACTGTGCCGGTACTGTGTCGGCACTGAGGTTTCACTGATATGTATGAATCGGCCTTTAGGCGAGTCCACTGAAGGAGAGCGAAGTGGAAATGAGTGGAGCTGGGTATTGTTTCCGAAAGTTTATTGCCGAAATATTATACTTCCTTAGCAAAAGACAAAATTCACTCCATTCAACGAGTGCGTTTTGTTTCTCGCTAAGCAAATGGAATTTATGCGGTGGACTTACGGACAACAACTCTCCGACTAGCTCCATTTTGATAAGAGTCTATGCTTTTCGTATGCTGCAAAACGATATTAAAGGAATTTAATTATGTGAATCATATAACATTATTTGCTTATTGCTTATTATTTCTTTTAATCAAGAAACTGTTCTATAGATTTCAATCAAATACTGTAGATATAAAGCCGTGGTGGTCTAGTGGTAGTGACACCCGCCTTACAATCGTGAGGTCGTGGGTTCAAATCCCGGTCCCGAACCAATCAATGAGCTATATGGAATTTATGTACGGAATTTAACACCGCTGGCTTTTCGGTGAAGGAAAACATCGTGAGGCAACCTGCATACGTCCGTAGAAGAAATTCGATGACGAAAGTGAATCCACCAACCCGCACTGGGCCAGCGTGGTGGATATGGCCCAAACACTCTTCGTAGGTAGGCCTACGTCCTGCAAGGGACTATTAAAAAAAAGGCTGATACAGTACAGTTATGTAGGTATATGAACGAAGTCCGTTCATCCAGGTACTAATATAACGTAAGTAACTTGTACTGTACTAGTATTTTTAATAATCCACTGCCAGACATAGACCTATCCACGAAAGATTATTGATCATATCCACCGCGCTGGCCCAGTACGGGTTGGCGGATTCACATTCACCATAGAATTTCTTAGAATGATGTATTTCATGTTGTCTCACAATGTTTTCCTTCACCGAAAAAATAGTGAATTATAAGTTAAGTTTAAATCATAAGGATCGCGTTCAAATAATGTCCAAAATGCAAATTATTTTACAACAATACATCGCAGCTTAGGCATCAAATACTTAAGTGGGATCTCACTTAGCGTCGAGCTTGCCCCTTAGCTTGTGAGATAACCGTTGTTCGCCAAATCTTCTTAGCCCAAGATAACAGAGAGATATTAGCATCTTGGGCCTATCAAGTTTATGCCTTGAGGGTACTTTGGGCCACCCTGGATGGAGGGTTAATGCATTTGGACGTAGAGTCTTGAACTACTACGTGATAAATTGAATATATTGTAAATTGTACATATATGATTTTATTCGTTGAACAATCTATTTACTTTATAGTCAGAAAAAATCATCATCTAACTTTGAATTTTAATACAATTACATCTTAACTAAAATAAAAATGATTCATTTCATGAAATCTATTTTTAAATTGTAATCAAGGTAAGTAATTAAAGGTAAGTAATTTTTCGGTTGAAAAATAATACAAAATTAAACTTAGTTGCTTTTAGTTGCTAAATAAGTAAAAACTCATGATTTTCAATCGACGAAACGGAGGAGAATCTTAAGTAGACGCCTATTTATTTATGTGTGTCCACGCATAACTTTTCACAGAGTAGTCAGAATTCAATAACTTTTTTTGTTGGGTACCTAGATAAAACTTATTTTATACTACACCTGCTCGGAAAGTACCTTGATACTTCATCAAATTTACGGTAGAAAGTACGTCATTGCATATCGAACAAATATGCGGCGAGAAAACGCATCTGAGCGGGAGAGAAAAGTGTATGAAAATCCATTTCTTACGTGGTTTTTCTTTTTTAATTTTGGGTAAGACTATGCGCTGGTAACCTAAATATCAAAAGCCAAAAAGTTTTTACAGTGAGTTTTTATCTCCAAGTTCGCAAAATGACACTGGCCACTAGCTGTGTGTTGGATGGTGTCAAACAATTTGAAAAAAGAACATGTGAAAATTGCAGACGCCATTGGCGCCATTTTCAATTTGTGTGTGGTTTGAGGATTCACTTTTCGTAGAAAAGTAAAATAAAACTATTAATATAAATTTCAATTAGTAAAGATTTAGTTTTTTATTTTCCTCGTAGATGTAGTATAAAGCACTATGTATCACTCGAGAGAAAGTGCGATTCCCGATCTCGGGTGTTTCAAACGACACCCTCGACGGTAATCGGTCACTTTCTCCTCTCGGTGAACAATGTACTATTTTTGATAAATCGACAATAATGTGAAAATTACTAGATACGTCGATCCGTGCGAACTATTGAAATTCTGTACATGATTGAAATAGGTTATGCCATTTTTTGCAATCAACATTATTGTTTATTTCAAAACTAGGCTTCATTCAGCGTTATTGTGCATTAAAAACCCATCACATAACACATTATTCACACATCACATTATTTTATTTTAATGCTTTCTTTAAAATAAATATAATGAATAAGAAGCTCTTAGATAAATATAGCTATGAGTATTACTAATAACAATGCAAATCACTCAAAATATACACTACCAACGCGATAGGTACATTTATTGAATACAGAGTAGAATAACAGTTTATAACATAATCATTCTGTTTTCTAAGCGAAAAGATCTAATAAATCTTTAATGCTTCTCTAATTACTTTAGTGACGTGTAAACGAGAACAAACTCAAAGAAGGGTCTCAAGTTCTCAAGACGTGTGGAAGTAAACGTCACATTTATAATTCAATGTTAGGAAAATTTGTTCCGAGTGAGTCTTCGAGTAGACACAAATACCTACTCCAACTAAGATGTGAGGGCACGTAAATATTCTTACTGCTAAATCTATTTTGGAGGTGAAATTAATACTGTTGTAAAGAGAATTTTCAGTGAAGATTTATCTATTTTGATTTAGGTAGTGCATAAGATTCATTAGTAATTATTTCAACAGTACCTCATAGTCTAATTTTTAACGATTATTTTTAAGAAATAAATATCTTCAGATTTTTTCCTAAAGTGAAACAATCCTAAATACAGTAATAAAAAAATTATATTTCGAAATAAAAACTCTCGTTAACGCAATTGGGTAATAATAATTATAAAATTGTTTCTTGCACATTACGCGCGTGTATGTACAAATGTTACAACGAAAATTTGAAATTGCTTTTTTTTTTACATTTTCGTTGCCGATTTTCCATCTCGACAATATTTACATAGTTTAAAAAAAATGATTGTCCAGTAGTGTAAAATTTTGTAGATAAAAAGGTATAGTTAATAGATTGATGATAATGGTATGTACATTCTATGAAGTATCCTAATACACACTCATTAGATCTATAAAATAATCACTAGCTCCTAACGCTACGCCAACAAATCTGCAGGACCAATTGATATCAAACACCATGACTAAGTCATGACCCGCATCAGCATACCGTGTAATGTATATTTTACAGGTCTGAATTATAGCCGAGGCCTCTCCATTACCTAATAATAATTCAAAGGGCAATCAGAGCGACCAGAGAGGCAATCCGCAATAATTTTCGCCCAAATCTGACGTATACATGACCGATATTCCATAAATTTGCATGACCGTTGCCTCCCTGAATAAATTAGAGGTACCTGGCTCTCGTGCCTCTATGAATATGTAAGACAATGGCTTCCAAATCTTAGACTCCAATTAGGGGAGGTGATTAGACCCTCGGTAACCACATCTGCTGAGACGAATAGTAAATGTGGAATGTAGCGGACGAGATGTTCTGCTAACTGCGATATGCGATTTGTGAATGAAAAAAATAATTTGATATACATTTAATTTCATTTATTTATTCAGCTTTTGGTATGATACATACACTTAGCGGCGTCATTCCGTACATTTCAGTTTCAAACGACTATAATAATAAATTAAACAATTACAATTTTATTTGTGCGGCTGTAAATGGGCCTTGTCTATTTAGCAGCTGTATAGAGGCTTTGTCAGAGTAGTAATAAATAAATTATAAATAACAATAATATTTAAATGTCAAACTTTCTCAAAATGGGCCGATACAGACTTTTGCCATTGAGACCTATCCTTAACAAATATATCTGCCGAATAATAGGCTTTGCTTATCAAATAGCGTTTAATTGTGTTCTTAAATTTAGTTTCACAGAGACCTAATAACTGTCTTGGAATGACATTGTAATAGCGCACACTATTCCTAATAAATGATTTGTTTGTCTTCTCAAGCCGACAAACTAGGATACACCAGCCTGTGTTGGTAGTGTGAAGTGGCAGGTTTGTTTTTAAAGTTAGATAAGTTTTTTCTGGCATACATAATACATTCATATATATATATATAGAGAAGGCACAGTTAAGATATTTATGTTTTTAAACAACTCCCTTAGGGAATTTCTAGGTCCCAATTTATAGAGAGCTCTAATTGCTCGTTTCTGTAACACGAAAATTTTTCCTACATCGGCTGCTGAACTCCATAGTAATATACCGTAAGACATCACACTGTGAAAGTAGCCAAAGTATACTAATCTAGCAGTTGCCTCATCTGACAACCGCCGGATTTGGCGAACTGCATGAGCCGCTGAGCTAAGTTTGTCGGCCAATTTATTGATGTGCGGTCCCCATTGCAGCTTAGAATCTACTGTGATGCCCAAAAATACAGTAAATTCAACCGGCTCAATAATTTCGTTCTTTAATGTAACTGTTAATTCAACATTTCGTACGTTCGGTAAGGAAAATCTCATGCACTTGGTCTTAGAAGGGTTTAATACAAGATTATTGACATCAAACTAACTACACAAACTGTTTAAAGCGCTATTAATATCAGGCGATACTGAGAGTCCTCTTTTAGTTTTGAATAGCAGCGATGTATCATCAGCAAACATAACAATCTCAGTATTCACTAGCTTCTTAATCATAAATGGAAGATCATTTGAGTATACAAGGAACAGAAAAGGCCCAAGTATTGACCCTTGTGGTACTCCCATTTTAATAGGTGACCCCTTTGATGTTACTCCATCCACTTCAACTATTTGAATCCGATCTTTTAAATACGATGAGATAAGCGTCAATGCTGTGTCTGTGACTCCATAGTATGCTAATTTATTTAGGAGCGTCCGATGATGGACGCAGTCAAAAGCTTTTGACAAATCGCAAAACACGCCTACCACATTATGGCTATCTTCCCATGCGTCAATTATAAACTTGGTCAACTTTAATCCTGCATCTGTAGTTGACCTTTCTTTTGTAAAGCCGTACTGATTATTATGTAATAAGTTGTTTCGAGTGAAGTACGAAACAAGCTGGTTTAATAGGAGTTTTTCGAAGATTTTACTTATGCACGGTAATATCGAAATCGGTCTATAGTTTCCGGGGTCATCTTTCTCACCAGATTTGTACACAGGTACAACTTTGCTATGTTTCATTAAATTAGGGAATATACCTTTGTTTATACATTTAGATAACAATAAAAACAAAAGTATAGAAAACGAAATTTAAATATGGACACAAATAGAATAGAGATATTGATTGATAACTCATTAAGGTTATACATATTTGACAAAAAAAAATCAAACAAGAATAAACATTTAACAATAAAATTAAATTGATTTCTTTTAAGTTGGCAATTTTATTAACTCATTTGTAGATTGACCTACGCGTTCGTAGCATTCGTAGCTATTCGTAGAGTCGTGTTCAATGATGTTAAAAATATAGGCAAGTTTACCTACGATAAAATCTATTGTTAGTTGAATAAATGGTTTAAATTCTGTAAAATATTTAATTCATACTGTAACTATAATTTTGTTAGGGAACATACTACGTACATATCAGCCTCCCGACAGCAATTTTGGAAAGCCGTTCCATCACTTTCTTTAAGCAATACAGAGCTATATAGTTTTGTCTTGTACCTTTGATCGAAGCTTGTACCTACTAATCAATAAGAGGGTTATTCAGAACATAGTTATGAACTACGGTGGCTTTGAGGTCAACCCGGCGAAAATCAAAAAATAATCAGCTGTTTATACAAATTGTAACTCTCAATCGACAAAATTTATGAAACAACAATTTTTTTCCCTAATTCTGGGTTGACGCCGTAGTTAAAGTTGTTCTTAATGATGGTTTAGATCACCTCATTTAGGCTTGGTACACCACATTTTGATAACCTTGTAACCTTCTAACAGCGTTCACGTTCTATTTTTAAACGATTCAGAGACTTCTTCAAGTTAGTTTACAAACATTTTAGAAATGAAACCCGTATTAATTTTTCACATCGACACTCGTTTTAATTGCACCGTAACCGTGATTCAGTTAACCGTAATTCGATGCCGGTAAAGTGGCGGCGGCCGACTTTATGGCAGGCGGTTCGATTAAACGACATATAACCGGATTACCGTGACCGCCGGCTAAGTGCCGATGGCCGCCAAACTGCCCGGCGCCGTAATCAAGTGAATATGTTACCGAGATACGGTAGACTACCGAACGGTATGATATGAACGGCATGAACGTTTGGGTCGCAGTCCGGCTTTGATACCGGTTATTACCGGTTACCACTTTGATGATACTACGGAATTTGACGAGTGAGTCATGTAACTGCTAAGAAACTCTATTTTAATTTTGGATAGACTATCCGAATACATGATAACGATTGAGACTGCCGAAGGCATTATAATATGGATGTGGAAGTTTCATCGGTTTGATACCGATTATTACAGATAACCAGTAATTTTGATGGGGCTTTAAGTTTAGTAGTAGTTTAGTTTTAGTAAATTTTTCTCTTATCCAGGATTTCCCAAACTATGAGTCGCGACTTACCGCTGGTTCGAGTTGAGGTTGATTTCAATACTGAAATGGCAAAACCTATGAAACAATTTCATCCTTCCCATTTGATGTAGTTAGTCGAAAAGTATTTACCTATTCATATCGGTAACGGTAAATTCTTTTAGATGTGGGTCCCAGGTTTGTAAATTTGTATTAGATAGGTCATAGCCCAGTGAAGTTTGAGAAACACTGCTCTAATATATTGCATGTATAGGTCATTTGTGCTCCAGAATAAATTATGATTAAAATTTGAAATTTCAAAATATGTAATCGTGGTAATGTCTTATTATTTGAACGATACAAAATTGTCAATAAAATGTTTATGAAAATTAATAAAGCACCTAATTTTCCTAACGCATCCGCTGACGTAACACCTAACGGCTATCACACAGTACAGACGCGGCCAAAAGCGGAATATCAAAATATGACACACACAAAACATTACCTTCATACGTTAACGAGGTAATTATTCCGGGTGCGAGCATGTCCTGTCCAGTGCCATAAATATCCAGAGTAAACACCGTATTAGCACCGGTCACGCTGCATTTGTTTGCAGAGGCCTAAAACAACACGCGTCTGCGGTGGACGGTCGGATTGCTACTGCCTGCACGCTGACTCAGACGTGTCTGGGCAGTGGAGAAGAAAAGTGTAAAGAATATTCTAAAAATCAAAATGAGTTGTTTATTAAACAATAATTCTATAAATATTCAGAGTAAATCCCGTATTAGCACTGTTCACGCTGTATTTGTTTGCAGAGGTCTAAAACAACTCGCGTCTGCGGTGGACGGTCGGATTGCTACTGTGTTTGGGCAGTCGAGAAGAGAGCTTGAAAGGATATTAGGTATATTCTTACAAATAAACAATTTTTTATTTTTAAAGAAAATAGTGAGCTCCTTCACTTGGGTTCTTACTATGATAGTATGGTATTTAATAGTAGATTACTAGCCAAGGGCTGTAAAGCAAGTAGCTTGCGAATGTTGAGGCACTTGCGCGGGTTATATGCATTGTAAACTTAACGTTCAAAAACATGTGCGGGTCAAGAGACTCGAGCATGTACCAAAGCGAGCCACCCGCGCAACTAATCCGCGTGCTCTGTGGCGCGCGCTGGTTACTCGCGCGGGTCACAGTCGGCTCACATGACCACGAGCAAACAACTTTTGCGTACTGCTAGCGCAAGCAGTCCGTGTCTTTACTTGCTCCAGTTATTTGCACCATGTACACACAATCAAGTAACTTGAACAAGTAGCTTGAGCATATTACTTACGCGTGTGACTCGCATCTTTACTAGTTCCAGCTACTTGCTTCGTGTACAAGCACCCTAAGGTGCAGCACAGCGGTTTGGTCAAACTGTAGTAACGAGTTATTTTTAATACAGGGCGCCGATGAGATTTTTGCCTTCACAGCGCTCTTAATGATTAATCCGCCTCTGAGCACATTAAAAATATAGGAACAAGATCCCCATGGTTAAATGTAACATACCATAACTACTAATAATTTTAAAAATCATCTATTACTAGTACCATAAACTAACTACTCAAGGGAGAGGTTAGCCTTTGCTAGTTATTTACACTCTGTAGTTTTTGTGTTAGACACCAATCAAATCAATCAATCAAAACTCGGTACAATTTTCAATTTATAACACTTTTCTTTACAAGTTTACATACACGTGTCAAAGCATAAGCGGAATAGAAAAGTGAAATATTTTTATTTAAAATAATATTATATTTGACAATTAAATCTGACGATTTAATTTTAATAGAATAAAGTTATTCATTTTAAAGATTTTATCATAGGGAGTTAATTTATATTGTAGATTTTCTGTTACATTTCATTTTTATTTAATAAGTACACATTTTTTTTATATGTTATCGTCGTGATGAGTATCTTCCTTCCGGTAAATTTTCCGTAAGTAGTCGGGTAACTTTTGACTGTTTTTAAGTATTATTATGACTGGAACAGTTTATTAAGAAATAAAATGATGCCTGAAAAAAATAATAGACCGAATAATTAACCTGACAAGGTTATGAAGCGGTTTTGTAAGACTTGTTGTTGGCTCTTGTTCTAGAAGACGCAAGACGTCAGGAGCACGACACGTCATTCTATTCTTTTAACTAGCTCACAGTATTTTATTAGGTATTCCAGTTTCTGAGCTACGCCGTTTCAAATCACTAAATACCAACTCATACATTAAGCAACGTCGACATTAATTCGCAAATCACGTAAAGTTCAAAATTCAGAGCGTCACGTCGATTTTAGCTAATGTCGGCGTGTCAACAGCGGTGTTTGCGCTCGTGTGGACAAGCCTAAGCAAACAGCCATTACTGCGGCTGGACGTGATCGGACCAGGACGTTCTGGATGTTTATTGGACTGTCTATTCATATCAATCATGAATGTAATGGTTTAAATCTGCTCAAGACGACCTAAATACGCCTTAAAAACATTCTCCAAATATGCAATTGCAATTTTCATGGCAATTTTAGTATTGTCATTTCAGAAACGTCAAAATTAGTGCCGCAAATGTTGGCGGGTTAATAAGGGTTTTTATGCTCGTGTAGAACAGCCTAATCAAACAGCCATTACTGTGGCTGGGCTTGATTGGACCAAGACGTTCTGGATGTTTATTAGTCTGTCTATTCATATCATTCATTAATGTAATGATTTCTTGATATATTTTATGATTTATCTGATCAAGACAACTAAAATGTGTCTCAAAACATTCTCCACATATTGAATTGCATAATTGCATATTGTGATGGCAATTTTAGGATTACCATTTTAGAAATGTCAGTCAGACGTTCTGGATGTTATTGGAATGTCACGCTGTCTTTATTGATGCATATTCATACTTTAAGACCCGAGTTCATCAACAGATGTTTACCGTTCGTTTAGTCTTAAACATCTTGTTTACGAAAGTTTGCTGTTCATCAAGCACTAACCGTTGTTTAAATACAGTAATCGCTCGTTTAACTTAAACGACGTCGTCAACCAATGGTTACCCATTGCATTACCGGCATTTGCCATAAAAATCGAAGACGCGATGTATTTTATCCTTGGAGAAAATAATATTTAAGAATTTGAGAATATTGAACAAATTCTACGTGCACCCCGTATATTTAAAACGCGGCGCAATTACTTTGCACCAATAAAATACTGACATACTTTAATAGGTACATACCTCTGTGGTACATTCCTACTTATTCTTTTTTTTTGTTGACGGCTTGGCAGGTTCCACTGACTGACATTGACAAAATAAAAAAGGAATAAGTGACACGTGTGAGTGATTTGATGATATACTGATTTGACGGACGAATGAGCCACGTTGTTTTTCGTGAATTTTACGAGTTTGAAATATACTTTAACCTGCGTTGGTGACACGAAACGCTTATGACACTTAGGCTAGTGTTACAAAGATTACATTTTGTACACAGATATCGTGATTTTGTAGGATAACAATAGTACTCGACAGTTTTTGAAAGCGTTTGGGTGAAAGCTAATGTGACCGGACGGAGTGTCATTTTCTTATAGTAGTATAATACTGTTACGAGATGGGTTCTTGGATAGTCAGTTAAAACGCCGATTATTCACTTTGCACTTTATTGCACACAATCACTTCACAAAAATCACAAAAACACACGACAAAACTGGTTCGCACAAACACTTTACACTGGCACTGATATTCACACAAGCTAGTCACTTTACAATCACTGGTATCGCACACTAACCCGAGTAGTTATCGCTTCGACGGTAAACGAACAACAACTCCTCCCCACGGGTCGGCCGGCGTATTTATATTCGTTACTTCCTACAGTCTCGAACCTACGAGATATTTCGCAACATTACTCGATCTCAATAAACGCCATTGTGTTAACAAGTAAACAACTTGAAAGTTCGAGAATCCCTATTGTTTTTCAAATACGTAAACACCAAACAAATAAACTCGAGTCATTAAGCCATAAAACCGAATACAAAAGGCACCAATAAAAACACAATAAAGCTTCACAGAACAATAGGGCTTCCCAGAACCGGATTACGTAAACACCGCACTCCATACCTACAACGGGCGTCTACTGCGTTACACTACCCCCTCCTAAGACATGCTCGTCCCGAGCATCGTTGCACCCGTAATATCGCGCCAATCGATCCACATGAACTATCTTGGGAGCACCTCGATGTCCCTTCTGTATGCGGAACGTCACGTCGTTGATCTTGGTCACCACTCGGTATGGTCCATCCCATTTGGCTTGTAGCTTTGGAGATTTCCCTTTTTTGCGTATAGGGTTGTGTAGCCATACTAGCGAGCCTTCCTCGAACCCAGGGTTGTTAGTCCTTCTGTCGTATCTAGTCTTCATTCTTTCTGATGTTTGCTGGCCATACTCTCTAATGTGCTCATAGATGTCGTTCATCTTGTTCCGGAGGTCACTGGCGTACTCAGTTATGGGTTGTGGAGAATCCGGTGGGACACCAGTTATTAAGTCGGCGGGTAGCCGTAATTCGCGTCCAAAATTGGCAAAAGCAGGAGTGACATTGGTGCTCTCATGAACAGCACTTCGGTATGACAGCAAAAATGGCTGGATATGCTTGTCCCAATCCCGTTGTTTGCTTTCGACTACTTTTGCCAGGTATCTCTCCAGAGTTTGGTTGAATCGCTCCACCATTCCGTCTGATTGCGGGTGGTATGACGTTGTCCTTGTTTTGTGTGCACCCATTAGCCGACACGTCTCTTGAAACAGTTGAGATTCAAAATTTCTTCCTTGGTCACTATGGATTTCCAATGGTACTCCAAAACGACAGAATACCTCATGGACCAATTTGTCTGCTATCGTCGATGCCTCTTGGTTTGGAATTGCGAAGACTTCCGGCCACTTGGTGAAGTAATCCATGACGACAAGGAAGTACTTGTTGCCACTTTCGCTCACAGGAAATGGTCCGGCCACATCCAGTGCGATTCGCTCCCATGGTGCTCCAACATTATACAGCTTTAGTGCTCCTCTGCTGCGGGTATGCGGACCTTTCACTGATGCACAGCTCGTGCATTTCCGTACCCAGTCTTCTGCATCATCTCTGCAGTTGATCCAGTAAAACCTTTCTCGAATCTTCAACAGTGTCCGTTTCACACCCAGATGTCCTCCCGAAAATCCTTCGTGGTACAGCTTCAAAACTTCGGGAACTTTTGCTCTGGGTACAACCATTTGGAGATGGCACTGGTTTCCTCGAGCATTTTCCCATTTTCGGCACAGCACTCCCTCTTGAAGCACCAGGCTATCCCATTGCGCCCAATAACTCTTTGTCGTAACACTCAGTGAAGCAATAGCACTCCAGTCAGGCTTACGGGCATCTGATTCCATCCATTCAAGAATCGGCTTGATGTCGACGTCTTCTTTTTGTTCAGCCTGAAGGGTTTCTTTCCATTCGTCGCCGATGTCAGCTTTGAGCATTCTGACAGGTACTGGATCTTTCGACTCTTGTCTTGAGCAATGCTTGCAGTCCTCTGAGCAAGGCCTTCTTGACAGTGCATCTGCGTTGCCATGAGATTTTCCACTGCGATGTTCCGTGGTAAAGTCGAACTCTTGTAGTTGCTCAATCCATCTTGCCACTTGGCCTTCGGGATCTTTAAACTGCAGTAGCCACTTTAGAGCAGCGTGGTCGGTCCTCAGATGGAATTTTCGCCCGAGCAGGTATTTGCTAAAATGACGCAATGTCTTCACCACTGCAAGTAGCTCCTTTCTTGTCACACAGTAGTTCCTTTCTGGCTTGGACAGGGATTTGCTGAAATACGCAATCACCACTTCTTGGTCTCCTTTTCTTTGCGACAATACTCCTCCGATGCCGGTGTTGCTGGCGTCAGTGTCCACGATAAACTCGTTCTCGGTGTCCGGAAAGCCGAGAATAGGCGTATTGCAAAGTCGCTCCTTTAGTCCTCGAAAAGCTGCGTCGCAATTTTCATCCCAGAGAAAGGGCCGTTTTTCCTCAGTCAGTCTATGCAACGGCTTAGCGATATCAGCAAAGTTCTTCACGAATCGCCTGTAATAGGAGCATAATCCCAAGAATGCTCTGACTTCCGTCTTGTCTTTTGGCACAGGCCAATCCTTCACAGCACTGACTTTACCTGGATCCGTCTGTACACCAGCTTCGGAAATCACATGTCCCAAGAAATTCACTTGCCTCTTGAAGAAGGAACATTTCTTCGGACTCAGCTTAAGATTGGCAGCACGTATTTTTGTTAGGACTCGTTCCAGGTTTTGCAGGTGGTCTTCGAAGGTTTTTCCCACAATTATGATGTCGTCTAAGTAGACAAGGCATGCTTCACCAATTAGTCCCGCAAGAACTAACTCCATTAACCTTTCGAACGTAGCGGGGGCGTTGCACAACCCAAACGGCATCACTTTAAATTGCCACAGGCCTTTTCCCGTAGAAAATGCGGTCTTCTCCTTATCTTTAGGGTCTATTTCCACTTGCCAGTACCCGCTCTTTAAGTCCAACGTAGTAAACCACTTCATGCCCGTCAGTGTATCCAACGTGTCATCAATCCTCGGCAAAGGGTAGCTGTCCTTCTTCGTTACGTCGTTGAGTCGTCGATAATCAACACAAAACCGCATACTGCCGTCCTTCTTTTTCACTAGAACCACTGGCGAACACCACGGACTGGATGAAGGTTCTATCACACCATTTTTCGCCATGTCTTCAATCATTGACACAACTTCTTTTTCTCGAGCCACTGGTATCCTTCTTGGCCACTGTCGTATCGGTGGCACGTTTCCTGTATTTATCGTGTGCTTCACTAAGCCAGTCTTCCCGTTGACAGCATCATCGAGGGCAAATATGTCGGTAAAGCACTGTAGCATCTTCTTCGCCATCTGAAGTTCTTTTTCAGAGAGATCTTTACGGGAATCTTCCAATAGTGTTGACACGTTGCAACTCCCAGCACAGTTGTATTTCTCCTTTGGTTGTTCTTGGCATCTGCGCATCCAGTCTACTTCTTCGCATGAACCAATCGGAGTACCTCCTTTGATGAGTTGTTCCTCGTTACTTGTGTTGAGCACACGTACCACAGCAGTATTAGTAGTCCTCACCAGAGTTCGGGCCACTAACCATGGTTGATCACCTTCCGATTGTTCTATTAGAACACATTGTTGTTGATGTCCCAACTTTGGCGGTAATCTAACTGCCACAATGGTTTCCGATCTAGGTGGAAGGACTGTTTTCTGCAGACAATAAACCTTTCCTGATATGGCGCCTTCCATAAAGATTTCTTCTCTTCCACACTTCAAGATTCCTTGGTTGACGTCAATCTCACAATGATGTTCTCGCATGAAGTCAAGACCCAGAATGCAATCGTCAACTATATCTGCCACAATGACTTTATGTTGAAAGGTTTTCTCACCCAACTTTAACTCCACCAGCTTCTCTCCTTGGACGGATATGTGCTGACCGGTCGCTGTCAGAAGTTGAACTGTTTTGCAGCTTTCGAAGTTCGGAAGAAAGCGCTTAGCCAAACGGGAACTGATGATAGTGCGAGAAGCTCCAGTATCTAATGTCAGCTTGCACGAAGTTCCGTTAATGGCACCATTGATGATCAGGCTGTTCCCATCGTGAGCTTGTGATATCAAAATCTTTGGCTTTTCTGACCCGGTTAACACTCGCCAATTTCTGTTTTCTTCAGCAGGTCGTTTATTCCTCCATAGTGAATGCGTCGCCTCACGATCCGTTCGTTCTTCCAATAGTCGATCGTCCCTGGTTCTGCATGGCTTTGGGCAATTCCGCCATAAATGGCCTCTTTCGTCGCAGTTGTAGCATCTAGGGCCAAACCTTGTACGAAGTGATGCGTCCTTTACCTCCCTTATATGTTGGATACCCTTCACTGGATTTCGTACAGCCTCGACTTCTAAGGCTTGAGCCAAAGCTTCCTTTAGTGTTTTATGATGCCCGAGTTTCACTGCAGTTCTTACTTCGAAGTCTGCTATCCCGTTAGCAAACGCCTCCACTAGATGTTCGTCGTTGGGTAATGGCGCGGACTGATAAGCCTTTCGGAATAGTTTCTCCACCTCGACGGCCCACTGTTGAAGACTTTCATTACGACGTTGCACCCTGTTCTTCAACTGCGCTCGGTACACACGTTCCAGGTGCTCATCACCATAGCGACTTTCCAGCGTTTCCATTAATTTATCGTAGGTCACTTCCTTACCCACGGCATCCAGAATACTCAGGGCTTCATCGCGAAGGCTCATTATGAGGGCGTTCATGGCTTGGTCCTTGTTCCATCCATTGGTTTTGACGGCGGCGTCAAATTGAATTTTGTAGGCTGACCATGATGATGTCCCGTCGTAAGGCGTCACTTTGATCTTTTGTGAGGCAGGCGAGAAGGTTGTAGATGCAGCGGTTCCGCCTCCTAACTTGATAACGTTGAGGGCTTTCCTCACATCGGCGATTTGTGCTTCCGCATCGACAATACGGGATTCATGCTCCTTTATGTTGGCGTCGTGCTGGTCGACCGTGTCCTTGACCTCTTTAATCTCTTTGCCCAAAGTCGACTGCAAGCTTGAAATCAGATCGTCTTTTTGGCGGTCCAATTTTTCTTCAAGCTGGTGAGCCTGTTCTCTGTTGCGGTCCAATTTTTCTTCCAGCTTGCTGTTGTTGCGATCCAACATTGACTGCAACATCGACATCATTGCAGCCATATCAAATGCCGCAGGGGCAGCAGGTGATGTAGCAGGTGCCACAGCAGGTGGTGCAGCAGGTACCACAGAAGGTGCCGCAGCAGGTACTCCTGGGTTTCTGGAGTCGTCGTTGGTTGCCTCGGACTCACTGCCTTCCATTAACAGCGAATTATTTCCAAAGCGCCTCTGTTCGATCTCCTCCTGGCGGCGCTCCTGCTCCTCTTGTCGGCGCGCTTCCTCCTGTCGGCGCTGACTCCTTGTGCGAGGGGTCTCTTCGTCGTATGGTGTTACCGGCATTTTCAACTATCCACCCTTCTGACACCAAATGTTACGAGATGGGTTCTTGGATAGTCAGTTAAAACGCCGATTATTCACTTTGCACTTTATTGCACACAATCACTTCACAAAAATCACAAAAACACACGACAAAACTGGTTCGCACAAACACTTTACACTGGCACTGATATTCACACAAGCTAGTCACTTTACAATCACTGGTATCGCACACTAACCCGAGTAGTTATCGCTTCGACGGTAAACGAACAACAACTCCTCCCCACGGGTCGGCCGGCGTATTTATATTCGTTATTTCCTACAGTCTCGAACCTACGAGATATTTCGCAACATTACTCGATCTCAATAAACGCCATTGTGTTAACAAGTAAACAACTTGAAAGTTCGAGAATCCCTATTGTTTTTCAAATACGTAAACACCAAACAAATAAACTCGAGTCATTAAGCCATAAAACCGAATACAAAAGGCACCAATAAAAACACAATAAAGCTTCACAGAACAATAGGGCTTCCCAGAACCGGATTACGTAAACACCGCACTCCATACCTACAACGGGCGTCTACTGCGTTACAATACTATTCATTCATTTATGAGTCATTCGTTCAAAAACGTTTGATTATAGCCGGAAACATATTATCGGACGCGGCTTACGAATGCGACTGACAGCCGCGACTTAACAATTTGCACAGTCTTAATACATCCGATGTGCCAGATCGCTCTCGGACGTCTGAACGCTCAAGGACGTCCGAAGGTGACGTCCGCGACTTATGTCCGATAGGGCGCGGCTGTCAGTCGCGTCCGTAAGCCGCGTCCATTAGTATGTTTCGAGCTTATCTAAGCCCCGGTTATCTGCAAATGATGAACACCAAAAAAGCGAACCATCGGTTATGTTGCATTAGATGAACTCCAGCCTTAATGATTCAAATGTAATCTAGACAATAGTATGCCAAGCATTTATCTTATTTAGTGCAGCGTGACACGTCCATCCATAGAGAAAAGATGACCAGAGAAATTGAGAAACAAGCCGTTTTAACCAGTGTTACTAGAGATGCCTCGACCTGCAGTACCTTCAATGAACTTTTAGTTCGTGTACTGCATAATTTTTTACAACAGAGACAGACATGAGTAAATTAAGTAGCTCTTACACATACGTTGTCTATAATATATGGCTGTTGATAAATATAACACAGCCGCGGAAATTTATAGGCATTGACAGAAGCTGGTTAAGCAAAATCAATACAGCATGACCTTTTATTCAGTGCACAATTTTTTATCGCGCAATAGATATCATTAATAGAACAAATTTTGCTCATATAAAGATCGACATTTCTTTCATCAATTTTATGTCAAACTATTCCAAAGAAAATTATATTGCATGCACCCTACACTCCAGACAATAACTACCTACCAAAACGTCTCGGGTGTAGGTACGACGCGGCCGCGTAGGTACTCAGACGTTGGGTGACAATGACATTGATTACTCCGTTTATCTGTATACTTTCTCTTGAAGTTATTTCAATATTTTTGTACTAAAGTGAGTGAAACCAAAGTAGAGGTTTAATTGTTTGTTTATTATACTTTCCGTATGCAAAGTATGTGCACTGAAAAAATACCGAACCGTGTTAATAATGCTCTGGTTTAACAATATCAATATAACTAAAATCACTTTTGACATAGGATAATAACTTACAGCTACACGTAAATCCTAAGACTCGTTCACTCTTACATTCTCTATGGCACAGAACAGTACAGCGGAAGTCGTTCGCGGTTCCGCTCTCTTGTTTCGCTGCAGGAAACGCTTCCAACTTGAGAACTGAAAGAAATACTTCCGAAGACAAGTCCGCGTTCCTTATTAGCCTTTGGATTTGTTGTAACTCTTTCCTTTTATTTGAAAAACGAAACAAAAGCTTAGTTTGAAACTTTGGAGTTTTATTTGAAGAAACTTTCTTCTAAAAAAGTTCTTGGAAATTTTGTGTCTTTGTTGTAATTTTTTGGTACCTATATCTAATTGTTTTATAGTCGTGTTCGTAGTAATATAGTTATATATTGCTACTTTTAAAGGCGCCATCGTAAATTTAATAGCAACTTAAAATATTGCTGTTTCTATTTCACTACATTTGAAAGAGATAACAAAACTATTGTTAAAAAAAATTACTAAAACACTATTATTATACACCCAGCCTATACAAACGTTTTTAGTAAGTAAATTAATTCAGAATACGTGAATAACATAGCCGTGGTGGTCTAGTGGTACTGACAACAGCCTTACAATCATGAGGTCGTGGTTTCAAATCCCGGTCCCGCACATTGGTACAGGATGAGTTCTTTGGAATTTATGTACGGAGTTCGGTGAAGGAAAATATCGTGAGCCAACCTACATACGTCCGTAAAAGAAATTTAATGGCGTATGTAAATCCACCAACCCGCAGTGGGCCAGCGTGGTTGATATGGCCCCATCACCATTCATGGGTAGGCCTATGTCCTGTAGTGGACTATTAAAAGGCTGATACAGTACAGTACGTGAATAAAATTCAGCGAATCACAATATCATTTCAACCAACACACACATAGAGTTCAAAATGTAAATACCAGTTAAACCGCGCTCCGTTATCTGCAATAGACATAGCTGGAATTTAGAAGGCTTAGTCGGGAACTAAACCGTGATTTAATTTTAAACCCCTCCGGCGCGCGGCCTCTTAATAAATCTGCTACTTACCCGCGTCCGGGTTCGATTCCCGCCGGAATTAACTTGTTAGTTTCGGACTGACCAGAGGAAGCTGCAGTCTAGTTTGTAATTGGCAGTAATTTATTACTGATATTATTTAAAGCACAATCTCTACGTAGGTATAGTATATCTATGTAGTATGTCTGATATTAATATGTCCATGTAGAGTTTGTAAAGTTTTTGCCTGAACGCGAAAATCGTGACGTCATGTTGCGTTTTATTTTTCAAATCTAGCTTTCGATTAGATATTATTATTTTACTATCGTTTGCCTGCAGCTTTAAGTTATATTTACGATTTAGTGCTATTCTATAGCGTATAGGAACTTTCTATTTTTTTAGGATAAAAAGTAATCTTTGACACATAACTAAAAAATCCACACTAAAAGTCAAGTTTATCCCTCTCTCTGTTGCCGTGCGGAAAAATAACAAACAAACCCACAAAAACACGTTCGGATTTATAGTCATAGTAAGTAAATAAATAATTATTTCAAATATTCGAGCAAAATGCATGACATATGCATCAGTCTACCCGTGACCACGGTCGATGCAACTCGGCCGAAACGTCGGGATGACAGTCTACCCGTGACCACGGTCGATGCAACTCGGCCGAAACGTCGGGATGAGGAGGTATTTATTTATATCGTAATTTTAGTGCGCGATTAGTCCCGTAGTATATAATAATAAAATACATGAATGTGCTGACAAACATTTTATGAGTTTTTGATGTTTCAGGAGCTGAAAGTAAATTATCTGTATTTTAAGATTACATTTAATGATTGAACCTACGCACCCAGATTAATAGCTGAAAAATGTCTTTAATTTTAGTTCGAAGTAGTACATGTTTTAGCTACAAATTAAGTAGTAAGTATTAGAAATCGCTTATCGAAGTCGAGACAGTCACGTCTAGCCGCGGGCCCGGTTCCACCGGTGGGTCGTCAAAGAGAACTAATCCTAACTATGATTAATTGAATTTCGGAGTGGCTCGTGCAATACCCGAGACTGGAATCTATTACCTCCAGAGATCTCGTGAGATGGGACAGCAAATTAGTGGATATGTAATTTCTGACGAATTCTCTGTTTAAAATGACAATTATGTCTATTCATCTAATCAAACTTATCCCGTGTTACGAGTACTACAAAAGTTTTACGCACGCTTTAGACAATATAATCAGGACAAATTGTAAGGTTAAACGGTGCTTAAAGCGTGTTCAAATCTTTTGTGGATGGTGTCTGTGCAGTTGCCTACAAGCTGCGCAAATCCCGCATCGCTGCTGATATAATTATTTATTATTTTTTTACTGCGAAACAGCTCGTTTCATGTTCAAAGACGCCATTAAATAAGAATCGGCCTATACTTAACATACAAACCCGAACAATTATTACTTACGGAACACAACAAATCACTTGCTCATATGCAAGACACAACTCTACAATAATTATATTTTCTTCCCTTATTAAAATATAGAACGTATTTATCTCACGGCATATTTTGAAAACAAACGCAACCATCTAGCTCCAGGCAAAACGTTAAGGTCCAAATGACCTCGCAAGTTATAGGTATACTTTGTTTATCATAAGTCTGTCTTCAATCTGTATTTAGGCAACTTATACTTAAAATTTCGTAATTATAGTTACATCTGGTGGTTATGTATTTTGCTACATATAAGTGTCTCTCGCGCCGTGCGAATGAACAGGTCTGTCTCTATATCTCTATGATTAGTTCAGAGCACAGCGAATCTGTTACTTCAGAGGCGAAGGTATGTTACTTTAGCCACGAGGGTGAAATACGTTCAACTTGGGAAGTTGGTTCTCCTAGCTTGACAGGTGCTTCGCCGTTTAGAGAGCATTTGAATTATTGATGGATATTTGTTTGTTTTGAGCGTATCGTTCACAGATTGAAAGAAATGTGTGATAGAGAAAGATGTGTCAAAAATAAAGGTACCTTATGTAAGTGAATAAGTCGTTATAATACAAAAATCAAAATACTACTCTTATTATAGTATTTTAGGTCTTCTTCTTCGTCGTTTCGATAATCCAAATATATATTTATAAGATTTTTTTCCCAACGTTTCGTAAATGCCACTCCGCAAGAAGATGCATGGTGCAGGTCCTGGAGAGTGCAGGTTGGGCCCTGAGAAGACACGACGAAGAAGAAGAAGAAGAAGAATTTTAGGTATCCGCACAAAACAGTTTTACTAAAGTTATAACAGGATATATAAAAAAAATGTTTATTACACAATACTCACGACAAATGAAATAAAGTACCTTGAACACTGAATAAAGTAGAATAAAAACCTTGGACTAACTTTCAAGTTACTCACTTAACAGGTATAATCTCTACTAACCAAAAGCTTAACAAAAAAACAATCTATCAATTACCAAAGTTAACTAACTACTTAAACTATGATTAAATTACCACTTACATGGAAAAGCCATAAAAATAATGGGTATAGCTTAAACAGAGCACAGCTGGTCAGTTATTCAAGTGGGATTAGGTTTTTGATAGTTTGAGCGACTTGATAAAAAAATCACGAAAAGTTAGATACTAAAGAAAGCTTTCGAGGTTCTCACTCATTAGATAATCAGTACATAATCACCAACGAACCAAAAGTTTGGCAAAAAAACAATCGATCAATTACCATAGTTAACTAACAAGTTAAACTATGATTAAATTACCACTTACACGGAAAAGCCATATTAATTAATGGGTATAGCATAAACAGAGCACAGCTGGTCAGTTATTCTCGTTTAACAGGGGTCGCCACAAGTGGGCCTAAGTTTTTGATAGTTTGAGCGGCTTCAGTATTTACTGGTTAAGTTCGAGGGTCAGGCAGACCTCGGGGGAACAAGAAGTTAGTTGGATAATGTTTAGGTACGCCTTGGAGACTCTATAGGGTTTTTGTGTAGATGTTTACTTAACCAGCTGTACTTAGAAGTTCTCCGAATAGTAAAACTCGCATCTTTCTGAATTTGCATAGTTCAAGCCTATATTTTGAATCGCTCTTGACCGATTTCCTTTATACGCACAGATCTTTACGCTCTTTTTACGCATACTAAACGATTTTGCCAAACATTATCAAAGTCTGTTGATAAATAGTGCTAAGTACTGCGAATTTCCTCTTTTTGAAAAAAAAATTTTTACAATTTATCGTCGGCAATTAAAAAAATATAGTCATAGTAAATATACTTTATTGCGCATATGATAATACAAGATGGTAAGTTTATAACAATCAACCTCCGTATTCTACCTATTTGGCATGCAATAATATTATCAGTGTACAATTCAAAAGTCGTGGTGGTCTAGTGGTAGTAACACCCGACCCGCAATCGTGAGGTCGTGGGTTCAAATCCCGATCCCGTACCAATGAGTTTCTTTGGAACCTAAGTACGGAATTTCACACCATTGGCTTTTCGGTGAAGAAAAACATCGTGAGGCAACCTGCATACGTCCGTAGAAAAAATTCGATGGCGTATGTGAGTCCACCAACCCGCGCTGGGCCAGCGTGGTGTATTTGGCCCAATCACCCTTCGTGGGTAGGCCTACGTCCTGCAGTGGACTATTAAAAAGGCTGGTACGGTACGGTACAAATCAAAACTAAAAACGAAACCGCAAAAACATAAAATTTTATGCAAAACCATTATTACACTATAATTATGTAACCACAAAAACGTACCGCAAAAACATTATTAGATTATATGTAATAAAACTCCAATTTCCCATACATATTTCCCATCTCTATATATTTTCATATACTTTTTAAGATCAAAACGTGGTGGAACTTAGCTTAGTTTAATTTATCAGTTGTTATACATACAAGAAGTATTCTCCAAACTGAAGCCTTGGCAAGTTTGAAAAGCGAATGTTTAGCAACATAATCTGTATCGGAAGTAGCGAGTTGAACAAGCGAACGCCGTATAAACAATCCCGACTCAATATTGGTTTCAGTTTAACTAACAACGTAATCAACCCTAATTTGTCTTGAGTTCGGACAGGGATTTATGGCTGAGGTTGCGAGTAGCTGACGCGGGTGTTTGGGCTATGTAATTATTACTTAACCTGTGATTTGGACATTTATTTTACGTCTGACCATTTGGTAAGAAAAATGAAATCAAATAAGTAAAGCTACTTACGTACTGGCCGCTCAGAAGATGTTCAGAAATAATTTTAGTCTAATTTTATTGCCTAGCTTGTAAAGCACCGAGTTATCAGAGGGATAATGTAGTCGATCGAGAATTGAAAGAAAGAGATGCATTGATTTAATATGGTATGAGTTAGAAAGAAACCTGAAAAATATATCGATTTAGTGGCTATTTGCCGTGTTTTTGTCCCGGTAGTCAAATTCTTGTCAAATTCCAATACATATATAATATTTGACAGTTGACAACTAGTGATAGTGATTATCCATACATTTTTGCGGTTGAAAATAGCCTCAAGCGACAACAGCGCTATCTCTCTTGTTGTACTAGCTCTGTGTTGTAAAGCGAATGTTTCTCTAGACAATTGTTATGTATATTCTGTGATATCATTGTATTCATCATTATGACCAACTTTTGACACGGTTAAAGCCGGAAACATACTATCGGACGCGGCTGACGGACGCGACTGACAGCCGCGACTTAGCAATGTGCACAGTCTTAAGACATCCGGTGTGCCCACAGAAAAGAGAAGGAAATAGAAAGGAAATGTGGAGGGGGGTTTGTAGCCACTATCATGAGTTATAACTCAAGATACGTGAAATCGTGACATTTACTGTTTCAGTCGTTCAAGTGATTTCAGAGGTGATTTTTGCCAAAAATATGCCGTATTGTGCTATTATAACGTGTAGAATTCAAAGCAAAGACTTTAGTTTACAAAAAGGAGGAATATCATTTCACTGGTAAGTATAAATTGTGGGCTTTTTTTAATTTTAAACGTTATCTTTTACTGCCTAGATTTCCGTTGATAGTGGTTGCAAACATTCTATCGACATCGGTAAATTTTGCTACTACGTTAATAATGTGTCGGAATTAAAATTTTATTTATATCAATATATTTTTATTTAATATATTTCGTAATTATAGCATACTATAATAAAAAAATATCGATAAATTTTGCTAGTAAGTGAATATTTCAAAATTCGAAATTTATTGTTATCTGAATATTTTGATTTAATAAAATATTTGTGATTGTGGTAATTTTTTTAGCAATAATTGTATTTGCATCACACTGTAACTGTTATATTCCTTATAACTAAAAGTTCTCAGGTCAATATAGGTATATATTGAACACGGAGCCGGCTGCCGTTGCATGTTTGCTTTGATTTTCATTGATACTTTGTATTTTCTTTGCAGCTTTCTAGCCAATCCTCTGACAAAAAATAAATGGATCGAGGCTACAGGACGACAAGACTGGTTTCCTACAAAATCGAGCACAATTTGCTCTAAGCATTTTTTGACATTTTTCTTAATTAACATGTTTTTATATGTAGTTATACATATATATATATATATATATATATATATATATATATATATATATATATATATATGCTTAAATCTGAATGACTGACTGACGGATCTACGCACAGCCTAAACCGCTTCAATAAGCGGTCAAGAGAGACCTGAAATTCGTAGCGTGAGTTCTTTGTATGACGTAGGCGTCTGATATGAAAGAATTTTCCGAAATTCTAACCAAGAAAATACAGACGTGAAAAACTGGGGCAAAATTTGTATGAAACAACGTGATTTTGATTCAATTTACATCAGATTTTGCATTAACATTTTGTAATAGAATTGATGGAAGATGTTAAATAATTAAGGTAATTAGTGCTTAGTGTAATTAAGTAAAGATTTACCTTTTCTGAAGTTCCTAATACCATTTTATAGTTCCAATTAACAAAATAGCAATGTATATCATGGTTTAAGTGTTCCTTTTTTTGAGGTATGGAACACTAATTAAATATATTTATACATGTTGACTTATAATAAGGGATGCTAAAATTAAATCATTCGACAAAAAATGTATACGAGAGTATACGATAATATGAGATAACTACTATTATCACATGTAATTCAGTTGTGTTCACATCTAATGTTAGTTTAAGTTTGTTTTGTATATACGGTGTGAAAATAAAGTTGATTTGTATTGTAGTTATGGTGTAATTTAATAAAATATTTGTACTAAGATATTATCATTATAAAAAATAGTCACAGTCGTAGCCAGCACAAAACATCTAGATACAATTGATTATTTTTTTGCCAACAATGGCATTTAGCCGACTTCCACCGTGTACAAAATTCGGATGGTTTGCAGGAATCTATGTGGCATCCATGTTGTAATTTTTACACTATTATTGATTTTTAAAGAACGGTTCAGTCGATTTCGAAAAAAAATAAAGGAAATTTAAACCTAGGGAGTACACCATTTCAAAATTAAAATCAAAAATAAATCGGTCTATAGTTGGCGAAGTAAGTGAGTAAGTTCGTGTAGGTCGTGTAGGTGGCTAGCCTTGGTGCCAAAATTTTTAAGCCGCCTAAAGGCCTCTGACATGGCTAAACGGTTAATTCAACCGGGGCCTACAATTTAACTAGTCATCCGAGACACGGTAGTGCTCAGTTCTAAATGCCACCCGCGATCACCCATCCGAAGACTGACCATGTTGAGCGTTGCTTAACTTTGACGATCGCTAACGAACATCTGATCAAACTACGCTATGAACGCTACAATACAGGAGATTGGCAAAAATACCGATGAACATATACAAAAACATACAAGCAGACGAACATAGTACCTACCTCTTACTTTTTGGAAGTCAGTAAAAAGTCACGGTCACGTCCAAATCATCTAAAGCGCCGGCCTATATGGAGTTTTGGTAGCAACACAAAAAATCACGTTACATTATTTTGTCTACGCTATAGTACTCGTAGGTAATTGCTCATAATCAACAAAATACCACTATTTTTCACATATTACCTCTGATATAAACACAAGTTTACAAAATAATACAATACGGCGCGTTAATATCATTTTTCAGTGTTTACTCCAAAATTTCCTAAATAGTAATAAAACTGCACAATCATATTACCAATTTTGTACTTTATATTTACAGTCACATTATCCATAAATTATACAATACGTATAAAATCACATTATCGATAAAATTAAACTGCACAATCACATCGCCCATCACTAGCTAAATGCCAAAAAGTATCTGTGATACCATATTCAAATTCGAGATTGGCCCATTAGTTTTTTTTTTGGCTTGGCATGTTGGTGCATTTGCCATTGTGATGTAACATTAATAAAATAAAGTGTATTTAATAACTTAAACATGGCATTTAAATTATGATCAAATTAATGTTATGGGCTTAACGTATCTTGGTGATGTGACAGAAAGTATACTACGCTCTATTTTAAAATATAAAAAATATTTCCGAAGCTAGTGGAAATTGCACAGTTCTTGTGCAGATATTTTACAGTGGTAATACATACTTGGCTACAGCGGTTTTCATTGGAAATTGTATAGATTTCCTTTCTAATTAGTTTGCTGTTCTGTGGGTGTGCCAGATCGCTGTCGGACGTCCGAACGCTCAAGGTCGTCCGAAGGTGACGTCTGCGACTTATGTCCGATAGTGTGCACGACTCAGTGTACTTTCATAGTCTAGGTCGCGGCTGTCAGTCGCGTCCGTAAGCCGCGTCCGATAGTATGTTTCAAGCTTAAGTCTGAAATAGCGAAGCAAAAATCAGCTGTTCGTTGAATCTTGACAAAATGTTCCATGTAAGTATTTCATCGAGGTTCGACCTGTTCTATGAGGTTCGACCTTCGATCAGGACTGTATGTCTCATCGAAGGGTTTGACGAACTTTTTGTATTGATTGCTAGTTTGTAGTTTTTAAAATTTCGCGATTTGAACACATTAAGCATTATTACATACTACGGGAGTAATCGTGCACTAAAATTACGAGATAAATAAATACCTCCTCCCGACGTTTCGATCGAGTTGCATCGACCGTGGTCACGGGTAGACCGTGGTCAGTCAATGGATTACTAGTTATTTTTACGACTTCAAGTTCGTCTTTGTTGGTCTTGTAACGAAAGTCAGCAGTCAGTAAAGTATCGCTTATGAATTCGAAGACACCGTATCGTATTGCTATTATTATTGCTATATGTTCATATTTCATATTTATACTTATTCATTTTTATTTATTGCTCAATTAGTAGCATTTGAGGTCATAAAATTAGATATGTGCTTACAACTTAGTCGTCCTTGTCGGGCATATCAAAATTATAAGGCATAGTAAACACTGCCAGATAAGTTTTTAATTAATTCGAGTTTATGTTTTTCGTATCGAAATTAAGTGATGCTGAAATAATACCTATCTATGAATGGCTATTTAAATACCCACAGAGCATATATTTCTAAAACTTTAAAACCATACTACGAACTTTTCGGTAAAAAAATATTATGAGACAAAATTGTATACGATATTATGCAAATATTGCTGTTACAATATAAGCAACAGTTTACCAACAGCAGTTTACTATGCGTCCAGTGTTCCGACCGCTGTGGAACGTTCACGAGACTGCGACTGTGTCGGCACACTGCACCCACTGCACTAGCGACTGGAATTCATTTCAAATGACGGATTGCACATACGTGATTACGACACAAACATCGAATACATGTGAAATTTCTTGCAACGCAAAGATACATTGATTTTTTTCGTTGCTGTTCTTTTTTGAATAAGTATGTATGATCTCATAGATAATTAAAGTAAGTAGGTAAATTAAGAATAAGTAACGCTTTAGTATTAAACACTGTCATGTTACTTAGTTTTATACCAATAAAGAATTGAATTGAATTGTAAATCGTTGTCGTCATTGCTCGTATCTTTAAAAATCTTTATAAGACTTTCGACAAAAAGTATGAAACAGTTGTTATTTTTGCGTTTTCATAGTTGATCCCATGTACTGTACTGTACCAGCCTTTTTAATAGTCCACTGCAGGACGTAGGCCTACCCACGAAGGGTGTTTGGGCCATATCCACCACGCTGGCCCAGTGCGGGTTGGTGGATTCACATACGCCATTGAATTTCTTCTACGGACGTATGCAGGTTGCCTCACGATGTTTTCCTTCACCGAAAAGCCAGTGGTGTGAAATTCCGTACATAAATTCCAAAGAACTCATAGGTACGGGACCGGGGATTTGAACCCACGACCTCACGATTGTAAGGCGGGTGTCACTACCTCTTGACCACCACGGCTTTTTTTTTGTTGATCCCATAGTAAAAGTTATTCTAAATTTGCAATATATGTAATATACATATATTGGCTCCGACACTGGTAGATAAACACAATGTATATAACCATGTTACGTGTATCATAAACAATATTATTTTTATATTTGTATTTTGAACTATTCGAATACTGTACACGGTAAAATAAAATGGTTATTAGAATTGCCTAAATAGTAATATGAATGGACGTCTAAATGTTACTAAATTCCTCAACGTAGAAATACGTGTAAAAAACTATTAACTATATACCTATTTAACAACGAACTCGAAGTACATTTTCACAATTGAATTTAACTACAACTCCATAAATAGGCCACAACATAAAACAAAGCGAGAAGCAGTGTTGCCCGCTATCTCTATCTTAATTTCCTGAGGAGTCAATGAAGGGCGAAGTCGTCACTACTCGTGACACGCCGGATGCGAGGCCTAGGGAACTTACTATAATATTAACAATGTTTTGGATGACATATATTAACTAGCTTATTTTGGTAGCGTTTTCTAATATCATATTTTTTCTGTTCAATTGTTCTCGCTCTATTCATCTACAGAATCCAAAAAAATCAACTATAATTTTGGCAACTATTAACTAGTAAAAACGACTTTATTCACACTGCTATTATTTATAATAGCAGAGTTACTTTGGAGTAGTTTTACTTGTAATTCTTCTGAGGAGTAGTTTGTCTGTATTTTGTCTTAAATGTTTTTGATAATTTTCATTCAGTGGTAGAAAACCAACGATTGACTAACTATTTACTCCAAAGTAATAATTACCAGATTTATTGATAAAGTGAACACAGTACACATTTTGTGCCTACTGATAGAGTTATTGGAGACAGGCTGATGATACGATTGCTGACAAACACAAAACCTTGTAACAAAATACAGCTTTACATTTCACTCTGTAGCTGTATAGGTGTGCAATATATTTTCATCAAAAAGAAATGTAAAACAGAATTTAACCTAGGTCGATTTTCTATTTTATTTACTTGTATCATTATGGTCCAACGTCGGCAGAAAATAAAATGTCAAGACTATTTTACTTTTGCGAAGCTTTTGGAAATCAAATTGTACCTTTCACCTGAACTAGCAATTAGAACACCGTATCGAGTTCAGCATCAATCAAAGGGAACACACGGTGAATAAACTATCGAGTTATCTTTCGTGGAAGCCGGTCCGAAGCCAGGCGGGATCAAGTTAGCTGAATCCGAGACGTAGACTTGACGGACTCAGAGAAGATATACTGGGCTGAAAATAGACTTAGTCCAAAAGACGCTATTTACGAGACTAAATAAATACGGCATGAACATACTTATTTTATTACATATGTTGCAAAAAATGTTGAGAAAAAAACACCCGCCACCGTGAACAGAATTCAAATAGTTTGCACAAATCGATGTGACATCTACTGTACTGTACTGTACCAGCCTTTTAATAGTCCACTGCAGGACGTAGGCCTACCCACGAGGGGTGATTGGGCCATATCCACCACGTTGGCCCAGTGCGGGTTGTTGGATTCACATACGCCATCGAATTTATTCTACGGACGTATGCAGGTTGCCTCACGATGTTTTCCTTCACCGAAATGCCAGTGGTGTGAAATTCCGTACATAAATTCCAAAGAACTCATTGGTACGGGACTGGGGATTTGAACTCACGACCTCACGATTGTAAGGCGGGTGTCACTACCTCTAGACCACCACGGCTTGACATCTATCGTGACATCTATGTACCTACGTAATCGATGATTTATTAAAAACGGCTCAGGCTATTTAAAACAATACATAAAACCACCTCAGTTGGATATTCTTTAGGACTAAAAAATATTTTTTAAATCGGTTCACAATTGACGAAAATATCGATGAACATACACAACAATTGAAATTTTGTAAGTCAGTAAAAAGCCTTTAACTTTTTTACTTTATATAAATATTGGTTTATACTTGGTTGCACCGCACGCTGATGTCTTTATAAATTGTTCCCGAGCAACAAGAAATTCAATGATAAAAAATTTCGCAAGCTGCAATTTCCATTAAGTTTCCGGAATTTCTTCAAATCTAATTGACCCAAAGTATTTACACATTCCTAGAAAGGTCATGGTATTACGTTACAGTAGGTAGACACCTTAATTTCTGATCATTATTAGCCATCGATATAGCCTAAATTGCCTCTGATTGTTCAATCCCTGTAACCCATGCAAACATGTGATCCCTCTTATGAAAGCCAAACTAAGACGGTCAGAATTCAGAATACATTACATTGACGAAGGACCATGTCTTGAATTATTAAGATACTCATTATTGCGTAGCCTATTGAAAATTTATAGTTACCGAGAATAGAGAAGACATCACTCATAAGAACTTTTAAATAAATAAGTAAATAAATAAAATAAATATTTTTCGCAAAAAATCGCACCACCGACTTCCACCGTGTACAGAATTCGAATAGTTTGCACAAATCTATGTGACATCCATGTTTCCACATTATGGTTGATTGTAAAAAAACCGTTTCCGTAGCCGTTTTCAATAAAATTAAAATGGGAGCATTTCGGAAGCATACTATAGTCTGTCAAGCTATATTTATTGTAAATAAATAAATAAATAATAATAATAATACTCTTTTGAACTAAAAAAGATTTTTTTTAATCGGTTCACAATTGGAGAAAATAACGATAAAAACTACATACAGACGAACATAGTATCATAGTATCCTTTTTTTAAGGCTGTAAAAATGTCTTGTTGTCATTAAATCTTTAGACAGTGAAAAAACATACTTGGTATAAAAATGTATTATATCCAGCAGTTTAAGATTTCTAATCGCGTCTTATAAATTATGTTTGCCACTTTCGTGAACTAAGATCAGAAGAACTCTAAATTGCAACTAAACACAAACACTGTTATACAAAGTGTTACTTTGCAAAGTACAAAGATTGTCAGACGTGTATACAATAGTCATTACGAACTTTCATTCTTGCCACTTTTATTCTTTTCCGTAAGTTCGCACTTGGTCCCCTAGTAAAAATATCCCATTATGATTGGCATGCAGGCATATAATAACTGTTTTTGCATCATTATACACTTCCGAAAGACCTTCCACTTTGCAATACAATACTTTGTATGTCACACTAGAAAACTACAATAGTAGATTGTATCATATGTGAGCAAAATATTTTTTTTTACGGCGAAGGCGCTTTTTTGAATTAAGAGCGAAGTGAGGGATTCTAGAGTAGAATCCTGAACGTAGCGAATGTACGTCACTCGAGCCAAAAATATATTTTTCATCACATCTATTCGAAAAGGACTACTTGGTTCGCCTTTAAGTGCGCCCAAAGGTGGTGTTTTCTATGAGGAACTTTATAAGTGCGCCGGAATGATCTTTGCCGCGCACTTTTTGAATTTGGAAGTATTTGTAATGTTAGTGTTCAGCGCCAAGAAAATGAATGAAAAGAATATAAATATAAGTTTTCATTTGTTTTATTATTAGATACCATTTAATTTCAATTTAGTGGTTACGTTCTACGTTTTATTAAATAATAATATTACAATAAAATATGAGGCGCCTCTTATTTTCTCATAGAGTTGATGAAAAATAGAGTGTACAACTCGGGCGAAAAATATATTTTTGGCACGGGCGACGTACTTTGAATCCCTCGCTACGTTCAGGATTCTACTAAAGAAACCTCGCTACGCTCGAATCCCTCTAGAATCCCTCATATCGCTCTGGATTCAAAAAAGCGCCTTTGCTGTAAAAATATTATTTTGCTCCCATATCATACAATCTACTATTGCGCCCGAGTGGTACACTCTACTTTTCATCACCCTCTATGAGAAGATAAAAGGCGTCTCATATTTTATTGTAATATTATTATTTAATAAAACATAGAGTAACAACTTGGTAACAACTAAATTGAAATGTATCAAATAATGAAACAACTGAAAACTTAAATCTACATTCTTTTCATTCATTTTCTTGGCGCTGAACACAACATTACAAATACTTCCAAATTCAAAAAGTGCGCGGCAAAGATAATTCCGGCGCCCTTATGAACACTAACCTGTTCCAAATTCAAAAAGTGTGCGGCAAAGTAATTTCGGCGCGCTTATTATTAGGATAAAATCTCATTACTACCCGCTAAAAGTTCCTTATACAAAACACCTCCTTTCGGTGCACTTAAAGGCGAACCAAGTCATCCTTTTCGAATAGTTGTGATGAAAAGTTATTTTTACTGCCACTATTTCAATTTACCCCAAAAGTGAATCGAAATCACTGAAAATGAAAAACTCTTCACTTTCATTCCCTTCATAACAGTGTGAATTCGTACACAGACGTACAATCAAATACCCCAAACGTCAGAGTAAAGTTGAAAAAGAATTTTTGCTCTTAAAAATTGCGATCACGTTTCTAATATAGTGAAAACAATATTCTAGTGACCGGCTGATTTCTGCACAGATGTTTGCCCTTCCAATATTATGTAAGGTGGGGCAAACTTTTTCATAGCCCTGAAATATGAGTGTCACATAAAAATATGGAGCTGCTTTATTGAATACCTGCCTGCTTTCTTTCAGTTGAAATTGTTGGTATAACGCTGTGAGGGAAAAAACTTCTTGCTAGTAGTGTACTTGCAGAAAGACTTTAGCTTTACCTGCTAGGAAGTTGAACGTATCGTTGTATAAATTCATGCAATATACTGGGTGTTTTTTAATCAACTCATATATTCTAAGATATAAAGATATTCTAAGAATATCAATAATAAGATACATATCTTTCTGAGCGACTGGTGGACGCGATGCGTCACCAAATGCTGGTGTTAATTTGGCTCAAATAAGCATTGCCATTCAGCGTGGCAATGCTGCCAGCATACTGGGCACGCTGCCAACTGGCAGAGGGCTTGACCATTTGGATTATATTTAGACCTTCAAGGGTCTGTGGATGATCCAATTGCTTGTTATGTAGTAGTAGTTTTAGATTATGTAAGTCTCGTATTTAGTGGTAGTTCACATCAGTATGACTATGATTATTTTTTGGTTGACAGGGCACATAGCATGGAGGATTAATAATAACCGATGAGGTCGAAAAGTTGTCGCGGGGAGACCTTGTGACGGCAAGGGCAGCGTAGGACTTTCACTCACAATATTGCGGATGGAACGTATTCCTTCATCATTAAAACCGCAAGATAGTGCTGGATGCAAACCGCTTGCAAAAAGTTTGATTAGAAGATCTGTGTTCAACTGCAGATATCCTATTTTTAACTGACTGGATTGATTAATTACCGTCAGATTTTATTCGTGGCCTCACGCGTGTCATTGCCTCTCTTATAGATATAGTACTTATATGAGGACATACATTTTTCATCAGCAAAAAATGGAATGTTTTCGCCATCTTGCATTACGCGCCAAACTTTTGAGCAGAACATTTGCCGCGAATTTGCATTTTAGAGATAAGAGTATCGATTTCAAAAATAGCATACATCGACGAAACTCACTTTTTAATGCTTTAGGGTCGTTTGGAAAGCGTCGCATCGATCTCTCGATATAAAAACGACATTAATCGACTTTATCTCGGCTATATTATTTAATGACGCGACGTTTCGCGGTTATTTGTTACATTTATGGAGGGAATAGGCCGATGTGTTTTAAGATAAGGGTTTTATGTTCAAAATGATGTCATTATTATGCGCGTAAGTGAAATGTTTCGGTGCCTCGAGTTTATGTGAACAAACATGTACAAAAATAAAAGTAAAATAAGGCATTTTGGTTAGGTATCTAAAACATCTTATAATTTTATTACGGGCAATATTATTTTTCTTTTAGGTAGATACTTATCGTGTTACTTGATCGTTAAATCAAGGACTAAAATTTTATTTAGGACAAAAAATTTAAATTAACAGAAATCTTTGACAAAATGGGGAGATTCATGAATGATGATCAATTATTATAAAATTTACTTGAGTTATACTTTAAAATTTTCAAGTGGACATATAACAGTCTGACGACTTGGTTGCGGGGCGAATAGGCAATAATATCCTTTAAAAAGAGTCTTGGGCCCGCGGTGCGAACTGCTTGTGGGGCGAAACGCCGCAATACCCGATAAAATAGACTCGGTACATGAAAAAACGAAAGGTTATTTTAAATTAGATATAACTTCAACTACGTATTTACTCGAAAAAGTAGCAGGTATATCCCTAAAGTGACGTTTTTATATATATATCAAAGAGATTCAGTGTTTTCTGCCAGATCAAAAACAATAGGTATGTTTTTTTTTGACAGCCTCGGTGGCTCAGTGGTTAGTGACCCTAACTTCTGGATCAAAGAGGCGTGGGTTCGATCCCCACCCAAAGCAAAAATATTTATGTGATGAACATGAGTGTTTGCTCTGTGTCTAGGTGTTATTTAGTTACTATCTATATAAATGTGTATTTAAAATAAGTATATGTAGTATATCAGTCTCTGGCAGCTATATCACAAGCTTTGCTTAGTTTGGGGTCAGAGGCCGTGAGTAAGATGTCTCAAAATATTTATTTTATTATTTCATTAAACAAAATTTAATTTTCTTTTGTGTTACTCTAATTCAAGTCTATGATTGATCTATGATCCACTATCCTTCAACAGTGAAGCAAAAACATTCAAATTTTCATTACAATACCGTTGTTCCATCGTACATTTTCCACCGCAAAAACTTCCCCAACAAGCTAAATAACTTAAACCGTTTATCATACAATACGATTATTTAACAAAACAGTTTCCCGTGGGCGATTTGCATGAAATATAAAGGTGACCGCACATAGTTGCTCGTTGTTTATGGGGTCAAGACTCACGGGGCTTGTATCGCCACCCAAACTCCTCGAACAGCTCAAAATATACTTAAAAAACATGTAATTTTTAAAATACTTGAAGAGCCCAAAGATTATATATTTAAACTAGCTTAAAACCCGCGGCTTCGCCCGCGTTGTCTTAGTACATAGGAAAAGAGCCCGCGGTTTGATCTACGTTGTCTTTGTACATGCTTATAATAATATCTAATAGTCCGCAATTTGGCCCGCGTTGTCTTAATACTTGCTTAAAATTACTTGCAAGGATAATGACCACGGTTTGGTCAAAATTGTATCAGTATTTGCCTATAATGATAATAGATCACGGTTTGGCCCGCGTATTGTTAGTACTTGCTTAAGATGGTTATTTATAGCTCGCCGTTTGGCCTGCATTGTCGTATTACTTACAATGATAATAGCCCATGGACTGGCCCGTATTGTCTTAGTACTTGCTCAAAATGATAAATCCCGCGGTTTAGCTCGCGTTGTGTTAATAATTGGGTACTTACAAAGATAATAACCCACAGTTTGGCCCACGTTGTTTTAATACTTACTTAATTAAAATAACAGCCCGCGGTTCAACCCGCGTTATCTTGGCATTCGCTTATAATAATATCTAATAGTTCGCGGTCTGGCCCGTGTTGTCTTAATAAATCCTTAAAATTATAATAGCATGCCGTTAGCCTGCGTTTTTGTATTGCTTGTAATGATAATAGCCCACGGTCTGGCCCGCGTTATTTTCGTAACTGCTTAAAATGATAAAAACCCATAGTTAGGCCCGCGTTTTCTTGGCACTTACTTAAAATAATAGTAGCTCGTGGTTAAGCTCGCATTAGGCTCGATTATGAACACGCCATCGTAATTATAATAGCTAATTATCATAATTATATCTGTTTCATTTTCACTTTAAGCATTCGATAGAGATAACACATTTTATGTTGTCATTATATTTACTATGGCGTCTTCATAACTGAGCCTATTATTGTATTACTTGCAAAATAATGCCTACGGTTTAGCCTGATTTGTCTCAGTATTTGGTTATTTAATTTACTTGTATCTAAAGCTTATTACAGAGTACAGACGTGAATTTTTGGATGATAAATTGCCGAATTTCTGAAATTAACTCAATAATAAATAAATATATAAAATAAATATTGGAGGACATCTCACACACGGTCTCTGATCCCAAAAAAAAGTTTGTGATTTGGCTGGCAGAGACTGATATACTACATATACATGTATTTCAATGTATGTACTGTATTGTATACACCACCGACCATACTCCTATTTTTAGAATAATTCCAGTCCATCCAAAGTCTGCCTGGTAGAAATCGTCAAAGGCGATAAGGCCGCCATTGTATAGTTTCTGTACTGTGTTTCTGTATACAATAAAGATATATTTATTTATTTATACATGTAGGTTGACTGGCAGATAATGCTGTTTAGCGTTAAGTCCTTTTGTACAAATAGTGTGCAATAAAGTGTTAAATAAATAAATAAAAATACATTAATAACACTCAGACACAGAGCAAACATATATGAACATCACATAAATATTTGCCATGGGAATCAAACCCGAGCCACCGAGGGAGCCAATAATAATAATTGTATGAGTAACTATGTAAGAAATTTCACTTTTCTTTGCTGGAAAATATTGAGGCAACCTGTACGTACGTAGAAAAAATCAATGTCGTATGTGAATTCAGCAACCCATGCTCGGCCGGCGTGATGGATATGGCCCAATTACCCTTCGCGGATAGGCCTATTTTCAGTCATCCATTAGCCGCAGGACGTCCACTGCTGGACATAGGCCTTCCCTATGGATCTCCAATAAGACCGGTTGGAAGCGGCTTGTATCCAGCGCGATCCTGCGGTCTTAATGAGGTCATCCGTCCACCTTGTGGGTGGACGTCCTACGCTGCGCTTGCCGGTACATGGTCTCCACTCGAGAACTTTTCGACCCCAACGGTCATCAGCCCTCCGCGCTATGTGCCCTTCAATTGCCATTGCCATTTCAACTTGCCAATCCGTTGGGCTATGTCGGTAACTTTGGTTCTTCTACGGATTTCCTCATTAATGATTCGATCTCGCAGAGAGACTCCAAGAATAGCCCCAGACACACAGTGCCCTCTCCATAGCTCGTTGGGCTACTTGGAGCTTACTAATAAGGCCCATAGTGAGAGACCACGTTTCTGTGCCATAAGTCATCACTGGCAACACACACTGGTCGAAAACTTTCGACTTGAGGCACTGAAGTATGTCGGACGAGAAGACACTACGCACTTTTCCGAACGCTGCCCAGCCGAGTTAAATTCGTCGATTGGCCTCTTTGTTGAAGTCGGACCTACCTAACTGGACTACTTGTCCTAGGTAGACGTACGAGTCAACGACTTCAAGAACCGAGTTTCCAACAGAAATCGGGGTAGGTAAAACATGGGAATTACACATGACTTTCGTCTTGTCCATGTTCATCTTAAGACCCACCTGTTTCTATTATCCGTAGTACCTATTTTCAGTAGTGCACTATTAATTAAGGCCGGTACAGGTATTCGACATGTTTCATTAAGTCATTAGAAATTTAATTTTCCAGGCAAATGAAAAAATGGCACACAAGTCGTAATTCTAGTCAGGCATATTCTAGGATGCTATTATACTCATAATTTGATTAACTTTTACAATGGTACCAACCCCAAAAGCACGTGAATAAAATCAGCTGTTCAACACAAAAAGTTCATCGACCCGCGACAAAATGTATGGAAAATGTAGGTAATTTTCAATTGTCAGGGTTGATCCCATTGTAAAATACCTATATTGATCCATATGTGCGCTAAGCTTAAGACTATTGGCTCACAAAATAAAAAAAAATCGTAAACTTTTGGGGACCCATTTTGCCCCATTTAAAGATAAACTATCATTATCATAATCCTAGATACTACATTATTTAAAAAAGCGCATTGAAGTTTTGGGACGTATCTGACCCCTAAGGATTTTTTAAGGAAAATTTAGAAAACAGGTACAGCCATATTTTTTATTTGTTCTCAAAAGCATCTATACAAAGTTTCATGTCAATCGGTACAGGGAATAAGAAGTTACATGCAAACAAAAAGGGCCCGTTTTACCCCGTAAGTTAGAGTTGGGTACGTTTTTCATCCTTAGTGCTTCATTATGTCGTACGATGTACGTATATTCCAAATTTCAAGCTCGTATCTACAGCGGTTTGGGCTGTAGCCTAAACTTATTAATTTTGCGTATCCCTAAGGAACCTTATAGATTTTCCTGGATTTTATTAGTTTCTGTATTAAAACATGCTGTGTGCTTCCTTCATACCAATTTTCAACCAAAACCGTTCAGCTGGTTCGATGTAATTGACGCTTTTTTCACCAACTTTGGGACATTATTTGACCCTTTAGATGAAGAAAATTCGGAAAAACAGGAAAAAACGTGACTTTTATTTTGTTTGGAAAGCATGTATACAAAGTTTCAAGTCAATCGGTACAGGGAATAAAAAGTTACATACAAACGAAAAGGGCCCGTTTTACCCCCTTAGAGGTCGAAAGTTCAAAATTTTCGTCCTTAGTGCTCCATTACGTCGTTCAATGTACCTATATCCCAAATTTCAAGCTCATATCTTCAGCGGTTTGGGCTGTAGCCTAAACTTATTAATTTTGCGTATCCCTAAGGAACCTTATAGATTTTCCTGGATTTTATTAGTTCCTGTATTAAAACATGCTGAGTGCTTCCTTCATACCAATTTTCAACCATAACCGTTCAGCTGGTTCGATGTAATTGACGCTTTTTTCACTAACTTTGGGACCTTATTTGACCCCTTAGATGAGGAAAATTCGGAAAAACAGGAAAAAACGTGACTTTTATTTTGTTTGGAAAGCATGTATATAAAGTTTCAAGTCAATCGGTACAGGGAATAAAAAGTTACATACAAACGAAAAGGGCCCATTTTACCCCCTTAGAGGTCGAAAGTTCAAAATTTTTGTCCTTAGTGCTCAATTACGTCGTTCAATGTACCTATATCCTAAATTTCAAGCTCATATCTTCAGCGGTTTGGGCTGTAGTCTAAACTTATTAATTTTGCGTATCCCTAAGGAACCTTATAGATTTTCCTGGATTTTATTAGTTCCTGTATTAAAACATGCTGAGTGCTTCCTTCATACCAATTTTCAACCATAACCGTTCAGCTGGTTCGATGTAATTGACGCTTTTTTCACCAACTTTGGGACCTTATTTGACCCCTTAGATGAGGAAAATTCGGAAAAACAGGAAAAAACGTAACTTTTATTTTGTTTGAAAAGCATGTATACAAAGTTTTAAGTCAATCGGTACAGGGAATAAAAAGTTACATACAAACGAAAAGGGCCCGTTTTACCCTCTTAGAGGTCGAAAGTTCAAAATTTTCGTCCTTAGTGCTCCATTACGTCGTTCAATGTACCTATATTCCAAATTTCAAGCTCATATCTTAAGCGGTTTGGGCTGTAGGCTGTCTGTCAGTCAGTCACTCAGGGAAGCCTTTTATATAATAGAAGATTGTTATTTTTAGTACACTATTACTCTTGTAATGAGCATAATACATACGGGTCGACTTAATTTTTAGCATGGATATAGTTCAAAGATTAGAGGCTACTATAGGCTACTAGTTATCTATGAAATAGTTAAGATTTAAGTATACATTAGAAAAAACCGGACAAGTGCGAGTCAGGCTCGCATATCGAGGGTTCCGTACAAATCTAGAAAATTTCACAAATATTGAGAAGTATGTTGTTAAAATCTACATAAAACCATCGACAATAAACATTTTTCTTTTTCACTTTTCTCGTCATACATCGAAAATTACACATTGTTAAAATAATTAAAAAACTGTTATAGCATTTGCTAAGTTCTTTTATATTATATGATACGTTACATGATACGATTTACTCACTTTGAATTTTGGACCCATATTTTGTGAATTTTGAGGTCCTATTTTTTTGTAATTTAAATAAAAATGTACAGTTTTCAGATTTATTCCTATATGTGTATTCTGAGACAATGCTTCTCGCCAAATTTCATAGTTCTATGTCAACGGGAAGTACCCTGTAGGCTTTGATTTTTGTGAGTGTCGAAGTTTTTACTTTTTTATACGACAACTGAGAAGATTTTCTTTTACACAACTGCAAGAAACTATAGCAATACGTATATAATTTAAATTTCAACTAGATATCTTTACGCGTTCCCGATATAAAGAGTCTTGACTTACGGACAGATGGACAACAAAGTGATCCTACAAGGTTTCTGTTTTTTTCCGTTTGAGGTACAGAACCCTAAAAAAGCACCTAGAGACGTATCGTGACACTTTAACTAAGTTTATGTAATTGTAATATTTTTCTTTATTGTCATATTTTCTGCTCGAGATATCACAATAATTCTGGATCAATTGATTTAATTAGTTCCTAACGCACAACCACTTATAGGCGATTTTAACACATGAAGACGAACAACTTTTACAATGCCACCAATTCTGAAATTGAAAAAAATATCTAATCGATACAAGAAGTTGCTATATTTATTGTTAGCTTTGGCTTTCTTCAAACGATGTATTCCTCACATTAAATGTATCTAAGCCACACGATCTAGAATCGAGTTGTGACCGTGACTAATATGACCTCCTAGCGCATTCCCGCCTCAAGTCGCGGCACATAGTTAGCCGGTCAGCCAGCGGCCGCGGCTCCCCTCGCATTCCTGTCTTCGTTCCTTTATTGTCTTATTTTCCGATCGAGGCATCACAATATTCCTAGATCCACTGACTTATTTAATAACTTACACACAAGTAAACAACCACTTAAAGTCGTCTTTAGTACATTAAGATTAACAACTTTTCAATTGTGAAATTTAAAAAAATATCTGATTAGTTGCTCATCTTCACTGTTGGCAGGCTTTGTTCAAGCTATTTATTCCTCAGATTAAAATTAAATGTATCTAAACGACACCATTCTAGATCGCGTCGTGACAGCAACGGCCTAGTGCGTTTTGACCTCAAGTCGCGGCACATAGTTAGCCGTTGTTTATGCCGGTCAGCCAGCGGCCGCGGCTCCCCTCGCATTCCTGTCTTCGTTCCTTTATTGTCTTACTTTCCGCTCGCGACATCGTAATAATATATTCTGTAGACAATAGCACGGTAATAATGAATTTGCGTTAGTAATATTCGTAGTTGACGTCTTTGTTTATAAAATATACTATGTTTCAGTTTGCCTTAAAATTAAAATACAGGTTTATCTGCTTGCCTTGTACTAAGCCTAAAAGAGGTGATTAAATCCATCATTAACCGTTACGTATAAAATCGCAACTTGGAATCGATGAAATGTTTGAAACAGCTGATTTGATTTCTTTTATCGAATCTGTCCGTCCGTCCGTCTGTCTGTCTGTATGTCTGTCACCAGGCTGTATCTCATGAACCGTTATAGCTAGACAGTTGAAATTTTCACAGATGCTGTAGTCCGTCTGTCTGTCTGTCGCCAGGCTATATCCCATGAACCCTGATAGCTAGACAGTTGAAATTGATGCTGTATTTCTGTTACCGCTATAACAACATATACTAAGAACAAAATAAAATAAATATTTAAGGGAGGCTCCATACAACAAAACTGAATTTAAAGCCGTTTTTCGTTCGATATTAATAACATTAGGTATTTAGGTAGACTCTTGAAATATTCACAGAATATTTGATTCAATTAAAATAAAATAAATATTTGAGGCGGACTCCACAGACCACGGACCATACAGTACGGAACCCTGCGTGCGCGAGTTCGACTCGCACTTGGCTGATTATTTATAATGTTCTGAGTAAATCTTTGTTTGAATCCACCGGTTCTGAACTAATCAATATGTGTTTCGGAACCCGGTAGCTTCTGACACGAATAAATTGATTTTTAATTTTATAGTGCTTCGCACACTAGGATTATCTCAAATAGTTGTATTTTTTTTTCTGAAACGAACCTCTAAATGATACCAATATCTTTAGAAAATCAGTTTTTACTCAACCGTATAAAAATGCACAAGGTGCACCATAGTGTTGTATCACCCAAGTTGAAACACAACTGTAATGGGAATTTGAGAAGCTTAAAATCAAGCAAGCATCTCGATTTAATAAGCGTACTTAAATAGCTTTTTATTCTCTATGCGTCACGTCACTCAATTCTATAAACAGTTAGTCCCTAGTCAGACAAAAACAAACGATTGTATAGACACAATAAAATAACATTTCCACAGCATTACCCCCCTCCTATCGATGTGAATGACGTCTTCCCGCCAGAATCGATTTAATTGTTCGATTATAATCGAGAACTGTCAATTGGCTGTCATATTCGGAATATTATTTCAGAACAATGAAGATTGGAATACACTCGATCAGGTTTTAGGAATCAGGGTTCCGTGCTTTGAATATTTGTAGAAAAATTGTTGATTGCAAATTGATTGCTTTTTTTACAATTTTTTTTAACAGTATATAATAGTATGACTGACATCATAACATAAATGTCAAAATCGTAACAAGATCTATGTTTGAAGCCTTACATATTTGACAAATTTTGAAAATTACATTTATTGTTATAAATTAATCATATTACATTTTATCTTTTTTTCTAAGTGTAAAAGTTTTTAAAATATAATTAACGATGTTTGATTTACATTAAAATTAATTTAGATTTAATAAATGCCTTAGAGCTGCGTGAAATGTTATATTAACACATTAAGCATGCAACAATTTCTACGGAACCCAACGTTTATTACGTGTATTAAGAGAGTCGTTCTTTACCGACGTTCTAATGAAGGGTGACGTATTGAGTCCGAAGTGGAATTATTAAAAAACCATTAGATGTGGGGCAAGCGTGATGGATGGACTCTTGGATCCGATCCATTTCAATTTCAGCATGTCTTCACAAAGGGTGAGTGTCCCTCGAGTACGGTAATATGTTTTGTGACCGCCATTATTTTATTTTGATTTTTGAATAAAAGAGGAGCATCATCCTGTTTTAACCGACTTCCAAAAAGGAGGAGGTTCTATATTCGTCTGTATGTTTTTTTTTGTGTATGTTCATCGATAATTTCGCCAATTGTGAACTGAAGCGAAATATTCTTTTTTAGTTCAAAAGGGTATACTCCAGAAGTGGTTTCATATAAATTTAACAGTAATCGGCTGAGCCATTTCTTATGAAAAATAATTATTTACATTGTATAAAGTATGACTCACTTCAGAGATGGAGCGTTTACGGGCGTTTTCTTATTAGTAAAAAGATCAGGATATAGTCTACCGCGTTTACGCCCATAATTAAGTGTTATTCTTTTTCAAACATTCTCAATAAAAGTACCTATTTTATTGATAAATATTTATTACTAGTTTTTACCCGCGGCTTCGCCCGCATGATATTTTGATTTTTGACGCAATATCATTATAATTTATAGCATATGTATTATTCTGAAATATAAGCTATATTATTGCAAAGTTTCATCTCAATCCGCTCAGTAGTTTTTGCGTGAAAGAGTAACAAACATCCATACATCCATCCATCCATACATCCATCCTCACAAACTTTCGCGTTTATAATATTAGTAGGAAGGATATATATATTTTTTTTCTATTTACTTTTAGTAGCAGTACCTAGTCCTATTTCGACGTTATTACTAAAATTTTGCTATTATATTTTAATGAAAAATCATACCGAAATCTACCTGTACGTTTCTACACCACATAAAACATGGCTAACATCGAAACATACAGGTTGTGGAGAAATATAGTGACGTTTATAATGTTGTAATAAAAGGTGTTCCATTTCTCATACGTAACCAGGAGTGATGCGCTGATAAATCATATCTAGTCGCCGATTTATATCGCAATAAACGAGGAGGAATGGAGCTCGTAAATAAACACTAATATTAAATGTTTATCATCATTTTTACACTCTGTTTTGATCGAAAGTTGTCATAAAAACAATAGATGAAAAATGTTGTTTGAAATATTGATCCAATTAGAGTGTGTATTTAGTACGTGCTTCTTAAGTACTTTTACTTATAGTGATCAAATTAACAAAAAAGTCTAACTACAACCGTACTTAACAAAAGACGTAAAATGTTAACAACTTACTTTTTATTTACCTATTTTTCGCAAACAATCGCAACACCGACTTCCACCGTGTACAGAATTCGAATTATTTGCACGAATCGATGTGACATCCATTTCCATTTTATTGATTTATCAAAAACCACTCAGCCGATTTCGATAAAATTTATATGGGACCACCTCGGAAGTATATTTTTAGGAATTAAAATTAATTTTTTTAGTTAGTTTACATTTGTCGAAAATATCGATGAACATACACAAAAAATACACACACACGAACTTAGTTCCTCCTCCTTTTTGGAAGTCGGTAAAAAAGATAGTAAGTATCCTTTTCTGAGTAACAAAAAGTCCGGACCATTATCTGCCTGCAAAAGCGTCCGGCCAATATTTTGAAACATAACTTCTCTATGCTACGACGCTACGCCGAGCTACGGTAAACACTACGAGCCCGCTACGGGCGCTAAAACCTCCAGTTAACTCGCAACTGTATAAAATAACCATCTGCGGGAATCCCCGGAAAAAAAGCTCTCTTTGTGAGTATAACAGAGGATACTTAGGATAACTCCAACATCCCGCCTTATGATATGTTTATGTACTTTGTGATTTTATGCGGACGTTCTAACGCGGAGCACGAATTTTATTGGGCTTATAGAATTTTATGGGCCCATATTCCATGCAGTGGCCGCTGTTTTTCATTGTCTATTGATTTTGATGCGGCTCGCGATAAACTGTCGAAAGGGGATAGCGTCGATAGAATTATGATTGCCAGTATTTTTCTAACAAAGCGAATTTTACGATATAGTTTTGTTCTTTTAACGCTGAAATATGTTTGTGAAACTATTGTTATCTAGAGTTATATTACCGAATTGGGAAAAGAGAATTTAAAGGTTACTAAGTAATACGGGAGTGTGTTGCTAAAAGAGAACCGTTGTGGTGAACCAACAATAGGATTTAATTATTTTATACTACGGGACTAATCGCGCACTAAAATTACGAGATAAATAAATACCTCCTCATCCCGACGTTTCGGCCGAGTTGCATCGGCCGTGGTCACGGGTAGACTGCAACTCGGCCGAAACGTCGGGATGAGGAGGTATTTATTTATCTCGTAATTTTAGTGCGCGATTAGTCCCGTAGTATAAAATAATAATGTGTTCAAATTGCGAAAGTTTAAAAACAACAATAGGATTTTAATCAGCAGACAATGTACCGACTACTTGATGCACGCGAGTTTACTGATGAAAACCGAATGGGTGTCTACCAAGTATCAAACACTTTTAGTTGTACTAGCAATGACAGATCAGTATTGTCAACGTAACAAAATTAGTAAAATGGCGCACGGGCGACCTCACCTACGACGCTCCCCTTTTTACACAAACTCTATCAGTGGATAATAAGTTTTACAATAAGATTGAACCAACATTCCAAAATCGACATCAAAAAGTGTAAATCTTGCCACTTAACAAGATTATTTTTTGCGAAAATTAGCATGACCGACTTCACCCGTGGCGAATATTTCGCACGGATCGATGTAGCATTTTTCACATTATTGTTGATTTATCAAAAACGGCTTAGCCGATTTCGATAAAATTTAAATGGAACCAATTTCGAAGTATATTCTTTCCAATAAAAAAGAATAAAGAATTATTGAAATCGGACCACTACGAATAAAGTTATGCGTGGTTACACATAATATATATATGTATATATATATATATAGATACAGCCTTGGCCAAAAGTATAAGGCACCTTTAAAATATCAAAATATGCATTTACTACTTAACCAATAACTGAGTGCTTATCTTAAATGACTTACCGGGGTCATAAATAACTTCTTAGAATATTATGCGGCTCTTTGTTAAGGTCATAAAACACCTGGTGACCGAAAACAATGGACTCGGTTTTTATCGGTTCTTATCAGTCAATGTTTGGTCACTTGTGTTCTGGACTCTAACAAGTAAACAAGCTTTCATTTCTGTTGATGTGATTAAATTGACACCTAATTGTGTTAAAAATGCGAAAAAGGAGTGAAAAAAGTCTAGAAAATAGAGTGAAAATACAGGGCGCCTAATACTTTTGGCCAAGGCCATTTGTATATAAACGCGTCGAATTGTTTACCTCCTCCGGTGGTTCGTCGGTCAAAAACAGTTCAGTTCGTGTTTCGCTACTTTTACTAAAAAAAAAGTGGCATAAATTATAGCAAGGTATTACAATTAAACCTCGTCAGAATAGACTAATATGATATGCCTTTAATAAAGCAACGTTCAGCTTCAAAATCACGGAACACACTGAAACTAGAAATTCGATTTTAAAGTTAAACAATTCAAAACAATTTAGGAACAAATCTCTGCGGGCGTGATATCTGCAAAACGTTTGAAGCTTGCTTTAACAGTTTGACGGCAGACTTAATGTATTTATACCGGGCAGCGGCATCTGTGGCTAATGATATCGCTGGACCTAGCCTCCCCCGACCGCCCGTTTGCATTTTAGTTATATGAGTCAGTTACAAAGGTGCTGCAACTTGAAACAACCTCTCTAATTCATACTGAACGCCTTATTTCTACGTTTCTGATCCATACAGTAAACCACCTGAGACACAAACTTGTTTCTCTCTCAATGTGAAATGTGTAATCTGTTGTGTTTATCTGCTATACATTTTTGACCGACGAAACGGGGGAGGTTCTCAATTCGACGCGTAAATTTTTGTTATGTTTAACCACGCATAACTTTTTACATAGTGTTCCGATTTTGATATTTTTTTTTATTGAATAGAACATACTTCGAAGTTGGTTTCATTATATTGAAATCAGCTGAGCCATTTTTGATAAATCAACAATGTAAAAAATGCTACATCGATCGGTGCGAAATGTTCATTAATTCTGTAAGTACACGATTGAAGACGGTCATGTTATTTTTTGCAAAAAATAATTATTTGACGTATATATAATAATTTTGAATAAATAAATGAGTATGATGTTAGTCTTTTCTAGCCGTGGTGGTCAAGAGGTAGTGACACCCGCCTTACAATCGTGAGGTCGTGGGTTCGAATCCCCGGTCCTGTACCAATGAGTTCTTTGGAATTTATGTACGAAATTTCACACAACAGGCTTTTCGGTGAAGGAAAACATCGTGAGGCAACCTGCATACGTCCGATACGTCCGTAGAAGAAATTCGATGGCGTATGTGAATCCACCAACCCGCACTGGGCCCGCGTGGTGGATATGGCCCAATCACCCTTCGTGGGTAGGCCTACGTCCTGCAGTAGACTACTAAAAAGGCTGGTATAGTACAGTAGTCTTTTCTAATGAGCTAAATAGATATATTCTAAGACAGCATGATTCATCTTCGACCACATCTTCGCCTCCTAAAAAGTGAGATTATGTTGAAACGCTGACTTTTCCGCGATAAAAAAGTTACATTGTACTTCATAAACAAAGACAAAGCAGATTTGAAAAAAATATTTCTTATTTTAAAATATGCATTTATAAAAGAAAACATTTCATTTACCTTATCAAAACTAAGAGCAAAATAGATAGATAGATATACTCTTTATTGATTCACATTCACACACATATAAAACAGAAAATAGAGGGAAAATAGATGCTAAAACATGTGAAGCAACCGGCGGCCTTATCACTGAAAGTGATTTCTTCTAGGCAACCTTAGGATGGAGAGAGATAGGTACAAAAGAAAAAACGACGAGGTGTGCTAATTTAAAGGACACTTTAAAAGTAAAACAAAATAATATAAATAATAAAAGAATTATACAATAGACATACATACAAATGTTATTAATACTAATACATATATAAATAATACAGTTAAATAAACTAATAAATACTTTTAACTTCTAACATACACATATAAACAATGTATAAGTAAACAAAAATAATAATAAGCAAACAAATTAATAAACCACCCAAAAACTAAGAACGAATTAAAGATTGCGACAGATATAATTTTTTAACTTCCTCTTTGAAAACAGTTATGGACGGGGCCCGTTTAATGGAATGGGTAGAGGATTCCATAATTGGACTGCGGTTCGAGCGGAAGGAGTCATCAGGGTTAGGTTTTCTTTGGACCGAAGGGGGATGGAGTGGGATGTATGCCAATAGGTAAAACGCTCTTTAAGATAGGTAGGGGTAGAAGGGTTAAATATAATGTTATAAAGAAGGGAGAGCATGTGCGCATTCCGACGAAGGCGAATAGGAAGCCACTTGAGCTTTGTGCGAAATTCAGATACATGATCATATTTACGTAACCCAAAGATAAATCTGATACAGTAATTTTGGAGGCGCTCTAGTTTGTCAAGTTGGTCTTCCGTAAGATCAATATAGCAGGCGTCAGCGTAAGATCAATATAGCAAAATAACGAATGATGCTCAAAAGATAAGATACGAAACACAATATGTATAATAATTTATCGTCCCAATAAAAAAGATTGAGACTAGAATATATAATTAAACCTTGCCGTGTAAAACATCGTCGTGTCAGCCATAGTAAGCCGACTACTGGACATAGCCATCCTCCATAGATCTACAATAAAATTGATTGGAAGCGGATGGCATCCAGCGCGATCCTGCAGTTTTAGTGAAGTCGCTCGTTTACTATATTTCATTTGTGTGTGCAACAAATAGTATAAAGTTAATTCACTGACTCAAGTCCTCTGCACATGATCTGACCCCCACCCCAGCCTGCCCCCATGAGTCGGTCATTAGTTAAACACGCACAGCCGCCCGCATGTCGCAAGTTTATCTTCGGATAAACTGTAGGTATGTGCTCGATTAGCCCTTTGATCAAATAATCCGGCGATAAAATAGGCCTTAGGAAATTAAATTACATTAAATTGTCATTGTGTTTGGGCGCCGACGGTGAAATGAGATGGGCGAGCTGATAGCGCGCCATCCTTCGGTAAGGTGCCTTTTATGGCTCACTCGCTTGGTTTTATGTTGTACCGTTCATTGATTAAAGTTAATTAGTGGTGGTCATGCGAGTTAATGTAATGTGTCTGCAGATGATACGGTGATTACGAATAATATATAATCATTTACAGCATTTTACGAACATGAAAGTAAATACAGGAACGTTATAAAATTCAGTTCAATTTACGATTTGACAAAATGAATCACAAGATGGTTATGATTATTGATGGGCGCAAAGCTGTTACTTCAGACCTGCTTTTTAATTTTCGTAGAATCCAGTACTCTTCCTATAACTCTGCTTGCAGACGCGTGTAAATAACCGCTCTTCTGTGGCCATCGCAGCTGTCTCAACTTTAATTGGCGGTCAGCGGTCTGAGCACCCACCGTGAACACCCGTGCTTCACACTACAGCGACTTAGCCAAAACCACTATCTAAATCTCTTTAAACATCTCACATACGGTATGTTTCTCTAGACGATAGGCATATTCTACGATATCATTGTGATCATACTTACTGATCATATTCATCCTTAAGAATCTGTACGATCAGCTTTCACTATGATACCAACCCCCTAAATCACAAAAATAAAGATGTCAGTCAGTCAATGAGAAATCATACAACAGTTTTACACAACAATGACAAAATAATTAATAATTCTGCTTCAAAACAGTACATGGTGGATAAATTAGAACAAATGTATGAAATAAGTACTTAGTAAGTTTTTGCGATTTTAGGGACGGTTCATATTTCAAGGTTTTCATAATAATGGAAACAATGCTATTCTAAAATATGTCCATCTTCTACATATACACTCCGTAGAACACTGGTAATATAACAATACATAAACACTGTACATAATAATATACTAAATATATACTTAGTAAGAAAAAATCCTTATTAATACCCTCAATACCAATAATACCTACTAATCACTACTTTGAGTCTTTTTTTGAAATCTTACAATAATAAAATTAAAAATATTTATTAAAATTACTATTACTACTAATGTTTTCTTATATAACTAATTAACGCGGTTAGATTAAACTTTTTATTTTTTATTCTTGGAATACACAATATTCATTCCTCATTAATTACGCATGTATACATATGAATTACATTTTGTAAACATTTACCATAGCACTTTTGAACAGTTTGGAAAGGAACTAGCCACCACGACACAGGGAATCCTACAGCGGCGGCTAGAGAATAATTAATATTAAGGCAAAATTAATTCATACTTGAACATTCAAATGCAACTACATATAATATGTAGAAATTGATGATGATACCTTTAAAACATTCTTAGCTGTTTTGCTAAAGAATTTTTGAAAGAACACACTGGCAGCTGTGATGTTTTCTGTAAGCTGCGGATAACCCAATCCTCGCCCAGCTGTTAAGTGAGCTTTAGTCAGGATTGGGTTATTCTCAGCTTGTAGCTAACATCACAGCCGCTAAGATGTATGGTTCGGCCTATAATAAGCTGTGTTTAGTTAATTCAACAAATAAAAGCAGGGACAGTTGCCACCCGGCATCGGGTCGGTCGCCGGGCCGTACCGGGCCGTACGTTGGTCACTCGATTAATACCAACATTAATCTCGGTGGCCGCCGGCCCCCGGCCAGCCTGAAGGGGTCTTAATTTATGCCACTGCTGTCACAATTGATGACCAAGAAGCCGGTGTTTTGAACAACAGGGTTGGTATGCTGATTTGCTTATTTTCACCATTAAATACATGGGTTAGAAGTAAGCTAAGAATGGTTACTTATGAGAATGGTTATGGTTGTTAAGTTTACCAATAAAAAAAACTCTATTATCATGGTATCTGCAATAATTATACTGATTGAATTAGCGATCAACTCATAGATAAACTTGAGTGGTTGAATTGTACTTCGTCAATGTTTTAACGATTGCTTTTCATAGAACTAAGTGAGCAAGTCACGGAAGTTCCACGAACCACGTATCTGCATAGTTAGATTTTTATTGAAGGGTACCTAATATGTTTTGTTTTTAAATTGAACTTTTAAAATTCAAATATGGGTTAGTAGTAAGTCGGATTTCACTAAATTATTATTACTTCTTTGATTAAGATCTCAGCGGAGATTTAATATAAGTACCTAGAATAGTAAGAATTTAGGGACCATGCACAAATAAATTAATAGTTTTGTCGATGGATGGGAAGACACTTATAAATAATTATTAATACTATCATCAAGTGCATAGATTCAAATGAAATATGTATAGATTCTACCATAGTAACAACATGTTTCATAAATAATGCCCAAATAATATTTCCACTGATTCAGGCTTTGATTCGGGCAGACATAATTAAGTGTTGTTCCGAAATGTAACGTTGTAAATCGGCCAGGTCAGTCTGCGGTTTAATAACTCAAAATGCTCCAACCATCCGATATTCAAGCGTACTGTGAACTGACATAGATTGAAATACGACAGATAGATTGATCGAGATTTACAGCCTGGGGCACTATTTTTGAACCGATAGAACGCTAGGACGGATACATAAAGGGTCACGAGATCGAGTAGTGACCGTGTGTAGAACCGAGTGTAGAAGGGATATTATAGCATGCGATTACAAAAGCCATTTTCTAACGATTCAAAAATATGGTTCCAGGGTTTATTTTTTATTTTATTTCAGAGGTTTTTAACGAAAATAATTTAGGGTGGGTTGCACCAAATTACTTTTACAATAACTAAACCCTGACCAGTCGTAAAATCTCTGGTTACTTCAAAAATATTTTAGGTATTAACAGTTTTACGACTACGACCAGACGTAAAATATCTGGTTGCGTCAAAAATATTTGAAGTATCTAGAGATTTTACGACTGGTTAGGGTTTGATTATCGTTAAAATCTCTAGTTACGTCAAAAATATTTGACGTTACCAGAGATTTTATGCCTTGTTAGAGTTTGGTTAACGTTTAAGTAATTTGCTGCAATCCACCCTTAGTATTAAAATATATCCCTTAATCAAAATTATATTTATAAAATGGTAGAGTCTTTACTTTAAAATATTTTAATGTCCAGAGTAGATTCTTTTTTTAAAATAAGCTTAAAATTTCCGCTGCAGACTTTACTTTCGTTTTTATTTTCCATGTGGATTTGAAAAAATATTGTTTGGGAGTCAAGTTTGGGGTAAAGACGAAAGAAGTTTATGCCCATTGGGCTAACACAAACGCCAGTGATGGTGACTGTTTGTAAATGATTCTATGATAATTTTGACATATACACATAAGTATTTCACATAAACACGTGCGTGTCTGTCTGTCTGTCACCAGGCTATATCTCATGTACCGTAAACTAGGTATCTACAAGCCTTTTTAGGTTGCTTTCTGTTGCTGCATAGTCTGTGACGCCAGGTTGATTTAATTATGGCCTTTGACTGTGCGCGCACCTGTTTGATTGAGTCAGTATCGGAATGTGCCCAAAATTGTGATGCAATTTTGTTACACGATGGAAGGCACAATATCGTCTACCCACTGGTCTCATTTCATCATATGCATTTCTATTGATACTTTTTTTTTATACTACCCGTATATAAAAAATCAGCCGTGGTGGTCAAGAGGAAGTGACATCCGCCTTACAATCGTAATGTCGTGGGTTCGAATCCCCGGTCCCGTACCAATGAGTTCTTTGGAATTTATGTACGGAATTTCACACCACTGGCTTTTCGGTGAAGGAAAACATCGTGAGGCAACCTGCGTACGTCCTTTGAAGAAATTCGATGGCGTATGTGAATTCACCAACCCGCACTGGGCCAGCGTGGTGGATATGGCCCAATCACCCTTCGTGGGTAGGTCCTGCAGTGGACTATTAAAAAGGCTGGGACAATACAGTATATAAAAAATACAGTATCAAACAAATGACGCTCAAATCTGAGCCAGGGTCTTAAAAAATTTTTCTTTCAATCAAAATTAGCAAACCCTTTAAATTTAGTGGATTTCTTTTTGGGCAGTTTATTTAGCTCTTCTTTTCGCAATTTTACATGACAGTTCTTCGTAACGATCATAACAGTGATATTTATTCTAAAATATATGTGTATCCACCATCAATACCTATCTATCGTCTAGAAATATCAGTTAAGCAACTTACACGATGAGTAGGTACATCAGTCTCAGTCGTTAGTCATCAAATTGCCTAAAAATATTTTTGTAAAAAGATTATTAAAACGTAATTAATATATGAAAGGATTTGAAGCGTGGATTACTGATGGAACGGGACAGCGCCAGATGCGGGTAGACATTCGAGCGCGAAATCGCGGGAGCGGAGCGAGCAGTGTTACGAATACATTTTGGATACGGCAATGACAACAACTTATTAAGAACAATAAAAAAAATTACACAATTTCGGGTCTAAAAGAGTTTAAGCGTGGCTGGTAGAGAAAGCATTTAAATTTTGGGCTTGCATTTAGTAGCTAACGTAATTTTCCTCACTTACTTTAACTCTTTATTGACAAAAAACGAATCGATCGAAATCGATTTTTGCTTTGTATTTAATTATGTATTTGTACACAGGGTTATTTTTAATCAATTAGCATCCTTTTGGGGGCTTATTTTGTACATCAAAGGTAACAACTTTTGTTCTACGACTTTTGTCAAATATATCAAAAAAAATTGTTGTCCTATAGAAAAATATCGTTCACTCGCGACAAAATGCATGGAAAAGCTGTTTTTTTTTAGTTTTGATAAAAGCTCCAGAACAAAAGTTGTTAGTTTTGATGAATAGAACAAGCTCTTAAGAGGATGCTAATTGATTAGAAATAACCCTGTATAATTATGTAATCTTATAGAAATCACAAAGTGTACAAATAGCAATATAATTGTATTAAAGTTTTGCTCATAGACCACTATAATATTTGGAAAAAATATGACAACAATATCATAAACTGTGTGGTTTATAAAAATCGCAAACATGTTTTGTATATCACTAACTACTCTACATCGCTTTAACTTTATTATTTATTTTGATAACGTACGAGTATGTAGGGTATTTTAGTTTAGGAAAGTTTTTTTTTCTCAGCTAGATTTTAATCAAATAACTGTTACATAGAAATACATTGCATACATACATATATAAAATTATAAAAAAACACGTGTAGGTATTTCTGTTTCATAAGATCAGACTGTCACTAGAGTATTCCTGCTCCATCTTCACATTGAAAGGTCCAGTATGCTGTGTGTGAGTTTTGTTGTAAACATGACGCGCTCTTCGGCGAGTGCGTAAGCATGTAATTTGTATGAAGAAATGTACAGCGCCACTAGCAGCGCGTTTTTGAAACACAAGGAGTTCATACAAATTACATGCTTACGCGCTCGCCGAAGAGCGCGTCATGTTTACGACAAAACTCACACTCTACTGATATGTTTTCGCGTGCTCTTACTCCCATTGAAACTGATCTTATAACGATTTGTAGATTTGTATTTTCACTTTCAGCCAGTAGGAAAGTTATTTTTATCCTACTAATATTATAAACGTGAAAGTTTGTGAGGATAGATGGATGGATGGATGTATGGATGTTTGTTACTCTTTCACGCAAAAACTACTGAACGGATTGAGATGAAACTTTGCAATAATATAGCTTATATATCAGAATAACACATAGGCTATAAATTATAATAATAAATTATGCGTTATAAGTATGCGGGCGAACGCGCGGGTAAAAACTAGTCCTACTAATATTATAAACGCGAAAGTTTGTGAGGATGGATGGATGGATGGATGGATGGATGGATGGATGGATGGATGTATGGATGTTTGTTACTCTTTCACGCAAAAACTACTGAACGGATTGAGATGAAACTTTGTAATAATGTAGCTTATACATCAGAATAACACATAGGCTACAATTTATAAAAATATTTTGTGAATTGTCCAAAATATAACGATAAATGTTGAGTAAGTAGGAAAATTCTGCCATCTGCGAGCTACTGAGCGTGCGCTGCAAGAATATCAAAATAAACAACTGTCGATCGAATATCTGTCAAATCAAGCGACGAGCAGTCCTTGGATATCATCATACTGATAATATATTATCCTTACTATTTTAATATTATAAATGCGAAAGTAACTCTGTCTGTCTGTCTATCTGTCTGTCTGTCTGTCTGTCGCGCTTTCACGCCAAAACTAATGACCGATCTCAATGAAATTTGGTACACAGATAGTCTAGAGCCTGAAAAAGGACATAGGCTACATTTTATCCCGAAAATTGCATAATTCCCGTTGGATAGGACAAAATCTTGCGTTAGCAAAACTGTCACCTATCACAACGACGCTAAAAGGCCCAATTTTGAATACACCATCGTAATTATAACAGTTAATTAGACTATTTCTGTTTCTTTTTCACTTTCGGAGTTCGATAGAGAGAACACTTTTTACGTTGCTATTATATTTACGATGGCTCATTCATAATTGGGTTGATTGAGCCTAACATGGATTCACAAAACGTAATTAGATGACAGGTGACATACATTGACTGCAGACTTTTATAAATGTCTCGCTTAGCATAGCAAAGGGACAAATTGTCTTTCCACCATTATAGCTCCTCGAAGAGGAAATAAAGTATGAATTGACAATAATAACTGACATTAAAATTGGACAAAATAGTTTTCCCTTTGCCATGCTACATATTACAATGACGTTTAATACTGGGCCGTCATTTCGTATGACATTAAAAATATTTTTAAATATACCACCATTAGAGGTTAAACATATTTCTTTATTCTACCTTTATGGTAGAGAATCCATGCTAATATACGAAGAAACGGATCGACTTTATTTTTAAAAGTAGTATGGCATGAGTATGAATATCTTGACACTAAGGTTTTTACCTTGATTCTGAGTTGTGACCTTGACACGAACATAAATTTCTGTTGGGTTGGTTAGGATTGAACAGTGATAAAAGTGCAGCCCGGCTCAGTTGCGGCACTCCTCATGAGGCACGCAACTTGCCGGTCAGCCTCTAAGCTGCTATATTTAAAAACCCCAGAAAATCGGCCTAACCTCGAGTGCAAACTTCTAAACTGCCTAGGGGGAAAAGACCAAAAAGAATCGGGAGACCTCGAGCGCCGCCTTCTCAGCTGTCTCAGAAAAAAACCAGAGAAGCGGCTCTACCTGGAATTCCCGCGCCGCCCATAGGCCTCGGCTACTAAGTTCTCCTGCCACGACAAGGCGAAAACCTATGGGCGGGTACACTCTAACCTTATCTTAATCAACAGAAGCATTTATAAGTATAAGGTATTTTGATATCGGGATAGGTCTGAACAGTGACAACAAGGTGCAAGGTACTTGATTTTTTTACAGAGCAAGTGCTTAAGTGATTAACTACCTACCACTAAATACAGACTTATAATGTAAAACTTCATAAACTACTACTACATAACAAGCAATTGGATCATCCACAGACCCTTGAAGGTCTAAAGATATTCTAAATGCTCAAGCCCACTGCCAGTTAGCAGCGTGCCCAACATGCTGGCAGCATTGCCAATCAGCTTGGTAATGCTGCTTATACGTTGAGCCAAATAAACACCAGCATTTTGGTCACGCGGCGGGTACACGAGACGCTCAGAAAGACTTTTGAAAACAAGATGAGCTCCCGGCCAACACGCGCACAATGTCTCAATTTCAAACGGCTCAAATATGTTACCACTGCCGAGGTTAGCATATTTGCGCCGTTTGTGCTGCTCCGCTGACGGCTCCAAAGTATCGACGCAAGTCGCGTCCCATACTAAGGGCCGTCTACACTTCCATGGGACCAGCTTCATACCGTCAGGCCTTTTGCCATCACCACGCGCAAACCTATTCGGTTAGAGTACGGCTGCGATATTGGCGGTCGCAAAAGCGTATGACATCGTTCACAATGGCTTGGCAACTAATTCGACCAGCGCTTCTTGACCAAGAAAGACGGTGGTGACCAAGCTGGTCAACTAGGGTACTTGAATAGGTGAGAGCGCTCAGCTATGTGCGGCGCGGCAGCAAGGTGGGTCGACTATCTCGACGATATCATCAATACCGCCGGTCGAGCCTGGTTACGACCGGCAAAGAGCCGAGGCAGATGGCACTGCAAGAGAGAGGTCTATACCCAACAGTGGGTCAAAGAAAGCTGCGGATGATAACGATGACGAAACAAATTATTTGAGATTGGCTGTTTTTTGGGTTTGAAATGATTATTTGCTACAATATTTGTGTACTGTTTCACATTGAATTGGGGCTAATATTTTGTGGCGCACTTACTGTATTAGTTACCATATTTTTTTGACAAGATAAACATAAATTAAATTATGCGGGCGAAGCCGCGGGTAAAAGCTAGTATTTTATAAATAAATCTAAAATTATATTATTATCTTAAATTATTATTATATAACACATCAAATAATTACCACTTTGAAGTGAATAGTGAACAAACTACGTTATCATTAGTTTCCACCTCAATACTGAAAATGAAGTTTGTCCCTTCCTACCCTCTATGTTTGTCTAGTTAAATTAACTTGAAAATTTATTCCGTATCAGCAAAGCCCTCTGTGTCAGCTGAATTTATAATTTTGAGGACAAAACTATTACTTTACGTTTAAATTGGTTTTTGATGGTGTAAGTTTTGGGTCTGTTTTATTTTGGCAGATAACGTTTATTGGGTTTGTATTTTATATTCGGGATGTTTGTAGTTTTTCTACATAGTAGAGTTAATTTGTAGGAAGCGATGAATGATTACTTATGAACAAAAAAAAGTTTTTAACTCGACGATTGATATGAAAAATGAAATGAAATCCTTAACCTTGACTTAAAATGTGCTTAAACTTAGGTATCTACTAAAAAAAAGCTGTATAACTTTTATACATACAAAATACGACCATACCATGGTTTTTAAACTAAAACTCTTTCAAAGCAGTTTTTCGTTTCATTAAAAATAATAACAATATTGTTCCTTGCATACTTCTGTGAGAATTTTATTTTAATTTTATATTGTTTTTCCGACACCAATATAACGTACCTAACGTCCTGTCTACATTAGAATACAGTATAAATGGTATAACTTATTGAATAAAGAAATAATCAGATTACAGGTGCAATTTATAAAACGTGATATTTTACATACAATGACCCAGAGTCAACAAATATAGATCGTCACTCGTGCAAGGAAAATAAAAATGCTATCAAAACCACAGAAGACAGCTAGTCTTCACCAGAGTCGAAGTAAGTGGTGTAAAGGAGCGTGTACACGTTTTCCGTGCAATTAACATCCGCGAGTGCGAGTGATGTTGCGAATTAACATGCGGACGGGACGTCAGGGCCAGTTTGCACGGGGCCGAACTCGAGCTCTACACTTATTTAAATTACTTAGAAAGCGCTATGATGGAATTCTATATACAGCGTTAGTAAATTACTAATTTTATTCCATCAATTTCGGACGATGATCTTTTTTTTTCGCCAAAAATAGCTTATTACAATCCTTGCCAAAAGGTATCCTTGGTCGTATTTTGTACGTACAAAATTTTAATAGCTCACTCAAATGTATAAAACAACATACATTTGAATATAAATCAATATAAATTCAAAAATAATCACATAATAGCATACATCGTATATATGCGATGTATACTATTTTGTGAACCATAAAACCGCTTAGTGCCTTAACTGATTTCGATAAAATTTGAACTTTTTCAGTATTAAAGTAATAATATGAATCTTGAACACAAGTTTATGTATATAACAAAAAAAATTAATACAGGATAAGTTAAATAAAAGTAAAAACTATTTTCTGTGAAATTTATTTTTTCTAAAAATAAACATTTCTCATAAAAAAAAAACATTTTAAAACAGGACTAATGTCTTTTTCAAAATGACTTCTCTAATGTACTAACAAATCCAATAATTTCTGTACCAGACACTTTTTTTTGTAGATTTATAAGCATTTTCAGCAAGCTCACCTCTGAAGTAAAATCTACCAAATAAAAAGAGATCCTACAAAATCGATTTATAATTAGCGGAATTATCGTTTTTGTTGTTTTGTGGTGCCTATAGTCAACACTGGACTGTTGGAACGGAACGAAAGGAGGTCAAAAGCTTTGTCACAGTAATAGGGCGAAGACTGAGGAATAAGACTAGCGACTCTCGCTTCAGCTCGTATTTGGTGAATAGCTATTGCTATCCAGAGCGGCAATGCTGTCAACGTTTTGGTCGGCAATACGGCAGCATATTGAGCTCCTTTGCATCGAGTGCAGTTGAGGGTGGGCGGGGGTGGTTGTATTTAGTATTTGATTGGATTTGGGGGTCGACGATAAATCGGCAGGATGTAGTCATACGATATCCCAGAACGGAGTATTTAAAAAAATACTGACTAAAAACCCCCCGGTAAATAATATAAAATAAAAAATAAAGCGAAGTCCGTCCCCTTACGAAGTTCACGCATGCCTTGCCTTGGCCAACCGCTCCCGACCACTCGTCGCGGACAGCCCCAGTTTGCTCAACGGAATAATTCGATATTTGCATTTTCCGACAGAAAATGTCTGCCTAAATTAATGTAGATTACTTAATCATGTTGCTTTTTACAAGTGAACGAACTTACGAGAACTTTAACTCAGAAAAAGTGAGGTAACAATAACTTCACAATATTTACCAAATATTGAAAATGAACATATTTTTTGTTACTTTGCACCCGGAAATCAACTAGTAATTTATATTCTTGATGAATACTTAGTAACGGACATATAATTATGACAACAATTTATAACACCAATTTGTATTTTAAAACTATGACAAATTTGTATCATCCATTGTATCGTTTTGTTGTTTTTTGTTGTTGATATTGTCAGAATCACGAGTATATACGACCTGGAAACATTGGCACAGGTTCAAAATGAGTGACATACTGCCTCTGTGGCTCAATGGTTAGTGACCCCGACTACTGGGTCAAAGGAGCGTGGGTTCGATTCCCATCCAGGACAAGCATTCATTTGATGAATATAAGTCTGGTTGTTATTAGTAATTATCTGTCTAAGTATGTATTTGCAAGTATGATAAGTAGTATATCAGTCTCTGGCGGCATTATGACAAGCATTGCTTAGTTCAGGGTCATGCAGAAACCATGTGAAAGATATCGCATAATATTTATTTATTGTACAAGATTAGAATCCTATGTCTAGCATTGGGGACTGCAATGATGATTTTGTTTATTTAAATTTGACTACAAGCCAAAAATACTTGCGTCACTCACTTTAATTCTATCCTAATTTCGCCACCCCTTATTACCACGACACCACATGTAAACAAGATGATTATTTCTCAAACAAACCCGCCGAAGCAGCGGAACTCAAACATTAGCAGGGAGAACTAGCAAGAGAGCAACTACTAATCATATTAGCCTTATTAATTACGTCCCTAGTGTTGTTATTGCCGAATGAAAATGTATGGCGGAACTAAAAGCTAACTTTGAATACGACTCCGGTTTGGTATTACTTTTGCAATGCTGGTTGAAATTGGCTTGCATCGTGATGTTTACACTGTTTTTTTTTACTATTACGAAGAACATGTACTTTCAGAGGTGTGCTTATATACTCATCATTATGAACAACTTTTACTATGGGACCAACTGTGAATTTGCGTGGAGAAAACAGATGTTACGCAAAAGGTTAATTTAGTCGAGTGGCTCTCGACTAAATGTTTAGAACAGCTAATTTTTTTCGCGATTACGCAGTTGGTTCCACGGCAGTTTCATAATGACGACTATGTAAACTTCTAATTTTATACGTGTATATTTTATACGTAAGTACCTATACTGGACCATTACTGTCAAGAAAAGGTTAGGATAAATTTTCCAGGGAACAGGCGAAGAGTGTATAGGTATCTACTTACTCCTGGGCAGTACAAATACCCATTTCTTATTTGTAAATTTACCAATAAAATCGTAACACATTATGCTACATGAATGTAATGAAAGTTTAACTGTGAAACCGATGTCAATACTCGGGCCTAGGGCAAGCTCGATAAATATGGCCAATCTGCAGCCAAAGGCATGCAGTTTAATATCAGTATTGAATTCACCCTCCAGGTATTCGAGTAAAACTGTCGACGTGATGCTCACAAATAACGGTAACAAGTTTAATAAAAGCTGGAATTGAGATAACCAAATATTTGATATGAAACTGATTTAGTTGTAATTGCAGGGGCAAAAGTTGTGGACGGAATACTGATAACGTAATTATCAGGGTTTGTTCGTAAACGATCACACGTAACATCGTTTTCAAACCAAAGTCAGCATTATGTATAAATATCCACGAGTTCCATTTTGAGGCGATGTCAGAAGCCTTGAGACGGCTTAGACACCAGCGGGACAATTCTATTAACTGATCTCTTTACTGAAGTGATACGTTCTTTAACCTCTCTCGTTTTTCTGACAGTTCTGACAGCTCAAAACTGTCAGAAAAACGAGAGAGATTAAAGAACGTGTCACCTCAGCAACACGATTGGTTATCGCAATTGCCCCGCTGGTTTCTGAGATTCGCAAAGCCTTAGCTATGAAAAACCATTAGCACCAGCCTTAGATATCCTGGTGGCCTATCAGAAACCTGGTGTTAGACACCAGGTTTCTGAGTTAAAAGTAAAACAGTAATGTAAAAATACAGAACTTAGTTGCTAAGGTATGTAAGGTAAGGTATTTTGACATAAAAAACCGGACAAGTGCGAGTCAGGCTCGCACACCGAGGCTTCCGTACAAACCCAGAAAATTTCACAAAATTGAGAAGTATGTTGTTAAAATCTATACAAAGTTTTCTTATTATTTCACTTTTCTCGTTATTCATTAAAAATTACACATTGTTAAAATAATTTTAAATCTGTTTTAGCATATGCTAATTAAGCTTTTTTATATGATACCTTACATGATACGATTTACTCACTTTGAAATTTTAACCCATATTTTGTGAATCTAGGCCGTATTTTTTTGTGATTTAAATAAAAATGTTCAGTTTTCAGATTTATTCCTATATGTGTACTCTGAGACAATGTTTTTCGCCAAATTTCATAGTTCTATGTCAACGGGAAGTACCCTGTAGGTTTTGATTTTTGTGAGTGTCAAAATATGCGGTTTCTTACGACATAAACGGCTTTAACTTTTTTATACGGTAACTGAGAAGTTTTTCTATTACACAACTGCAAGAGACCATAGATATACGTATACAGTTTAAATTTCCACTCGATATCTTTACGCGTTCTCGAGATAAAGAGTCTTGACATACACACAGACGAACAGACGGACAACAAAGTGATCCTATAAGGGTTCCGTTTTTCCTTTTGAGCTACGAAACCCTAAAAAGTATTTGTGCCAAAACATATAAAATTAATACTAGGAAAATCGAACTGTAAATCCTATAAGAATTGATCCCACTTTTCGTTTGCTTTAGTGCCTGTATCTTTGTGGCCCAACTGCACTGTATTCTGCTGCGGTCAGTGCGGTCGGCTACAGAATCGTACTTTTACATAATATGTTCCTATTTTCTCTAATCATGTTCATTTTTCATGAAAATATTTTTCTAAAGCATATCACCCAAGTCTATAATGCTGACTGAAAGCAGTTGTGTTTCTAAGACGCCATCTGTACGAAGTTACTTATAAAACATACATAGTTTCACACTAAGTAGACAGAAATTCAATTTCAATTTGTTTATTTACAGAAAATGTAACTTATAGCACTTAATGCTAGGCATTACAATATTAATCCTTAAAAGCTACGAATTACATTATTACACAAATTAGAACAGATATAAACATACAATAAAATTAATAAAAACAACAACATATTATTATAAGAATTATTAGAAAGTCAAACCGCGGGATTCTACGGAATCCATACTTTTGTCTGGTTAAAAAGCCTATGTCTACACATGATATAGTGCAAAAGTCGGAACCTTTGAACTGTATTCATTCCAAAAATCGAGTCCGTGCTAATTTGCTATGTGAAAGCGTAACAAACAAACTTTCGGATTTACAATAAACATAATAATTTCACTCAAAGTAGAGAGATAAAACTACACCATCTGAGGCCAAGAGTTGACAATCAGTCATTTAGCCCGCGGCCCGGGCTGCGGCCGCGGCATCGATCTCCGTCACGAGCAGTTCGGAGTCAAGGCAGATGTTCCTTGGCCACGGAAGACGTATCACCTGTTTGGGAACTTGGGGAAACTGGTCACAACTGTCTTGAACTATGTTTTTGGGAGTGTGTGTGGAAATTAGTTTAAAAGTGACGTCCACAAGTCGGTATATCATTCAGAGAAAAATCGAACCAAGATGATATACACATCATTTGAAAGCTTGTTTTATGGGCTTCCCAAAAATATTTAATTTAGATTTTTTCACCCCTCCAATTATTTTTAAATGCGAAAAATAACAATACAGTTTATTATTATTTTTAGTTTAGCAATAATAAAGTGCTTCTATCGTTATTTTAGTTGCATTCGTAACTGATTCTTCCACATTCATCTCTTAATTTGCTAAAAGTGTGACCAGTTAATAGGTACAATGTGACAAAAACACTAAAAAAGTGCGTCTAATTGGTAAAAATGCTTTTATTTAACAATTTGGAGGTTACTTAATCAGGGTTGCTAGAGATAAACTACCTATTGATCCAAATATATTTATCTATCCTAATAAATTCAAAATTAATTTCTTAAAAAATGGACAAAACAAAAAGAAGCCCTTTTTGTTTTTAACTGTTGTAATAGACTCAGAAAAATATGAACTTTCTCGAAATGTAACGAGTGTTGTGGTTAGAATTTTCGATTATTATTATACCAGTCTCCATAATATTTGTGGACATGTCCTTTCATATGTAGAAGACAGTTTATTATGATAAGATTTTTAAAATTCTATTGCTATAACAGTAGATATAAAATGCCGATTCATTTAAATTTTTTAAATGGTTAAACTAAACAATCATGAACAATTCAGACCATATTAAGGAACATCCACTCCTATTTTTACTCCAGTATAGTTAATATGGCTCGATCACTTTTCATGGGTTTTTAGCGTGAAATAAATTATTACGACTTTTCATGGGTAAATCTATATTTTGCAGAAGACTTACTAAAATATATCTCCGCGAGAGGGCTTTGCAAGGAATAAACCTGATAAGGTGCGTCAAGAATATATTTCAACAATAATGCTCATCAAATACAGTTGCACTGTAAATACAAGCTTAACTGCGTAAAAAGCAGAGAATAGTGATATTGCAAAAGCGGACCTCTTAGGTATTAAATGACCACAAATACATACCTAACTGAAAAATCGGGTAGTATTGACTGCCTCGGTGGCTCAGTGTTTAGAGACCCTGACTTCTGGATCAAAGAGGCGTGGGTTCGATCCCCACTAGGGCAAGCATTTTTGTAATGAACATAGGTGTTTGCTCTGTGTCTGTGTGTTATTTAGGTACTATCTATATAAGTATGTATTTAAAATATGTATATGTAGTATATCAGTCTCTGGCAGCCATATCACAAGCTTTGCTTAGTTTGGGGTCAGAGACCGTGTGTGAGATGTCCCCCAATATTTATTTATTTATTTTCCCTGGCAGGCACTGCAAGGAAATCCTACCGCACTGTTCACTGACACTGATAAACAAATTCGATCCTTTGTCAGCTATTTTTAATAACAGATGCGTCAATCATGTAATCCCGAGCGAGTGCGTCGGCAGGTGACGCCGGCGGCCCAAGTGCCGTAAATAATTGATAAATTGCTCCGCCCGCCCCGGCTGACCGCCCGCCCGCCCAAACTCTCAATTTACGACCATTTAATTGCAGCCAAATTCCCAAACTAGTCTTAGAGAGTGAAATATAGTTTGCTACGCGACTGATTTAGTCGCGTGATACTCGTTGTATTTCTGGTGCAACTTTCGATCTAACGTGCGGATTTGCTTGCACGAATTTACTAGTGCAAGTTGGTGGTCATTTTAATTCACTCATTTGATTTTTGGTTTTCGTGCTATCTCATGGAAACATATTTTAATTGCTTCGGGATAAAAAGTAGCCAATGACACTCTCCGATCTTTGTAGTACATTATAGGTGTATATTACCTGCACAAAAAATAAAGTTCCCTAATACGTCTCTTCATTGCTGCGTGATCGAATAACAAACAAACCTACAAATAAAAATCGGACAAGTGCAAGTCAGGCTCGCACACCAAGGGTTCCGTACAAATCCAGAAAATTTCACAAAATTGACAACATTTCAAATTACGCATTGTTGATATAATTAAAAACCTGTTTTGGCGTGTGCTAATGAAGTTCTTTTACATGATACCATACATTATGATTTTATTTTGAGTGCTTTTCACGCTAGATTTTATCTCAAATCAGGCCCGCCTCCCCCGCCTCGCTTTGGGAGGCGGGTTGGCTCAGTTGGTTAGAGCTTCGGGCTAGTGATCCAAAGGGGCAGGTTCAAATCCTGCGTTCGCTTCAGATTTTTGAAATGCTTACACAAAGATAACTCTTTGAGATACCATACATGATACGATTTCCTCACTTTGAATTTTGAACCCATATTTTGTGAATTTCGAGGCCCTATTTTTTTGTGATTTGAGTAAAAATGTACAGTTTTCAGATTTATCCCTATATTTGTACTCTAAGACAATGCTTCTCACCAAATTTCATAGTTCTATGTCAACGGAAAGTACCCTGTAGGTTTTGATTTTTGTGAGGGCGAAATATGCGGATTTTTACGACATAAACGGCTCTAACTTTTTTAAGCGATAACTGCAAGAGACCATAGATATACGTATACAGTTTGAATTTCAACTCGATATCTTTACGCGTTCCTGAGATAAAGAGTGTTGACATTCACACAGACGGATAGACGGACAGACGGACAGACGGACAGACGGACAGACGGACAGACGGACAGAAGGACAGACGGACTGACGGACAGACGGACAGACGGACAACAAAGTGATTCTATAAGGGTTCCTTTTTTTCCGTTTGAGGTACGGAACCCTAAAAACACACACTTTCGTCACACTCTTCAAGGACACCTGACTCCATGCTCTTTATTACATCCCAATATTTTATTTATAACACTAGTAAGGGTTCAGTTTGCTCAGACTGATTTAGTCGCGTGATATTTGCGGTGCCGCGTTCCGAAGGGAATTTGGCGGGAATCGCTTGCGGGCTTATTGGTGAAAGTTGGTGGTCAGTTGTTGTGTAACTGAAATTGTAGAACCATGGAAATAGAAGAAAACAAACTAGCTATTAACTCAATTTATTGCACGTCATGTTGTTTGGTTTATTGTATTGTTATACTAGCAGACCCGGCGAACTTCGTTTCACGTAATATCTTTATGAATATATATAAATATTATTCTGATATATAGGCATTACTATTGCAAGGTTTCATCTCAATCCGTTCAGTAGTTTTTGCTATAGGTTCTTTAAGGATCTACTTTCCGTAGTCGCCTTGCTACGAGAGATGCTACGCGACTCTAGTGCACGTCATAATAAAACAAGGCAGCAAGCCAGACGAGAAAGTACCTGTACACCGAGTTTAATAGGATTTTTGCCTACTAATTGTTTATATTGGTATAAGTTCTATTTTGTTTTTAAACTTTCGCGATTTGAACTCATTATTATTATATAAACGTCGGGATAGTGAGGTATTTATTTGTCTCGTAATTTTAGAGCGCGATTAGTCCCGTAGTATTTAATAATAATATGTCCTATTTATATATCTCCCACACAGGCTGATCAGATAGATATGTTGACACCACCACCTACTTTTGAGTGTAATATATAATATGTTCTCCCAATTCTGTCCTGTACTAGCCTCATTTCCGATATTTAGATAATATTATTTTGATGATATCATGCAGTGGTTTGGTGATATCATCATTGGGCTGATGGTCTATCATTGTACTTTGATATTTTGTATTGTTCCGACATTATTTAATTTTGTATTCGTTTACCTCTCCACAGCATTTAATCTTGTTGCTGAAGTATATTGTTGTTTATTTTTTATTTAATCAATTTTTTAATTCAATTTCTGTGGTTATGAATTGCGAAATGACGATTTATATTTTACGATACTAACTTTTATTATACAAACTGTTGTATATTTAATTTTAGTATTTAGCATCAATAAATTATTGTAAGTCTATCTGTATGTCATCGTCCTACTGGGTAATCCTTACTAATATTATAAATAAGAAAGTGTGTTTGTTTGAATGTTACCCTTTTACGCAGCAACATAGAAACGGATAGAGTTTATTTTTGGGGTGGAAATAACATATAGTTCAAATATTGGAAATATTAATGACTATCTAATGAATAATTAATATATATGAATGAATCGAATGGTAGTACAAAAATCAAAACATACGCGGACGGAGCTGCGGACAGAAAGTAGTATACTATAAGTCAATAATAATAGATTCGCATTTGACGATGTCCCGTCTGATCTTTAGCTGAAACGCGGTCTTGGGTGTAGCGTTATCTAGAATGACCTAGATGGTACCTGTTTACGGATTTTCGATTCGAAAGCTCAACTATACTTTTTATAACATATTTTTTTCTATACAATGCTTTTTCTATAGGTACGTATTTATAACGTATCCCCCATCTACATTTATTTATTCATCAGGTAATTTAAATTTCACGTATATTGTTTACTCTCGACTATTATTGGATTTGCTCTGCTCTGTAGTAAACATGTGAAGTAAAATTAATTAAATGGAATAAAATTGAACTGGCCGTCATTTCCGGTGTTCGTAATAAAATATGGCAATCAAAAAGATGTAAACATTTTATGATCTGTTTTACATCGGCAATGTCAGCAAGTTCGTCGTACTACTGCAAACACTACAAACACTACGTTGGCATAAAAAGATATATTTTCAGTGTCAGTAGGAGATGTGAGAAAAAAATAATGTTTATGGTTTTCTGATAGTGAAACTGAATTTCTTTTTAAACATTGCTTATTTCAGAAATAAATTTTGTTTCTAAATTAATTTTATTTAATATTTCTTTTTACATACATCTAAAAATATGGTATGATCACTTAGATATTTTCCAAGTATTTATAAGTTTACAGAACACTTTTAGATATTTATAGAACATTTATAAATTTTTAGAACACTGGTTGCCTAGAAAGCTACTGGATTTATACTCTATAAAATTTAACTTGATCTCTGCGACAGTTACATATTGACATATTTAGAGTTGAGGTAGTGGTGGAAAAAATCGATTTTCAAACAATGTTGTAATGAAATCGAATGAGTAGTTGAAGGTGAGAAATTGGATTTTATTTACTTACCTACTATTATTTAAGATCAAGTATGTACACATGTAAATAATGATATGATATTAATTAAATACTCATAATAATGTAACGATAGTATTTTATCGACGTTTTTCACTATTATCGATGCTATACTACGGCCGTTCGGAGAATGCGTTCCTGACACGTCGCGACTGAACTGACGACGTAACTTTGTAATGGCGTTGCAGTTACGATAAAAATATTTTTGCTGGTTGTTTACCGTTTTAAAAATTGATGAGCATTAAAACAACATTATTATATCAATAATCAATGAATGTTATAATTTTGTGCCAAACTGAGTGTCAAATAACTTGGTAAACAATATTTTTCTAAATCTACTGGTATACTGCGCTATTACAAGGTTATGTCAGCGCTTTATATTTGTAGTGCTGTGCTAACAATAACAGGCAATAATAGTATCGTAATCTGTTCTTATACTGTTATACTTTATAAAATAATACGTTTTGTATTTCTTTTAAAGAATTTGAAAATAATGGACTATTAGATGACTTTCATGAAATATAAAAATAAAACTACGACCAAACCGAACGCGCCAAAAGAAAGTAGCATTTTTATATTTAGGTTGAAAATGGTAACCCCAAATGGCGTTACTACACAGACATATAAGAGTAAGCAGACCTAACATTATATAATTTATATAGTTATACTTTTATCTACGTCATGTCGTCTCTTTCTTCCTAGTTACTTAGTAATATGCGCTATCCTTTGTTTTCCCTTGTAGCAATACTAACTAACACATATAAAAAAAGATGACGTGAAGCCGGCCGCCATATTGATGAGTGACGTTTGCGAATTCAATGGCGATAACTTTCCGGAGTATTTGAGCAAAATATAAGTGGATATTGTGTTGATAGCTGGTGAACTGGTGAAATAAAATGGTGAAATGCAGTGCGAAAAATTGTAACAGTTCAACTTATAATAAAACACCTGGATTAAGTTTTTACCGGTATGTATTGCGTCTGTTTGTTTAGAGCAAGTTCTTATCGCGTTTGATTTTTAGTTTATGCAGTTAGAATGCTAAAATATTCCTATAAAACATACACAATAACGTTATTGAGTTGTTTCTAATACCTATAGACTTCGTCGCTTTGACTAGTTTTGTATATTAATTATTTTTCAAATAACGCAACCATACTTTGACGTCTCATGTACTTGTAAAATTACGAAGGGTCGGACTGGGTCGGACTCAGTCTGAATATTATTTATTTCGTTTTATTAGATAATATTTTTAAAATACACTATGGTAGTAATTTATGGATTGAGGTTATTGGTGATTAAAGAACTACATACCAATGTCATAGAATAGAAGTCTAATATAAGGTACCTGTTATATTATTATAAATTATAACCTAAATTGTTATTATAAGTATCTATTGGATTGGCCCATATGCACGTACTGCCGAGTATAGACCTTCTATAGCCCATACCTGTTTTGAATATTGACATGGTTTCAGGTTTCCGAAAGATGATAACCTAAAGAAAATTCGGTTGCAAAACGTAAACCGTCCAGACTGGCAGCCTTCTTCGAGCAGTGTTTTGTGTTCAAATCATTTTGAACCACACCTAAAGGACATAAGTGCATTTTGTACTGTACTTCGGCCTGGGCGATCCTAACTTTATTTGAAGCTAATTCAAGTATAATACATCATTTGAATATCAATTTTCCTTCCATGTTCTTTTTTAGGGTTCCGTACCTAAAGAGTAAAAAACGAGACCCTTTTACTAAGACTCCGCAGTCCATCTGTCTGTCACCAGGCTGTGTCTCATGAACCGTGATAGTTAAAATGTTATTTTCACAAATGGCGTATTTCTGTTTGGCGCTATAACTACAAATACTAAAAACAAACTTAAAGGGGGGCTGCCATACAGCAAACCTGAATTTTGAGCCGTTCTTCGCTCAATTTTTCACACTTTATTTATTTGATACACAAAACAGATAACAATCAAATTCTTATTTTAGACTTAGTAGCTAAATTTTACACTGGATTGACATCCATGGTATGTGTATACAGGAAAACCAAAAATTAGAAATCAATATTAATAACATAATGGTGAGAGGTAAATTCTTGAAATATTCACAGAATATTTAGTTAAATAATTAATATTTAGTTAATGCTGGGCACGCTGCCAACTGGCAGTGGGCTTGAGCATTTAGATTATCTTTAGACCTTCAAGGGTCTGTGGATAACCCAATTGCTTTCTATGTAGTAGTGTAGGTAGTTTTTATAATTTTTGATGGTGTGAAGACAGCTAAAGATGCCAGAGGTAAAATAACTGTGAACGGACTGTAAATAAAGTTGATAAGTTGTCGGTAGGTACATAAAAATACATTTAATTACCCGACTTAATTTTAGTATTAACTTGTGAGGACTACTCTCCTATGCGTAGTTGTCAGCCTTAGTTCGGCCCCGCCTGAATGACATTACGTATGTGTTAACTTTGGATTCAATATACATATGTTATGTTAGGTCTGCTTACTCTTATATGTCTGTGCGTTACTAGCATTTTTATACTTAGATTAAAAATGGTAACCCCAAATGGAGTTATGGGCCGCCATTTTGTGATGCTCAAATAGTCGTCTGTTGTCGTTTCGTGCGCATAGACCACGTTCTTCAAGTGTTTTCGATCTGTTTTTATTTGATTACCCGATTTTTTGGTTTCCACTTAAAAAACTAAAGTATAAATTTTAAATGATTCCGCTAATATAAAACGAAAATAATCTTAAAAATAATGCGGCGGTTCATTTTGGAGGAACGGTAACGAACCCAGTGTTATGTTGTGCCCATCACTAGCCGTGACTAACTGATACGAGTAGGTGTCAGGAACGCATTCTCGGAACGGCCGAACTTTAATGTAACATATAATTGGGTTTAATTTAATTACACGTGTAAAAAATGTTATGATATTCAAATATACAATATAATTAATGATAAATTAAGTTTTATTAAAATATCGTCAGTATAAACTATCGATATTTTAATTAAAATTCTATCTAAAACTCTGTGGTCACAATCATTCGTCGCCCATCACTAATCGACATGCCCATAAAGTATGACATTGACAGGTACCTTCTGTACTATTAAGAAATTCAGGACTTCATAGGCGTGATTTTTCTGACAGCTGTCGCAGAGATCAAGTTAAATTTTATAGAGTATATAGTACAGTTACCATTAGTTGGTACCTAGTTATTCATCTTTGTTTTGTAACAAAACTCAAATTTAATAAATAAATATTAGAAGACATCTTACGCACGATCTCTGACCGCAAACTAAGTAAAGCTTATGATAATAATGATAGTAAAGCTTTGATATTGATACCAGAAACCAGAAATTTTAAAAATAAGTATGTGTAGTATATCCGTCATCCTACTAATATTATAAACGTGAAAGTTTGTGAGGATGGATGGATGGATGGATGGATGGATGTATGGATGTTTGTTACTCTTTCACGCAAAAACTACTGAACGGATTGAGATGAAACTTTGCAATAATATAGCTTATATATCAGAATAACACATAGGCTATAAATTATAATGATATATTGCGTATGCGGGCGAAGCCGCGGGTAAAAACTAGTACTACATATACTTATTTTTAAATACATACTTAAATAGATAATAGCACCCAAACACAGAGCAAACACTTATGTTCATCACATAAATTATTGCCCTGGGTGAGAGTCGGACCCACGCATCTTTAACCCAGGAGTCTGGGTCAGTAACCACTGAGCCACCGAGGCAGTCCATGTGTAGTGAATAGTGTGAATAGACTACATATTCGTGGTTGAAAGAATATTAGAAACGAATATTTTTTTTACCAGCAATAGAGTAAATATACGACTGCAATGGCATTGCTGCATTTTGCAATAAAGAATACAACTCAATGTAGATACGGTCCGAGATATTTACGAGTGGGTAATTAAGACGGCACGAATGGGCAATATCTCCTTAACTGCAAGTGTTGCCATGATTTACGTAGTCTGTTCATATTGTCGCTGTTTGTTCTATGGGACTATAGTAGCTGCTATGCAACTGGTTTTAAATTTCATATGGATATGAATCAAGATTGGTGGTTGGAAGGAATATTCCATAGTAAGGTAATAATATATGTAAGATACAATCAATTCATTAAAACCATCTAAAATTATACCTATTTGTACAAAAGATATAATACTCAACAGAAATTGAGGGAAATCTTGGATATGCAAAATGAGAAATCCCAATGGTAAAACTGTTTTCTTTATCTACCAATAATTATTTTTTGCAAAAAAATAGCATGACCGACTTCACCCGTGTACAACGCTACGCAACGGATTTTGATGCAGTTTGTTTCAATAGATAGAGTAAATCAAGAGAAATGTTTATATGTATAATACACCTGTGCGAAGCCGGGGTGCATCGCTAGAACGCAAATATTATGCACAGATCGATGTAGAATTTTTCACATTATTGTTGATTTATCAAAAAAGGCTCAGCCGATTTCGATAAAATTTAAATGAGACCAATTAACTTAAATTGTATAACTCCTCCGGTGGTTCGTCGGTCAAAAAAATTAAAAATGGAGTAAAATATAGCCCTATGTTTAAAATAGAGATCTCCACCATCCGTTTCAGCTGCTGCTTTTACCATTATAATATACTTATATAATATAGACTACAATGCATTAAAACCGCTCAGCGAGCTGTAAATATAAAAAGACCATTAAGCTCAAAGCCAATCTTCAACCGTTGACCGTTGACATAGACCTCATGGATTGTATTATGTTCTAAAACCATGCCGGTATGCATAATATGGATTTTCTTAGACTGTTATAAGTTCAGCATCTTGATACAATTTAAATCACCGGCTTACTTCACATAATAGACGAGTTTCCAAAGCGATTAAGAAGATTTTGATCTGCAAACGACGCGTCAGAATCTGAGCTTTTCAAACGGTTCTGAGACGTTTAGCCCACTTGAGCCTTTTGTTCGCTAATGTGGAGAACGCTGCGCTTTCTTGGTTTGCTGACATGAAATGATATTGAATGATAGATAGAATTGAAAGAATTATAAACTACAAAATATAGCCAACGAATCTACAACTGCATCAAATCATTACAATCATTAAAAATGCTAAGTCGATTATTTCAATCCAATGCTCTGACATTTTGAATTAATTAATTGATCAAAACTTCAGTGGAATATTTACGTGAGATAAATAGGTATATACCTACCAAGTTTAATAAAAAACGTTATTTTTACAATGTCTTCAAAATAGGTATTAATATTCTTAGGTATATGCTCTAGCTAGAATATGTATTGATTTAATGGCATGAGTTAGAAAGACACATGAAAAATATCTCGATTTAGTAGCTGTTGTCGTGTATTTGTCCCGATAGTGTCAATAATATAATATAATCTTTATTGCAGATAATACAGATCCATATAGTACAATGTTACATAGCCATAAAACTTAAACTAAGGTACATTATACAAAAAAATTGGCACTTAAACGAAACAAAATAAGTAATATAATATGAATGAACAGATAACTATCGAATCTTTTAAATTTACAGTAATTATTAAACATTAAAGAGATCAATTTTTTTTTATTTTTTTTTAGTGAGATCAAAATTATGCAAATTAACTAGATTTATGGCACATTTACTTAATTTGATATGCTTTATTTTTACCTGGTATTATAGTTTTTATCCAATGTTTTAGTATTGAACAATCGTACTTCTCGCTAATTTTATTTAAAATGCTATTTTGGCTGCCTCTCACCCTCTTCAGTAAGGAGATCATTTTTTTGCGAATAGCCTTGTCAAATTTTTAATTCATATTTGACAGTTTTGATAGCTCTGGTTTACATTTTCCATACATTTTTGTGGTTGAGAACTGCTTAAAGCGATAACAGCGCTATCTCTTTGGTCGTGTGCTTTAGCTCTGTGGTATAACGTATAGGCCCTATAAGACGCAGCTGGCATAATTTGCTACTGTACTGAACGACATTAAACATCATTGTACTGAACCATGACTTGCCGTGTTCACAGATGTCTTAAAGTTTGATCCCGCCTATGAAAAAATATGTTTAAAACTTTACATTTGACAATTTGAAAATAGATGTTAAATGCTTAGTATTACAACTTACAACCCACGAGTACTAGTATTGTATATAATTCTTTTAAATTTTGTATCTCTTCTGGCGTTTTAAAACTGTAGAATCTAGAACAAAGGCTCGACTCGAAATTACTTACTTAAGACTTACAACGACAATAATTTTAACAATACGATACAGAAATTGACATGGTAACAAGCTTTCTAACATTCTAGAAAGAGAAAACTTGTAATATTTTGCATCTCCCAGCCCTAAGAGAGTGTGGATATATCTTATTATATTTCCATGGGGTATTGTCTTCCCACCATCAGTCACAAACACGAGCTGAAAACTGTGACAATGCAGGATTAACAGACGCCTTTATAAATATTCATTTCTGAATATAATGCTCGAGGGCCGCTTCAGTTTCGTTTTGTTTGGCGACAGATGCGATGTTTGGAACAATGCCGGTTTGAAATGTTGAGATCACGAGTTAAGAGCTTAGGAAAATTTATGAAGGAGTTGGCTTAGGAGTAACTCGCTACAAAGACGCGTACGTTTGTTATGCAATAAGCTTGCCCCGATTTAGTCCGGGTAGAACAATTTATCAGTCATTATTTTTGTCTTTTGGGTTAAACTTTATCCCAACAATTTATATATTTTCAATAAATTGATCATACAAATGTTCCCGTCTGAATTGTCATGTAGCACGACTAAAATTTATAACATTTGTATGTATGTCTATTGTATAATTCTTTTATTATTTATATTATTTTGTTTTACTTTTAAAGTGTCCTCTGAATTAGCACACCTCGTCGTATTTTCTTTTGTACCTATCTCTCTCCATCCTAAGGTTGCCTGGAAGAAATCACTTTCTGTGATAAGGCCGCCGGTTGCTTCACATGTTTTAGCATCTATTTTTCCTCTATTTTCTGTTTTATGTGTGTGTGAATATGAATCAATGAAGAGTTTATCTATCTATCTATCTAAAAATCTATTCTTAGCTTAGGGCTTAGTCTTATGAGAATCATCTTAGTCTATTTTTAGGCTATGCGTTATCATTAGTCGTTTAGTCAGTCAACCAAAACATTTTAGTAGACAATAAGACTTTACAACGCGTACTCTAGTTTCGAAGACCACTCGCCGCGGAGTATGTCACATACATTTAGCGGTACGAGTAGCGTGCGAGACACCGTTTAAACTAATGTGATATACTATACCGCGATTATTAGTCTTCCAGGCTAGGAATCATATGTGCGTATCGTAATAAGACTGACCTTACTTTATATCAGTTTTATTTTTCTATACTGGCTGGGCTGACCGCCCTTACACTTATAAAAGAAGATCTTGCAAAGTGGGCTCTGACTATGTACAGTAGCCCAAAAAATGTTTTAAAATATGGCAAACTAATTCACAGAAAAACTACAATATTTAAAGCTTAATTAAAATGGAATTTTGTATTTTATTATTTGACTAGCTATTGCCCGCGGCCCGCCCTCGTGGAATTTGACTTTTGTGCTCTCCCACAGGAACCTTTTATTTTTTCGGAATAAAAAGTAGCCTATGTCACTTTCCGACCCTTGAACTATATCCTTGCCTAAAAAATCAAGTCAATCCGTTATTCCGTTGCTGCGTGAAAGAGGAACAAACCAACAAACTTTTCGGATTTATAATATTAGTATGATTTTTGTTCAAGGCCGCCATCACGCCGCCATATTTTTTAATCAATGTCAAAAGTTAAAAAGATTCAAAAATTTAAGATTCCTTTAAATTTTGATTTTTATTAAAGAAAATAAAGCAAATAATTAAATACTGTACCAGGTAATGGCCTAAGCTCGATAGATTTTTGCATCATCTCTTTTACTCACGTAAGTGAGTTACGTCATTAATTTACGATAAATTTGCAAATGTAAACACTCTTTGTAAGTCGTTTATCGTAATTATTAATGCAGCTGTAAGTTACTTACATACATTTCACGAAAGCAACAAGTGTAAAGGCGGCCTTATGAAAGTTTGAAAGAACGTTTCAGCATTTTCTTTTCTACCAATTTTTCCTCTATTGTGCCAGCGAAATTGCTATCAGTATTGACTATTTTCGCATATTTTCACGGACTAATCTGAGTGTAAACTATCAGGCGGCGTCCCGCGTCCCACAGCGGGGAAGCGAGGCACTATCGCGGCATCTTCACGCTCGACCGAGTGGAAGCGGCCGCGGTTACGCCCGACCACGCGCCGATACGCACTAGGTATATGTGGTCGTCACGGACGATTTACTGTATTTTACCGGGTGGCATTTTCTAACTGAGCGCTGCCGTAGCTCGGATGACACATTAAATTGTAGGTCCCGGTTGTTTTAACCGTTTAGCCATGTCAGAGGCCTTCAGGCGGCCTAAATACTCTGACACCAGGGCTAGCCTCCCGGCCTACATGAACTTACTTACTTACTTACTTACTTTTATCAATATATTATTAGACATAATCTAATGAATTAATCAATCTATTATAAGACGGTCGTTTGAATTTTAGCGCCAAATATTTAAATTATAAACTAGTTCAAAGTGGCGCTAGTGAAGTAACTTAGCGTTGTCGTTCCTGTCGACGTACATTCATAAAACAATTTAAATTACAATCTCATTTAAAAAATAATAATTAAACCTATAGAACTTTGAAGTGGTAAATAACTTATTGAAATAAAACATTAGTATTAAATTATTTTAGGTGAAACTTGTGTGAAAATAATAATTACATGAGCTAATGACAAGACAAGGGGCTTCATCATCGCCAAAATATTGCGTAAGTTGAAACATAAGCTGATTGTAAAATTAATTAAAAAAAAAGAGGAATGGCAGATCATTGTTTTGAGCTTGGAAAATAACTTCTTATTTTTGGTTGTAATCGTTCCATTTTTAGTATTTAATCAATAAATTGTAATTAATGGTTTCTATTTGTATTATTTAGGTTCCTGTCGCCGAAAGCAGCGGTGGGGGATATCCATCATGACCTCTGAAGGGCTGTACTTCTACTGCACTGCAACTTCTCATGGAGAAAACTTAAGGAAAAACTGAGAAACCTTTGAAGATATTAATGCAGAGCTATTTCACAAGAAAACAAGCCAGGTGATGTGTTTTGTTTGTTAATTAGCAACGTAATGTGACGAGATCGTAATATTTCACTTCTAACCTCAACTTTGTCCTTTATCTGATTTGTGATTTAGAAACGAATAAACTAAATATTACATGCCGCTGTGGCTGCCTGTAAATACTTTTAAAGTGCTACACTCTCGTGTTGCATCGAGGAAATGTTTTTGATATAGGTAAAGTATGAAAATTGCAATAGTCTTGTTACAGAGTTTTCTGCCGGTCTTTAGCTGAGAACACAGTCGCTGGCATAATAATGCCAGTTGATGCTGTTGACAATCCATAAGGTTTACTTCTGTGGTCTTTACATTATGACAATATAATTTAACTTTGTTTTCCTTCATAAGCATTCTCTGATCAAAACACTCACAAACAGACAATAAGTCACAATGAAACCTAGAAGACCTAATTTTCTTTTCGGCTAATTTAGAGTTATAATTAACTAGCTACTTGGCCCGGCTCCACTCAGCTATGAATAAATTATTGGTATAAACCTTTTAAAATAAATAATTTATAAGATAGTGGAACCTGCATTGCTATCTGTTGTATAGTTTAGGCCATATAAGAGAAAATAAAGGGACACAGAAATATAGACTGCTTTATAATATGTTGTGATATTGTTATAGAACTAATGCGAGTTGTTTTTCTGGCAGAGAATAAAAATGAATGCAGTTCTACGCTGAAGGCTCGGAAGTGATGCTGCAGTACTACACTAGAGCAATGTAAGAATGCTTCGGAGCATAGGTACTGTCTGAGCTGAGTACTGTCTTCAATTCCCCGTGCAACATGATCAGCTTCGCTTTCCTCGAGGACAGAGAGCCGATATTTAACAGTGGATTTTATATGTTATGAATAAGTAATAGGTAAAGGCTAAATAATTTATTTTGTTCATGTTTATTTTTGATTGTTGTAATAATGCCAAAGTAACTGTTGGCTGACTATCTTACAAAATTATTTTTAATCTAGAATAATATTACAATTTTACTGTTATGTTGGTTGTTGCAATGGAAGAACTGAAAATTAATTATGTTGATATAAAGTGCCTCTAATAAAATAGGGTCAACCTGTCATGGCTGAACTATCTGTCTATACTGCTATAATATTATCTTTCTAATCTTATATATAATATATTGGTATCAATTTAGTGGAAACGTCCTGGTCCAGGGTTTCTCAAACTTTGGGTCATGACCCACTGTCGAGTCGTCGGCAAATATTTGAATGGGCCCTGCCTGTAGAACAATACACTAACCGATCGAGCAAAAGAATGTTATTTCATGTTGGCATTGGTTAATTTTCCTAGAGGTGGTGTAACGAGTTTGTATTTCAATTATCATGTGCTTAGATACGTCATTACAACAAAATTAAAATTATACATTTACAGAATATTTATAACATACGGTAAACTTATTTAAGATGAGTTGTAGTCCAGTCAACTTTGGGAACCACTGCCCTAGTCAACTAACTGCAGTACCTAGACTGCCGTGATATTTAGTTTTCAGTAAATAGAGCTGTAACTGTGTAATGCAATAGAGGAAAATATCAAAAGATGTTTATTATCAGTCTACTATTACTAGCACATAATTATCATTATCATAAATCGTGATATTAATGCCCAAACATTAAAAACTTATAGACCTTATAATTGATAAATAATTGAATGTAAAAACAATGTAATACAATATTTCAAGATCAAATACTAATCACTACATCTATGATGCTCATAAATAAATGTAAAATGGAAACCAAAGAGTTCTGTTTAGCCGACTTCACATAAAGTAACAAGGTTTTCACCTTAGATCTTTAGAAAAACTGATTTTATCGAAGCTGTGTTGATATTTTAAAGGTGTGATCGTATAAACAGTACTGATTGTCATTTCCTTATTAGGCGTAGAGACATTAGATTTTTGACACAAATGAGTTAAAAGATATCAAATACATAAATCCACTGGCTGTGAACTGATTTCACATTATGTAATTTTCAGCCAGTGGCTTTTCTCAAGCTTTAACAATGTACTTAATAAGATTTAAATTAAATTCATGGGTCCTTATAGAATTTTGCTCTGGAAATTAACAGGGCTTTTACACATTTTAAGTCTTAGTATAACGGGTGTGTTTTCATGTATTAAATTAAAAAGGAAATTATTAAACTTCACTAAAATATAATTGGTTAAATATAATTCATAGAACCAATTGATAAAATATTTTGGATTTTTTTTATATTGTAAAAAAAAAGAAATAAGATAACTTAGTGAATACGTAATTTCGTCGAAATATAAGAAGTTTATGCCTGTAATAAGTAATTCAGTTCTGTCATAGCCTTGCTTTTCAGAAATAAAACAATGTAGGGCTGAACGCCAAAGTAGAATTTAATTTATTATATAGGTGTGTACTTGAAATGATTTTAGTTTTCAGAGTTTTGTTTTTCTGTTTACCTAGTTCAAGTTATTATTCTTAACATAACTTAAAGTTGCTCTTTTACATTCAAATCGCTCGTTCTTATAACTTTGCGCAATTTTCAGCAATATACATTGAACAACAACAACAAAGATCCATTATTGCTCATATTATGTCTTATTATAATGTTAAAGTTGGCATTTGAGTTAGACCTGCTTTTAATTTCTCTACAGTAAAAATGAGACACTGATTCCTGAATTGTAAGTTTAAGGAAAGCAAATCCAAATCAGAATTTCTATCAATATTTATATTCGCTCACCCCGTCTGATAAATCTGCGATTGTTATGTCATCACTTATTGAATTTTATAATTTTGACTTAATTACTATGTTCGTTTGTTGGAAATCTGTCACCTTCCCGTAAAGGCGACATATTAATTTTGTTTTTGTTGTTATTTTTATTATTATTTGTAGATACGCCGTTCTAAAATCCTTAAGATAATAATTGCCTTTTAATCTACTTAATAACCATTTCTTGGCTGTCAGTTATATTTAGTAAGAATTTAATTATTGGCCTTATAACATATGTAAACAATAGAAATAAAAAATAAAAAATGTCGCAAAAGTTTCAATGATTTTAAAAGGACTTAACTCATTCAGGGATGGTCGAGCAGTTTTACATTCTAATTGTTTTAGTGGCTTGGTTGGATTAATACAAAATATTTGAGGTTGCTCATATTTTCAAAAAAAAAATTATAACCATGTAAGTTGTACTAAATTAAAATACTAAAATAAATACAGAAATAATCTGTTTAGGATAGATATTCGATTCTTGGATAAGATGATGTTTCATTTCAGTAATGCAAATATTGTGAATGTAACTTTTCTTGTCCTTTAAGTTAATGTGTCAAGTGTAATTTTTGTTTATTTATATTGCCGCTCTTTTGATGTTATGTTAAATGCAACCTAGTAGGTAAAAATTCTAGGTAAACCCTGATTTTAAATTTTATGTGAACAGTATATACAGTGGAAACTCCAATATCCGGATTTTTGAATATCCGAATGCTCAACGACACTAGTTAGTCCGGTTAATCGAGTCTCCACGTAGATTATTTTTGAAACTGATGTAATTTTTGCAACCATGATTTTACTAAGCATATAGATCATTTATTGAGTGATTACCTATAGAGCTAAAATGTAGAACACGGATGATATTTTGTAAATGATCAACAGATAAAGTTCAGATAAATCTCGTTCTAATCTTAACCCGCTCTTATGCCTTTGGATGTCTTTGTTATAATCATTAATATATAGAGAACAGCCGGCTGAATAAGATAGACATGCCATATCTGTTGTCTTTCCGGTAATATTTAACGTATTTTCGCAACGCTTGCGCTGATATATGTATGGTTTTTACGTGATTCTACTATTTCCTTATCCTTGTCTTCTTTCCTTATTCCTTCCTACTGATTCGCCAAAGTGAGATATCGGAATGGTTGAACTTTGGGCTTCCTGGGCAAGATGTCATGTGATGAGCCTGGGGTCAGTAGTTCCTTTTCCTTCATCCTCTTTACTGATTTGATGAGCGAGAAACCGGAATGGTGTAAGCTTGGAGTCGTTGACTTGATCGGTGGTACCTTTTCCTTCATCCTTTGTACTGGTTTGATGAGCGAGACACCGGAATGGTGTAAGCTTGGGAGTGGTGGTTCACTTCCTTTATTCTTTCTGATTTGAATTTGAATATATCTATCCGCGTTTTGAATATATCTAGCCGTGTTTTACTTTTCCTTTTTGTTACTTAAACTTACAACAAGACAACAGAACTGGCAGTGTTACTTCCATTTGTTGTATCGAACATTATTTGATTTTCTATTACAACTCCATGCATCTTAAATTTCCTTATTCTCTTCGTAACAAAACTAACTAATTAATCTATTGTTCGCACTGAGAAATTAACATTGAACTATCTATTAATTATTACACTTGATGTTTCACAGTTAAAATAATAACTGTGATTTTGAAATGTTTTAACATAACATAATGTAACGTTATGGTAGTGATAGTTTACTGACATTGTTATTACTATTACCCCATTTGTGAATAATTATTATGCAATCTTATTAATTAATATTAGGGCTGAGTTATATTGTTATTTAGACACATTTCCTGATGTTTGTGTTTTTCTTCATTATTCAATCAAGCTGTTAACGTAATAATTTGGTTGCATACGCTTTAAAAAGTAAAATGTATTAATGGGTTAAGACAGTAACGCTACATTATTTCTTGCATTGTTTATTGAACAACAAATTCAGATTCATATGACCGTGTGGTCGTAAAATGTTAAATTAAAAAAAAAACAAAACAACAAAAAACCAAAAAAAAAACAGATTCTCTTCCGAAATTTATTTGTGTCTCACACAATGCAGTTTTGGCGTAACGTTTCATTTACGAATAAATTCCGTAGGTACCAAACATGACATGTGAATATTATTAATTATAAAGAGGATAAAAATGAAGTTATCTAAGACATTGTAAATTTATTCATTAATTGAACATTATGAAAAACAAATAGAAAAATCATGGAAAAATTCATTATTTATAACCATATTATATTAGAACTTTCCAGTACTGTCTGTGTTTGTAACATTGTAAGGTGTAATAGTTTTACGCTCTTTCTTTGTTTAGACTTTATTTATTTGTTTCAATTTTGTTTTAAATTGTTTAGTTAAGGTGTTGATGGTCCTTGTCGATGCATTTGACATGTTATTTTCACGTATTCTGTTAAAATCGCAGAGTCGCGATTTGAGCAGAATGGCCGTGTGGTCGTCACGGACGATTTACTGTATTTTACCGGGTGGCATTTTCTAACTGAGCGCTGCCGTAGCTCGGATGACACATTAAATTGTAGGTCCCGGTTGTTTTAACCGTTTAGCCATGTCAGAGGCCTTCAGGCGGCCTAAATACTCTGACACCAGGGCTAGCCTCCCGGCCTACATGAACTTACTTACTTACTTTTATCAATATATTATTAGACATAATCTAATGAATTAATCAATCTATTATAAGACGGTCGTTTGAATTTTAGCGCCAAATATTTAAATTATAAACTAGTTCAAAGTGGCGCTAGTGAAGTAACTTAGCGTTGTCGTTCCTGTCGACGTACATTCATAAAACAATTTAAATTACAATCTCATTTAAAAAATAATAATTAAACCTATAGAACTTTGAAGTGGTAAATAACTTATTGAAATAAAACATTAGTATTAATTTATTTTAGGTGAAACTTGTGTGAAAATAATAATTACATGAGCTAATGACAAGACAAGGGGCTTCATCATCGCCAAAATATTGCGTAAGTTGAAACATAAGCTGATTGTAAAATTAATTAAAAAAAAAGAGGAATGGCAGATCATTGTTTTGAGCTTGGAAAATAACTTCTTATTTTTGGTTGTAATCGTTCCATTTTTAGTATTTAATCAATAAATTGTAATTAATGGTTTCTATTTGTATTATTTAGGTTCCTGTCGCCGAAATATACTTACTATGCCTAAAATAGTTTTAAAATAATTACTTTTACTTTTCATCAAAAATGGCACCACCAACTTCAACCGTGCACAAAATTCTAAGAGTTCGAACGATTCGATACATCGAATCGAACATGGAATAATACATCAGTGATGTAGTAATTTTTTACATGTACTGTACTGTACCAGCCTTTTTAATGGTCCACTGCAGGACGTAGGCCTACCTACGAAGGGTGATTGGGCCATATCCACCACGCTGGCCCAGTGCGGGTTGGTGGATTCACATACGCCATCGAACTTCTTCTAAGGACATATGCAGATTGCCTCACGATGTTTTCCTTCACCGAAAAGCCAGTGATGTGAAATTCCGTACATAAATTCCGGATAACTTTATTGGTACGGGACTGGGATTTGAACTCACAACCTCACGATTGTAAGGCCAGTGTCATTACCACTAGACCACCACGGCTTATATTTTTTACATAATTCTTGATTTTTCAAAACCGACTCAGCCGCTTTCGATTAAATTTAAATGACTTCTAAAGTATGATCTACCAAACAAAATCATCAAAAACGGTTCGTAATTAGCGCATTACTCGCGTAACATACAAAAAACATTCAATCGAATTGAGAACCTTCTTTTATTAAAGTCTATCAAAAAATTGCAAGATTAGTTAATTACAATACTTTTGGATACTTGAACTGATTTTATTTAAAAAATAAAACACCCAATTACTGCTGAGAATTATAATTCAACAAAAATAATCAAAAATTAAACAATGGGACAGCGATTCGACACTAATTAAATAAAAGAGAAACGAAATATCGAACGATGTTTCCACGACGGTGGCTCGAGGCAAAGTGTCGGCACCCGGCGCACTTCGGCGCAGCGTTTGCGCACCGCCTTTTATATTACGCGCCGGCCGGTACTCGTATACCTTCCAACAATACATTATTATTAAAAAATCAACCGCTTCATTAAAAAAATTCGTTGATTTGCAGCAATTTCGAGATTTTAGTTCTTATTCTCTTAACTTTAAGAGTTTCTTATTCATACATTTGATTTGATTTACAGCTTAGATAGTAGATAATTGTTGTTCATGATGAATGTTACAATGTGTCGCACAAAAAAAAGATTCCAAGGCTGTTCCATACAAAATTTGGCTGAGTCGCAACAAAATGTATAGAACAGCTGATTATTTCAGGGTTAGTCCCATAATAAAAGTTGTTTTAAAGAAAGCATTTTTATATAAATGTTTTAGTACTTTGGAAAACAACAAGCTTGTAAGTATGCTGCTTATAAGTGTAGCTGATTATGACGTCATGAAAGTTCGCTTTTGTTTCAAGATTTTTTAGCAGAATGTGTCTAAATCACTACATAATCTGCCTATACATTGTAATTATGCTAATTATTATTAACAGATGGCATAATAGACTGCAGCCGATACATTCACGAGCCATTAGCCATTATTGACTAAATATCAATATTGGATCAGCATCTAGACGGACGGCCATTTATGGCTCCGCACGCCTGCACGCTGCAGCCTCCGATAAATGTTTACAAATAATTAATTGTCCAATGCAATGCGGCTGTTGATATTGCAGTAATAAATGCCCTGCCATATTTATCAACATAAACAAATGCTCCAGAAATTCAAATTTCGATCAACAATCGAAATAGAACTCTATCAGTCCAAACTTAAAACTCAGTTCGATTTTTTAGTAAAAAGTTACGGTAGTTCCGATTTCGAAACGGTCGTATACGGGAGTTTAAAAAAGGAATTAATTTTATTCATTGGGAAATAGAGGATATATTGGCATGGATTAGTTAAACGATTTTCTACGTGGCTGTATGTCTTAACCACCGTGTCTCTCACATGAGATTTTGAACTCTACTATTTTAGAAAAAGGGTCTAAAATTGCAAATGGTTTCAAAGGCGTGTATAGAATAGTGTAGGGAGAAGTGATACAGGGTGGCTGTATCGATGGCACGCGTGCCGGTGAATAATACCGCGCTAAAGGGCGATTAACGTCCAATGTCCAGCATCAACCGATCGGCCGTTTACCGTGCGCGTATCGCGCTGTACGCTGCACAGATTTTTGACAAACAACTAGTTAAATGGGACAAATGATGCTAATTTTTTTGTTTTTAACTATTTCAAAATAAATTTTATAGTTATTTCCTTTGCAACTATGCCAGCGCGGCGGCGTGGCAGAATGGAAAGCCAATTAATTCTTCAAAAAAAATCCTTGTAATTGGAAAATTCTGCGTTCCATAATATGCTATTTTTTAAATTGCTATTTTCCCGCAATCTATAATTTTTATCCTAGAAACTTTGTTGGTATGCATCACTCTTAACAAAAGCATGTAAACTAACCTCAATTAAAATTGGATCCATTAGGCCCTGGGTGGTACCGTATCATATTAATTATTCTATTAATGGAGCTGTTTTTATTTATCTTTATAAATAGCGATTTCACATTTAATTTCTAACTTCATAATGGAGAAAAAACCCGTAACTAAAAATCCGCTATACTTACGGTATACCTATTCAATATAGGTAACTAAAATAGTCACACACTCACAGTTAGGTACAACAATAATTGGCAATAATACATCACAATCAGCTGTAAATCCGCCCATAGAGGTGGATTTGCGCTTAGGAATAGGATTAAAGTAGATAGATGCCAAACTGTAAATCAATGAAGCCTGTCTAGTCGGGTTAATCAAATGTGGCCACTGGGGCTTACGTGTATTTGCCAGGCACAATCACGCGGAAAAGGCTTTTATTTTCACCTACTTGGAAATTAAATTGTATTGTTGAAATACGCGAGATAGATAGAGAAGGAAAATTTAAAAGGGTCACTTTCACTAAGATCAAACTAATCTGACCTAAACCTAATTTTTTCAGTCAAAACATACGCTTTGCGTCAAAAGTTGTAAAGGTTCAGAAACATTTCAGTTCAGTTTCGTCTTTGGTATAACCAGGACCAAGTTTTAAAACAGGCATTTGCAACTTCAAATTCTGTCAATACCATCCCCGTAGAAAACTGCCATCACTTCAGCACAATAGCCTCATAAAAGCGCATTCAGATGACAGTGAAAAATGACAGTCATCATTTCAACACCATTTTTATGGCGCAATTCCTTTCGCATAAAAACGAAAAATCGGTGTCGTCTTTATAAAAACATCTCTTCAATTGTCATTCATGGCGGGAGAACGCGTATTTGTCACGCCGCGTGTCGGCGCTCGGCCGCGGATCGCGTTCCAAATATAAAAATGCAATTTTAAACAAAAATCCGACCGCGTGATTCGAACCCTCGCAATAAAAAATAAATGCGTGGCAAACATTGGCAGAAACAGACTTGCGCGGGCCTTTTATTTGGCCACATATTTTTGACAGAAAATTTGATGCACATTTGATCGCCTTCTAGTTTTTAAATTGTCTTCTTCGATTGCAAGCCCAGTTCTGGTTTTTTTTCTTTAATTGTTAATTAATTCTTAAATAAGAGAATGGCTGAAATAATTACTTACGACAGCTTCATGATCAAGCTTCCAGTATTATCGCTCGTATTTTCAATTGTGTACTAGTCTTTATTGCTATAAAATCTTAAAAATATGAAGAATGCGCAGACGTTATGAAATGTTCAACTATAATATCCTACACTCAACATTAACTAATCATTACCTACCAATAAAATTTAAATTAATTAAATACTTGCCATTATTATTGAATGCTATTCATTATTTTGATTATCATAAATTTAATTTTCACATTAATTATATATTTACTGACTGATCTATGGCCATGCATGTGTGTCTGAAATAAATGGTGACTTGAATTTAATTAAATACTAAATAAGCAACTATCCACCGTCAAAATACAAATTTGTGAAACCGTGTTTCGCTTAGTGAAAACAGCGTTTCGTTGCGGTTGGAGTTTTCGATGTTGTGCCACAAACACACAAATATAATAAAAGCAGCAACCTCAATATCAAACTCCAATACGATCGTCAATAAATTTGGCGTGAAATCAAACCAACAAAAGCTATGAAACGTACCTCGTATTTGGTATTCACTGCGTCGTCAAGATCGCATCAGGGAGATAGCAAAATATTATAATAGCGTAACGGTGTCAGGTGCTGTTGTTCTAAGGGGTCTTACCTTCACTGTAGGGATGCGACACGAGGGGAAGCGTATCGATATCGAAAAGTTATGCAAACAAAATAAATACAGCCTGCCTGTAGAAACAGCCAATTAGGGCAGCCATTCTCAAAGTGTGTTCCGCGGAACCCTAGGGTTCCACAAAGCCTGTGTAGGGGTTCCACGAGAATAATGAATTAATGAGAAAAAATAAAAAATAGGTTTCAAGATGACATTTGAAGAATTTGGCCAATATTATTGGGCTGCACTTAATGGGGGCTTCTTTTGAGACATTTTACAGAAGAAACGAGTACAAACATTTTTATTTTTGTTAATTTTAGGTCTCCGTCGAACATTTTGCTTTTCAAAAGGGTTCCGTAACCAAAAAAGTTTGAGAACCGCTGAATTAGGGAAACAAACTATGGACTATTACCTATGCTAACACTATGAACACGATATTACAATTATTACACTGAATCTGGATGTTTAAATAGAGCGCTGTGAATGCAAAACACACGCCCACTTTACACACCCTGCATTTTGCAAATAAGCGTAGGTATAAATATAAATCTTAGTTGTGACTTACAGAAATCGCGTAACAACGGCAAACAAATGTCGATTAAAAATATCTATACTTGTACATCACTTGCTCAAATGTAGCCCTTACTTTACGTATTGTCAATTTTTATTTTACAATTTAAGAAGTCAAGTGGAATTTCAATGTTAAACATTTTTAAAAAATATATCGATACTTGTACATCACTAGCTCAAATGTAACGCTACGTTAAGGCAGACACACACTGAGCGGGGTTCAGGCTCGTGACGTGAAAGCGAACTGACGTCACAGCTCAACTCTTCCCTCAGTAACTACGTTCCAGCTTTTATTGCTCGTGGAATTGTCGTGTGCTTAGTTTTATTGCACTGGATCTAGATGTTTAGATACAGCGCTGTGAATGCAAAAGGAGGCGGAATATTCATGATTGGAAGTTTTGGAACAACTCGTGCCGTTTTACAATAAATTGTACTGAGATTTCATAAAAACAATTGAAATAATGTAATAGGCACATGGTAGCAATTTAAACATTATACGCGACCATAGATATACATCCACATTTGGTTCTATTAAAAATAGTTATAGCAATAGATTGAACAAAATAAGTAATGATGGTTTAATATCCATATTGAAACATGCACGAAACTTATAAAGATATACCTACTATTACACCTAAGACTGACTTGTTGAATTGAAAATTGATTTGTCCATTTTCCGTAATATGGAATCATGAAGACATCCCATCGAACGTCTGAGCTTATATACGATATAATTTAAATATACAGGGTTATTTCTAACTAATTAGCATCCTTTTAGGTGCTTATTCTGTACATCAAAACTAACAACTTTTGTTCTGCAACTTTTGTCAAAACTCAAAAAAAATTGGGTGTTCCATAGAAAAATATCGTTCACCCGCGACAAAATGTATGGAACAGCTGACTTTTTTTAAAGTTTTGACAAAAGTCGCAGAAAAAAAGTTGTTAGTCTTGATGTACAGAATAAGCCCCTAAAAGGATGCTAATTGATTAGAAATAACCCTGTATAGGTACGACTACCTACATATATTTAAACACTATTACAGGAAGCTTCAGGCGATTTTACAAATCATTTTAACAAAAATTATCCGTACACACATTATGATAAAATCCCGTAAAATGATTTACAAATGTTCGCCCACTTACTCATTCCCACAAATACGAGTAATTCGCATGTTTTCAAACATCAATTTTACAACAAAATATTTTAATTTTCATTAAACATAACAAGCTTTTCTACGAATACATATTAATCAGCAAAACCCCATGTTTGCCTTCCTAATGATGATTAGGTAAAATGCATGAAAACGGCAATTAGAAATGAAAAATGATCATTACCCGTGTTTAATTAAAAACCCCACACGTGAATGCTTGTCTGTCTGTACTGACTTTGATTAATTTTTCTATGACAGTTGCGTACATCAACTTCATAATGAAAATGTTTTGGGCGTAATCATTGTAAGTCATTAATCAGTTTCTAAAGTACTTGGTGGAAATATTTTACGGCTCAGACGTTTTTTTGTAAAAGTTTTTGTCCTTAATTAAAATGTAGATGAATCACAGACATTAACTAATAACAGATTTATAATGCTGTTATCACTTGAAGCAATTCTCAACATTCTAAATGCAAGAAAAATCTTCCAAGCAAATAAGTATTGGAATTTGACGTTCCTTGTCTAAAAATCTGTCAACAACTACCTCTGAACCGATATATGTTTCATGTTTTTTTGTAACTCGTGTCATATTAAATCGATTCATTTCTTTCAGATTTTCGCGATCGACCACATTATCCCTCTGGTAGATACGAATCTGTGAGATGAATACATTTTACCAATAGACAAGGTGTTTCTCCAGACGACGGACATACAATAAGATTTCGTTGCACTCATCATCATGGCCACTTATAATATGGGACTAACCTTGAAATTGCGACAAAAAGTAGCCGATGTCCCATACGTGTTATCAAAAGTGGACTTTTTTTAATACGAAACTGATAAATAGATAGATAGATAAACACTTTATTGTTAACACTAAAATACAATTCAGAAAACAAAAATACACAGAGAGGAAAAAAAACAACAACATAAAATAGTGCAACAAAGGGCGGCCTTATTGCTTATAGCAATCTCTTCCAGGCAACCCTCTCTTCTGGAGAGGAATTAATAAAACAAAAAAAATAGAAAATGCGGAGTGAGTAGCAAAAAACAATAAAAAAACTTATTACAAATAATAAATACTTACATAACGAGCTAAAATTCGAATACATTTAGTACCTACATCCTAATACATAAATAACATAATAAGTGAATATAAGATACACTAATACATATAGTTTGATATAAATAAAAAATTACATAGCAATAAATTAGAGCAAAATTAACAACAGAACTACTGCGATGGCACCTGTGAAAGGTAAAGCATTTTAACGCTTTCCTTAAAAACATCAAGAGATGGAGCTTTGCGTATTGGAACAGGCAAAGCATTCCACAATTGGACAGCTTGAAAAGCAAACGACTTGCCATAGAATGTTTCAGTGCGCGCAGAGGGACACATAAAAGTGAGGTTATCTCGAGACCTAAGAGGAATAGAATGAGAGGAATGCCAATAACAAAAGCAATCTTTTAAGTAGCGTGGGGTAGCAGGATTAAATAAAATGTTATAAAGTAAAAAAAGAATGTGAGCATTCCGTCGAAGGCGAATAGGCAACCACTTGAGCTTATTGCGGAACTGAGACACGTGGTCATATTTGCGTAAGCCGTATATAAATCTTATGCAATAGTTTTGAAGCCGCTCAAGTTTATCTAACTGGTCCTCGGTAAGATTGAGAAAGCAGGCGTCAGCGTAGTCAAGGATAGGAAGGAGAAGTGATTGTGCGAGCGCAACTTTGGTAGCAGTAGGTAAAAAATTCCGAAGTCGTCTTAAGGAGCCACCAGACGCAAAAAGCTTGCAACTGATGGTCTTCAAGTGTACGTCCCAGCTTAAAGTGCGGTCAAACATGACACCAAGATTTTTCACAGAGTGGCTGTAAGGTATTACGGTTCCATTAAAAATAACATTTGGAAGATTAGCCCAATCAATTCTGGATACCATATAAGAACTGCCTATTATTATTGCTTGGGACTTAGCAGGGTTGACTTGTAAACCAAATGATTTGCTCCATTCGATGATTTTGTGTAGATCAGTATTAACAGTGGAAATGGCAGTGTTCAAATTATCGAGTCGAGCTTGAGAATAAATTTGGAGATCATCTGCATAGAGGTGGTAGGAAGAAGTTAGGCACTTTGAGATAGAGTTAATGAATATTGCAAAAAGAAGAGGAGATAAAACGCCGCCTTGTGGTACACCAGCTGTGGTATTACACCAAGAAGAAACTGTGTCTTCGAGGCTAATACGTTGCCGGCGACCATACAAGTAACTTTGAAGCCAGTCGATCGCCGACGGAGATATGTTAGAGGAGCGTAGCAAGACTAGTAGTATGTCGTGGTCGACGGTATTGAAAGCATTACTGAAGTCTAACAGTGTTAGAACAGTAAGCTTACCGCCATCCATACCCAAGCGGATATCGTCGGTGATTTTAATAAGAGCAGACACAGTGCTATGCCCAGGACGGAAACCAGATTGGAGAGGATGGAGATCATTTTTGATAAGGAAATTGTTCAATTGCTTGTAAACAAGGCGCTCCAGAACTTTGGACAGAAAAGGAAGGATCGAAATAGGACGATATTCGGAGAATGATTTAGGGTTGTGTTTCTTAGGTAACGGTATAATTTGCGCGTCTTTCCATGATGTAGGGAAAGTACCACTGGAGGTGGAATTATTGAAAAGGACACATAGGATGGGAAGGACGATGTCCAGGATAGGCAAAAGCATGTTCCGACTTATCTTATCGCCGCCCACAGCATTGGAGGAAATCGACATAATGCTATTCTTAACATCACGTTCGGTGAATCGACAGAAAGAGAAAGGAGAAAAGTCGGGAGTTGGAATGGAAGAAAGATAATTCATAGTTGAGATTTTATCCGCATCAGTCATAACAGAAGCGGAAGTAAAGTGTTGAAACTGCTGTGCTTTATCAAATAAAAATATATAAATATAACCCCTTAAATATTGTGATTTCCTTTTAAAACGAGATTATGAGAAAAAAAACCGGACAAGTACGAGTCAGGCTCGCACATCGAGGGTTCCGTACAAACACATTGTTAAAATAATTAAAAACCTGTTTTAGCATGTGCTAATAAGTTATTTTATTTGACACCTTTCATGATACGATTTACTCACTTTGAATTTTGAACCCATATTTTGTGAATTTTGATGCCTTATTTTTTTTGTGATGTTAATAAAAAATGTACAGTTTTCAGATTTATTCCTATATGTGTACTTTGAGACAATGCTTCTCGCCAAATTTCATAGTTCTATGTCAACGGGAAGTACCCTGTAGGTTTTGATTTTTGTGAGTGTCGAAATATGCGGTTTTTACGACATAAACGACTCTTAACTTTTTTAAACGACAACTGAGAAGTTTTTCTTTTACATAACAGCAAGAGTTCATTGATATACGTATACAGTTTTAATTTCAACTCGATATCTTTACGCGTTCTCGAGATAAAGAGTCTTGACTTACACACAGGCGGACAGACGGACAACAAAGTGATCCTATAAGAGTTCCGTTTTTTCTTTTGAGGTACGGAACCCTAATAGACAATAAATACATAGAACTGAATGATGTACTACGAGACTGAGATTTCCGGACTCCACTTGGATGATTTGATAGGCAAATTGGGGAAGAAACTTAAAGAAGGTAGATTTTATTAAATAATTATTTTCCGTTTTCTATGTATAATTGTACATGGTATTTATTAAATATTTAAGCCAGAAATATCAATCTAAGTTACAGTTTAGTGACAGTTTTGCTGAATTGGCTTTAACTTTTTTATTTGGTAATCTTATGGTGCCTCCACACACTTCAGGAGGCGGCAAGGCGAGGCCCTGGCCACGAGGCGTTAGCCAATAGCCATCCACGCGAGGAATCACGAGGTGAGACGAGGCGACACGAGCGCACTATCCACACACTCGTGCTCGCGTCCCCTCGTGTCGCCTCGCGGAGTGTATGGACGCACCATTAGAGTGCACAATTAAGTGTCCATGAAATTCCTAATTGACTACTTCGGTGGCCCAGTGGTTAGTGACTCTGACTCCAGATGGGTGATTCTGTATGAACACAAGCACTTAACGCGCTCTGACGTGCTCTTAAATTCGTGTGAAAAATATTTATTTTTCAAATAACATAATTTAAACTGGGTTAATAATTTATTTTAACGTAATTTTACATTTATCAAACATTTTCCAACCGTAATTCACGAAGATAAAAAAATACTTACCGCGATACGTTACGTTTTGTCGATAGAGAATCAGGCCCCTGAGCTAAATAGAAATAGAAATAGAAATAATATTTATTGCGTTGCTGTGTACATACAATTAGATGTTATAAGAAATATAAAAGTTCAAACAGCCTGCCCATTTCGGGCGTACAATAATGCTTATAAGATTAAAAGTTAATTACCTACCTAATAAATCAAAATTATCTTAAACAAAATTACAAATAAGAGTTGGCATTATTAATTTATAAATTAGGTAAGCCAAAGACAATTACTTTGTGATTTTCAAAGTATTCTTTACTTGAGTAAAATACCTTTGAAATTAGCCAGGACTTCAGCGTCTTTTTAAAGCTATTACCTTCTAATATCTTTATATGGAATGGTAGACAATTGTAAACTTTTATTGCCATAGCATAAGCGCTATTTGAAAACATGCTGTTGTTAAATTGAGGAATACAGATGTCGTATTTATGTCTGGACCTTTTAACATCGGCGCGGTTTGACTTTATGTCACTAAAATATCTTTGATTATTTTTAACAAAAACGCAAGTTTCATAAATATAGATACCTGTAAGGGTAAGGAAGTTATAAGTTTTAAACACATCGCGGAGAGTATCGGTGCTATCTAGCTTAAAAATAGTTCTTAAACAACGTTTTTGCATAATAAACGTTGAGTTAGACTCGACTGAATTACCCCAAAACATGACGCCATAAGACAACTGAGGATAAACATAGCCATAATAGGCGTTTGTAGCGATTTGTTTAGAGGAGATGCTGGTTAAGATGCTAATAGCATAACAATACTGATACTAAAGAGGCATTCGAAGAAGTTCGGAGGAGGAGGGTTCGATTTCCACCTGTGGCAAATACTTAAGTGGTGAACATTGGAGCTCTATGTCTGGATGTAATTATTATCTATACAAATTTTTATTTAAAAATATGGAGCTCTGGGAGCCATATCACAAGCTTTCCTTATGTTGTTTTTAAACTTTTGCGATTTGAGGTATTTATTTATCTAGTAATTTTAGTGCGCAATTAGTCTCGTAGTACATAATAATAAAGCTCTCCTTAGTTTGTAATCCCCTAATATTTATTATTAATTTATTGTTTATTTTATCTATCTCTAAAATATAAAGGTTAGGTACGCCCTGAATAAGTAAATTTACCTAACACACAACCATTTCATGACCAATATTTAAATAATATAAACAAGCAATACACTACAGAGTCTGCGTTATGAGATAATCCATATCCGTCAAGTCTAAATCGCGCCGGCAGCGGCAAACGAAAATGTCAACTTGTAATCTACGTAATTAAGTGAATGTCAGTACGCCCCTTGCCGCCGAATGCGATTATGTCGTACTCCTAGCTATGTGTGCACAGGGCCTTACAAAAGGTTATGTCATACATGTGTACTAGCTGACCCGGCCACGCGTTGCAGTGGCTAAATAAATTAAAATTGCGACTATAATTTGAGATTTAAACTATCCTATCTCTCAAGTTGGATCGAACTGCACATGGTGTGCGAATTTTATTATAATCGGTTAAGTGGTTTAGGAGTCCATTGAGGACAAACATTGTGACACGAGATTTATATATATTAAGATTATGACAAGTTTTGGCGGGAACCCGAGAAAAACCGCGTCACTGCGTTGCGTGGGTAAAAAAATTAAATTGTTTTTTTTTAACAAAAATATTTGTTGACAAAATAATGAAACCAATCCAATTCAGAGAAATTGGCGATTTCTGCTGTTTAATTTTGATAGCGCTACAATTTTTACTTTTATTTTGAGAAACTGCTACAGAGGTGCTGCAATCTTTTTCTATAGACAGAAAAAAATATTATGAGACTGGGAAAAAAAAGAAAAATTTAAAATCTCTTCCTTTTTGGAAATCAGTAACTGAAAAGACGATGCCGATTCGAATCTTATTTTATTCATGTAAACAACGCACGATAGAGGCTTATTCGGCCTTCGCTTTTGTCAGATTTAATAAATCAGTTCGTCCCTGCAATATTTTCGTGAACTATTTTTCGTAGAGCACTAAACTTCAGTTCGACATTAGCAAACAATAGCTCCCCACTATTGTGTCAGCGCTGACAGAACTCCCAACTTATGCGACAGTTTGAAACCTCCTCACAATAATAGCAGTGGGAACGAAACTGTTCAGCTGTCGTATTACTACAGTGCAGTTACTCAATTAAATTAAATAAAAAATATTTTTTGACAAATACGTAATAATATATAATCGACTTTAAATCGAAACTAACAGAAAATAACATGATATATAATCGACTATTAAATCGAAAACCGCTACAGAAAGTTGCGATTTTTGTAGGCGCTGTAATTTCCATTTTTGGTACTAAACCAAAGAATTGTATTTTTTTTATGTAACTGTCTCGGATATTGTTGCATAGATGAGTACAAGTAACTCGTAAATCAACCCACAAACTGCGGAAAAACATATATCGAAACAACTTGCACCTTATTTTTACCTGAGAAATCTTTTACGGATACCACCACACCTCGAGGGCAAACAGGTGGTTATTTTGGAGTCCCCGCTAACTGGTTGCTATACCCACTAAAAACTCTGGTTGTTCTACCACAGGGCTTGGTGTAGGGGCTACGGGCACGCTTCCACACTCTTCCGCGACATCCGACAGCGCTGGCCCAACTCGGGCTCCATCACGGAGCATGCGCTCCTCTCCGACACAATGACAATGAGTCGGAACACCATACGACTAGTCAACCAATACTGGGCACCGGACAGCATCCGTATCCGACAGCCCTGGCCACAGTTCAACGGGTCACTTATTAGTGGCCGCGAGCTTGCCATTTCGTCTGCAAATGATAATAACATGCACCTAAAATAACTGGAATGGAAATAAATAGCTCTACTTTTCTATTATTTTGTATCAAATCTCCTTACTCCTACATCACCTATAATGTGAGCTACGGGAGTTCTCCGTCGATAGACGCGGCGCCACGTCGGGCGCGACGGGAAGGAATAATTCATTTAGCGAGAATTAACTCGCGAAAGTTCTGCCTTCTGAGTCTTCGCGTCTGGCGTGTGTGGTGACAGGCACTTGTGTGATTCAGCAGGATAATTTGATGCAATTGACTTTAATGACGTCTTATAAATCGATGAACGCCGGCTACACGCCTGAAAAAGTGTCACATTCTGCCTGAGCCGAGCGTGCAAGCAAGAGCGCAGTACAAGCGATAGAGAGGCACGATCGGCTTAAGCGGCTTGTTTCAATTGTTGTTTTCTTATGACGTCATCTCGTAAAAAATATCATCTGTTAACCGGCTTTACAGACAATCATTATTTTTCTCTTCAGCTAAAATTTAAATAGTATGCGATTCAGTTGAGCGTCGAAGTTGTACACTAACTGGTAAATAAATAATAATTAATTGTATCAACGTACCTAACGTTTTTTCAAATCAGCAAAATTTGTTACACATCATTTGTATTTTAGAAACATCTGTCCAAATACCAGGTACATTACAAGTGGTTTTTCGACCAACAGTATTCACAGCTCGGTCAATTCAGTTAAGTTTTTTTTTATTTTCACAGAATTACTCAATTGGCAAATAGCAACCACCGTCTGTGAGTATTTCCTATACTTGAGGCTTCGCCAAGTTAACCAATTTTCATACCTCGACCCTTCAAGAAATTCGACGATGGAAGAAGGAAGACAACTGCACGCAGGTAGACGAAAAACATATAGAACGTAATACTTAAAATATCTAGCGAACAAGTAAATATGAATGGGAAGATTTGATATGGACTATAGAAATCTCCGAGAACCCAAATCATAACCAAATCTCCAGTACCGCCGTATCACGTCTGAATGTCTCGTGTCGCCGTTAAAGCGGCTTTGCCAGGATCCGACGTTCCTTCTGAATACTCAATTAATATGTTAATAATACAGGGATTTGGTGCACTGTTCAAGTCGGGGCAAAATCTAGACTAGCACTTGAGATTATAGGAACTTCCACACTAAAATGTAACAATGCATTGAATAATTTTGTAAGGTGTGAATCTGCATTTGGTCGATGTAGTGAACGAAAGCCTCATCCTCATAGTAAGTTTTTTTTTTATTTCGAATAGGTTCGCGTTTGACTACACACTGCCTGATGTTAAGCAGATGTGCGGTCTAGGGTGTAGCACGATTCCCTAGAAGATACCTATTTACTCGGGATTTGAAGACACCCACGTTGTACTTTAACGGGAAGACAGACCCAGGCAAAGCGTTCCACATTCCGGCTGTTCGTATGAGTAATGAGGATTCGAAACGCTTGGTTCTAACGCGCGGATGAAGTACGTAACGTACGTAAGAAGACGTAGTAATATGAAAAGGCTAGTGCCCAGCAAATTACCGTTCGTTAGTAGGTATTCCTTTCAGCAGAGTACTATTATCAAGGCTGTTACTGTATTTCTATAATGTTCCAGTTTTTAAAACCATCAGCCGTAGGACGTATACCGCTGGACACAAGCCTCTCCTATGGATTTCCAATAAGAAATAGCGACAGAGACGGGGCTTTATGCACGTACCTATTTCACGTCCTATTTTCCAATGTAACATCACCTGTTTTTACAAAAAATGATGTCCATCATCTAAAAGACGAAGTACCTAGGTAGCATAGGAACCAAACAATGAATAATACTAATAAAAATAAATAATAAATAAATCATTTATTTCGTTGCCAAATTATGAACAAATTACAAAGTGATCTTAAATTTAACTTAATTAACAAAATTCGTGCAGGATATATTTTATTACTAAACAGAATAGAATTAAATTAAAATTATGAAATCATATAATATATTCAGGTATGTAGTTCTAGCTCCCGCAGTAGGATTCCCTGAGTTTGCGGGAGCTAGTCCTCTTCTGTTGTGCTTAATTTATGTTATTTCGTGTCTATCGTGTCTCATGATTGCTGGGCAGTTACACGTAGTTCCAACCTCGTTAGGGTTAGGCTCGTGCAAGTGCCCATCATGTTAGGTAACTGTATTATTGTTGTCAATACTCGTATATATTTTAGTAGTAAAAGTAATACTGATCTAAGGTACCTCTTCTCAAGACTTTTTCTCTCTTATGCCTTAACATACACTCTTTTATTATAATGGATCTGACATAATCAAAGCATACACCAATCACTGCGCTATCATATAGACATTTAAATATCTATTTATACTTACTACAAAGTCGTCAATTTATTACTTAAGATTAAGTAACTTGATTTAAAAGTCAAGGCCACAATAAAGAAATATCTACGCAGATACGAATGCACGTGCTATCAGTTGCGCAATCGTGTTTTGCAACGCAATCTGGAGCACCTTTCACCTCGACACGTCCGTCTGTACGTCGCCAACTCGAATATGTGTTACAATTTTGCCATTCTTCATGTGCCTTCGATAGCTCAGTTGGTAGAGCGGTGGACTGTAGCTGGTTGCAATTGGTATCCATAGGTCGCTGGTTCAAATCCGGCTCGAAGGATTTTTTTAGATATGAGGACGATGAAAAACAATGCAAACCCATCCTTAATAAAACATTCTGACGAAATCAATGGCTATAGGGAGTAATTTATTCTAGACTATAGTCTATTTAAAAAATATTCTAAATTTAAAAGTCAACAACCTAATGGCAACAGCCATATGTTCCATAAACCTTAATTTTTCAAAAATCCATTCGTAATCCATGTAGGTAGTACTTATTTTAAAAAAATGTGCTATACATAATAATATGTAAAAGAATAGCGTCTTATAATCTATCTTAGTTATTTTCACTTAAAGCATACGATCTCTACATTTACCTGCGATTTCGAATGTACTGTCCTGTACTGTATCCTTGTTAATAGTACACTGCAGGACGTAGGCCTACCCACGAAGGGTGATTGGGCCATATCCACCACGCTGGCCCAGTGCAGGTTGGTGGATTCACATACGCCATCGAATTTCTTCTACGGACGTATGCAGGTTGCCTCACGATGTTTTCCTTCACCGAAAAGCCAGTGGTGTGAAATTCCGTACATAAATTCCAAAGAACTCATTGGTACGCGACCGGGATTTGAACCCCCGACCTCACGATTGTAAGGCGGGTGTCACTACCTCTAAGCCACCACGGCTTGCAATTTCGAATATTTCAGACTAATGCTTTCAAATTCTACCTTCTTACTGTAAAAACGGGTCAAGAGTTTCTAATGCAGTCTTTAATATTGACCATACTCAGAAAATATCCGATTTAATAAATTATAAGTTTAAAACTTTTGCCTCATAACTTACAAAAGAAACTCGCTATAACACACCTTTTTTCTGCAATATTGTGGTTATAACTGTATATCATAACCAAGTCTGTTACGAAATATTTTGCGTCAACTATCTACGCGTGTGTACTCGTATCAAACTTTAGATAGTCTATACGTGCCTTCGATAGCTCAGTTGGTAGAGCGGTGGACTGTAGTCGGTTCGAAGCTGGTATCCATAGGTCGCTGGTTCAAATCCGGCTCGAAGGATTTTTTTTAATTGATGTACCAATGAAAACATCAATTGAAAACCGCAGTAGAAATTAAGTAATTTAATAATTAATCAACACAATAAAAGGTAATTACTTTATTTCTAATGCACGATCACCATTTAAGTTCAAAATGAATTACCTAATAACAATAGCCCATGTAAGCCTGTGTTTGAGGAGCTATTTTGTCTTTAAAAGCAATACCTATAACATTTATTTACAAAGTCTTATCTCCCATTCGTTCTCTTTTACTCTGATCCATATTAAAGAACGAAAGGCTGTAATATGGATTATTTCAAACTAAAGCTATTTTTTTTGCTTTTTAGCGTTCCGTACCAAAGGGGTAAAAATAGGACCCAGTAAGACTCCGTTGTCCATCCGTCCGTCAGTCCGTTCGTCCGTCTGTCTGTCACCAGGTGGTATCTCATAAACCGTGATAGCTAGGCAGTTGACATTTTCACTGATGATGTATTTTGGTTGCCGAATACAACAAATACTAAAAATAGGATAAAGTAAATATTTAATGGGCTCCATACAAAAAACGTGATTTTTTTGCCATATTTTGCTCTATATTAATAACGGCAATAGGTAAGCGTGCTACATCGTGCTACGCTTGAAATGGAGCTGAGGGGCTCCCATAACCAGACACGGAACCCTTCGTGCGCCAGCGCGATTCGGCAGAACAGTCAATATGTATGGGACTAAGAACCTACTGAAAATGGGTCAAGTTTATCTAGAATTTTGAAACGTACTTTAAGACAATATTAGGTCCAATTTTAAAAAGCGCCATTGTAATATTTAACAGCAATGTTCTCTTTATCAAATGCATATATAGTGAAAAAGAAATAGGGCTACTCAAAATTGTTTGCTCATACACAGGGTTATTTCTAATCAATTAGCATCCTTCTAGGGGCTTATTCTGTACATCAAAACTAACAACTTTTGTTCTAAGACTTTCGTCAAAACTAAAAAAAAATCAGCTGTTCCATACATTTTGCCGCGGGTGAACTAAATTTTCTAAGAAACAACAACAATTTTTGTTGAGTTTTGACGAAAGTTGTAGAACAAAAGTTGTTAGTTTTGATGTACAGAATAAGCCTCTAGAAGAATGCTAATTGAATAGAAATAACCCTGTATACGATGGCGCTTCTAAAATTGAGTCTATTATTGACTACGTACGACCTCTAAAAAAACACGTTGTATATAGAAATTATTATACAACACTGTAATACGAATGCACAGGTATTGCTACAGAGTTGTATGTAACAAAATGTTTTGAAATACTTAGCTGCGCGTGTGTATCGAACTTTAGATAGTCTACATGTGCCTTCGATAGCTCAGTTGGTAGAGCGGTGGACTGTAGTCGGTTCGAAGCTGGTATCCATAGGTCGCTGGTTCAAATCCGGCTCGAAGGATTTTTTTATTGCTAAGATTGCTAATTTTTGTGTCCCTTTGGAAGTTTAGACTGAACAGTTTATTTATTTTACGCGTCAATAAGTCCTTTTTTTGACCGACGAACCACCGGAGGAGGTATACAATTCGACGCGTATATTTTTTTTTATGTATAACCGCGCATAGCTTTTTTCGTAGTCGTCCGATTTCAATAATTATTTTTTTATCGGAAAGAATATACTTTAAAATTTGTCCCATTTAAATTTTATCGAAATCGGCTGAGCCATTTTTGATAAATTAACAATAATGTGAAAAATGCGTCATCGATCCGTGCGAAATATTCGCGAATTCTGTACACGGGTGAAGTCGGTCATGCTAATTTTTGCAAAAAATAATCTTGTTTGAAGTTAATACTGAACAGTTCATGCATTTTATTAATTGATCGCACGTTTATTAAACTAGTAGTGACCCGCCCCTGCTTTGCCGATGATGACGATTTGCTAAAAAAGGCATTTTTATAAGTATTGTGACTATATACTTACCACATAATATACTCGTAGTTATGGGAGTATTAGTAAAGATCCCTATTTTTTTTGAGAATATTATACATCCTACTAGCGATCCGCCCCGGCTTCGCACATGTGTGTTATACATGTAAACCTTGCTCTTGGCTCATTCTATCTATTAAAAAAAACTGCATTAAAATCCGTTGCGTAGTTTTAAAGATAAGCATACATGGGGACAGACAGCGGGAAGCGACTTTGTTAACTATGTAGTGATAGTGATGAGTCAAGTTTAAAGTTGTGTTTATTATTACCTACATGACTAGGCGTGTAAGTATTTATTGCTATGATAGACTTTATAGATTTCCAAAAAAATTATGCATTCAAGTTCAAATAATTAAAAAACCATAAAATTAGTATAGCAATTCAGCGAGGCAACGCCGCCAGCATTCTAGTCACGTTACCCTCTGCCCTGGGTCTATTAGATTAGTTTTATTTTTATTTTAGTAATATAAGTTTTAGTGTTTAGTATTAGTTTTTATTTTAAGTAGGTTAATTCTAATAGTTATAGTTTATGAAATGTTTTTTTTAATTTTGATTAAATATTATATGAAGCAAAGTAAAATCGAATACAGTAATTCGTCTTTTGGGATATATACAGGATGTCTTATGTCATCGAATTGATTTCAAAAACATTTTCCCCCATTCATTCCAGATGGATTTTTAGCGATCGAAAAATATGGCGCACTGTATCATTGACAATACAATTTAAGGACCATCTGACTTTTAGACTCTCATTAACACCCGGTTCAACTACGTTATCTTATGACATTCTGATATTGCAATTAATATTATCAGAAAAAATAAGTATCAACTTTAGGTATCGTAACTTAACTATCTGGAAGAATATTAAACCATCAGTTTTAGTTATTTTAATTAACCAGATCTTAAAATTGATAGCACTTTCACATCGACTACATCAGTTCCTTTGCACGCATTTCGCCGACGAACCTCCGGAAACAGTGACGTGTCGTCTGGTACTGAAACGTACCTTCCCTTCATACTAACTTATAACACAAAGCGAATGAAAAATCATACACGCAAACCATTGCTTCCTTTACTCTCTTTAGCACTTACAACAACTAACAAAACAAGCAACAGACTCGATAACAAATGGAACGTCCGTTATGAACTTACCGTTTTGCCGAGGAGTCGTTCCTAATTTGAATAGAAACTGTCGCGGCGGCCAGTGCGATAGTGGCGCCGCTTCCGACCCGTCGCTATCAGACTACCCTCATTATGAAACAACCCTAACGAGTTTCCAAAGAATTCCAACTTGTGAGTTACATCGCCTACTCACGGAAATGACCACGTTTACGACTGCGACCCGTACTTATCGATCTTATACAGTGTTTCCCAAAACGACGAACGTATTCTGTCTCGTCATTAACTTATTATACTATTAGTGTATAAGATGTCCCAAAATATTTATTTATTTTACAACTTTTACTATGGTACCAAACTTGATGTCGCAAAAATTCTGGTGTAAAAAATGTATACCTAAAATATAAATGATTGAACTTTTTTGGATGGAACAGAATTGATTATTTTTTCGTGATATCTACGTTGACCCAAATTAAAAATTAATTCATAAAAATCGAAGATAATGTAATATTCGAAGTCAATTCATTGGTGAGCGATCAATGTTTTCAAGTGATCAAAGTCAGTAATGAACGTATTATGTAGGTATACATTTCAAAACATTCATTTCGAATCAAGAATAATCTGGAGTTTTCGACACAAACAAGACAAAGTTACTAATACAGTGGATTTGCAATTTAAAAGCGCAATCGGCACGGCACAATGTACAAAAAACGGGTAGCCGATGGAGTCGTAAAGATCTCGAATGAAGATCACGCACCGGCAAGCACAGCGTAGGAAATCCACAGACCAGACAGACCTCTTGAAACGCGATGGATACAAACCGCTTCCAACAGGGCTTATTGGGAATATCCTATTTATGTAGGCCTAATTCCAGCTGTGAACTTCCTATGGCTTATAATCATACCGATGATGAAGACATTTAAAAATAAATCTGGATGACGCCCGTGCAAAACTCTATTCAAATGTGTAGTTATTTTTGGAGAAAGAGGCAACCTCATTTGGAGAATTTTAAACAGGAGCTCGTTATGTGCACCTGTGCCATAATGATTCTCACAACGTTGGAATAACTTAAGTTAGGAAAAAGGAAATGAAGATACCCATCTTGTTTGACCGACAAAACGCAGGAGGTACTCAAGTCGACGCGTATATTTTTTTATGTATAAATTCTTACAGAGCGGCTCGATTTCAATAATTCTTTTTTTATTAAAAAGGAACTTTTGTATACTTAAACGTATTTAAATTTTATCAAAAATCGGCTTAGCCATTTTTGATAAATCAACAATAATATGAAAATTACTACATCGATCCGTGCGAACTATTCGCAAATTTTGTACACGGTCGAAGTCGGCCATGCTATTTTTTGCGAAAAAATAACAAAATTTTAATATACTTTCATATTTTAAAGATGCCGTTATATTTGTTATGTTATGATTTCGAAAAAAAAAAACAGCTGTTACATTCATTTTGTTGAGAAGCTAGAGCTGTTTTTTGTTCGTTTCTGTGACGATCCCTTTGTTCATAATAATTTATTTACAACTATAAATAAACAGGTATACTTACTTACCTACTTCTTAATATCTTTGTCCTTTACAAAGCAGCGCCTTGTATTAAATGTTTATGGACCTTCAGTCTAACCACCTATCATTATGACGTCATTCTACCCGTCTATTCATCAATTTACCTGCCAAACTGCCAGCAATCATACGAAAGGGCTTCCAAAGATCAAACAAGGCTGTCCAATAATTCAGCGGGCTGCGTTTAGCATAAGGTCAACTTGACATTTCGTAGAACATTTACGTCGACAGCGAATACTTTGTAGAAATAGTGTCACGCGACGTTAACTTAGTGATGTGATAAGAGTGTACAATAAAAAAAAACGTCTCACAGTTATTCATTCGTCTCGTGTCCATGGCTTAACAGATTTTTTTACATATATTTTTATGGGTTATCACTTTTTTTAAGTATTTACAAGGATTAAATATTTCACACCACATGCTTTTTGGTGAAGGAAAACATCGTGAGGCAACCTGCATGCGTCCGTAGAAGAAATTCGATGGCGTATGTGAACCCATCAACCCGCACTGGGCCAGCGTGGTGGATATGGCCCAATCACCATTCTGTGTAGGCCTACGTCCTGCAGTGGACTATTAAGAAGGCTGGTACAGTACAGTACAGTACAAATATTTTGCGGCCAGAATCTGGCAACCTCTACCGCGTCCTTGGTGGCCAGGTTCAGGTCTTTCTGCCTCACAATAATAGGAGGATCACAAGGCGACAAGGACTAGTTTTGCACATTGTCATTTGTAATTAAGTTATTAAGAGTTTTCTCTTGACGACGGACACATTTTATTATAACATTGCGTATTTTATTATGAAAACTTGTCATTATAAGAACCTAGAAATAGCCAAAAAATTTGCTTGAAATATAAAAAAAAATCGATGACTTTCGACAAAATGTATGTAAAAGTCTCAAAAACTCGCGATAAAGCGCAAAATCACAACCGCTCGCCACGTTCGCGCTTAGCATAGATAGATGATTGCTTTAATACTTCTGCTCCCCGTCTCTTGTAAACTTTACAATGTCTAGATCATGTAACATACTTACGAATAAAACATACCCACTCCTTAGAAGCTCCTTATTCTGAAAGAAAAAATATTAAATTAGTTACTTTTTTACGGTCAACTCTAATAAACCTGTCGATAATTTTAAAGTATATTTACCCATCACTATTTGCCTACCTTTTAGCATAACAGAAGGGTGGAAGCACTCGTAGGGAATTGCCCTGTCAAAGGCTTTCTTTAATTATTTATACACAACTTGTGAAAGAATGCTTGATTTAATTATAACAGAAATCTCAAACTACTGTTTGACATGAAACGCATTTACTTAAGTAGGTACTGATAGCAAAGTGGGTATTATACTTTAGTATAAAATTACCACATATTTAAAAAAAAATGTATGAATCAAAAATCCTGTACCGAGCAGGAGCATTGACTCTACCTAAACATACCTACGTTGTTGTTTTTTTTGGGAACTTTGGAAATTTTACGGTTCAATATTCCTTGTTCCAAAAGTTTGAGCTAAAATTATTAATGATTTTAAAAGATAGTCTTTTAATATTTAAACTCTGACACCAGGGCTAGCCACCCAGCCTATAAGAACTTATTTATTTTAATATGTATTTAAATAAAAACTAGTCAGTGTTTGTTATCCAACGTTTGGGAGTCCAAACGGTTTGGCCGATTTTTATGTCTTTTTCCAGGTATATTTGAGATAAGTAACCTGTTTTTTACCCCCAGGTGATAAGAATGACCCTATTTAGTTCTTTTTTAATGTGTTAAAACAACGTTTGCCATGTCAGTTAGTGGTCTAATAAAATTTCACATTGAAATTCTAGTAATTACAGATTTCAGACTCACATTACACATTAACTTTCTAAAAGTCAATATTATTAAAGTAGAGTTGTTCAAAAAAATCCTTCGAGCCGGATTTGAACCAGCGACCTATGGATACCAGCTTCGAACCAACTACAGTCCACCGCTCTACCAACTGAGCTATCGAAGGCATGTAGAGACAGACTAAAAAACACTAGCATACAAGCTAATACTTATTCAAATTATAGTAGTGAAAGTATGTCAGTCTTGCAAAAGACTTACTTTAGTGTTTCAAGGAAGGCTTAACACAGGCTACTAAGTACGTAGCGTTTTATACAACTAGGTAACGAGACGAGCATTTTGCTTAGGTAATGGTAATCTCATCTTTGCACCGTGCGAGTTAGAATAAGAAAGAAACTCGTGTGTCTTGCAACCCTGTTTCTCTGTCAGTTTGAAATAGAAACAATAAGATTCTATTTATCTTTGTCCTATTATTATTATAAAAATTGCTCTACCATTGCTTTAGCCTGCGCCTGTTGCCTGCTTCGCTTCGGATATTTTGGTTTTTGTGATATCCCATAGGAGTCGTTTATTTTTCTGGGATGAAAAGTAATCAATGACACTCTCCGATATATAAACAATCTTTATGTAAAAAATCAAGTAGATTGCTTTCTCTGTTGTTGCGTCAAAGAGTAACAAAACAACAAACATAATCGAATTAATGATATTTCTAAGGAATAATCTACACTTAGTGAAAGTAATGTAATTCGACACAATTTTATTTTCACACAAAATAACATAGATCTAAACTGTTAGCACATCAAAAGATAAAATCCGGTTAAAAATTCGATAATCCAACTGTGAACGGCTAACAAATCCATCAAGTCGTATCAATCAAAAATATTTCCACTAATTTAACTACGTTCCCTAATTAAGTCAATCCGCCATAAAATCTCCTTTCTTAGCGACTCGTCTTTCGTCTCGAATGAATGCTCCGGACATACCTAAACAAAACTGCAATGACGCGAAAACCTCCGAATAACCCATTTAGTGATTTATTGGCATTACTTGGAAAATTATTTTTTTATATACATTATTTCATAAGTAGGTTATTATTATACCGGATATGTTGTGTAGTTCGCCGGATCAACTTGTATGTTTAACAGTGAGATGAGAAGGTAATTGAAATTATATTTTGATTTCAATTTTTTAAGAGTTTCATAATACCACACACTATCTGAAATCATAATGCTACTTGTTCCTTTCGCTACTATTTTATAACGTATGTAGGTATGTATATATGTAGGTATATGTATTATATTTATATGTTATATCGTATATATGTAAGTATATTTGAAACTTAGATTGAATTAAGTATATTTTTAGTTTATTATTTATAGGTGTTTTCTTTGTTGATATCTATTTAAGGCCACTATTTTTTGTTCTTGTCGGTTCATATTCGTGCAAGGTTGCCTGGAAGAAATCGCCATGGGCGATAAGGCCGCCACTTTATAATCATATTTTTTTTGTCTTATATGTGTAAGTAGTGTTTATTTTTCATATTGTGGTTGTAAATAAAGAGTTTTGTCTGTATACGACTAAGGGCACGGATCAGAATTTTTAAATAGGCTGTAGGCAGGTGTAGTTGACTCCTGATTAAATGGCTTCTAATAGCGAAGACGTTCCTTAGGCAGCCTACTTTTTGCTGTTGTTGTTCACAAGTTGTCTGTCATCAGATCCATTGCGGGTCATGAGTGGATAAGGTTAACTCGAGACAGGGAAAAATTACTTTAGGCTAATACAGGTTAATGTTAATGCGAATACCACATTATGAAAATAGTTACTCACTTCAGTATCGAATTCTCTGCATTCGCTCCGGTCGCTTAGCTGTGTCCCGATATAAAACGCGCGAAAACCTAATGCCATTTCACGGCGGAGTAAACCTTTCTCGCGGAGTTAGCGTCTATTTAAACTCGGCTTAACTTAATCGATCGAGAAGGCCCTTAATTAAGGCTTTATCTTAAGCAACGAGGATCGAAGCGAGAGGATTTAAATTGACTTGAATTAGCGAGAGAGACAAGTTTGTTGTGAAGTTTCTATAAATTATCTCGTCTCGCGTGACAAGAGCTGTGAAAACTTTTGGTAGTTTGTAGAATCGGACCTTTGGATTAGGGATTTTTCTTTATTATTTGGAAGTACCTACTGCAACTTTTTTAAATAAAAGAAATACGTATGAGCAAGTTCTTGACCACTGTTTTAAGCTGCCTGAGGACTTCTGACTAATTTCAAACTAGATACCTACAATTTAGGTTATACTGGAAAAAAAATACCTAGCGATTTAGTTCGTTATTGTTGATTTCAAATGGGATAAATAAATATACTATAAGGGTAATTTTGTTTTTGGTACCTTAAGGAAGGGCCTAGATCTCACGACACAGGTCGCCCTAGTGTGGGATCTAGTGTACAACTTGGAATGTGTTAATTTTTAAGAACAATAAACGTTTTAATTATTTATTTATTTAAATGGGAGATTGTGACTCATGGAAGGAAATGAGGATAGGTGAGCAAAGTTTAAAGAATATCCGATCGCTGAAAGTAGGTCAAAATCGAGCTTAAAGGGGTTAGTTACAAGCAAGCAAATATACAGGTGAAACGAATAAAAACGTGTTAAAAAGGAAGATAGAACGTCGTATAGTACCTAGACTTTAGCGTAAAACTAGCATATCATGGTTTTCCGCTGCCTAATTTTTTTTTTAATTTAATACCTACTGGTTTGCGTTGGACTACATAATGCCTGATATGCAGTCTAGGGTGTGTGTGCACGGCTACCTGGAAAATAGGTACCTATTTACTCGAGATTTGAAGACACCTACAAACCTACATGATTATTATTATTATATACTACGGGACTAATCGCGCACTTACGAGAAAAATTAAATAATTAAATTACGAGATAAATAAATACCTCATCATCCCGACGTTTCGGCCGAGTTGCATCGACCGTGGTCACGGGTAGACTGGCTAACTAACTGGCTATTACTTATCTCGTAATTTTAGCGCGCGATTAGTCCCGTAGTATATAATAATAATGTGTTCAAATCGCGAAAGTTTAAAAACAACTACATGATTATGTTGTACTTAATTTATGATTTTAACTTTTCGTAAAGCAAAATATCTGCCTTCCTTTTCATTTAGACTCATGCTGTTCTTGACTTTCCTGTATCTCTATTTTCTATCATTCCTCCGATTATAATTTAGCTCTGCTCTAACATAATATCCAGTGATATTAATTGACACGTCTGGTTTCATCGCTCGCGCCGCCGCGTTTATTATGAATATTAATACGTCGGCGACACTCAGGTCGCGGTTTAACGCTGATTCTGATCGACAAACCTCCTCCGAGTTTACGTAACCACTGTCTAATAATAACCACGTCTGGGGACTAATTTTGCAGTATGGATACCATACTGGGAATTTCCCTGGATGTGTAGGAGAAAATTTGGTAGATTAATTTGTTTGGCGACAATTTTTGCTAAAATATACTCGTATATGTACCTAAGTATGTAGTACTTATACTGTACTGTATCAGCCTTATAATAATCCACTGCAGGACGTAGGCCTACCCACGAAGGATGATTGGGCCATATCCACCACGCTGGCCCAGTGCGGGTTGATGGATTCACATACGCCATTGAAATTCTTCTCTGGACATATGCAGGTTGCCTCACAATGTTATCCTTCACCGAAAAGCCAGTGGTGTGAAATTCCGTAAATCCCAAAGAACTCATTGGTACGGGACCGGGATTTGAGCCCACGGCCTCACGATTATAAGGCGGGTGTCATTACCTCTAGACCACCACGGCTTATACAGTATTATGATATTTTCTCAAATAAACTTCATGTTCTGTACTGTACCAGTCTTTTCAATAGCCCACTGCCGGACGCAGGCCTATCCACGAAGGGTGATTGAGCGATAGCCACCACGGGAGTCACTACCCCTAGACCACCACGCCTATTGAACACAAACTCCACATGAAACAAACTCATGGACTTCATCAAAATTTAAAAAATAACAAAAAAAATCCGTACTCTTTCTATCGTTTTATATACTAGTTACGTACTCGTAAATTATATTGATAATTCTACGGATAGTGAAAAAGAATATGAAATTTATTGTCTTTAACAAACGTTTCTTCACACACGGCCTCTGACCCCAAACTAAGCAAAGCTTCTGATATGGCTGCCAGATGCTACTACATATACTTATTTTTAAATACATACTTATATAGATAGTAACTAAATAACACCCAGACAGAGAGCAAACACTTATGTTCATCACATAAATATTTGCCCTGGGTAGGGAACCGAACCCACGCCTCTTTGATCCAGAAGTTAGGGTCACTAACCACTGAGCCACCGAGGCAGTCGGTTCTTATCAGTAATATTAACACTAGTCTTTAAATAAACAGTAATTTAGCAAGTCGAGAAACATTACCATCCAAGCTAGGAACAAACCTGTGTTTTGGAATAGCAATGCCCTCCGGTAACAGTAGGAACTAAATCATAATAATACAATCGAAGAAAAAATAGTAGGTAATAAAATACAATGCCAATTTAAAATTTTGCAATAACTAATAAGTTTTGTTATGGATGTGAATAGAAGTGTGTAGTGTAACTGAGTGTGTGAGTGTATCAATGGTGAAACACAAGTGAATCTACCTATACTTTATAAGAAAATACGTATACTTATATTTGATAATACGCAGGATTCGTCTACAGATCTGCAATAAGACCGGCTCAAAGCGGCTTGCATCCTTCGTGAGCCTAAATCTGTCTACTTTATTTATAAAAGGTCATACAACGCGATGGTTGCCGGTTAGTTGACATACTAAATCTACCCAATACCTACGTACAGATAAACAACTGAAAGCATTTTAGGTAAAAAAGCTCTACCATAACACAGTTGTGTGACTTGCATTCCAGAAGGTGAGCCTTCCGGGACCACAAACCCTAATTACCTGTGAAACAATACTCCGCCTTATTTTTACCCATTTTGTGCTCAATCATAATTACCCACCTTCCTCTGGGAAGCATTGTTACGGAAAATCATCGCCGAACCTTTCCGCTTTATTATCGCGCCAAAATATTTACCTCAGAGGTTTCATTCAAATAACGGGTGTCTCGATGAGGATAGAATTTTCGATCAAGAGGCTGAGGATCTGTGTTGGAATGATGCGTTTGTTTTGTAGAACTTTGGTAGACATTGTTCATACATAAGGGTCTAATTATTTATAAAACACTAGTTCTTGCTTGCGGCTTCGCACGCGTGTTATTTTAATTGTTGTGCTATTCAATGGGAACATTTTATTCTTCAGGGATAAAAAGTATGTCACTTTCCGTCGTTCCAACTACGTGTTAGGGAAACCGAGGACACGATGCAGTAGAAATACCAATATTATTACAATTAAACTTTCCAGATTTATTTCTTCCATCACATTTTTTATTCCTTAAGCTCTAAAAATAACTAATCTAGACTTGTTCTTCGCTTTGACGGCTCGACCATAATGGTCTCCAAAAACCGTGCCAGTCTCTGACCACGATGTTATAAAAATATCCGCCCACTTCCTCTACAATTCGCCAACCACAGCCAGTTTCTTGCTGTATTTACTTTTTTAAATATCTGTGGTTGACTACTGCCTTCGAACTGTAGTTTTCGTCCAAAAACCACACGCATAGAATATGCAGTTTTTGAACAAACCCCAACATACAACCATGCCAAACATCACGTCAAGTCGTTGGTCCGTTGCTGTGTGAAAGAGGAACAAACCAACAAACCCACTATTGTATTATAATGTTAGTAAGGATATAATTTTTTGTGTTTTTCCAATAGTAGACAAAACTAGATTCGTATGTATTTTCCTCACAAACTCTATATCAATGTTATGATTTATGCACCATAATATTCATTGTTTAGTTCTACAAAATAATAAGATAACGCTTTCCACTATTACACGTAAGTAACACAAAATAAATCATTATATTAATCACTAATCAAGTTTTTATACACTGGTATACCTACCTACCTATACCTACAGTTTTATAAGTGTACCCACCTATAAACTTAGTCAATTTTATTTATTCCCCATAGGTATTTCGAGCCGTGGTGGCCTAAAGGTAGTGACACCCGCCTTGCAATCGTGAGGTCGTGGGTTCAAATCCCGGTCCCGTACCAATGAGTTCTTTGGAATTTATGTACAGAATTTCACACTACTGGCTTTTCGGTGAAGGAATACATCGTGAGGCAACCTGCATACGTCCGTAGAAGAAATTTGATGGCGTGTGCGAATCCACCAAACCGCACTGAGCCAGCGTGGTGGATATGGCCCAATCACCCTTCGTGGGTAGGCCTAATTCCTGCAGTGGACTATTAAAAAGGCTGAAACAGTAAAGTACAGGTATTTCGAACAGGCTCTTTTGGACACGCCGTATTCACAAATGCCCGCGTTTTTCCATATTTACAAAATACTCATACGTTTGTACAGAATCGTTTACCGATAGCTAATAAAACAGGCGCACGATAAAGCCTTTGAAATCAAACAACAGCTCAATAAAAGCGGAGCCATTACCTACGGAGGGCTTATTTATCTTTTTGCACGGTGGAAATGTCACAGCTATGGAAACAGTAAGGACTTTGTGGTGTTCAATGAGAATGACAATTATTATTTTTTGCAAAAAATAGCATGACCGACTTCACCCGTGTACAGAATCATCACATAGTATAAAACAAAGTCGCTATCCGCTGTCTGTCCCCATGTATGCTTATATCTTTAAAACTACGCAACGAATTTTGATGCAGTTTGTTTTAATAGATAGAGTAATTTAAGAGAAATGTTTGTATGTATAATACACCTATGCGAATCGCAAATATTATGCACGGATCGATGTAACATTTTTCAAATTATTGTTGATTTATCAAAAATGGCTCAGTTAATTTCGATAAAATTTAAATGGGACCAATTTCAAAGTATACTCTTTCCAATAAAAAAAGAATTATTAAAATCGAACTACTATGAAAAAAGTTATGCGTGGTTATACATAAAAGAAAAAATATGCGTCGAATTGTATACCTCCTCCGGTGGTTCGTCGGTCAAAAAATATTTAGATATATCAAATTTCAAACAGCTATTATCTAGAAAATGTTATTTTTGTGACAAACATTTCAAAAATTGACACGCTCTGGGACTCCGGCCCAGAAGCTTTGTCCAAATTAAGCTAGAACGCTGTACTACGAACCCGCCAATACTTATCTTACATTTTAACGATTAAAAACGACTACCTACTTTCAGTTTTATTTGGCTTTTTAATAAAATTCGTTGAACAGAAACTGAATAAAAGTTATGAAAAAATGTACCGCTTTATGCAGATTTTCTTCTCTTCAGTTTTTTTAAATGAACCTTAGAAACGTTATAACGTAAATTTTAAAGATCCGAGTTTTTAGTGTAGTGAAAGTGAGCCATGAATTTATTAAATGCACGTGTAAATAGGTTGGACTAATACCTAACTGTTAAAATGTTCTACATGGCAGTCTAATTGATTTACTTTAACTAAGTACCTACAACAAAATACAACACTATTTACATAATAATATGCTAAAACTACATAAATAAACTACTACTACTACATAAAAGCAATTAGATCATTCACAGACCCAGGAAGGTCTAAAAATAATCCAAATGCTCTAGCACACTGCCAGTTGGTAGCGTGCCAGCTTGCTGGCAGCATTGACACGCTGAATGGCAATGCTTAAGTATACGTTGAGACAAATAAACACCAGTATGCTGAGTGTGAGTTTTGTTGTAAACATAACGCGCCCTTCGGCGAGCGCGTAAGCATGTAATTTGTATGAACTTGAAGTGTTTCAAAAACGCGCCGCTAGTGGCGCTGTACATTTCTTCATACAAATTAAATGCTTACGCGCTCGCCGAAGAGCGCGTCATGTTTACGACAAAACTCACACTCAGCATACAGCATTTTTGTCACGCGTCGCGTCCACCAGACGCTCAGAAAGACTTTTGAAAACAAGATGAGCCCAAGATTGATTTACTTAGTCTTCAATCTTTAATGTCCCTACTGCTGACACTCTAAAACGCTTTGTGCTGAACAATGGCCGCGGGGAGAAGGGAAGCTTTATAATTTTTTAATTAATGCCGTCGAAAATATCAAAGTCATTGCGTACCTGCTAGTGGGGAATGCTATTAAATTTTTGATAGAGTTTTTTATAAAGCGTTCCACACTTTTACGGAGGCCGTCCAGTGCTCGTTTAAAAATGTAATAACCCTTCTGGATTACGTTTTCAATTTGAACGCTAAAGTTTTTTTTTACAAAAACGATAGAGGAATCATCTTTATTTTTATGTTCACAATTATCTATTAATTTGCACACAATATGTCGGTAATTTCAAACTTAAGTATAGCACGCTACAGCGCATACAGAAACTTATTTCTTCAGTGACAGAAACCTTTATGACCGACGAAACGGAAAAGGTTCTCAATTCGATTCGTATTTTTTTATGTATAATCACGCATAACTGTTTATGTAGTAGTCCGATTTCGATAGTTATTTTTTTATTGAAAAGAGTATACTTCGAAACTGGTCCCATTTAAATTGTATCGATACCAGCTGACCCATTTTTGATAAAACAACAATAATGTGAAAAATGCTACTTCGACTCGTGCGAAATATTCGCGAATTCTGTACACGGGTGAAGTCGGTCATTCTAATTTTCACAAAAAATAATCTTGTCATGTAAAAGATTAAGTTCATCCCTCACTCTATTATGATAGGCCGAATCAAATTTATTGATGACAGTGAAGTTAGCTACAAGCTGCGCAAAACCCAATTCTGACTAAACCTCATAAAACAGTTGCGCGAGGATTGTGTTTTGTGCAGCTTGTAGATAACTTAACAGCCGCCGAGAAGTTTAATTCGGCCTATACTGCTTGAAAGAATAACAAAATTTAACAAAATCATATTACTTCATTAAGTAATATGATTCAGTGCGCGGGCGTCCGTTGTCGGGGGCGCGCGTATTCCCTGAAGAAAGAGTACTAACTACTCTGAAACCGGTCGGACGCATAGCGGCACGACCGCTCAAATAATCGTGAGTTGTATCCGGTGTTCATATAAATTTTAATAAAATCATATTATTATTAGTTTTTCTAATATCCCTGATTTTTTTTCTTTTCACAAAGACGACCAGCCCCCCTACCGCCTAAAGCAATAGCAATCGTAATAGCAATCGTTTATGACTTCATTTTAGTCATTTGGCACCGCCTATGTGACGTTAGCCATACGACGACGGGCTGGGTCAGTCATGTCATCAAGAATCGATGGCAATTATTGTGCAAAAAAGTTGTCGATATTTCACCTACATCTGTATTTTTCGTAAGACAAAGTTTCTTTTACAACTTAAACTTAAATAAAGTAAAATAACTCAAAATTAATGATTCATAATCATTGTTTTCATTCTACTTAGTTATTAGAACAAAGAGCTATCGACCTCAAAGCCTCCCCTTTCTTTCGAGTCACCGGAGTTATTCTATTGGAAATTCATGTCTCTACGGTGGGGTTTGCTTGTGTTGTGCCGAAAATCACTCATTAGGGAAAACCGGGAGTGGGTAAAGGATTTCCCGCTTGAGGTGTTCGGTTAATTGTTACACATTTTTCGATTGAGTTGACATCGTTTTTGGCAAGTTGTAACAAGAAGTGGTTGTACCAAATACGTCAAATAAATGAATACTGCACTGTACTGTCTTTTTAATAGTCCACTGCAGGACGTAGGCCTACCCACGAAGGGTGTTTGGGCCATATCCACCACGATGACCCAGTGCGGGTTGGTGGATTCACATACGCCATCGAATTGCTTCTACTGACATATGCAGGTTGCTTCACGATGTTTTCCTTCACCGAAAAGCCAGCGGTGTTGAATAAATGAATATTAATTCTATAAAATCTAGACGACGCCGTCAGTCATATAATATTCCAGGATATTATTGTATGATAGGTACTAATCATTTAAAACGCGCCCAATTTAGAAATCACGAAAATAAACAACCGTTCTATACAATTGGTCATTCAAGAGACAATTGACTTATTATAAATGGCACAGCAGATTTTTGTTTGCACTTTCGGGGGTAAGCCCTTAGTTTTGCTAAGGTTTTAGTTTTTTACCAGTTTTATAATACAACCTACCTACCTACATAATACACGATTTCGGAATTACTTGGTGTTTTTTTGTATAAACAATTAATTTTCGCCAAAAATGGCACAGCCGACTTCGACTTCTGACTTCCGACTTCTTGAAAAATATTCGAATAGTCTGAATCGATGAGTGTCGTTTTATTTTAAATATTTTTGATTTTTCAAAAACAGCCGATGGCAAAACAATTTAAATGGATCTATTTCAGGAGTTTACCCATTCGAACTAATAAAGCATTTTTGAAATCAGACAATATGCAAAAATATCGATGAACATACACAAGAATAATTATTTTTTGAAAAAAATAGCATGACCGACTTCCCCCTTGTACAAAATTCGCGGATATTTCGAACGAGTCGATGTAGCATTTTTCACATTATTGTTGTTTTATCACAAATGGCTAAATGGGACCAATTTCGAAGTTTTTACTCAAATTTACTCTTTCCAATAAAAAAAGAATTATTGAAATCGGACTACTATAAAAAAAGTTATGCGTGGTTATACATTAAAAAAATATACGCGTCGAATTAAGTACCTTCTCCGGTGGTTCGTCGGTCAAAAATACATACAAAAGAGCATAGAATACCCCTATTTCTTGGAAGTTGGTTAATAAAATTGCATTAAATCTCTATTCCAGGCACACTGAGGCAACAACACATCGAAGATAATCCAAACTCGTTTCAGCTAATCATTGTCTTCAAACACGAAACGTCATCAAAAAGCTGATAAAATTAATAACCCAAACGAGGCGGATATCCCGGATTTATAAAGGTAAAGGAGTCGTCGAAAATCCTTTGGCTTTATCTCTTCCCTTTAATTGTTGGCTGGAGTACAATCTCGGGGTTTATTCGCCGCGATTGCAGCTATAAAATGTAACTGCCTTTACAGCCCTATTGTTGTTCGTCGCGGCTTGTCGCCCCGCTTGTGGTATTTTGCCACTTGGATTTGGTTTATCTTTTGCTAAGGAAATGTTTGCGATGGCGCTTAAATTTGTACGATTATGACTTCTTTGTGATATTTTGTAGGTTTCAAAGTCTTTCTAAGCGTCTAGTGGACGTGACGCGTGACCAAAATGCTGGTGTTTACTCATACTCGTTTATGCATAACAATAAGTTACATGCCAAATTAAGATAAATTAATCGTAAATCATAATAACTAATAATCAAAAATTATTTGCCTCAACGCATAAGCATTGCCATTCAGCGTGGCAATGCTGCCAGCATGCTGGGCACGCTGCCAACTGGCAGTGAGCTTGAGCATTTGGATTATCTTAAGACCTTCAAGGGTCTGTGGATGATCCAATTGCTTTTTATGTAGTAGATGTTGTATAGGTAGTTTTAGCATATAAAGTTGTATTGTATTTTGTTGTTTTAGATTACATATAGTGGGCTAATATGTATAATTTGTAAATAACAATCAGCTTGCTTCTATAATATAATAAACTGCCAACTGGCAGTGGGCTTGAGCATTTAGATTATCTTTAGACCTTTAAGGGCCTGTGGATAATGATAATGTTTGTGTAATAAGTGTAATTTTCCAAACTTAATGACTATGTAAATCTTTTTACAGATACAGTAGGTATACAAGAAGCAACATTAATACTTATTCTAAAGATTGTACAATATATGTGTACAAATGTGCACTGCAACCTACACTAGAGTGACCTGTGTCGTGGGCTGCAGGCTCTTCCTCTTATACTAACAAGATTACGGTACAATATTAATGGTATCTTATGGTAAGCTAGATGTGATAAGTTGTGGGTGTATGTGAGAGTGAGTGAACATGTGTGTGTACGTGTATGTAAATGATATACATAAACAATAATATGTATAGAGTTATTATGAATACGAGTTCGAGAACTGTCATAGTTAATTATTATAGGTATGAAAAGGTATACTAGGTAACTCTAAATAAATTATTTCATTATACTGTACTGTATCAGCCTTTTTAATAGTCCACTGCAGGACGTAGGCCTACCCACGAAGGGTGTTTGGGCCATATCCACCACGCTGGCCCAGTGCGGGTTGGTGGATTCACATACGCCATCGAATTTCTTCTACTGACATATTATGCAGGTTGCCTCACGATGTTTTCCTTCACCAAAAAGCCAGCGGTGTTAAATTCCGTACATAAATTACAAAGAACTCATTGGTACGGAACCGGGATTTGAACCCACGACCTCACGATTGTAAGGCGGGTGTCACTACCACTAGATCACGGCTTCTACTGAGTCTCATACAGTATAGTTGATTAATAATAATATTAATAAATAAATAAATTAATATTCAGACTAAACTCAGTATTATTACTTATATTGATCGAATACATATTATTATAAATATGCTAGTATCGCAGAACGTGTACATTCTTCGGTTCTGTCCATGCAATACTATATGACATAGCCTACTACATTTTTCACAGATTCACACATTGTAATGTAGGGGCAGAGCGCAGTCACGTTTCAATCACATATCAAACTCGGTTTATTGTGTAGGCGCGAGGTCGCGAAAATAGAGGAAAAGCGCGAAACCGACCAACTAAATTATTCAAAGCAGGGATACGTGGCTATGCTGCCAACTAAGAATGTACAGTATTGTTGGCTAAATGCATAAGCAACGACTTTCTCAGTGAAGTTATCTAAGTTTGTGTAGGCTAACTAACACTGGTGTCATAGATTTTAAAGGTATGATTCTGAACTCCGCTACAGGCAGCAGTGCTGCCGCAGCACTGGTTTGGAATCATACCTTGAGCCGTTAGAAGGCGTCTGATATATCAAAAAAACCGGACAAGTGCAAGTCAGGCGCGCACACCGAGGGTTTCGTACAAATCCAGAAAATTTCACAAAATTGGGAAGTACCTTGTTAAAATCTCTATACTTACTCATCATCATCATCGAGAAAAGATTTTTTTTTACTTTTCTCGTCATTCATCGAAAATTGTTAAAATAATTAAAAACCGGTTTTAGCATGTGCTAATGAAGCTCTTTTATATGATATCTTACATGATACGATTTACGCACTTTGAATTTTAAACCCATATTTTGTCAATTTTGAAGCCCTATTTTTTGTGATTTAAATAATAATTTTAAGTTTTCAGATTTATTCTTATATGTGTACTCTGAGACAATGCTTCTCGCCAAATTTCATAGTTCTATGTTAACGGGAAGTACCCTGTAGGTTTTGATTTTTGTGAGTGTCGAAATATGCGGTTTTTACGACATAAACGGCTCTAAGTTTTTTAAGCGATAACTGAGAAGTTTTTCTTTTACACAACTGCAAGAGACTATAGATATACGTATACAGTTTAAATTTTAACTCGATATCTTTACGCCTTCCCGAGATAAAGAGTCTTGACATACACACAGACTGACAGACGGACAGACGGACAACAAAGTGATCCTATAAGGGTTCCGTTTTTCCGTTTGAGTTACGGACCCTAAAAACGGTTAAAACAACCGAGACTCACAATTTAACACGTCATTCGCGCCGCAGCACTGCTCAGTTGTAAATGCCACCAGCAATCACCTATCCGAAGACTGACTACGCCAGACATTGCTTAACTTCGCTGATAACAAGAAACACATGAGCTCTGCACTTTGTAATCCGAAAGCTCGAATTTAAATTTAAATTCACACTGTAAAAATTTCAAAGTTATTTTTGATCAAAGTCAACCCTTTTCACCCGTATCCGACCGCAACCCGCACATTAGTCATGCACAAAGAAGGCTATTAAATCAATTACCTTCGATAAATCCGAACATTTTGAATGAGAGGGCCTAATAGCGCTAATTTCGGTTACCATTGTATGAGCGATAAAATTTTATCAGTGTCCGACCATTTCCCTCTCCAGATTCGAGTGCGGGACGCAAATGAGTTCAATTATACGTAGCTTATTCGTACTCGTACAATTGTATGGTATTTATTAGCTATTGCCCGCGGCTTCACCCCCGTCATATTTTGATTTCTGTGCTATCCCATAGGAACCTTTAATTATTAGGGTTCCGTACCTCAAAAGGAAAAACGGAACCCTTATAGGATCGCTTTGTTGTCCGTCTGTCCGTCTGTGTGTATGTCAAGACTCTTTATCTCGGGAACGCGTCAAGATATCGAGTTGAAATTTAAACTGTATATGTATATTTATGATCTCTTACAGTTGTGTGAAGAAAAAACTTCTCAGTTATCATATAAAAAAGTTAGAGCCGTTTATGTCGTAAAAAACCGCATATTTCGACAGTCGCAAAAATCAAAACCTACAGGGTACTTTCCGTTGACATAGACTATGAAATTTGGTGAGAAGCATTGTCTCAGAGTACACATATAGGAATAAATATGAAAACTGTACATTTTTATCTAAATCACAAAAAAATAGGGCTTCAAAATTCTCATAATATGGGTTTAAGATTCAAAGTGCATAAATCGTATCATGTAAGGTATCATATAAAAGAGCTTCATTAGCACATGCTTAAACAGGTTTTTAATTATATTAACAATTTTTGATGAATGACGAGAAAAGTAAAAAAAAACTTTTGTCGATGATGATGATGAGTATTTAAATTTTAACAACGTACTTCCCAATTTTGTGAAATTTTCTGGATTTTTACGGAACCCTCGGTGTGCGAGCCTGACTTGCACTTGTCTGGGTTTTTTTCGTGATAAAAAGAAGCTTACATATCTATGTTACTTTTCGTCTTTTAAACTACAAGTAGGTATGTCCAAAAATCAAGTCGATCCGTTTCTCCGTTACTGCGTGAAAGAGGAACAAACCAACAAACACACTTTCGTTTTGAGTAAAATTCTTTAGTTATAAATCCGAACCATAGACAAGAAATTTCTCAAATTCGATGAAAGGATTTTTCCAGCTGAAAATATGCAACAAACAGGCAGTATTTGTGTTTTTTCCCGCGGAAGGCACGCATGACGTGTGCGTTTCGAATATAGAGCGTGGGTTTTCCACAAAACCGTATCGAATCGACACCCACGGCGGATATTGCGTTTACAGCGAATACGTTTCCATGAGCACATTTAGAGATAAATAAAATGAATAGTTTTGAGTTATGAAGGAGCCAACAGTGGCTCGAAACGGTTCGTGTAATATTACACACGGCTGCTGTGTCGCCAGTTCCTTTGTAGACTAGACTTCTTCTCGGCTTCTACTACTAGACTTTTTTGTCTTGGCTGGACATGCTGCCACGCTGCCGCGTGTCTAGATCTGATATTCTAATAAAAAGAAAACAAAATTGATAGAGATACTGCTACACTACTTATGTCTGATTTCTAGATACTCAATTAAGTATGTTTCTAAAAACTAGTACTACATACCTAACTTCCACCACTAGACTAAGATCTTATTATTATTATTATATACTACGGGACTAATCGCGCACTAAAATTACGAGATAAATAAATACCTCATCATCCCGACGTTTCGGCCGAGTTGCATCGACCGTGGTCACGGGTAGACTGCCCGTACTGTACTGTACCAGCCTTTTTAATAGTCCACTGCAGGACGTAGGCCTACCCACGAAAGGTGATCGGGCCATATCCACCACGCTGGCCCAGTGCGGTTTAGTGGATTCACATACGCCATCGAATTTCTTCTACGGATGTATGCAGGTTGCCTCACGATGTTTTCCTTTACCGAAAAGCCAATGATGTGAAATTCCGTTCATAAGTTCCAAAGAAACTCATTGGTACGGGATCGGGATTTGAACCCACGACTTTACGATTACAGGTCGGGTGTTACTACCACTAGACCACCACGGCTTACAACTGACTGCCCGTACTGCCGTAATAATAATGTGTTCAAATCGTGAAAGTTTAAAAACAACATAAGTTCTTATTTATGATGAAAATGAGATCGATGTTACCAAACGTGAATTACCTACCTCGAATAAAAGCACAGTTATTGTGGACTTCTATAGTATTTTTCAACACACACAGGTAATTAATTTCAATTCACCTATTTATCTTCGTTCTCCTAGAATAAAATTGTACGCTTAGTTAGTTATATAGCATGTGTAGCCACTGGCCCGGTGGTGGCCATTTTGGTGTCTAAATTATTGCATAAATGGTAACTATAAACAATGTATTAAGATAAATATTGTTTGTGTGAATCTCAAATTATATCTTTTTTTTCTAAAATATTATTTGAACATTAAATTGTTTAATTAATCGTTAAAATTCTAAGTGGCCACAAATGATACAAAGATGGCCACAACCAGGGCACTATAACTATATAGGTTCATACACGTTGGTATAGCACTGTAGCTGTTCATCGCCGTCGAATAAAATTTTAAAGAAATACAAACACTTCTATTCAAACCAATATTGGTATTTATACATCTAGAAATCTAAATTACCGGAGGCTTTGGGCCGGGAGAAGGCAACTAAATTGGTATAGGACGTGAAAAATGTGTATTTGTAATTTATAAGAAATAAGCATTGTGTGCATGCCCCAAGCATTCATGCTCGCCATCGAAGGCTCCTTCTTGCGGCGGCATCATGTGTCGGGTCGTTCTCCTCCCTCAAATATGGTCGAGGAGAGCGATGGCTGGCACATGTGTCATACTCGTGATCGGGTGCTGCTTGCGGGTCGCCGGTCTGCTCGGGTATTTACGCAGTGCATTGACTAACTTAGGCTAATATTTCTAGTACCTACTCTTTGTACAGTAACTATAATAAAATAATTGTAATCTTAGTTAACAAAGGGCACATACCCTGGAGTGTGTGGTTAGTAAATTTTAATTAAAAAAAAACTAAATTAACATTTAAAAACTATTCTTCAACCCAAACTGTTTGTTTAGGTAAGTACAATTCTTATGCAACTAAAACCACATGTAGGTAGGTAGAGTTAGTGTTCAAAATAAACTCACCAAAGCACCATTCGCATTTTCTTCCAGCTAAGATTCTAACCAGTGTTTTTCTTGTTCATTATAAGCAGGTAGGCAATTAATATCGCCCTTTTCGCACTCCAGCAGTAACAGGGCATTAGTCCCGGGAACATCTACATTTCGACAAAAACATGTGAGGTGTGCCGGTGAACGCGATCATTTGTCTGGGCTCGGTCAAAGAATAAGATGGCAGAAAACTTTCTTGGAAATTAAAGAGTAGATATAAAGAAGCAATCAATTTTGTGCCTATACAGGGTTATTTCTAATCAATTAGCATCCTTCTAGGGGCTTATTCTGTACATCAAAACCAACAACTTTTGTTCTACGACTTACGTCAAAACTCAAAAAAAAATCAGCTGTTCCATATATTTTGTCGCGGGTGAACTATATTTTTCTATGGAACAACAATTTTTTTTTTAGTTTTGACAAAAGTCGTAGAACAATAATCGTTAGTTTTGATGCATAGAACAAGCCCCTAAAAGGATGTTAATTGATTAGAAATAACCCTGTATATTTTTTAAATAACGATTCTTAAGTAGTTCTTTACTACTAACGATTCTTAGGTAGTACTTTAAGTAGTTACTGATATATTCATATTTATGTTGTAATTACTGAACACAACGGAAACGTTACCGTACTTAGTATTTTTTTAACTAAGTGTAACTAACGGTGGAGTATTTAATCATTATTTTTTTGCAAAAAATAACATGACCGACTTCAACCGTGTACAGAATTCGCGAATATTTCGCACGGATTGAAATAACATTTTTCACATTATTGTTTATTATCAAAAACGGCTCAGCCGATTTCGATAAAATTTAAATTGGACCAATTTCAAAGTATACTCTTTTTAATAAAAAAATAATTATTTGAATCGGACTACTATGAAGATAGTTATGCGTGGTTATACATAAAAAAATACGCGCGTCGAACTGAGTTCGACTCCTCCGTATCGTCGGTCAAAAATATTATTCCTTTACCTACCTAGTCAAAAGCAATTGCAATTTTCTATTTTTATTTTTGTCATCATTCTAAAGGACTCTACGGAATCATTAAACACTGTATATGGCAAGGTAGTGAAAACACCAAATGAAAAACTGAAAAAATAATTTGATAATACATTGCAATAAGGAAATTCCAAAATTTGAAATGGCGTTAAAGGGTTATTCAGGCAGTAGTTACTTATTGCATTTCCGTGCAGTACTGCTATTTGCCAATGTTAAACATAGGTCCTCCCCTAATTTCATAAGCTATAGAAGTCTTCTTTCCTACTTTTTCTTTGATGTGTCGCGTGGGAAGATCCCACACGGGGCCGCACTTGCCTGCTAACGTCTTCTTCGGGGGGATGAAATATCTGAACGCGAGTCTCTTAACGACTCTCATTTATTTCCCGAATCTCGCACTGAGCGCTCGTAATTATTGCCTTTACACTGGGACAGGGACGAATCTAGAGGGGGGGTTATTAGAAACACTTAGAACTCTGGCACTTTTGGATTTATTTAATTCATAATTCATTTATTCTGCTTCCATAAAGTACATGATGGTAAAAAATATAAATGGTACAAAGTGGCATATGGACCCCATCGGGCGCAGCAACAACAGAAAAGAGGAAGGCACCATAATTAGGTCATATTAATATATCTTGAATGAAAATAAAAAAACACGAAATTGTTATTTAGTTCATTTCGAATAAAAACAATTACAAGAGCAATGCTAGTATTTTAACGACTCTCATGTATTTCATCGAATATCGCACTGCGGTATCGTAATTATTGCTTTTACACTGGGACAGGGACGGATCAAGGTCTGGCAGGGGGGCAATACGAAAGAGTCATTCAAAGGTAGTGCAATTTTATGCAGCATTTTACATTTCTTGATGACTTGCATAGGTAGTGCATTATGGATTTGAATATAATTTCGAGCGGAGCCTAGTACTTTGAAAACTTAAACAAATTTAACGACTCCATATGCAAAATGTTTTAAGCTTATTACCATAAAAATAGGCGGAATTTAAAATATCTTATTCAAACATATATCTTATTATGTATAATAACTAACACTTTTCTTAATATACAAAATAATGACTACCACAAGGTGGACGACCGAACTTTTGCAGACCGCAAGATTGCGCTGAACGCAAGCTGCGTCCAACCAAACATAGGCCTCCCCTATGGATCTTATTGGAAATCTATAAAGGAAGCAATATGTCCAGGAATGAACATTATACGGCTAAACTGAACGAAAGAATGGCTTCAGAAACTATGTACCACGCAATTTCAGCACTTCCACTCTTCTATATCGACTAATAGATACCCCAGGAGCCTAGTACTTAAATGCAGTCCTGTAACTATTAAGTTTTGCTTCAGTTAAAATGAGAAATGAGAGCATTCATTCTATGCTCAACTTGATATCTTCGAAAGGGTGGAATTTAATTTCAGATGATTACATTATAGGGTAATTAAATTAATTGTGGCGCGCCACGGCGGCGTTAAAATTCGTTACCTTGCTTACATTAGAGGAAATACATTATAGGTAGTTATAATGGTATATTTCGGTTTAAATGTAGGATTTATACTTAGATATTAATTATAAAAAAAATTTAGTAAAAACACGATTTGTTTTGACATAATGTTTAAAATTGTTACTATAGACAAAGATTATTAAAAATACATTTTAGTCTATGCTATAGAGAAGCCATTGGCTCCTGAAACACAGTCTTAGACTAGTTCAGGAGTCTATGGATCATCTGATACTGTAAATTAACATAAATATGTATCAAATATAAATAAATGATTGATTGATATTACATTAAAGTGATTATTTATTTCGGCGCTAAAGTTTTCAATTGTTCGTTGAATTACAATGTAGGATTTATCAACACTAGAATAAATTGGTAAGTATTTTGTTTTTAATGTTTTGTTTTAATTTTTGTTTATTTTATACCTGCTCTACAAGAGCTTAATTATATTCTCTATGGATTACTCTACAACTGCATAGAATATTTTAGGTATGATCAAGCACAAAATGATATTAAGAAACGAATAAAAGGAAATGTTTGTCACTTGACTATGGACTACGAGTTGCCTAATGAATTACCTACTGGCCAATACAAATTCATATTTTAGTGCTTTTTCCACTAATTTTGCTTCCAAGTGAAAAAAGAAATGTAATTAAACGTCTCAAAAATAGAATTAAATTATCGAAGAGGATTACCATAAAACTACCTTTTCTTTAAATGTAATTTAAGTAATCTGCAAAATAGTAACTAACTCGCAATACAATAATACAAATAACTATGAAAACTTACTACCACAGAAAAAATCCAAGTCGATGTTACTACCAGCTTACAAACAAAACCCTCTGATACAAGTTATCTAAACAAATACCAACATAAATTCACCCCACTGATCGGCCAACCCGCCGAAACTCCTCAAAGACAAATAGCGACTTGTGCAGATTAGTGCGGACTACAGACAAATCGAAGCTAATCGTGCGACCCTAATCTTTGTCGATTGTGATCTATCAGTCAGTGATAGGTATCGAATGAAATGGAAATAGCTACCCAACATCTTAAAAATACTTTGAAGTTAAGATCGTTTGTTCATTTTATACGAAATAGGTTTGCGTTTGACCTGTTTGATTATTTGAATTCGAATACACATGATGCTTCGGTACCTTTGTGTATGTATGTCTTCCTTTGATAGCATAGTTAGGACTCATTTTACAAGTGTTTACACTAGAGATTTGAGTTTCCAAAAACTATAAGTAGGTGCCTTACCTATAAATACATTGTATCTATGAGTATCAAAGCAGGATACATTTCAGAGAATATCAGACTTGCATGTCATCAATTATGACGGAAAGATATATAAAATGTGGTCATATGTCTCGATAGATGCAACTCAGTCGAAACTTCGTAATAATGAGGTATTTATTTATTATTTATTTCAGTGCACGATAAGTCCCATAGTACCTATTATGTAATAAAAATATGATTAATTCGCGAAAGTTTAAACATGATGGGAGGACACACAAAAGACAAAGTAAGAGAGACATACAGACAGACAAAACTCTTTATTTACAACCACAATATGAAAAATAAACACTATTTACACATATTCGACAAAAAAATATGATTATAAAGTGGCGCCCTTATCACCCATGGCGATTTCTTCCAGGCAAAAATAAGAAAGATCTCCTCAATAAGCTAATTAACCCTCTAATATTTATCCTTCTTTTTTATTATCCTTCTTTAAGTAATTAAATGAAAACCTGAAATTACGTTCTGAAATGCGACTAAGCACATTAAACGCTACTTAACCATTCAAACAGGAGGCCCCAGACGTCGGCTCAAGGCTCGAGCGGCTTAGGAGAGTCGTGTTATCTTTACAAAGTTCACAATTTGCGCCCCGGGCTTTACGGAAAATATGAGCCTTGTGTGGGACTTTGTATCGTTCTAAGATACTGTCATGATTTAAACACCAAGTTTGTATAGGAATTAAGTTACGTGAGAGTTTAAAAGGCGTCTGGAGGTAAGCGTAAGATTATGCCGAAATTTCCACAAGCTCCTAAACAAAATGCTCGAATTTAATGTTCTAAACAAGATTCATCAGATGGTGCTTAGATAGTGCTTAGATGGTGAATTTACCTAATTAATCAAATGTGCTTCGGGATTAAAGTACTTAATGCATGCTAAATAATAATAATAATGCCGGCCAAAATAACAAAAAATTAAAAACAAACAAATACCTAATTTGTCTAAGTAGCTAAGTAAAAGGTTTTTTTATATTATTAATTGATTTCCATTATAGCAGGTAATAGGTACCTAGGTATGTACCTACTCTGTTGTCGAATTAAGGTTAATTTTAATATTAGTATGACGATAAAATAATCGATTATTTTCCATCAAGTGCCTACAATATAACAATACAACTACAATTTATTTAGGTGTCTTCAAAAATCCAAAATTAACAGGCACCAAGCTATACCGCAGTTAAATTCAAGCAATACATGATCAAACGTGCACCTATCTTACAAAAAAAATCTAATTTTTCTTTCTAATGCTATTCAAATAACATAAGAAAGAAAAACGACATTTAACGTTTCGTTAAATGATCAACAATGAGGAAATTTCACTCTTTCAGTTTCATCAAAAGAAAATTTAACAATGAAAGAAGCCTCAAAATTCCACGAAGCCTATTAAAATCGAATTTTTATACGAGCAAAAATACAGGGTGCGCCAATATCTACAACCTATAGGCTTGTCCCTCGACCGTACAAGGGCAGTTACCGTAACTCACAACCGCTCATAACTTATTGGGAACTGTTGTACAGGGTGTTTGCAAATGGCGCGGCGCAATATGTTCCTCAAACAGCCTTAAGGTGGTAACTATTGGTTATTCAATGTTTCGTGACACAGTAAAGGAACATCAGTATGTATGTTATAACTAGTCTGAGATTATGAGATTCTTACTTATAAGCGCCGAAAATAAAAATAATGTTTCCAAGTCAAGTTGCCTATGGACTAATTTACATAAAACTTCTTCTTCTGTCTTCCTGTGAGAAAAAATTATATCTGCATGTAAAACATTTATTCTACTTTTTTTATTTCTACTTTGCACAGAAAATAACTACTAAACTAAAATCAACATTTTTAAGAACGACTCTATTATAATGCAAATTGCAAACTTTAAAATGCTCTTAGATTGGAATAGTTGTTGCCAAACTTCTTAGGACTGTTATTTTTCTGGAGCATTATATTTACCTTAATTATTTGTACGATGCCTATGTTTTGATTGCCTAATCGACCCAATTAAATCTGAACTCTGTAAGATCAAATCAGTAATGAGGAGATCTGTAGAAAAACCAAAGTTACAGACATAGCACAGCGGCTTGTCAAATTGAATTGGTAGGATCACGCTGACGCTGTGATTCAAGGCGCGTCCTACCGGTCTTATGGGAGATTCTTAGGGGAGGCCTATGTCCAGCAGTGGATGTCATATGGCTGATGGATGAATGGATGATGAAATTTTGAACTATGAAATAATGACATTAGATTTTAGAACTCAAATTAGTATTCTGGCTGCTTATTCCCTGTGGTAAACGCTTCAGGTGAGGCCCCAGTGTGCAGTTTTGCTTATTAACAAGACCAACATGGTGGACGTTTGATAAGATTTCGGTTTGTCTTGGCATGCGTGCCTCGAGAGCGCCTCGGGGCATTTGGAGTTTAGCCACTCGGTGCTAAGGGCTGTTGTTATGATTATATTACCTGAAATAAACTACTTACTTGGCTACTTAGTTATTAGCTTAATACATAGGTAAAATATACCGTAGTAGCTATACCGTAGAGTAAACACCCAGTGTCACATTGTGGAAACTAAATAAATAGGTAAATATGAAATAAGAGTGTCGTCAATGACTGACGCTAGCAAAAGTATTAACAATTTCAACATTTCTCAAATTTTATTTCACGGTAATACTTTTCAGAAGTGTTTTTTTGACAATTTCCAACTCATTCTAAACTTCTGACTGTGGGGATGATGATGCTGATGGTTTACCTAATTAGGACATTAAGTATGTAAATATATGAAAACAGGCAACAGTTCACACAAGTTTACGCTTAATATTTCAGTTTTCTAAAATAAAATGAACAGAAATCAACATAGTAATAAAATAAATATTCCCCGTCTTTACAATAGTTTCCCTCTTCCTATCACCCAAAAACTGTAATTATTTTTTTACTTAATGATTGTAAAATGGCCTCTTGGTGTTGGTTTCGGCCCCATTAATGCCCTTCAAAGATCCGGGGCAACCCGGAGTTGTAAAACAAATAAATATTATATTAATTTATTAACGTTAAAGAGAATTTAATTCACATCATGGCTGACATTTTAACCAGAGGGGTTAAATGTTTTATGAGATCAAAGTGGCATGTTATGCTGTTGCGTAAATTTAACCAAAGTTATTTATTAGAGTATGAGGCACTTAAGTACAGCATACACCAAATATCTCAGCTGAGATATTCGTAAGCGCCACGCGAGACGCATAACTGGGAGGCACTCCGGCAGGCGCGCATCACTGGACCGACTCGCATAGTTTACGGTTAACTCAACCTGCATTTACCTATAATCACTGATAGGAAGGTATGTTCACTGTTCAGCTTGGTAGGTATCGGAACTTGGATATAAAGGGCCCCACTGACCATCACGCCAGATGGATGTCATCCAAATTAATGTGGCTATAACCGACCGCTTAACTAAGTCGGATTAAAATGTTGCCAATTTAGTGTATTTAAGTTATTTTTAGACTTCATTTTTTTACAGAAACTTTATTTGAAGATATGTACTGTACTGTACTGTATCAGCCTTTTCAACAGTCCACTGCAGGACGTAGGCCTACCCACGAAGGGTGATTAGGCCATATCCATCACGCTGGCCCAGTGAGGGTTGGTGGATTCAAATAGGCCATCGAATTTCTTCTACCAGTAGAAGAATGCAGGTATGCCAGCGTATGCAGGTTGCCTCACGTTGTTTTCCTTCACCGAAAAGCCAGTGGTGTGAAATTCGGTACATAAATTCCAAAGAACTCATTGGTATGGGACCGAGGATTTGAACCCACGACCTCACGATTGTAAGGAGGGTGTCACTACCTCTAGGCCACCACGGTTCAGGTTTGAAGATATAGGTAACCAGAAATATAATGAACATATAGATAAATCTACAGATGGTTTAGTTTGAAGGTAAAATAAGACAAGTTGCAAAATTGTTATTGACGCTGAAGCTCTCGCTAAACCAATGAGAAGTAGCCATTCGAATTGGATCATCGGATGTCATCCATTTGGCGTGATGGTCAGTGAGACCCTTAAGACATTGGTTATTAATAGCCGAATGTGCCTAAACTTCGGAATATGAGCCTGTATCGCAAGCTATTATAAAAACGATGCTTTTGCACCTTAAGCCAAATCAAATGGGGCATACCTATTGTGATGTGTTATCACTCTTTTACACATAATATTAACACATACTTACATCAAATGATATGGGATTTGATAAGTTATGTTATAATGAGGTTCAAAAAAGAATCGCTATACATTTTCAAATTTTCACGAGCACGTTTAGGTACCTACTTTTTTATTTGACCTATATACATGTTGCTCTTGATTTTAGATCGAATCTGAATAAATTATAGCTAAGATTAAACGAATAACGACAGACATTGTTGGGATGACACCCCCAATAAACTAAATCAATGCCCGATATGAACCCTAGACCTATACGGTCGATCCGCAAGGAATCCAACCAGTTTCAGAGTATTTAGAACTCCATCCTCAGGGAATACGCGCACCCCCGTCGACTGGCGGCCTAGACCTATAATTCCATATGTACCTAACCCATAATTATATTATGGGTCTAGATGAATTATCTACGGATATATATACACAAATCCACATTAATTTAGCCGACGTCAATCAAAAATATATTAAGTTAATTGGAATTGACAATCGCGACTCGTCCCGGCGACATTCTGTGCAGAAAATTTCGATTAAACAAAATCGGGGCGACAAATCCCACGAGGGCGGTTCATTTTATAGCAATTAGTTGGCTACAGCAGTGGATTCGTCACGAGTGAATGAGTACCCCTTTGGAAGGGAGCTTTTCATGCAACGACACGACGCAACGTCTTGAGATGTGTAGCGACTAACTTCACTACATTCGCTACAAGATGGCGCTAGCTACGCGCGCCGTCCGGCAACCAATCACAAGCTGTATCGCCGCGCCTCAGCCAATGACAAGCCAGAGTCTGCATCGCGCAAACGAAATTTACAACGACGGCCGAACCATATCAAGACCTAAGTTAACACTGTCGGATAGCTATCCCTGGGCACAACACCTCGCCCGGTGGAGTACTCCTTTGCGAGATGTTATCCTATCATCATCATCATCATCTCGCTATGGACAACCACATAGTCCAAAGATGTAGAGTTGAGATGCAGAGTAAAAAAATCATTTAACTTAATACCAAGTCTTAAGCTTTGTATTGTTAAATGAAAATTAATTTGTTGTAATGGTCTCAGCTATAGAGAAATAATAATATAGATAATATAAGCTATGACCATTGGTTAACTTGCGCAAAAATTAGGGTACCGCTGTCGTAATAGCGTAATGCGCGATATAGGTTAAGTAAAAAGTCTAGAAATGTTCAAGAATACACTTTTTAGAAGACGCCGTGTTAATTATTTTCCACAAAGTCATATATACAGGGTTATTTTTAATCAATTAGCATCATTTTAGGGACTTATTCTGTACTTACAAAATAAGCCTCTAAAAGGATGCTAATTGATTAGAAATAACCTTGTATATACATCACCCTAGCTCTTCCTTGGTTAGATGTCCCCTCTTGATACACCCCTCTACCTGTTTAGTACCGCGTATTTAGGAAAAATATATAAAAAAATCCATCGTATATCCCTTTAAAATGAATGAGTCTGAAATTCAAATACCAAACCACCTGCCTTGACCCTACGTAATATTTTCCATAACGTTCAATTTATCGGCCGATGGTCGTGTCGGTTTACCTAAAGTCTCGCGAGTAAGTAGGTACGAGTACCTACGTCTAACTCGCTGAAGCTGCAACATAACTGGCATCCGACTAACTTCAGACAATAACACTCGGAGATAAGGCGACTCGCAGACTATTGTGGAGTGATACTGCTTAGAAAATAAGTTTCCTTGAATGTGGATGAACAAGGGAGTTAATAGCGTTGATAAAAGTTCGTTTGTAGCCTTGTGACTTTTCGTGAAGGTTTCACGAAGTCGGTTTTATCAGCCTGTATAATTGGCGTCAAAATATATATTTTAGAAAAATTTAGTTTTAAGTTTAGGTCGATTTTGATAATTTTAATGGTAAACACGTTACAATGTTGAGTTTAAAAGCTTTGTAGCTGACATAAAGCCGTGTATCTACCTATGTCGGCTTAAAAGTTGCAGGAAAATTAGATAAATAATTTGATACGTTTTTTATTCATTGTCTTAAGATTTATTTAGGAAATAAGTTGTTTTTTTTATATTTGTCATGTTTTTTTTTATAAATAATCGATTTAAATTTTGAGTCCACCCGTGACCACGATCGATTAAACTCGACCGAAACTTCGGGATGATGAGGTATTTATTTATCTCGTAATTTTAGTACGCGATTAGTCCCGTAGTACCTACATAATAATAATGTATTCTAATTTAACCAGAAAAAAGTCCCCAACTAAACTAGACAAGCAGACGACCAATCGAATCCCCATCTTACGACCATCGAAAGTTCGTTAAAGTAATGTCACTCTATCTCCATCCCCTCTCGACAGAAAGGAGACAACACCACTTCCACCCCCGTGTCAAAACGAGACAGTAAATCCTAGATAATACCCTATAATCCCAGTTTTGTTTTCCAATCGCTACTAACGATTATTGGCGTGTTATTTGGGAGCCATTTTGAAATTGCACCAGTGTTAAGACAAGTCGTTAGGAAGTATAATAAAAAGAGGGTACGGTGATTAGTAGACTGAGAGGTGATTTCGATTGAGGAAACTTTGTTTTTGAGCGTCTGGAGAGTTCTTGGAAAAATGATTGACGCAAAGTTGCTTTTAAATAAAAAATCAAGAATTTAAGTAGGAAATAATCGGTCAAGTGCGAATCGAACTCTCGCACGAAGGTTTCGTACCGTAAGGAAGCCCCCCTTCATATATTTTATTTGATTTAATTATTTATTTTTGAAGGGAATATACTTTAATATTCTGAGAATATTTCAAGCATATTTCTGTTGCCGTGATTAATGCAAAAAAACACGTTTCTTACATGGGAGCCCCCTTAAAAATATATTTTATTTTAATTAATTTCTTATTTAAGTAGTGAATTTTTAACTAAATATTCAAGCTTTACGTGCGTCACCACAATTAATATCAAGCGAAAAACAGCTAAAAATTCAGTTTTTTTGTATGGGTATCTGTAAAAATTTCCACGTTCTAGCGATTACAGTTCATGAGATACATCCTGGTGTCAGACAGACGGACAGACGGACGGATGGCGGAGTCTTAGTAATAGGGTCCCGTTTTTACCCTTTGGGTACGGAACCCTAAAAATCAAGTACCAAGTCAGCAAAAAATCAAGTACCTAATCAGTAATTGTAGGTGACATTTACGGTGACGGAAATCTTTGAAGGTTGCCGGTTGCATGTATCCGGGTTGAATGCATTTTTGACCGACGAACCACCGGAGAAGGTATACAATTCGACGAGTACATAATAATATTTTTTTATATAACCACGCATAACTTTTTTCATAGTAGTCTGATTTAAATAATTATTTTTTTATTAGAAAGAGATTAGAGATACGTCGAAATTAGTCCCATTTAAATTTTATCGAAATCGGCTGAGCCATTTTTGATAAATCAATAATGTGAAGGATGTTACATCGATCCGTGCGAAATATTCGCGAATTCTGTACACGGGTGAAGTCGGTCATGCTATTTTTTGCAAAAAATAATTATAATATTAGTGATATCTGTAAAATATTTGTACAATTACACTTACCACCCTCGATGACGGCACTTTCCCCAAGTCGCATAGTTATATCCTCTTTTTTAACCTTAACCACATGTTAACCGAGATATCTTAAAATAAATTAATTGGTTTGCTACGACACGAGGTACAAAGAAACACGGTTAGTTTTTCACATATGGACATGAGTGAGATTTTGTATATAGATTAAATACCTACCTATAGCATTTTTGATAATTTTGGCCCAAAGTTTCACAATTTTTAAAAGAGCCTAACGCGTGTTACTTTGACATAACACGCGTTAGGTTATTACTGGATTTATTCTATAGGTAGTCCTTAAAACACGATCTGTTACCATCGCGGCGCCACGTGGTTGAACATTACTCCTAGTGTAGCTAAATGCAATGCACTGTACTGTACTGTACCAGCCATTTTAATAGTCCACTACAGGACGTAGGCCTACCCACGAAGGGTGATTGGGCCATATCCACCACGCTGGCCCAGTGCGGGTTGGTGGATTCACATATGCCATCGAATTTCTTCTACGGACCTATGCAGGTTGCCTCACGATGTTTTCCTTCACCGAAAAGCCAGTGGTGTGAAATTCCGTACATAATCGGTACGGGACCGGAATTTGAACCCGTGACCTCACGATCGTAAGGCGAGTATCATTACCACTAGACCACAATGGCTTGCAATGCACACTACCCAATAAATCGATTTGAAAAACTAAAAAGTCCAATAAGACAAGGAGTGAGAATTTGTCAATATTAAATACCTACTCGTAGTAGTATATATATGTGAATAGTAGTAAATATACTAAAGCTTGTAAGTGTTATTTGGAACAAAGGAATGATTAAACCGGGTGCTATTCGACCACTTGATTAAATCAACGAGGATCAAACTAACAGACTACTCGCTTTCATCGTTTCAGTTGCAAATAAATATTTAAAATTGCAGATTGGCTTCCAATTAATATGCATTCTTGCTAGAGAATACTCATCAATTTCACTTTATTGTTTAAGCAAGCGTCTGTGATAAAAAAAATGAGTTGGACTAAATAGGTACCTAAGTAGTTGCTGAAGCCAAACAAGCACCTACTCATAGTAAGTTATAATAACTATAATATACTGTACTGCACCAGCCTTTTTTAATAGTCCTACCCACGAAGGGTGATTTAGGCCATTTCCACCACGCTGGCTCAGTGCGGGTGGGTGGATTCACATACACCAACATCCATATTCATATTCTTCTACGGTCGTATGCAGGTTGCCTCACGATGTTTTCCTTCATCGAAGTGAAGTAAAGCCAGTGGTGTGAAATTTCGTACGTAAATTCCAAGGAATTCACTGGTACGAGACCGGGTTTGAACCCACGCCCTCACGATTGTAAGGCTCATTACCACTAGTCTATAATATACAGGGTTACAGGGTAAGTCGACCTATTCCCGTTAAGGGTGTGTAGTTTACTTGTTTCTGACTAATTTGACTATAAAATACACTATCCTAAATTAAAAAAAAGCAGATATTTGAAATTGGTATTTATAAAATTCCCAATTTTCGGCTATCAGCTCAGATATTTTGAAACGTGTAAGTCGTATTATTATTTTTATTTGATTTTTACATGTAAAATAATGTTTTATGACCTCAGTACCCTTGTCCGTAAAATTAACCTTTTATAAAAAGTATTTGAATTCAAATATCACGAAAACTGTGAGATTTAGGATATGGTGTTTCATAGTCAAATCAATCAGAAACGTAATAAACTACACACGCTTAACGGGAATAGGTCGACTTAGCCTGTAACCCTGTATATATTAGATAGGTAAGTATACCGATTTATAAAATTATATCAGCTTATGGACACAGCTGTCTCGGCGAAAATATGCGACTCTACCTGAGCGTATTTACCGTAATGTAAAATGTAGTGTGTCTGTATTTATGTGTAAATAAATTTATTTTTATTACTTTACTTCGTTTACTTTACTTTATTAAATATATCTATTTAATCTATAAGTCTATATAATGTAAACAGGCGGTATATTCCAGGAAAGCATGCTCTATCCAAGTTGACATCATTAATATATAATCTATTGCAAAGGGATCCCAAAAATAAGATATTTACCTCTCTTAAATCTACAAACTCACAATTTTACGGAGATGGTAACATAGATTTTCTTGAGACTAAATAAGAGACAGGTAATAAGTACATAAATCAAAATAAATTTTATGAACTAAACAAATGAATTACATCTACACCAAAGAAAAAAATACTCCTCCTATGCTTATAAAACTGATAGGTAAAGAAGCTAGTAGAGAAATAGGTAAAGCTAAAATATAATACGAACGTTTAGGAAACATTGTATGCTGATTCTTTTCACAAAAACAAAATACCTCTTTATCCTCAATGGATGTTAGCCTAATCCAATTTTAAAACGCTGGCTAGAGCCAGACCATACATATTATTGTGGACAGGGGCGGTCTTAGCTAAACTTTTGGGTGGTGCGAGATCTTATGGTGGCGCCCCAGTTTACATAGACACGAAAAAAATAACATACCAATACCTTATAAAATATAGCTTGATACGCGAGACATTGACATTAGCGTAATGACTCACGCACATCAAGTACCATATTTTTATCTCAAATTTAGGTGCACAAAGCTATACTTCATGGTCGAGATGCACGAGCATGAAGTACAACATTGCGAACCGAACATTTTGACTATAAAAATATGGTACTTGATGTGCGTGAGTGATTACGCGTATGTCAATGTCTCGCGTATTAGCTTGATACACGAGACATTGACATTTATTATTTTACAAGGTAAGTATAATTAATTTTACAATTTATGTTCTTTATTTCGTGTCAATTTTTTTTATGAGAAGATAATAATGTTTGGTATAATGGTGTTTCATCTGCAGCTTCATACTCAAATAATTGCTTCTTTCTCCGAGATCGGACTGGTTTAAACGTGGGATCTATTCCAGCCTCAGAAGCTATTTCCTTAGCTGTTATTTGAGCAGACGAATAAGTCTGCTACTGCTTCATAAATTCCGAGCAGTTTTTCAGCAATTGCGATGCGTTTGATAAATCCATAGTTTCAGACTGCATAGCTTTACTTACAATGTTTACTTGAAACAGTATATCATACCAAGCCACCAATGTAACTAAGGATTCTAATTGCTCCATATTCTGAATCAGTGACAAAGCCTCTGATGCAGCAACTGAATCATTCGTTTCTTCGTGAAAATTCCAAAGAGCATCACGAACTGAACAGTAATTGTAGCGAACAGAAGCAAGGCTAGAAACTCTACTCTCCCAGCGAGTTTCGCAAACTTTTTTCAGAAATAGTCCTTCTATATGTTTGGATATAACTTCCCACCTCTTTGTTGATCCAGAAAATAATACAAATAATCTTTGGAGAAATCCAAATAAAGAGACCGATTTAACGGATGATTTAGCTGCATCTGCTACCACTAAATTCAAGCTGTGACATGGGTTAAAAAATGCTCGAGGATATTGGTTCAGAATTCTGGTTTGGACACCTTTGTTTATTCCTACCATGTTGGCGCCATTATCGCACCCTTGACCTCGACAATCGTTCATATCCAAGTCAACTTCATGCACAATTTTATCAAGAAAAAGGCCAGTGAGCCCTTCTCCTGAAGAGTCACTTACCGGCTTGTAAGCAACCTAACACTTAGTGTCAACAAGACGGAAAGTTAATGATAATTGTTCAACGTGGCCTACATCAGGAATGCAGTCCGGTATGATAGAGGAGTATTTGGATGACTTAATCATAGTCAAAATTGTATTTCGAACTTCACTTCCAAGTAAGAAGAGTTTTCTTTGAATTATTAAAAAAACTGTTACATAAACTTTGCTGTGAAGGAAAACAAGTAGTCCTTGCAGGGGATTTTAATCTTAATATTCTGAAAATTGACAAGAAAATAAATAAAATGTTAGGTATTCTTAATAATTTTAACTTCAAATGTGTATTAGATAAACCAACTAGAGTACGAGTACAAGGAACTAGTGCCACTTGTATAGATAATTTCATTGTAAATTTTGACAACTGCAAAGGCTACGTACTAGATAAGAAATTATCTGACCATAAAGTTATTGAGTTGATCATTTCTGGGAATTATGACGATATTGACAAAGATAATAAAGCTTCTGCACTTACTAGACGTATGTCTGTTAATAAATGTAATTATTTTCATTATTTATTAAAAAATGACTACGTTAAGTTAAAAAACCAAATAACGGCTTGTGATTGTCCAAATGCAAGAATGAATATCTTTCAGAATGCAATTAAATTTTACTATGATATAGCTTTCCCAAAAAAGAAGTATGTAGCACGAAACATGACAAAAATTGGGTATCTAAGGGTATTGAGGTATCAAAAAGCAAGTTATCAAATATGGAAATGTTGCTAGAAATCCACCCGAGTCAAGATCTAGCATTGCAAATAAGAACATATAGAAAAGTATGTATTAAGAAAAGTTTTTATTGCTTCCAAAAATTACAATATAGTTACAGGATCAAAGTTTCCAAAAATAGAATGAAAGAAACCTGGAAGATAATTAATGAACAGATGAGCTACAAAAGAAAGAAGAAAAAAACAATAAGGCCATTATTAATTAAAAACGAACATGGGGAAAATTTAACCAATTGTAAAGACATAGCAGATACTTTTAACAAATTTTTCAAGAATATTGCAAACAAGTTGACATGTAATATAAGACCTGATATTGACAAATGTATGAAATATTTAGACAATATAGACAAACCTAAGAAGGCGATAAAATTTGACCCCATAGATCTTAAAGAATTACTGACTATTATAAGAAATTTAAAACCAACAACAACTTTGGACATTTATGACATGAATTGTAAAACTATAAAACAATTGATGTTAGACAATGAATGTTTTATTGAACTGCTACACATAATAATAAATGATTGCTTGGAGAAAGGTGTATTTCCTGACTGCCTTAAACCTGGCAAAGTATTGCCTATATACAAAAAAGGAGAAAGCACCGAACTTAGTAATTATCGGCCAATTTGCATATTGCCCATACTGTCAAAGATCTTGGAATCGGTGGTGAAGAACAAAATATTGAAGCATTTTGAAGATAATAATCTTTTCACAGCAGCGCAATTCGGTTTTTGTAAAGGCCGATCAACCGAAATGGCAATCAGAAAAGTTATTTACTCGACGCATTAGATGATTCGCAAAAATGTGCAAGCATTTATTGCGATTTGTCAAAAGTGAAAGAAATAGTGGACATTAGTCTCCTTACTAACAATACGGCGAAGGTGTTCTATATCAAAGGATCATATTTTCCAAGAAGTTGCACCAAACCCAGGAAGTTGCCATTATTATTAGTGTATAAAGTTTCAGATCCAGAGCTTCCTCTGAACGACAAATTATTTCCTGCTAAGAAGAATATTGTGGCCATCATTCGTTCCAGTATAGCGGCCCACCTTGATTTTTCGTCTTCAATTTGTTTTTGCAAGTGTTTTCATTCCACTGAAATTTTTCAATCTATTCAAAGTTTCTATACAATTGTTCATAGCACGTCGATGTTCTGTAGATGTTTAGTGAGTTTTGAGACGTGTCACCAGTCGTCTAATCCATCTTTTCCCAAATTAGAGTGGACATTTCGATTAAATATACTGCAGCAAAAACAATATACCTTGTCTGCTAATTTTGAGTATCTAGTAATTTATTGCAGAACACAACAAGTATACAAGTCATCTTCTATTAAAAGTTTTCCCATATGGCATTACTCTTTGAAAATGTATATTTGAAAAATGACGCCTATTATGTTTTTAGGGTACTCTTCGTTGCTTATTTCATTGCGTACAGGTGTGGACGAATGAATAAGCGGCGGCCATTTTGAAATATCATCACTTTTATCTTGAAGGCATGCTGCATCTGAAGTTATTATAAAAGATGTGGATAGTATATCTTCTATAATAACTTCAGATGAGGTCCCAGGAGTAGCATCATCTTCAGTGTTTTGCTCTTTATGCTCATCAGCTTCTTTGTTTTCTCCTGTGTGTCGAACCCATGATGATGATTAAAAAAAAATTACGAGTGATTTTGCAGCTTTCTTAGTATCCTCTTGTTTTTTCTTTTTAGGTTCTAAGATCCTGATAGTTTTTTGCTTGCGCGTAAGTCGATCGGTACCTAGTCGGGCGTTAGGCCGTTTTCGGCGCCCCCCGTATGATGGCGCCCGGTGCGGTCGCACCGCTCGCACCGCCCTAGGGCCGCCCCTGATTGTGGATACATTTATATTTTAAAACGAGACTTTGTCGGGAGCTTAACGGCGAAATTAGTTTATCCCCCTACAGCGGAAACAACGAAGGGTTGCGAAATTTAAATTACAAATAAAAGCACTGAAAAATATCTACGAGTGGGTAGTGGCTCAATAACGATGTCTCTTAATTAAAACGACTGGGTAATAAAGAGGTTTCAAGTTTTCGAATAAAGGTTTAAAAAAAAAATACTTTATTCGTATGTAGGTAAGAAGTCGTATGTAGATATGTAGCCTAGAAGAGATCGCTTTCAGCGATAAGGTCGCCTAGTGTTGCACTAGCTTAAGAATTCCAATGTTGTATTATTGTTCTTTTTATTTTGTGTGTAAGTACAATAAACAGTAATTTGTAGGTATTATAAATAAAATGGTTGTTCTCTATGCCTGAGGCATTTTACTGAGCATGTGGAACACAGAAATACTAGCAAAGTTGGCCAACTACTAATTAGTAGATAATAAAATTATCTGGTAAATATGTAGGTAACTAATTACTCCAGGAAAACTGCTAAAAACTTAACATTGCTGTGCAAAAATGGAGAGTGAATTCTTTAATTTCCAAGTAGGGACCTTTATTATCACATTACAGCGCTATAAGTTATACCACCTGCGCACTAAGTGACCTGCCTATTTATGTGGTTTCACTATATTACTTTTACATTAGGTACCCTGGTCACGGCAAACGCTTTGACTATTTATCGCTCACATCTTTCCCCGGACCACCGACACCGATTTTGCACGCTCCAAAACCGGTCACGGTCCAAAGCTCGACCCATTCAACTGTGACAGATGCACCATATTGAAATACGCCGGTCCACCGGACCCGTCCAGCCGTCCGTCTATTCGTCACGTAGCCCCAAGGAATCTTCTCTACCTATTTGCCTTGCACGCCTCACTTCAAATCGTTGAATGTAATATGAAGACGTGTAATATCGGGAATTTCCAATATGCATGCAATATCGAAATCAAATACGATGTCCAAGGTACTCTCCGGATATATTTCACTCATTTTAAACCATTTTTACAACTTATCTTACCCTTCACCACTCCCCTTGACCAACTTCGTTGACAACTGACTTGCAATAAATAATGTATGTGACTTAACTTACAATAAAATTACTTCATGAGTATCTGTAGAAAGCATCCACAAAATCTACTTTACAACTAAACTTACATACATGAAAACAATATTAGCGTGACCAATGAAACTGAAAAAAACCATTTCACCGATTTTTTACAACTCTTATTTCTATGCTGTTTACAAAATAAGAAACACTGTAAAAAATGTAACACTGAAAAACAGTCACACTAGAATTGATTCATACACATCACTGCCGTCTGTAATTATAAACTAATCTGTTAATTTTACTCGTCTCCACTCCCCCTTCTCTGATTGGAGCGTAATAGGTGTCATCATATTCCGCATAGCGTTGATTACTCGGCCTGTATTCTAACTGTAAATAATCGCCTTCTTCTTTTCGAAGCTGGCCAGATTGCTTACCATCATATCTAGGGTCCTCGTAAATTGTGATCGTTTGCTTTCTGTGGGCCACTACAGGGGCATTTGGTGGTATTTGAGCGGAAGCAGTTGGGACTTTAGCGATCGGTGTATTGCGCGATTCGTCGTACCCATAACCGTAGCCATAGCCATGGTTGGGGCCGTAGCCATATCCTCCTTCGTGCCGCAAGCCGTGATCGTCGTAGTAGCCGGGGCCGCCGTAGTCTTTCGCCTCCCAGCCGCGATCTCTCTGCCATCCGGGTTGTTCCCACCCTCTGCGATCATCCCAACCTCGGCGATCGTCCCAGCCTCCACCGTCGTCCCAACCTCGTCGGTCATCCCAGCCGCGTCGGTCTTCCCACTTTTGCCAGTCCCATCCAGGATCTCTCTGATGAGGAGCGCGGTATTGATGGTAATCGTGCACTTTATCCCTATTGTATTTGTTACGATCATCGAGATACTTGTTGTGGGCCTCATCGTCGTTTAGGTAATATTTCCTGCCATGGTCCTGGTGTCCTAGCTGCTTATTGCCGATATCCGCTTGTCGATTATACGCTCCGCCGTGGTAGTTATCCCGGACGTATTCTTGTCCATTGTTATGGGATCCTTGATAAGACCGCCCGCCATGATTATCGTGGCTGTTCAATCTGCTGTTATAAGCGGCCTTATCGCCTTCATCATTAAAATCGTCGAAAAACGTACTTTTATTTGAAGATTCGTCTTTGTGATATGAGTTCTGGAACCCTTGCTTGTGATGTCCTTTCTTGTGGCCTCGCTTGAAACCGGTAGTTTGGCTGTCTTCGGCTTTATCTTGATTAGCGTTGTACCCTTTGTAAGAATCGGCTTCGTTGGCCGATTTTATATCGTGATCCTTTTTCACGTATTTACCTTCATCGCTAGATTTGCTGTATTGGTTCTTATGAGTGTCGTGAACTTGGGTGTCTTCTTCGTGGACTTTCTCGCCCTTATGTTTATCATGTTTGATGGATTCCGCCGCTTCTTTGTGCGCGGCATCCTTGAGGTGTTCTTCTAAAGCTTCTTTCAGCACGGAAGCACTGGTCGCGGTGAGGAGACAAGCACAGAAGAGAACGACACAAAGTTTTCGGCAAATCATCTCATCGCAGGTCGGCGCGTGTTTACCAGGGAGCGTTTAAAGTGGCAATAAGCGGGTGTCAGTTAGGTTAAAGAGTTTTATATTGACGTAAATCGTGTTTGAGTTCACGGCGAATTAGGGCACAATGGGAGGAAGCGTGGAGGCTGCCGGGGACAATGAGGCTGGTTAGGCGACATGGCCGTGACATCGCATTATCGGAAAGCACTCTTCTGTATTCTGTCGCCTGTACGCGGTATATTTCGAGCAGGGTACAGCATCGAGGTCAATAGTATCCGATCGGGGACGATGACTACAAGGTCATTGATTCCATTCATCAGAGCTTGTCATTGGTGGCTGCAGAGTGACCGTTACGCGCCGCGATACTTCCGAAGTGCAGCGATTATTTGTAGGATTTGAGGTGCCTCTATATATGTGAACATTACATTAAAGACACATCAAATCCTACGAATGATCAATATTCATTAAATCTATATAAACCAAGATGATGCGTTTTGCGCATCTGTAGTACAATGCGAACAGCGAGGTGAATTTCAGTCGCTAATGCGCAGTTAAACAATCTATCCCCTCAAAGGAGTTCTAAAATCGACCTTCACGTCAGCTTTACTGACGTGACGCAAGCTGTAAATGCTTATTCCAAGCCCACTTGCTTACTAGTAAGTGACAATGTCATCATCAAACCAGGAATGAAACCTTAAAGTTCAAAGTCTTTAAACTTTTGACCGCTAAAGTCACCTATGTACATGACCAGGAGCACTTCCGGGCGCAAACCATCAATAAAAGAAAACCAGGCCCCAGAAAATGAAATTAAAGACATGGCTAACTATGGCTGACATGGTCAAATGTTTTACGTTCACTATATAGATTTGTTCGTCAATAATAGTGGTCAAAATAATAAAATAAATCAATATTAATAACCTTTTATTAAAAATATTCCACACATATACAACAAACTGTTTGAATCGTACTCTAAGCTCACTGTGTAGGCTGAATTATATAAGTCGACGGATGTGAAGTTATATACAATCAACTCGCAGCTTCATGTGAGCTTCGATCAGGATTGGATTTTCCGCAATTTGTACCTAACTTCACATCCGCCGACTTGTAGGATTCGGCCTATATGTTACTATAAATAGTGGACAAAATTAAGAAATAATTAAATTATTATATCTAATTATATCCTAAATCAAGAGTAAAGTTTTACAAAGATGGTACTAAAATAAATAACTAGTGAAATAAATTCTTAAATGAAGTGATTTAGAAATGCATTGTCGATATTATGTTTGAAACAAAATATGCTTTCAATAGTTCTATTAAATGAATCAAACACTCAAATAGAAAAAACAACCCGACAAAGTCGGTCTAAGTATTGCCAGAACTGGAGTATTTTATTTTTGGAAATTAATTAAATATATCACTTTGACTCGTGAAAAAAAAATACTTTCTCGAAGGTGAACGAGATTTTTATTTTTACAAAACAATTATTTCTGCGAGTTCATGGTAAAGTAGGTATTTAACCAGATTATGTCAAACACACAATACATGTTAGTCATAGAATAGTCCCAAAGTCGGTCTTCAAATAAAAAAAACCGGACAAGTGCGAGTCAGGCTCGCACATCGAGGGTTCCGTATATATATATATATATATATATATATATATATATATATATATATAATGTTAAAATAATTAAAAATCTGTTTTAGTATGTGCTAATGAAGTTATTTTATATGATACCTTACATGATACGATTTACTCACTTTGAATTTTGAACCCATATTTTGTGAATTTTGAGGCCCTATTTTTATGTGACATAAATAAAAATGTACAATTGTCAGATTTATTCCTATATGTGTACTCTGAGACAATGCTTCTCGCCAAATTACATAGTTCTATGTCAATGGGAAGTACCCTGTAGGTTTTAATTTTTGTGAGCGTTGAATATGCGTTTTTTTACGACATAAACGGCTATAACTTTTTTATATGGTAACTGAGAAGCTTTTCTTTAACACAACTGCAAGAATTCATAGGTTTACGTATATAGTTTAAATTTCAACTCGATATCTTTAGGCCGTGGGGTGCCGGCAGAGTAGAATAGCACCCCCCTCTTGTACCAGGTGTCGTAAGAGCCGACTGAGGTACTACGGAACCGACAGGTGGCGGTATACCCATCCAGAACAGCGTAGCTCAAGTGCAACAGGGCGGGGATGGGCAGCAGCATCCCCGTCGCGAGAGCTACGCCCTGCGATTGCCAACACGCTTGCCCAGCGCGGCAATTATGGGCAAATCCCCCTTATGAGTGCACAAAATAAAACCAGGCCCCCAGTCCCCGGCAGCTCCGCTAGTCCTGGTTCCGGCAGCGACCACGGTAACGGCGGAGCAAGGGGTGCTAAGAATCCCCGGCAGAGATCCGGCTGCCACCCCAACAGACGACGACTGGCCCTGGCAACATATAACGTGCGCACTATGAGGACTGATGAGAAGATTGCGGAACTGGAAGAAGAGTTGGGTAGGTTGCGATGGGGTATTATGGGGTTATCTGAAGTTCGTAGAGAGGGCGAGGACACGATAACCCTGAAATCCGGCAACCTACTGTACTATCGGGAAGGTGACCAACGGTCCCAAGGTGGTGTCGGCTTTCTCGTTCACAGGTCTCTCGTTAACAACATCATTACCATCGAAAGTGTGTCGAGCAGGGTTGTATACCTGATACTCAGAATATCCAAACGATATTCGTTGAAGGTCATCCAGGTATACGCACCGACCTCGTCACACCCAGATGATGAAGTGGAGGCTATGTATGAGGACGTAAGTCGGGCCATACATACGTCTAAGACCCGCTTCACGGTTGTTATGGGAGACTTCAACGCAAAGTTGGGCAAGAAAAGCGATGATGAGTTGAGAGTGGGGCAATTTGGATGTGGGCAACGGAACCCTAGGGGCCACATGCTGGCAGACTTTCTGGAGAAAGAGGAACTCTTTATGATGAACTCTTTCTTCCAGAAGCCACCTCGCAGGAAATGGACCTGGATGAGTCCCGACGGTACCACGAGAAATGAGATAGACTTCATCATGACTAGCGAGAAACGGATATTCAACGACGTCTCCGTGATCCACAAGGTAAAAACCGGCAGTGATCACAGAATCGTGCGAGGCAAACTGAATATCAACGTTAAACTCGAAAGGTCCCGCCTGATGAAGTCTACGCTCCGACCTACTCGTGCCCACATACAAAACCCTGAGAACTTTCAGCTCGAGCTCTCAAATCGCTTTGCTTGCCTGGAGAACTTTGCGTCGGTGGACGAGATCAATAACGGGCTCGTAGAAACTGTCCAAACGGTGGGTTCTAAGTTCTTTAGACCCCGCCGTTCAGATAGACCTAAGAAATTCTCCGATCATACTCTAAATCTCATGGCCGAACGACGCTTGCTAAGACTGCAGTCTTCCGATGATGCAAAGTCATACAGGCGGCTCAATAGACAGATTTCGAAATCGGTGCGGTGCGACATTCGTCTCTTTAATACTAAACATGTTAAAGAGACAATAGAGCGGAATAAAGGCTCCAAAGTGTTCGCGAGGCATTTTTCTATTGGGCAAAGCCAGTTGACAAAGCTGAAGAGAGAAGATGGCAGTATAGCGTCAACCAAGGCAGAGGTATTGCAGGAGATCGAAAGGTTTTACGGACAATTATACGCCTCGGTAGCAAAGCCTGTAAACAGCGCGGCCAAAGACCCAAGAGCCAAGCTGACCCGACATTTCACCGAAGACATCCCTGACATTAGCCTATACGAGATTAGGATGGCCCTGAACCAACTTAAGAACAATAAGGCGCCGGGTGACGACGGAATCACTTCAGAGCTTCTGAAAGCGGGTGGAACGCCGGTACTAAAAGTCCTTCAGAAGCTTTTTAACACTGTCGTCCTCGAGGGCATAACGCCAGAAGCGTGGAACAGAAGCGTGGTGGTGTTGTTCTTCAAAAAAGGTGACAACACCTTATTGAAAAACTACAGACCCATCTCGCTTCTGAGCCATGTTTATAAGTTGTTTTCAAGGGTCATTACGAATCGTCTCGAACGCAGGCTTGATGACTTCCAGCCTCCCGAACAAGCCGGTTTCCGGAAGGGCTTTGGCACCATGGACCACATACATACGCTGCGGCAGATTATACAGAAGACCGAGGAGTATAACCTGCCACTTTGCTTGGCGTTTGTGGACTATGAGAAAGCCTTTGATTCGGTTGAGACATGGGCTGTGCTTGAGTCTCTTCAACGATGCCGTATTGACCATCGGTACATTGAAGTGCTGAAGTGTTTGTATAATAACGCCACTATGTCGGTTCGAGTACAGGAAGAGAGCTCCAAGGCGATCCCTTTGAAGAGAGGCGTAAGACAGGGAGACGTAATATCTCCGAAACTGTTTACTACTACTCTGGAGAACGCCTTTAAGCTCCTGGAATGGAAAGGACTCGGCATCAACATCAATGGCGAATACATCACTCACCTTCGATTTGCCGACGATATCGTGGTCATGGCAAAGTCGATGGAAGAACTCAGCACGATGCTCGAAGGCCTTAATCGAGTCTCTCAACAGGTGGGTCTTAAAATGAACATGGATAAGACAAAGGTCATGTGTAATTCTCATGTTGTACCCACCCCTATTTCAGTTGGGAACTCGGTTCTTGAAGTCGTTGACTCGTACGTCTACCTAGGACAAGTAGTCCAGTTAGGTAGGTCCGACTTCAAGAAAGAGGCAAATCGCCGAATCCAACTCGGTTGGGCAGCGTTTGGAAAATTGCGTAACGTCTTCTCGTCCGACATACCTCAGTGCCTCAAGTCGAAAGTTTTCGACCAGTGTGTGTTGCCAGTGATGACTTATGGCACAGAAACGTGGTCTCTCACTATGGGCCTTATTAGTAAGCTCCAAGTAGCCCAACGAGCCATGGAGAGGGCTATGCTCGGAGTCTCTCTGCGAGATCGAATCAGGAATGAGGAGATCCGTAGAAGAACCAAGGTTACCGACATAGCCCAGCGGATTGGCAAGTTGAAGTGGCAATGGGCAGGGCACATAGCGCGGAGAACTGATGACCGATGGGGTCGAAAAGTTCTCGAGTGGAGACCACGTACCGGCAAGCGCAGCGTAGGACGTCCACCCACAAGGTGGACGGATGACCTTGTTAGGACCGCAGGATCGCGCTGGATGCAAACCGCTTTCAACCGGCCTTATTGGAAATCATTAGGGGAGGCCTATGTCCAGCAGTGGACGTCCTATGGCTGAAATGATGATGATGATGATGATGATCTTTACGCGTTCCCGAGATAAAGAGTCTTGACATACACACAGACGGACAGACGGACAGACGGACATCAAAGTGATCCTATAAGGGTTCCGTTTTTTCCTTTTGAGGTACGGAACCCCAAAAAAAGATATAATTTACACTCCATTTACTCACATGGTATCGCATAGTACAGGCAGAATCAAACATCTTGGCGGCTGCTATGTTAGCTACAAATCTTTGTTTTGAATTAATGTTTAGAGTATTTCCGCTATCTTGTTGTAGGCAAATAAGTTTAAGGGTATATAAAAAAAATTACACACTTATACGGGGCCGGGAGCTCATCTTGTTTTCAAAAGTCATTCTGAACGTCTGGTGGACGCGACGCGTGACCAAAATGCTGGTTTATTTGGCTCAACGTATAAGCATATCCATTCAGCGTGGCAATGCTGCCAGCATGCTGGGCACGCTGCCAACTGGCAGTGGGCTTGAGCACTTGGATTATCTTTAGACCTTCAAGGGTCTTTGGATGATCCAATTGCTTTCAATGTAGTAGTAGTGTAGGAAGTTTTAGCATATAAAGTTGTATTGTATCATATTGTAGTTAATAAAGCCACACTTATTAATATTACAACAAATAAAACTTTTTTTTTACAAAATAGATAAAATAAATATAACTTATTTTCACTACCTCGAAGAGTCAACACGTCCTGAAGATGATTCACGACCTCGAAGAGTCAACGTCCTGATGTTTTTTTTTAGTGCCTTTTAACTTATTTGCCTACAACAAGATAGCAGAAATACACTAAACATTTATTCAAAACAAAAATTTGAAGATTAATTTCTGCAAAGTAACGCCTGATTCAATCTTAAGTTAGCTACAAGTTTCGGATAACTCGATTCTGACCGAAGTTCTTACTAAGCTGTGCGAGGATTGAGCTATCCGCAATTTATGGCTTTTATGTAACATCATAGACGCCATGTTGTGTGATTCGGCATATACCTTATCTTCTAACCAAAAATAGGGCAATACTCACAGCAGCTATCCATTTCTCTACGCACTTTTACGCTCTTTTTACCCACCGCAAGAAGGGTTACGTTTTTCCCGTGTATCTTGTATGCGTGTAGTAGTCTTTATTACCTCTCATAATCTTACAAACCATTGAAAAGGTTTGTATAATTTAGATATCGTTGGAGTCGTCTTGCTAACCACAGTGTACTTACTATAGGATGCTTTAATTTAGAGTAGTTTTTTTTTGTTGAGGAGCATTTTAAAAAGGTCACTAGTTTTACGCCCCATTCACCATTATAACACTCAAAGCAGCTATCCGTTTCAGACTACTAAACCGGTTTAGTAATTTAGATATCGTTTGATTCGCATTGCTAACCCTAGTTTTTTAGATAGGATGCTATTTTATATTTATATTTATATATATATATATATATATATATTTATATATAACGGGACTAAACTCACGTGTAGGGATAGTCGTAACGACTATAGTTTCGGTCGCATTCGACGACCTTTCTCAAGTTAGCGAGTGCTAGCACGCGGAGCCGTCTCGCAATGAACTGCGGCTGCACTAAAATGTGTGAAAACCACGTAATTTTCCATAGTAAAATGCTATAGTTTAGATTTTTTTTAAGATATTTTTTTTTCAGGATGATATTTTACCCGACTGTCGAGAAACAGTTATGTTTTCGCGCGTAACTTGTATGTATGAAATTGAAATAAAAAGAGTTGTTTTACGCTCCGTTCACGACTTTAACACTCAAGGCAGCTGATTCCTCAACTCTCGAACCAGGTCAGCCATCAACTTTCTAACTTCCTGACTTAGTAGCATTGTATTTTTTTTTTTTTTTTTTCATCGCGAATAAGTCCTCCCTTGATGGCCAACTCGCTTGAAGATGAGGCGACTCAGCATTTTGGGGCTCTTTTATACCCGAGCAATAAGGGTAGTTTTCCACGTGTATATAGTAGTGGCTGTAATATTCTTTATTACCAGGTGGGTGATTCTGTATGAAAACAAGCACGTAACGCGCTCTAACGTGCTCTTTGTTTTTAAGAAATTAGTATCAAAATTACTTATTTTTCAACAAGCATAACTTAAACTCGATTTATAATTTATTTTAACTTAATTTTACATTTATCAAACAGTTCTCCAAATGAAATTCAAGGAAATAAAAAAATTACTTACCGCGTTACGTTACGTTTTGTCGATAGAGAATCAGGCCCCTGATATCTTCCAAACCACTAAACGGATGCTTGTAATTTAGATATCGTTAAATTCGCCTTCCTAACCCGAGTATTTTTAGATAATGCTACAGTTTAGAGTAAAAAGTTTATTTTTAATGAGGATGATTTCAATATTATAGGGGTAGTTTTACGCTCCGTTTACGACTTTAACACTCAAAGCAGCTATCCGTTTCTTCAGCTCCTGGACCAGGTCAGCCCGAGGCACCTCCTCCTCGGCCCGGGCAGCAATGCTCCGAATCTTGACGACGCCTCGTCTGAGCTCCGAGTCTCCGAGCACCACCGCTAGGGGGATGCCGTTTTCTTCGCAGTGTTGGAGCTGAGTCAGCATTTTGGGGTTCTTTTTGTATGATTGTTCCGTCTGGAAATAAAAGTGTACTTTTAGTAATAAGCACACGACAAAGAACAGTTACAGGGTATTCAGAAAGGGTGTTTTCTATTATATAATTAGAACAGAATATAAAACAGTTACTAAAGTTAAGCCGTGGTGGCCTAGTGGCAATGACACCCGCCTTGCAATTGTGAGGCCCGGTCCCGTACCAATGAATTCCTTGGAATTTATGTACCTACGGAATTTCACAGCACTGGCTTTTCGGTGAAGGAAAACATCGTGAGGCAACCTGCATACGTCCTTAGAAGAAATTCGATGGCATATATGAATCCACCAACCCGCACTGGGCCAGCGTGGTGGATATGGCCCAATCACTTTTCGTGGGTAGGTCTACGTCCTGCAGTGGAAGTAAAATGGCTGGTACAATACAAAACAGTTACAGGTAATTCATAAAAGGAGTACTAAGCCAAAGTAGTTCCATTTAAACTATCATTATGAACTTTTACTATGAGATCAATGCAGACTTCAAGAAAAATTCAGCTGCTCTATACTTTTTGTCAGTTCAAAATTGCAACTTTGAATGGGACAGATATATTTTTTTCTAATACTAAATTGGCCCGGATCAGATATCACTGTAGTGCTTCTAAAGCAATTTTACCAATCCAAAAGACCGCCTGTCTCTCTCTTTCCTTAGCTTCTTGTCACATATTTTTACTTTCCTCTCGGTACAGATCTTCATTGTTTCTCTAAGAAGTTTATCTGCGCAGAGGTGACGTACACATCAGCCGTAGGCCGTCCACTGCTGGACATAGGCCTCCCCTAAAGATCCTCAATAAGACCGGTTGGTAGCGGCTTGCATCCAGCGCGATCTAGCAGTCTTGACTCATCTGTCCACCTTGAACGTGGACGTCCTAGGCTGAACTTGCCGGTGCGTGGTCTCCACTCAAGAACTTTTCTTCTCATTATTCTTACCTTAATTCCAGAGTTTCACAGCTCTGTGCAAATCTTCATTTGTTCTTCGAAGAAATTTTGACGCCAATACCAAGTATTTCTCCAACTGACACTAGAAGCCTGCCTCTTTCTTTCCTTTGCCACATACTTAACCGCTCGGTCATCAGTTCGGACTTTCGCGGACTACGAGCGCTCGGCACGGGACGTCGTGGCGTCATTCCAATATTTTCGTTTAGTAAGATGCACCGGTTGGAGCCACTGTCCCAGTTTTAGCCATTTGATGTCTAAATTATTACATATAAGTATAGATTAGGGGGCGTCCATAAATTACGTGAGATGATTTAGGGGGGGAGGGGGTCGAGTCAAATCTCATATAATCTCACGTTAGGGATAGGGAGGGTCTCGACAAATATCACGCAATTTTTGTTCTGATTGAAACAAAAAAAAAATATACTATTTTGGTCCATTCAATCCAAATTGTATGTACATGCTCAAGATTTAATCTTGAGCGTCATCGTAATACGATTAAGATTATTCAGTAATTCGTTCGAAAGAAAACAATTTCATTCATACTTCGACTTTATACATCTAATGAATGTCAAACCGCCATATTTATTTTATACCAAATAGCTCAATTTTGTCTGAATTTACAGTACTGTGTAGCCCGTCCCGCCCGCCCTTTTTATCACAGTAGTTATGATTTAAGTATTCTATTGTTACATTTTTATTACATTTATAAACAATAACAATAACAACTCAACGCGTTTACGTAAGGAACCCACATTCTGAAAAATCTCACGTGAGATTGGGGGATGGGGGAGGGGGTTGAACAAAATCTCACGACATCTTACCTACGGGGGAGGGAGGGTCAAGAAATTTAAAAAAACACCTCACGTAATTTATGGACGCCCCCTTATATACTATGTATCATCATCAACATTTCGTTTCAATCGCTAATAGTTTTTACACAATAAATATTGTTTAAGTGAATATAAAAATTTAACAATTTTTTGTTTACACAATAAATAAAATTCAAAGTGGCCAAAATGGCACTATAACGGCCACAACCGATGCATCTCCTATACATTGGTTTCTTACTGATCGGCGCCCCGCGCCCCGCTACTGCTCATAGCGGCGGTTATAGATCCTTTCCGACGTTAATTCCCGCGTTCCTCAGCTCAATACAGATCTTCTTCTTTTTCTGCAACTACGCCACGTACGTCTCCAACTGCTACTCTAAAGTACTGCCTCTTTTTCTTCCCTTAACGTTATTTGCTACATTTCTCTTTCTCACCTTGATGCCCGCGTTCCACAGCTCAATACATATCTTCATTCGTTCTTCAAGGAAGATTTCTGCAACAACTCCATGTAAGTCTCCAACTGTTACTCGTAAAGGACTGCCTCTTTTTCTTTCCTTGGTGTTACTTGCTACATTTTTCTTTCTTACCTTAATGCCCGCGTTCCACAGCTCGGTACAGATCTTCATCCGTTCTTCGAGGAAGTTTTTCTGCGCCGAGGCGACGTAGACGTCAACGTCGCTGGTTCGCACCACGATGTCGCCTGCCGCCAGCTTCGCTTCCAGCACGGAGAACACTCGCTCCACCCCGATACTCACTCCCACGCACGGCACCTGGAAAATGATTATCATACATGTTACATATCTTTATACTACACCTGCTCGGAAAGTACCTTGATACTTTATCAAATTTACGGTAGAAAGTACGTCATTGCATATCGAACAAATATGCGGCGAGAAAACGCATCAGAGCGGGAGAGAAAAGTGTATGAAAATCCATTTCTTACGTGGTTTTTCTTTTTTAATTTTGGGTAAGACTATGCGCTGGTAACCTAAATATCAAAAGCCAAAAAGTTTTTACAGTGAGTTTTTATCTCCAAGTTCGCAAAATGACACTGGTCACTAGCTGTGTGTTGGATGGTGCCAAACAATTTGAAAAAAAAAATGTGAAAATTGCAGACGCCATTGGCGCCATTTTCAACTTGTGTGTTGTTTGTGGATTCAGTTTTCGTAGAAAAGTAAAATATATAAATTATTATAAATTATTTTCCTCGTAGGTGTAGTATAAAGCACTATGTATCACTCGAGAGAAAGTGCGATTCCCGATCTCGGGTGTTTTAAAGCCCTCGCCTACGGCTCGGGCTTCAAACGACACCCTCGACGGTAATCGGTCACTTTCTCCTCTCGGTGAACAATGTACTATTTTCTTATTTATTACATGCGTTATTATTTTTTGCCTTCGAGGATTTAGCTACTGGAGAAGAATTCAGCGTGCCGAAAAAACCGGACAAGTGCGAGTCAGGCTCTCACATCGAGGGTTCCGTACAAACATATTGTTAAAATAATTAAAAACCTGTTTTAGCATGTGCTTATGAAGTTATTTTATATGATACCTTACATGATACGATTTACTCACTTTGAAATTTTGGACCCAAATTTTGTGAATTTTGAGGCCCTATTTTTATGTGATTAAAATAAAAATGTACAGTTTTCAGATTTATTCCTATATGTGTACTCTGAGACAATGCTTCTCGCCAAATTTCATAGTTCTATGTCAACGGGAAATACCCTGTAGGTTTTGATTTTTGTGAGCGTTGGAATATGCGTATTTTTACGACATAAACGGCTCTAACTTTTTTAAACGATAACTGAGAAGCTTTTCTTTTACACAACTGCAAAACAACTCAGTTACTCGAAATGATCACTTTAATAGTCTAACTTTAAAACACATTAAAGCTTTACACTTTTACTAGGTACCTTTCCTAGACCAATAGACTTGGTGGAGAATATACCGCGCGCGAGATTCCCTTTGGGAGACTTCTTTCTCAGGACCGGCGGGCAGCAACCAGGTCCGTAGCCTGAGAGGTAGAGTAACCTTCGGAGAACTAACTGGGAGATTTAGATTGAAAATGTGACTTTATATACGCAAAATATTGCAGTCTCCAATATTGGTTGATGTAAATCGGTAGGCAAGTGGGGGCTGCATAGTCAGCAATATGTTGGTTCTAACAGTGCGTACCCCTCTATCATGGTATAAGAAAAAATTGAATCTACGCGTAAACGAGACACCAGACATTTTATTACACAATTTTATATTTTATCAGTTTTGAAGCCGCCTGAACGCCTCCAACCTGGCTAAACGGTTAAAATAACCGGGACGTGGTTAACTGATGGGTAACAATACGCTATTTGACAACATTGAAAATATACTATTGATTGTGGTAATCCATACCGATAATAGCCTGAAAAAGACATATTTCACTTTATTTAAACTAAAATATGTCTAATTTTCGCAAACCGCACGAAATAAAATACGATATTTTTTTGATATTTTATATGTTACGTGAACGCTCTAAGAAGGGAGGCAACTCTGGTGACGTTACATGCTAACAAGAATTTTTTGATTGACTGTTGTTCGTGTAATTTGTGTTTTCTGTTTTTGGAGTAATATTATTGGACCTGTAAGTTACTTTTAAAGTATTTTTAGATGTAAACTAGCGTATTTACTAGTATTAACTAATGTTATTTACTAGTGTGTGACGTCACAGACCAGCGCCATTACAGAATGTCGTTTTGGCGGGATCTTGAATATCTATTCTTTAACACTTGATTTTCATTGTTAATACATTAGATCTTTCTGAAATATAAATGTAGTCTGCTTATTATGTACTAACGAATAATTTAAAATGATTTCCAAAAACTAGTCAAATAATTTATTAAATAAAAAAATTAATTGATCATAATGATGAGTCTAAAATTAAGTTCGTCGTCTAGATAGGTTACCGTATACAGTAGTAATCTGCTTGCCCTAAACTAAGGCTAATAGTAGTGATTAAGGCCATTTCAAATTTCGGGTTATACTCATAAAAAAAATTGTTCATAACGATGGTCTGGATCACTTCCTTTCAGGTTAAATACTAGCTCTGGATAGCCCTGTAGATTTCGGCAGAATTCAAAACCTCCAAAGAAAGACAAAAGAGGGTAAAGCTAAGTCAGGTAGGGAATATTTATGAGGTGTAAGCTAGGTGTGTATAGATAGATATACATATTTTATATTCCTGTCGAGGCGCTCACAAGCAACCCCTTATGTGGGTGTAAACTTTAAACAATGAAATGATTTTTATCGTGCTTCACACACTGGTGTATAGAAACTTTCTTTTTGTGATATACATTTCAAAAATTGATGCGTTCGCAGGATTTGAACCTACATCTCTCTGGGATTCCGGCCCAGATGCTTTGTCCAAATTAAGCTAAAACGCTGTCTGCGAAGGCGTCGAATCAGTGAAAGTGTTTATCATTTTTACCAACTACTACATTGTTGGAAGCGCCATCTGTGAGAACTGCTTTAAACCAGTTAGTCACTTAATGTGAAATTATTAGAACTTCTTACCATTAAACTTTAAACGTTATTGTTATCCACTTATCATCGAACAAATACACACAGATGTGCGCACAAGTAAATATCGACTCATTACTCTAGACTTTCGTTCAAGTATAATAATTACCTGTTTGTGTTTAGAGTCGAACATCCCAACAAGGTTGTCGTACCGCCCGCCGCCGGCGATCGAGCCCACAGTTTGCTCCTCGTTACCGATCTTAATAGGCTCTGGAAGGAAACAGACAATCTTATACATTATACCAATCTACAATAAATAGCTAATTAAATTGTTATGCCAATTAACAACAATCAGATCGGCATTATAACCAACACCCTATCAATCTGGTTAGTGAAGGTTGTGCAATTAGGTGCGCAGATTATTCTTTAAAGATTCCGCACTGTCGAAAGGGCATCGAAAGTCAAACCTGTAGATTCAGTTTTTTTTTATTTCTAACCTATGCTATCCCACAGCTGGACAAAGATCTCCCCACATAAACTTTTTCCCAATTTTGCCGCATATCCGGCGATCGAGCCCACAGTTAGTTCTTCGTTACCGATCTTAATGGGCTCTGGAAGGAAATAGGCAATCTTATACTTTATTTATACCAATCTATAACAAATAGCTTAGTTATTATATCAATTATTAATAACAATTAGATCGGTAATTATAATCAACACCCTATCAATCTGGTTTGCGAAGGTTGTGCTATTAGGTACGCAGATTATTTTCTTTAAAAATTATCAGCATTAGAATAGAATAGAATATTTTAGAATAGAATAGAATATTTATTTCACAGAAAATAATCATGCATAGAACACAGTACCTTAAATTTAAATACGGAGTAAGAGTACACAAAATAACGGATTACTAACTCTAGTAGGCTAAGTGTTTACATATGTATTCTAAGTATACAAGGTATTTCGATGAGACCCAAACTAAGCTCATGGCTTGTGACTTGGGGCTCGAGTGCGGAGTAAATAGAGAAATATTTTCTAGGTGCACTAAAAATGCAAGTCGATTAAATACAAATTAAAAAAACGGTATTAAAAAATTACAAAAAGCAAGGAAAAAAAAAAGAAAAACATTTGAAAAAATAAGGCAATTCAGATCTATCTCTCACTGTAGATGTTGTGAATTATATTCTCGGTTTCATTGTAAGAAAGCTTTAAGAGCCATTCCTTGACACTTCTTTTAAAAAACAATCTAGGGAGTTCCGGACTTAAACCGACCTGTCTACAAAATGTTACAAAACACACATGGGAGTGAGTAAGCTGGACTGCGTTTGGCTAGCAACGAATTGACTCGTGGGACTGGAAACCTGGTCAAGAACGAACGTTTACTTTTGAACCTCTCGTATTCAGGGTGAACCGTTAGTATTATGCGAAAGGTTTGCGCAGCGCTTAAAATGAACAGTTGCCGAACCCTCAGGACCTTGAACTCCGCGTACAGACTCAGTGGGGAAACGGAACGGCTTACAGAGTATGACTTTAATTAAAGCTCTTTGCGCTCTCTCCGCTACCATGAACACTGTTTGTCCAGCGCTGCCCCAAACAGGGATGCAGTACTGGATCACAGGCTGGCATAAAACGTAGATCTGTCTCAAGAGAGCCAGAGGAGCACAGTGTCGTAGATTTTTCATAACGTAAATTAATTTCCGCATTCGAGAAGCTACGTTGATGATGTGCTGTTTGTAGGACAGGTTTTCATCAATGATGACGCCAAGGTATCTTATGTGATTGACGCGTTCTAAAGGAATACATGAGCAAGTATTTGGTGATGATTGGGAATGATTAGAGCAATAGTGGAGTTTCAAAGCTAAGTTGGATGGTGGCTGAGCAACGCAAGTTTTAGAACAGGCGATGAATTTTGTTTTTTGGTGTTTAAGGTCAGTAGATTTCTATCTAGGGATTTTCAAATGACTCACAGACCATCTGACGCTAGTTTGTATACTCGATCCCACGTTTTCGATTCAAAAATGATCGCTGTGTCGTCTGCGTAAGCGATAATTTCTGCGTTAGGCATTGATGAAAGAACATGGTCAAAAATGTCAAAAAGGAGGAGGAGGTCAAAAATGTAGATGTAGTTTTTTTCTAACCTATGCTTTCCCACAGCTGGGCGAAGGTTTGCCCCGAATCGTTCCATGAGACACGACCCCGCGACTCATCCCAAACTCTATAGAATGAGTCAAGCTTGTTATATGTATAGTTGAAAAATAAGATAAATAGTTTACTTGCAGTTCATAGAAGGTCACATGGTAACATACACAACCTCTTATAAATGTTTCTAGCTTTATTACCTACATTAATTTTATTATGAACTTTCAAAATAAAATACGGCACAGCAGATTATTTTGCGATTTCAGGGTTGTAACATCGCAATGTGTGTCACAGCTAAAATCGTCGCCACTCAGTTTTTTTTTGTATTCTAAGAGTGCACTATATAGGTATACCTACGGTAGTGGTTATTGCTAGTGCTTTCTTTTTTTCATATTTCTAGCGATAAGCGATCACCATATACTTTGATATGTTAAAGGTTAATAAATATTTAACCATACGGTATCTGTATAAGTGATCTGTTGCAGTAATTAAGACGTTACAAAAGAAAATTGGTTCGAATAAGAATAATGTGCGTAATCTTTATGATTACGCACATTATTCTGAAACCATTGTTATTATATTATTCTAGATTACAATATTCAGAATCACAAATCATAAAATACTTTTAGGAAATTTTATCATTAAAAACGAATAAACACGCATGCATATATGAAAAATAATGAACCATAACGATTAATCGTTTTGTATATAATACGGAAGGCTTTACGAGACGATAAATAATGCTTTAGCACATCAGTTTTAAGTTTACATTAGTGACAGTTATTATATAAAAAACACTTTTATACCACACCCACTCGGAAAGTGTCTGATTACTCGTTCATAAACGGATTACAAAGTTCGTAATTTCTCCCTTGAAAATGTGCAGCGGGAAAAGTTATACGGAATTTTATTACTGCCCTCAGAAGCAGCGCAGGAATGTTGTATGAAAATCCATTACTGCCCGGCTAGCTTTCTTTTGTTTTTTAGCAGCGAACATAAAAAAAATACAAACCTCAAACCTCAAAAAGGTTTTGTATGAAATAATTAGAAAAGGAGGCGGGAAACATACACACCTCAAAAAGGTTTTATATCAAATAATTAGAGAAAAAAAGGCGAATTTTTTTTGTTTTCTATTTTTAATGAAATGATGATGGCAACCTTATTCTGCAATGCGAAAAAAAGCGCGGCAATTCATTTCGTTGCGTTAAATTTTGTTTATAACTATATTGATAATTTAACAGTACCTAGCTTTTAATTTTCTAAATAATTTTCCAAAATGTCATATAATAGTGAAAGTGATGATTTTGTAATGATGACGCCACCAGAAATAAAAAATACAGCCTAAGAAGTCATAACTAACTTACTTCCTAAACTTTAATTAAATAAATATTGTATTTTATTTTCTTCGTAGATTTAGTATAAAGCACTATGTATCACTCGGGAGAAAGTTCTATTTCTGTTCTCGAGTTTCCTTTAAGCCCGACGCGCAGCATACTCTCGAACAGAAATAGATCGTTTTCTCCCCTCGGTGTACAATGTACTATTACTTACTAGTAAGCACGGCTTCATAAATAACTCCAGTGTAATAATCCAGTCCTCTCGCTAAGCTCAAGTCAAACAGGATTTTGTCTTTAATGCCGAAGAGTTCACAATAGCTCAGCAACAGTTTTATGCCTTCTAACCCTTCGATAGCCGCTTTAGTTTTGGATAATTTGTCGTCGGTGAGGAGTTTGTCGGCCAGTTCGGTGCCGCCGTTCAAACGGACGTATTCGCCTATTCTGTCCGCCGCGTCGGGAGATATGCCTTTTTCGTTGATCATTTCGGTGCGCACTTCGTTCCATGGGGACTGAAAAATTATAATTAATAACATTAAAAAAATGTTTTACAAACTTTTATTTGAGGCCACCAAAAGTAGAGTGGCCTAAAACCTTCGCGCAAATATCTATAGAATCACAATCGTGCAAAAAAAGGGTCCGAGCCAAAACCCTGCCCAAGCTACGTAGTGTAGGCTTTTTAGTTAGTCGTAAGGCGATTGCAAGCCGACTACAACGCCGCGCGATGACAAAATGCTCTGTTATAAGCACTAATTAGGTAACATAACGTCGAGATTCGAGAAAACGGGTAATTGTGAATTATTTAATGTAAATATCAAGTCGGTATGTATGACGGCGCTCGGACATTTTTTTTATTACTTTCACTAAGTACTGTGGCTCTGTAGATATTTGCTCGAAGCCTAAACTATACTATTTGAGCCCCTTTGGCTCAATTGGCAGGGATATCAACTCAAAATTCAAAAATTGTGCTTTGAGCCACTCTGGTTCTGGTAGCGTCATTTATACAGAGTTCGTACTATTACTGCGTACTACTAAGCGAAAAGGGGTGATTAAAATTGATCAAGACAATCATTGTGAACAATTTCTACCATGGTGCCAACCTGTAATTCGAAAAAAAAACTGTCCTATACAGAATCACCACCCTCAATCGACAAAATGTATGAACCAGCAGATTTTTTTTCGAACCCAGGGTTGGCCTCATAGTAAAAGTGGCTCATAATTATGGTCACCACTTTTAGGCTTAGTATATAGGTACTTACAAGGCAAGCAAATAACCCTGTATAATGACAACATTGTTTAGTTATCTCGCAATGCAACTGAACTTTGAACCATTTCCCGGCGATCGATTAAAAGATATTAAAACGCAAATCGGGTAAATGTAACCCGTTGTAAATCTGATAAAGGATTGTTCAGGACGTAACCCTTTATGTTCAGAACATAATTCCCTATATTCAGGACGTAATCCCCTATATTCAGGACGTAATCCCCAATGTTCAGGGCGTAATCCCCTATGTTAAAAGCATCCAGTATTATAGCAGCTCACCTTATCCAACTTATCGACGATAGAACAAGCGGTTCTGAACTTGTCGGTCGGCACCCCGCTAGCCTCGGACATTCCATCGAGCAGGCGTCTGCGGTTCAGTTTCAGGATGTAATCCCCTATGTTCAAGATGCAATCCCTTTGTTCAGGACGTAATCCCCTATATTCAGGATATAATAATTTATGTTCAGGACGTAATACCCTATGTTCAGGGCGTCCAGTATTATACCAACTCACCTTATCCAACTTATCAACGGTAGAACAAGCGGTTCTGAACTTGTCGGCCGGCACCCCGCAAGCCGTCTGTGGTTCACTTTAAGGACGTAATCCCCGATGTTCAGGGCGTCCAATATTATACCAACTCACTATATCCAACTTATCAACGGTAGAACAAGCGGTTCTGAACTTGTCGGCCGGCACCCCGCAAGCCGTCTGTGGTTCACTTTAAGGACGTAATCCCCGATGTTCAGGGCGTCCAATATTATACCAACTCACTATATCCAACTTATCGACGATAGAACAAGCGGTTCTAAACTTGTAGGCCGGCACCCCGCAAGCCTCGAACATTCCATCGAGCAAGCGTCTGTGGTTCACTTTCAGGACGTAATCCCCTATGTTCAGGGCATCCAGTATTATACCAACTCACCTTATCCAACTTATCAACGGTAGAACAAGCGGTTCTGAACTTGTCAGCCGGCACCCCGCAAGCTTCGAACATTCCATCGAGCAGCCGTCTGTGGTTCACTTTAAGGACGTAATCCCCGATGTTTAGGGCGTCCAGTATTTCTGTTACCACTTTCAGGCATTCTGCGTCCGGGACCATAGGGTCGTAAGCACCAGCGATATCGAAATCCTAGAACAGATAGTGGAAACTAAGCTTGGCTTTGTGTCAAATTTGGAAAAAAGCCCTACAGATTTTGATTTCCCTGCATTTTTTCAAGTTGATATCTCAACATGTTTTTAATAAAATAGTCTAATAGGTAGATAGGTAAATGGACAACCAAGTAATTATTTATGGGTTTCTTTTTAACCAACCTTAAAAACCATAACATTACAAACAAAATCACAAGTATACCAACTTACACATTGATAAAACTCTCTGTACCTCCCCCTTGTCATCGCTGGGTTATCTCTCCTATAGACTTTCGCGATGTGGTACCTCTTCAATGTATTGATCTTGCTCATAGCTAGGTACCTAGCGAGAGGCACGGTCAGGTCATAGCGCAGGGCTAGGATCTCGCCCCCTTGGTCTTTTAGATCATAAATTAGCTTCGCATCTTCACCGTATTTGCCTGTCAGAACTTCCTGTGAAACGCATCATTTTAGTAGTTAGTAAACTTATACATATTAAGGGTTTTTTGCTGATGGATGACAATGATGTCCTAAAATATATCAATTATATATTTTAGGACATCATTGTACTCGTCATTATGAGCAAATTTTATTGTTAGACTGAAAAGTACAAATTATGTTAGTTTTAGTTAGTCTCACTTAAAATGTTTAGCACTGAACATATCGCTAACTACTATTACTACTATAACATAATATCATAATTATCTATGTTATGTAATTTATTTTCTACATCTTTTATCAAGGTTATCTGCTTATCCTGGGGTGCGTTTACGCACTCCAGACTAAGATAAAAATTAACCTGGCTAAGTCTATGTCACCCGTTTAAACAGCCGTCAGGCAAAAATACCTCCTGGCTAAAAATTAAACTGTCCCGTTCATGCACTCCCACCGAAGGTTTTTAGTTAGATAAATTCATCTCGTCTCTGATTGGTCAGCTAGTTGTCATAGAATTGATTTTGACAAATTGTTCAAGAGTTTGACAGATGTAGTAGATTTGAGCGCTATGATTGGTCTAGACCTAGAGCTATGACGCCGTTCACGGACGCCCCTCTGAATAATTTTTATCCAGCATAAAAATTATCTGGGGTGCGTAAACGCACCTCTGTACTACGCCAAAAGGGGGTGATTACGACCATCATTATGAACAACTTTTACTATGGGGCCAACACAAAATTAGAGGGGAAAAATCAGCTGTTGCATGCAGAACTGCAACTCGGAATTGATAAAATATATTATGAAACATCTGATTCTTTTTCTCGAATTTCGGGTTGGTCCCATTATATTATTGGGGTATATACATAGTATGAATAGTATGAACAATTACTAATAGTAAAAGTTGTTCATGCTAATGATCTGAATCACCTCCTTTCGGCTTAGCACACCAGTTTTGGATAGCCCTGTAGTAGTGCATCATAATTACGACTTCACTATTCAACAACATGATACATAACATACCTTTAATTCAAACACAGGTGTATCAATACACTCAGCTCCGTGTCTCTTGAAAACATTGATGATTTTCTGCAGCACATCGTTTCTGATCGACATCTGCTGGGGGTTGTAATCTCTCGTGCCTTTCGGCGTTTTGAGAGTAAACTTCTGGGGCGCGGCATCTTCAGGGGCGAGCTGCGCTTTCAGTGCTAATAGTTTTGATACCTCTTCTTGGATCTGCAAAAATTTTTTTTATTTTATTATAAGTACCTAATAATAGTCCAGCGATTAAGTCCGATAAAGCGAGTTAGAAATGCTAGACCGAGACCGAGATGACTACATTTTTGATATTACATGGGGAGGGCCCAGAAAAACTTCAAATTGTTAATCAAGATTTCATATGTGCATTTTCGTTTTGTATGTATGGTCGACAATTTAAAGTTAAGCTGTTCTAGACGCCTTTATGTAATATCAAAAATTTAGCCTTCTTAGTTTGCTTGCATTTCAATTCAAGGTAAACTGTAAATCAATAAAATAACAAGAGCCTTTTTGTAATTAAATGCTTTCATAAAGTAGTATCTTGATCAAAGTTAAATTCAGTAACTTTTATACATCTCTTTATGGGCAGAATCCAGTAACTTTGATAGTACTTGAGCATAGCATGTGGCATTGACACACATTTATTACATAAACCAGTGGAAGTGGTCCATACAAGAATGAAGTTATAAAACCAGTTATACTTTCATATTCAGGTTTGCAGTTCAATGTCAATATTGCAATTACAAGTGAATCATTACCATAACTAGGTCTAATATTACATACCAATTAATTATGTTGTAAGGCATGGTAATTAATATATTATGTATACCGTGTATAAAGCATCTGTATTTGGTTAAAAACTTTAACTCTTCTAGATTCGACTTGCAATGCTAAAATTTAGAAAGTGTTTTTGTTAATGACTCTATTAATCATATTTTCTCTTTACAGTTTATTTATGGTGTGATATGTAAGTAAAAGTGGTATAATATGAGATAGGAACATACTTAAGTTTACATGGGTCAATCTTATGTAAAGTGAAAGTCGAAAACTAATATTGTGCTATTTAATTGTTTAACAAAAATTTGGTAGGCGAAATGCATTATTACCGATAAAAATTTTGGAAGCAGCAGTAACTACATATTATATAATTTAACTAGAGTTGTGTGAAACTAGGATGTAATTTCTCTTAACTCAGAAGAGTTATTAGTAAAGTAGTTCCTATGTAGCTCCAAACATTGTTCTAAACCACCCCCAGCAGTACGAGGAAAAGACAAAAAATTTAGAGACGCAAAAATAATAACTGATTTTTTTACTATGTAAACTCATACTAAGGCTATAGATGAAAGTACTGTACTGTACCAGCGTTTTTTAATAGTCTACTGCAGCACGTAGGCCTACCCACGAAGCATTGGGCCATATCCACCACGCTGGCCCAGTGCAGGTTGGTAGATTCACATACACAAAATGGACGCATGGATGCAAATAAAACTGATTAAATAAATTGCTTATATAAAAACATTGACTTTATAATACTTACATACTTGAACACTTTTCAAATTCAGTAAAGAACTATTTTTCGAGTTGGCGATAGGGAGATACAAATTATTTCACTTTTTTTTTTAATTGTTTTACTGAAATGTGTTGTGGTGCTCAGAAAACTACACACACAACATATTTTCAGCATTGTCAAATAAAATTGTTTTACACAGAGAATAAAATCAATCACATTTATGAAAGAAATAGCAGTAAGAACATCGACAAAGCACTTACTACAAAGGCTAATTATACAAGCATGCTTAATTGCTCTCAATAACTTTCCAGTACCTTATTGCAAGATGATGTTGTAATACTTTTGGTGAAACTTTTGTACAGACTCGAGTTGCATAATTGCACCACTTTTGCATGGTTTTTTGCAAGTTTCAGCACTTTGTAAGACATGCTTCATTGATTCTATCTTCAACCGTTTGTTCAATATGAATATTTTGTCACCACAGCTTACTTTAGTTACCGGAAAAATAATAAAACATATTTCATCAATTTAGACAATTTTAAGTTTTGGTAAAATTAGCACAGCTATTTAATGATATAGAAGGATTTATGTGGTGACGAAACAACCATATGAGGAGGTTCAAAGCTTTTACACTACAGATATATTTACAAAAGATATCAAAGACTAGATCTATGTATGCGTAATGAGTATGGAAATAGCATAAAAACCAACTACACACCCGTGCTATAAAAGTAGGGGCAAACACACCTTCTGGTCAATATTAGAATGCTCAGCAGTTCCTAGAAGAGTGTCCTCACGGAATAAAGACTTTTCAGCATCAGTGAAACTCCGCATATGGTCCAACCACCGCTTTACATTTTTGTACTTTTTATTTATATCCAAACTTAGCAACATATTACTCATTGAGATATCACTTTTGCTAGGTACATATCCACCCATGTAACTATACTGAGATAAATGCTTGTTCATTTGTATTAAATCAAGAGAATCATTGGCCTTTTTCCCCTATAAAATAATGAATAGGTTGGAAATTAATCTAGCATGATGCAATGTTATAGAAAAGTAACTACGTTACAAATAAGTATGTGTGTTAGCATTAGACAAAGTTGAAAGTACTAACCTTTTCGTTAGATTCCTTGGCAGACTTTAATTTTCTGACGAGATCTCCCTGCTCTTTAATTTTCAAAAGTAAACTTTCTTGAGAATCAGCCATTGTTCTATGTGCCTAAATAAAATGATCTCGCTCTAAATCCGTATCCAGCGTCCAGTCAAGGCTGCAATTGCGGGTAAAAGTACTTAGAAATAATTGCAGCTTATTTGGTTCCTTTCATTTTATCTCAGCAAATAGCGAGCAAGCAAGAAACTGCAAAGTTTGAGGTTATTTTATTTTTGAGTGACGTTACGACAACATTGTCTATAATGACAGTGACAACGAAAACGTTAATGCCAATGTCAAAAACGAAAACAGATTTAGCAAATGCCTCCATGGTCGTCTGTAGGTATCTGAAAAAAATCTATGAAAAAAAATCGGCTTCTCAAAATTGTCAATGTCATACAAACATTGCCAGAATGTTGCTATGTTATAATATCGGTGATTACAATGGCTAATTCAAAAAGCTATAAAAGACGAAAATGTCGAAATAATATGCTGAGCTAGTATCGAAGAATGTCCTTTTTTCGTCCCCATAATTACTTATCATTGGTTTCAATTAACAGCCATTCTCCGATAAGCAAGTTTTTACTCATTGCTTGCATAATAATTATAATCAGTAATACTGCAGTGGCCAATTATTTTATGTCATTTCTTTTTTATTTTATTTTTATGTAAGCACCATCTAATGAAAAAAATTAAGGGTACGGTAATTACTAATTAAGAAAAAAAGGCTAAATTGAAGAATGTCCGAAAACAAATTACCAATATACCTACATAATTTATTTATCCATTATAGACTGTATAGTCTAAAGCTTCAAATAAAATATTTGAAAATTAAATTAAATGGACATGCTTGCTGCTAAGCACTGCGCTAAGGATTTTAGTGGTTTCTGGAAAAATACCAATAATCTGAAGACTCGGCCTGGTCTTCCTGTTAGTGTGGATGGTACGTACGAGTGACCGCAAGTTAATTGCAGATAAGTTCAAAAACAAGTTTTTTGTCAAGTCACCGTTAGGTCCTTCAGTGTCTCAGTTGTCAGGCGGAGTGCCTAGAGAATGCGTGAATACTAGGATAAAGGCTAAAGAAGTGTCTAGGGCTGTGGCGTCTATTTCCAAGGGAAAATCTTTAGGGCACGACCGCTTGAGCGTGGAGCATGTCCAGCACGCTGGACCTCACATGTTTAGAGTGCTGGTCTCCTGACGACATGATGAGAACTGTTGTTGTACCGGTAGTGAAAAACAAAAATGGTGACTTATCTGGCATATCTAATTATATTGTATCTATATCTCTAGCCACGATTATTGCGAAATTATTTGACAGCATTCTTAATTCACAATTAGATAAATACCTAAAGTTACATAAAAATCAGTTCGGTTTTCGACGGGGACTGTCTACAGAAACTGCAATGTTGTCTTTGAAGAGTGCTGTCAAATGCTATACTGAAAGAAATACGTCTGTTTACGCCTGCTTCCTCGACTTATCTCGCGCATTTGACCTTGTCTCTTACGACATTCAGTGGAAGAAGATTAGCGAATCCCTAGTACCGGATGAACTTATAAATCTTTAAGTATTGGTGTGGGAACCAGTCAAATAGAGTAAAGTGGTCGGGCACGGTAAGTAAGTAAGTTCGTATAGGCCGGGTGGCTAGCCCTGGTGTCAGAGCTTATAGGCCGCCTGAAGGCCTCTGACATGGCTAAACGGTTAAAACAACCGAGACCTACAATTTAACGTGTCATCCGAGCCACAGTAGCGCTCAGTTGGAAAATGCCACCCGCGGTCACCCATCCAAATACTGACCGTTTCATAGTAAATTTGCATCAATCGCAAGATGATGTAATAGTGTTTGTTGCTAACGTCTCCGACTTGTGTTGGAGGAGAAGACTGACGAACATACAACAAAAAAAAAATACTGACCGTGCGGAACGTTGCTTATTTTCGGTGATCGCTGACAAACACCTAGTCAAACTACGCTACGAGCGCTACGGCCGGGCACGGTGTCGGAGGCGTATAGGTTGGAGTGCGGGGTGAGGCAGGGGGGTTTAACCTCACCCTCTATTTTCAATCTGTACATTAATGGACTGATTGAGGCGCTCAGCGCACAACACATCGGTTGTCCTATAGACGGCGTTTGTTTCAACAACATTAGCTATGCGGACGATATGGTGTTGCTGAGTGCTTCAATCTGTGGAATCAGGAGGCTTGTGAGTGGTGCGGCGAGAGCGAGGGAGCACCAACGGCTTGCTGGCCGTGCTCCTGAGAGGCTCGACTGCCCGTACATACAGCACGCGTGTCGGTTACACCTTGCACACAGAGATTAAATAAGTCGTAGCAAGAATTTATTGATTTTAATGTTGTAATTATTGTTGTGTTAATGATAATTTTTATTTATGTTTCTGAATCATTTTATTGTATTTGTAATGTGACTGATTATGTGTTTTAAATTCTTTAATGTTGAGTCTTTGATACTTGAATAAATGATTATTTAATTTAATTTAAATAAAAAAAATATACAGTAAAACTAAAATTCATTAAAATTAAAATCACCAGAATGAGTAATTATAATTCTAGGCGAAATCAAATTTCTTGGCGGCTAGATGGCTGTGACGTTAGCTGCAAGCTGCGCAACACCCAATCCCGACTGAAGCTCAGTTATTTCCTAGTTACCGTGCCTTGTATAATTTTTATTTCTTTGAATTGACAGCCATTCACTGAACAAGTTTTTACGAATCTTTCATAGGCAGTAATATTATTAAATTATTTTCAGCTTGTGTCAAATAATTTAAAAAAAAAAATAAGTGGTACGGTAATTAGGAAAAAATGGCTAAATTGATAAATGGTTGTAAATAATAATTATGGATTGACTATTTATTTGGGAATTTATCTGGCAGCCCTAAATGAATTCGCTGTGTGTGTGTTTTTCATACAATACCTGTGGTGTTTTTCACGTTGGTGTTTTTCACGTTGGTGTTTTTGGACTTTCGAATTTTGTTATTTTTGTTGTAAAACCCCGCCTAGAAAAAATACGTTTTCATTGGTAATAGAAAATGGATAGGTTTGAGTACATAGACGCCCGATTATTTGAAGGCGAAAATTATTTAAAGCGAGACAAAAATGTGAAAATATATGATGGTGATGACAAGGTAAAGTTACAAATTGAGTGTTTTTGTTACTACTCTATACTTTTCATAAATAATTTTGGGCATGAAGCGCTAGAAAAAATGTATGGTGTATATAATCCATTTACACTTATCTTTAATTTTAAATAAATTAAATAAAGGTGCTCATCAAAGGTTGTGCTAGGAGAAACAGTTCTGCACAACAAACATTATTATTCAGTTATCTAATTCTTCCTTTGAACATCTCTAGCTACTAGTTATCGAAGGTTGAACCTGAAAATGGTCAAAAATATTTATTTAAAAATTACATTACCATTGCAGACTCAGTTTACGGATGGCGAAGTAGTTTTAACTACTCACAGGATACTTTGGGGCAAGCCAGGAGATATACCCAAAGGCAATGTGTGTCTATCACTACATCTTTACTATGTTTTTTGTATGGAAGAAGAAAGTGGTGGCGTCTTCGGCTTGGGTGGACCAAAAAGGATAATATTGCACTTGGGACCTGCTCTTCCTGGTAAAAAAATATCTAGCCCAGTAAATATCACTATGTCGGATTTCTTTTAATATTTTAACTGTCTTGCTCAATGATTAAAATCTTAATTTGAATTTTTTCATATAATAGTTCCATGTGTTATATGTAAAAACATGGCTTTGAAACTTTTAGAACATAGCTATTTTAAAAAATTGTCTATAAATAGAAAAAAAATTGATTTATACATGCAGTAAAGACAAATTCAAATTCACTAGCCTAGTATTCTTAGTTATAATGGCTTATATTTTCACAATTATAGGTAAAAGACCTGGCCCAGCAGTAGTTAGTCCATACCACTTCATAAAGTTCTCATTCAAAGATGGCATCGACCCAACATTCTACAAAGCATTTTCCGAAGCCGTAGCAAACAAAGCTTGGGAACGTCAGACCCCACTTATGTCACCTGTCAGCTCTAGTCCAAGCACAACCCCAAAACCTGTAGCTCCGATAAATTCAAAGATCAGATCGGGAATTGTTGGCATTGAACGGAGTATAGAAGAACAGCACAGAGCAACAGACGAAAGCATTACCATAGCGTTTAAGGATTTGACAAAGCTTATGGAAAAAGCTAAGGATATGGTGGCGATATCTAAGAACATTTCTAGCAGAATAAGGGTAAATTTGAGCAAGTATTCTGTAATTAAATTAGTTGTTTTGTTTTTTAGGGTCTAGTTGGAGATGTATGTTACTGTGTAGTGTAAGTCGGGAAACATATTACAAGCATGGGTGATATTAATTTTAAAGACCTCATTTAAAGTGGGTCAGAAATTCAGAATGCTTTACTGTACAGTAGCGACTGCCATAGTCACTGCATGAACTAACTCCTTTCAAATGAATAAAGATATAAAAACGACGCGTTGCACTCCGGGAGTGCCGGCAGAAGGGAAAACTACGAAACTAAGTGAAATCTGATAGCTGCAGATGTGAAAACTACAAACTACTCCGTCCTACGAATTTTCGATCAGCATATGCATCTGCCCTGAGTCTTGTCTCGAGCTTAACATTTATACCCATCCCAAAAAGTGCACAATGCTAAAAAAGTTTTCACTTTAAAAAAACATACATGGCATATCTATAGTGTTATCTATATTTAATGTTGAAAGCCCAGGATTTTGATGTTAAAAAGAAATAAAGATATAACCCACACTTGTATGTAATTTATACAAATAAATCTGGCTCTATTCTTAAATATGTATTGCATATTCCCTATTGTAACAATAGTTTACAACTTTCCTGTTTGTATACAGTTTCTGTTGTAAACAATGTAAATTAAAATCTATTTTCTTTCTGTCCAGGATAAGCAAGGAGATATTTCAGAAGATGACACTGTAAGATTCAAGTCCTACCTGATGAGCCTGGGCATAGACGACCCGGTTACTAGAGATGCATTTAGATCTGACTCTGACTACTATGTCGGCCTAGCGCAGCAAGTCTCCGACATGATGGTTGCTGTTTTATTGGTGAGTTGAGACTCTCTTTTCAGTTTTGACGTGAATATGTCTTTAAAACTACATTATAGGGAGGCAAGTAAAAAAAAAATGTTTTTAATCGACTTACTGCCCACTGATGTGCTGCTTTGACTTGCTAATCCGTTGGGCTATGTCGGTAACTTAAGCTCGCTTACAAATCTCCTCACCTGACGATCCATAGGGTACATATAATATGTACAGCAGTGATTCTGTCTTATGGCTAAGTAGACAAAGACTTCCATAATAGACAAAATCTATTCTAATTTTTTTTTAGGAATGTGGCGGAATAATGTCTTTAGCAGATGTTTGGTGCAGAGTCAACAGAGCTAGAGGCTTGGAATTGATTTCACCAGAAGATTTATTAAATGCTTGCAAGTAAGTGGAACTTTTTTCTTTTCTTAATTACTATCAAATACCTATCAAGCAACCACTGGAAGGTGCTCCCAACCATTGAATATGGGAGAAACCTGCTAGCATAGCATACGCAGCACGACATATTTTTATCGACGTGTGTTAGTGACAAAATACATAGTATATTTATATTATGTCATTTATTTTTCCCATAACTGGCTAGTTTTGACACGATGATAAAATTATGTCGTGCTGCGTTTGCTAGCCCGGAGGATTATTTAAGGTCGATTCACACATATCAGTGAACCCACAGTTCCGGCACAGGACCGCATCAGTGATAATTATTCTTTCATATATTCTCTATGGATGTATTCACACTTGTCAGTGTCAGTGTCGTCTCAGTACCGTCAGTGTCAGTGCCGGCACCGGCCATCACGGACGTGATGACCCGCAGAGAACTGTACTGTGCCTGATATGTGTGAATTGAAGCACTGACGCACCACTGTAGCACGGATACGGAACTGTTACGGTACTGTGCCGGAACTGTGGGTTCACTGATATGTGTGAACCGACCTTTAGGTGCTTTTGAATAAAATGCGCTGTATCGGAAGTGATATTGACAACACCCTTCATTTCGCTTTGAAAGACAGAGATTGTGATACAAGATATTGTACTCTATGAGTAGTTTTTGTGGCTTCACTTTTTGAGTGCAAAATGTGTTTTTTTTTTTCTGTGCTCGAAGCTTAGTATAGTTTTATTTGAAACCTATCGGAAGGGCCTATGTCCAACGGATGATATTGCCTTAACAGGTATTTTTGAGCCATGGCTAAATTATAAAATAATAAATAAATAAATATTGGGGGACATCTTACACACGGTCTCTGACCCCAAACTAAGCAAAGCTTGTGATATGGCTGCCAGAGACTGATATACTACATATACATATTTTTTTAAATACATACTTATATAGATAGTACCTAAATAACACCCAGACACAGAGCAAACACCTATGTTCATCACAAAAATGCTTGCCCTGGTGGGAATCGAACCCACGCCTCTTTGATCCAGAAGTCAGGGTCACTAACCACTGAGCCAACGAGGCAGTCCGTAAATTATCACCGCATTGAAATAATTCTACTTTCTTGAGAGATCGACACCAAAATACGCATGTCAAACTAGAAGGGCACTCAAGAGTCTCTAGTACTAGTTTACTTAAATTTGGCTCCATGCATTTTTGTTAGTTCTTCCTCGTTTCCGCCAGGGGTGCTGTACAAAAATGTATTTTTGTTAATCTTTCTTCGTTTCCGCCAGGGGCGCTGTACAAAAAAGTATTTTTGTTAGTCTTTCTTCGTTTCCGCCAGGGGCGCTGTACAAAAATGTATTTTTGTTAGTCTTTCTTCGTTTCCGCCAGGGGCGCTGTACAAAAATGTATTTTTGTTAGTCTTTCTTCGTTTCCGCCAGGGGCGCTGTACAAAAATGTATTTTTGTTAGTCTTTCTTCGTTTCCGCCAGGGGCGCTGTACAAAAAAGTATTTTTGTTAGTCTTTCTTCGTTTCCGCCAGGGGCGCTGTACAAAAATGTATTTTTGTTAGTCTTTCTTCGTTTCCGCCAGGGGCGCTGTACAAAAATGTATTTTTGTTAGTCTTTCTTCGTTTCCGCCAGGGGCGCTGTACAAAAATGTATTTTTGTTAGTCTTTCTTCGTTTCCGCCAGGGGCGCTGTACAAAAATGTATTTTTGTTAGTTCTTCTTCGTTTCCGCCAGGGGTTCTGTACAAAAATGTATAGAGCCATACGGAAACTACTGTGGTTTCAATTTACGTGTACCTAAATCTGTATTATAAAGGTATCAACAACAAAGAATGTTTTCTCATTTCAGATTATTACATAATATTGGTGCTCCAATGTCCCTGAGGAAGTTCCCGAGCGGTGCTTGCGTTTTACAGCTGAACAGTAACAGAGACGAAGAAATTGCAAAGACTACAAGCGATTTGGTGAGCATGATTATTAGTATACTAAGCTCCACACAAATCGGCGGACGAAAAGTTAGCCGCAGATGACACTTCGCCATAATTCGCTAATTATTTATTGTACTGTACCAGCCTTTTTAATAGTCCACTGCAGGACGTAGGCCTACCCACGAAGGGTGTTTGGGCCATATCCACCACGCTGGCCCAGTGCGGGTTGGTGGATTCACATACACCATCGAATTTCTTCTACGGACGTATGCAGGTTGCCTCACGATGTTTTCCTTCACCGAAAAGCCAGTGGCGTGAAATTCCGTACATAAATTCCAAAGAACTCATTGGTACGGGACCGGGGATTAGAACCCACAACCTCACGATTGTAAGGCGGGTGTCATTACCTCTCGACCACCACGGCTTTTCACACATCAATTATCACAATTCCACAATTATTCCACATCAATTATTTATTATGTGCGCACAATTCCGACGCCGCGTGTCGTAGTGGTGTTACGGGCGTAGGGAGCGCGCGGGAGGCATGAGACATGAAACATAAAAACTCCTGACATTACCGATACAAAATTCAATAAACAATCCTACTTCCTACTAATATTATAAACGTGAAAGTTTGTGAGGATGGATGGATGGATGTATGGATGTTTGTTACTCTTTCACGCAAAAACTACTGAACGGATTGAGATGAAACTTTGCAATAATATAGCTTATATATCAGAATAACACATAGGCTATAAATTATAATGATATATTGCGTATGCGGGCGAAGCCGCGGGTAAAAACTAGTACTTTATAAAACTTGAAATTATGTCCCTGGTATCTATTTATATACGTTTTTTTTTCTTCCAGCTCGACGAAAACGGCTCACTGACTCCAGAGAAGCTGTCTCAAATCGCGAATGTGTCCGTCCTGCTCGCACGAGAAAGGCTCTTCACAACGGAACGCCTCGGCATGGCGTGTCGCGACGAATCGATCGAAGGACTGGCGTTTTATCCAAATCTATTTATGAATAAAGCCTAACCTGTATCTGGCTATTCAGACCAAATAAAAAAATCAGGACAGAATGTTGAGAAACAAACAAGTGAGGCCGGCAAAACTACGCCTCGCCGTGTACTGACACAGTTACACACACAAACACAGTCGAACTATGGCGGCGCAACACGGACGCACTCGCCACATGTATAAATTGGGCGATTCGCCCAGCGGTGCGAAACGCCGCAATACCTCACTTGGCTGTTCACGTTTCTTGATTTTTTTATTTGGTCTGAGTCTGGGTATTGTAAATTGTGAATAAGAGTTAATAATATATTATAATATAAAAGTATTATTACATACAATGTAGTGTTTTAATCGAGCAACGATGGCATTATTATAAAACCCAGCTCGTTGGGACGGCGATGTTGTTAGAATCTTGGGTCTTTGACGAGATTGACACAGGACCGATATGAGTGGCGTCCAAGAGAGACCGATGCTCAACAGTGGGCGATTACAAGCAGAAAATGATGAATCATATCAGCTGTAGGATGTCCACTGCATAGACTCGCGCCCTAGGGGTCTCTCACCACAAGCAGGGTCCCCCAGCGGAGCCTATGTTCACCAGTTGCATCCCCAAAATCGCAAGTCTTACAAATAACAAAGAGCCTCACGGAATGCTAGGATTTTTTGTTCTCGTTCCGTCAATGTTATATGGGGTCCAGTTTTTATAGACAATATTTTATTGAAGAAAACAAAACACACGAAATACAGCAACAAAGATTAGAACTACACTAAAAACTTAACTACCTAATGTTTTATTTTCGTCACCAGCCGGTCCCATCTCAGCATGATGCCGGTTATACACAACATGCCCTGGTCTTCCGTTGTGACCGGCAAGTGACGTTAAAATTTGCGGTTTCTTTCTAACACCCACTAAAAATAAAGCTAACATTAAATCAAAGATTGTATGAAAAATAAATAGTTTTTGGTAGAGACTAGACGAGGAGTTCCGCCTGGACCAACTGCTTTCGCACAACTAGTTGGACATCCAAAATACTTATTCCTAATGGCACAACTACGTACAATCTAAGCAAAACTATGTAGAATTTTTTTTTTTCAGCTACTTCCTGTGACACAACTACAGTCAAACACAGTTTGAGCCCAAAAGTGCTAGCCAACGTCGGCGGAAATTATTTTTGAGTAAAACAAAATATTGAAGCACAAATAGGATTTATTAAAAGCGAGGCTTTTTAACTTCACATAAGCTAGCTTGATCACAAAAGTTATAATATTTGTCGATACTTTCGAATTTTTATCTCATTCCTTATGTATAAACATTCTTACAAAATATACTCATCCTTACGTTTAAATCATAATTAGAATAAGATTGCACTTATACTCAAGGTAATATTTTAAAAATGATTGTGTAAAACTAAAGCGCTTTCATAGTTATCCTATAAGTACAAAAATAACCCTAAAACTAACTATGGTAAAGCTACAAATAATAAACACTTGCTTACAATCATCACAATCGATTTTGAAAGGTTTAACACATTCTCTGACCAATGACTCCCAAAAGTCACACTTGTATGCAAGTCATATGTTTACGACTCTAGTTACAGTCACAATTTAAAGGTAAAATTGATGATTTTTATTTGACTGGATGTATGAACAAGAACAAAAAAAATGTCACATGTACCTCGGACGTATGGGCTACCAAAAATTTTAAAGGAGCCTCCGTAAAATGTTGCCAGTTTTTTCAAGATAGAGCGAGATTGTAGGTGGACATGGACAAAGGGGCTAATTGGATGTAGCGCAGCTAACTAGCTCAAAGATATTATAACGAACTATTCCAGCTTAGGCTAGATTGCACAAATTCAATGTATAGTATTTTTGGTAAGATCTGTCAACAACCATCAAAATCGAAAGCTTTAAAGCTGCAAAAACGTGAAAACTTTGCTTACAACACCTTTTAAATTACATGAAGCAGAATTACATTCCTAATAAAATATTTGATATATCATTTTTAACTCTATGTCATAAATAATACTGCTCATCTAATGATTGATATATTGCCAAACATTCTTCTTTTGCAAGTGATGTCTACATTTTTATATTTTTCGTGGAATGTTATTAGCTTTGCAGCAAAGAGAACCTTATACCATAGGATTATAAGAGTCATAATATTTTGACTTATCAATACTCAATTGCACTCTTAAAATCCTTTGGCGCAAGGGTTTGTTTCCCACAAAGCTCCCATGCTTTGAAATCATCAGAGGATCGAATGTTTTCGACGTAGCAGTCAACACCCCGTACGAATGGCAGGAGCATTTCTTCATTGATGGCCTCTGAGAGACGATGCAAAAATGCTATATTTTTGGCGAGAGTCTCTTTTATGTTTGTGGCCAGTGGTCGCTCAGTACATTGCACAATGTCATGCTGAAATAACGGAAAAATAGGTTAGTATAATAATGGTAATTACGCTTGTTTACAATGACTTGAGGTTTTTTCGAAAAGACAATCACATGACTTTTGTAACAGATGATAAACCCAATTCATACTAAATTGTTAACTGAAATATTATAAATATAATTATATAACATAATTTTACATCACATCACGTAAAAATAAAGCTGAAGTGTCTCCTATTTCACATATAATAGGATTTAAATCTTGCTGCAATTAAAGATGTGCAAGATTTAACTCATATTACCTGTACAATAGGAGTTAATTTCCTTCTGCGGAGCTTGAAGCTCCAGAGTTCTTTTTACATAGTGTGATCTGTATTATTAGGTACATATTATTTCAGTTTCTCCCACATTTAGTATGTGGTGAAAATTATTGGGTCTAGTCATATCCTATTTAGCTGTTTGTATATTTGAGTTTGTTACTTTTTGATATCAAAATGGATAAATTGTATTAAAATAATGCAGAAACTGATTCTTATATTAGTGGGTAAACTCACAAGGTCTAGTTGACCAAAAATAACTACATGCAGTACATAAGGGACAAAAACTCACTTTATCCACTATAATATCCTTCTGCAGCCCAAGGTATGTACTTAGACATTCATTTAGAGACTTCACTGCTTTGGGCAAAATTCCATTTTTGTTCCTCATGATTATTAAATCACCAACCTGTAAAATAAGAATGATTATGATTATCTAGAAAAGGTTCTGGATCTTATTCTTATGGGGGCAATATGCCCTTTACAATGATGTCCCACTTGGGATTTCATGTGCATTTTCCCTTTCAGAGTCTACCCGAGCCAGCCCTAGTCTGCATGCCTATAGGCCACTGGCACAACTGATCCGATGGCTTAGTTTGGAACAATCTTGATTATTAGATACTAAAATGATTAGTCTGAAATGTAGTAACAAATGGAGCTGGGCAAGACATGTGGCAAGACGAAGTGACGACCAGTGGAGCAAGGCGAAAATAGAGTGGTGGCCTAGACTTGGTAAGCGGAGCATGGGTCGTCCGGCAGCAAGGTGGGTCGCAATATCGTCGAACCTAGGCAATTGGCAAAGGACCGTAGCAGATGGCACTATAAAAGAGAGGCCTATAACCAGCAGTGGGATAAAGATGGGTGTAGATGATGATGATGAAAATTATTATCATATATGGACCAGGCCAGCGAAGCTACTTTTGGACTAATTTGTCACTTGTATAATTGTTACTTGCATAGAAAAAATGTAAATATTGTTTTACCTGAGTATCAAACACTGAAGCCAGCTTAACATTATGTTTGTGATACAGACAGTCTGACAACAACCTGCTGTCATGGACTATCTTTTTTGGACAATCTGCCTCAAGGATCTTCTTCAATCCAGCGTCAAATGCGTGGTACTGCATCACATGCGTGTCAAATATGTAAATCTGCTGTGGAGTAGACATGACAAGGAATGGCATCCTCACTTTACGACCTTTGTCTGCACCATCGGTACTGACACCCACATAGCTGTACTCGTTCAAATCTTCTATAGCATCATGGAATGCTTTATCAACTTGATTGATATACTTGTAAGTCTTTGATGTTTTGATGATGCTCTCATACTCTTTATCAGACAATTTAAGAGTAGTTACACTTTGATCATTAGTTAGCTTTAGTTTAACAATGTCTTGAATCTCCGAGTCATAGTAATGTAATATACCATCACTGGGCTTGTCGAGAGGTAGCTCCTTCACATTGCACAGAGAGATCCTTGACTTGTCATTTGTCATTTCGTAGAACTGACCTTCAACAACTTCATAACTTTTTGTGTGGATTTGTAGCATTTCCCCTTTCAAATATAGGTTATCCATTTTGAGTGTTTTAATAAAGTAATAAAGTAGGTGTAAAAGTTAGTCTTTCTTGACTGGTTTGGGAGGCGGCGCAGACTCCGTTTCGTTGTATGCCGTGTAAATGTAAAGTCCTAACGTTAAATGAAGGACGATAACAGCAACGACAGCAGAGTAAACGCTACTGTTCATAGGCGACAATTGGAACACTGTGTCGAATAATATCACCTTCGCAGCGAAAAATGATATAACAGGGACGAATATGATAATAAGACAATATTTTATAACTGTCCTGAAGACCACAAAATCGGGTAGTTCCTGAAAAAGTATAAGGTGATTAGGCGATTATACAGGGTCGGTGTCTAAGAAACTTTTTAACAGGAAAGTGCGCCAGTACTTACATTTGCACGTCCTTCAATCATCATAAGACAAAATAAAAAGAAAATAAAACAAAATAACTGATAAATAAAGCCAAAATTCAATAATTTTCGGCGACTATCGAATTTCACAATCGATCAATCACATGAAAATGAAATGAAAGAATGAACGATTGAATGAACAAAATCTACTATCACTGACCAGTGTTGCAAGCAACGAGATAATAAAAAAGAGCTAAAGAGCACATAATATTAGTAAAGTATTTAAACTGTTTTGGTACATACGTGTAACAAATGGTTGGTCTCAACAGTTTGTCCTAGCGGACATGCAATAGTATAATTACGTTAAATCGCTACCCAACGACTTAATTACAAAGGTAAAGGGATGATTGCGTTTCCTATGTCTAGTAATAATAATATAGTACTGTAATAAACTTTTCTTAAGTATTTACAACATTAGACATATTTATATATACACACATATTTTCGAGATCGTCTATTTAGGAAATATATTATTTTAACATTCCTACTAAATGTACCACTTGTAAACAAAATCTTACTTCTATATAAAATAAAAATACTGAGATCAATTTTTCTTAATTAGGTATTTACGACATAAGAAATATTTTTTTCATGTTGTAAATTAATTCTGTGTTTTGAGCTATTAAAATTAAGCCCATAGCTGCAAGGAGTTTTAGTTACCCTTAAGTTCACCTTTAGGAACTTAACCAGAATTTGGGATATTGGGGTACCTACTTACGATACTTATCTAACACTTAGTAAACACTTATTTGACATAACAGAAAATAATACCTAATTAGCAAATTATTTTATTGATGTAAAAATATAGTCATTATCAAAATTCAAAGATAGGTAATGATTTAAATTGTTTACGAACATTATTGTTACTAATTATAGAAACGGTCTAACCCGTTCATAGGTATGTGGTTAATAGAGCACCTCAATCATGCAGCTTTGAATGATGAATCTGTTTAACGCAGTTTACGCCATGTGAGCAATGTGAAATGATTAGTGACAATAGGACTATCATTATCCTTTTCATGGCTGCCTATAACAACTTTTTACTTTAAGTAGTATTTACATACTATTTAGCACTCGTGACTTTGTCCATCATATTGTATTTTTACTGTACTTTAACTTTATAAGCTTTAACTTTAATGTATTATAGATGTTGGATCAACAATTAAATCATCAAAATAAATGTTTACACTGTAAAAATGCCAGTTACTACGTAAATTAAACTGCGACTTAGTGTATTGTTAAAAATATCTAACATAAAAAATCAACGCCTAAGGCTGATTGTATCGGTTAGCGCGCCAAATTAATTTTTTTGGGTATTTGACATTTAGACAGATAAACTACTAATTTTGAGTATAGGTACGAAAACTCATTTATTGGCCATGAATAAGTAGTCTTTATGAGTATACACCAAGGATTTTGTATACTATAAATCCATGGTACACACCTAAAAACCAACTGATTTTCAACTTAGTTTATAGCTGATGCACTATTTTGCATAAACTGACCACTATTTAGCTTTATAGTGTGTGTATCTCCTTAACATTACCTACTCATAGACGCTAAATGAGATTTTGTAAACTTACAATAAACAGTTTATCTGTAAATGCCAAAAATGCTCAAAAAAGAACCCGTACTGACCTTGTGAAACCACCATAATATAAGTAACACCACAATTCAGTTATTCACAGACAAACTTGCATTAGATATAAATGGTTATATTATATTTAGTTTCAAGCTCTACTCACACATTAGTTGAAAGTGTGAGTCTCGCCACACATGGTTTTTCGCATTAATATATTTCCAGTAAATAAAAATTGAGTTAGGGATGTGTCGGCATGCCGAATATGAAACATGGAATTTTACTGGCGTTCCTTGTAAGTTTCATGAATACTGTGTTTTTATAACAACTTTAAAAAAAACTTATATTAGTAGATATCACAGGTTCATGATAAATACTAGTATGTGACTATGTGTGATATTTTAAAGCGCAGGTTTTTAAATTAAAACTGTGTGAATTATGTTTTGTAAATTGTACCTATGTTGTTCTTCAGATCGTGGTTAACAGCACATTCATTGACATTAACGAAGTTCAAAAGAATGTTTTGAATTGGAAGAACCTCTACCTTCCTAATATTAGCGAGGTCAGAATCTCCTAGAATACAAATACATCTAGAGTTGTTGATTATACTTTATTTTTATTTGAAACTACGAAATATGAAAACTAAAGAAACTTAACTTATAATATTTTGCAGGTTGGAGTGGCCACCAACGGTGTATTTGATTTTAGTGATGTTAAAAACAAGATTCTTCAGTGGAAAACACAAAAATTAGCAGCGTTATGTCCTTCAAATGGGTAGATTTTATTTTTACTTTACTTTCGAAACCAATAATTTGATTTTTTTAAATATTTGTATCCGTTTTTCGTTATTATTAGAGACAATACATATTTCATTATTGCATAGGTTAATAGATTAATATTTATGATGTTGCTCGGAGATAAATCATTTTGAGTTTTACGCTACATCTAATAATTTAACATACTTACACATATTTACGATACCAATTAAAATATTTTATAATTTTTTCCACATAGAGGAATTTGAATTAAGTACTTAATATTAATTACTTATTTTCTTATTATTTCAGTATTTATGTTCAAAAATATTATTTTTTAGTAAATAAGTGCAGAAAATGATTAAACAGTCATCTAAAATGGTTGAGATTCCGTCTAGAAACTAATCACATAACTATGAAGAAAATTTAGGGTCCCAGTAGTATCTAGTAAAAGTAGTAAACCATTCGGATCCCTTAGTATAATATTAATATGCGAAAAAAATTTAAGGTCTATCACGTTAAATACTTTAATTTTTTGTTACAGCGCACAACTACAAAACTTACTAAATCTTGTATGTAGTACAGCACAACCTACTAATGTCACGCTTCGAGATGGTTGTATAACTTGTTTCTCTCGAGTGACATCAATGCCTGAAGTACGTTAGTTTAATTCTGCCCTTTCAGACATTTAATTAAGTTTTGGCAACGTAATAATATTTATATATTATTTCAAAACATAAGTGAATAACATTTTACATGTTTTTTCTAGGGTCCACAAGAATTAAGCGCATTAAGTGCATGTGCTGTACAGTATTTTACGAACACATCCTACGCATCATGTGCTACTTCACTAATGGTAAAATACCTTAAAAATACTTTTTTAAAATATGTACCTAGGGTATTCCAATGAGTATTTACATAGTCGATGTTGATACATAGTTAATGTTGAGTGTACATTTTTTACAAGTTATTAAATTTTTAGGCTCTTTCTACATCTGCTTTGAATGTGCAAACATCTGGTTGCTACATGGGGTATTGTGACTTTGTTCGTTGCTTACGCAGGATAAATTCAATTAATCTAGTAAGTAAATATTTCAATTATTTAATAATAGATTTTGAAAAATAAAATAACACATGTTTAGAACCGATTTTCAAATTTTATATACCTGCTGTTTCACACAGATCACCCAATGTACCCGAGAAGCAAGAACTGGCGTGAACATTACACTGGATGCTGATAATGTGCGGTTCTACACCAACGTTACGTCTTGTATCTTGGCTAAAGCACGATGTGGCTCATATAACCCAGTTACAGGACAGACTCAGGTGCCGGGATATTTATCATCTGGGGCAAGAGTCAGTAACGCTTTACAATTTTCTGAAACGGGCGAACTACGAATATTAGCGTTTTCAGCAAATACACCCGTATCAAATTCGTTTTGCTCGTCCACTGGTAATTTAACGCAGTCGAGTTGGCTAACAAACGTTTGCTGAACTTACATCTTTTGTGGCACCTAAATTTCTAGTTAATTAACACAATCATAATAATTCTAAGACGCCGTTTTTATAAAATTATATACTTAATGTTTATTGAAATTAAAGGATAATTCCGATTGAACACCGCATTTCATTATTTACTAATTTTACAATTTTTAACAGTTTTACCACAGACCTTTTTTATGGAAATCTGTGAGTTTTACACAAGTGTTCAATAAAAGTTTGTAATAATCAAATTTAACAAAGAATAATTACTTGTTTCTAAATACTTTGAAAATAGATATTTATATAGCTATCTATCGTGCCTAATTTGATTTTTCGGGTTGCTATAAATCAATATCTCATATATGTTGTTCTACCCAGTTTGCCTCAAAGAAATCCCTTTATAATATAGTTATAGAGAAATATTAGGAAATGTCTTCCTACAATTTTGAGCTTACAATTAATTGCTTTTTTAATTTACCCAGATTCTGCCATAACAATACGACAGTCTTGGCAATCAACGGATGCGGCGTTTAAATCGCATCGATCGATATACTTTAAAAAGTCGCGATCGCTGCTACCCGGTTTTTATTTTGGCGACCCAGTATTGGGTCGCGAATAGGAAACGCTGTCATAGCTGATATTAACTAACGCCTAAGGAAGTTTCATACGAGAACTTACGCCTACTGATCGAGTGTGAACGCTGCATTCCTTTCTTTTATGATTGGTTTTTAGCCTGTGGTCACAAGGATGAAATAAGTAGCTGTCACTTACTGTCAACGTCATAAATCAGCTGATTGGGCCGCTCACGCCGCTTATCTTTTTGTTGTAACAGTAATTCGCTATGAAATTACAATTTAAATGATATTAATCGAAGAAAACTAAAGCAAGTGTTTTATCTAGGATTGCCGATATTGACTCGTGAGTAATTTCCGACTATATCATGTAACGTGTAGAAAATGACCAACCTTTGTTTTCTTTTAAATTCATCTAATTTACAAAAGTATGTTTTGGAACGATGGTGTAAGTAGGTAATTAATAAGTCGTCTTGTAATAATTGTTGTGATCTAAATACTAAAGTTACGGCATCATGTAGCTTTACATTATATCTACTTACCTCTCTTAATTTATAACCACCAATATTATTATGTATACTGAGCGGCGAGCGCCACACAAATCGACGGATGGGAAGTTAGCGCAGAGCACTGCGCAAAAGCCGAAATATAGGCATTCGCGGGAGCCAGAGAAACGAGACGCCGCGGCACACCCGCCCGCCAACCACATGCCTCCCGCGCGCTCCCTACGCACACATCCGCAATAATTAGCCAATCACGGCGAAGTGTCATCTGCGGCTAACATCTCATCTGCCGATTTGTGTGGCGCTCAATCTGGGCGCGCAGTATACGACATGATATGGACATGATTTATTTGAAACTATGTATTTGAATTATGCCCATAAATGCCATACTCGTAGATGTATTAGACTTGATCATGCTGCCAGAGACTAAGTAAATGTATAAGAGAGGCAATTTTCTATTATAAACATGTATGAGTTTCCTTAACTATATAGTGCCAATTTGAAATAAGTTTAGTGCAGACTGTCATCTCACAAAGATCATTATTGTTGTACAAGTTAGTTTACATAGTTTTACTCAATATGTAGAGCAGCAGGGCAATTCTGTTAACTGATCTATATGTAGAGCAGCACGGCAATTCTGTTCACTGATCTCGTCAGTGAAGTGACATGCTCTTGAACAGAAATCGTTTTTCTGACTCTCAAAAGCTGTCTTAAAATGGTCAAGCTTTGATTAATGACGTAAAAACATGTGATGTTACCTTAGATGATGTTACTGAATAGGAATGTATATAAACCTCATTAGTTTCTCAGGAGTTTCTTTGCTGCTGTTTCTTTTTTTTTGTGACAGCATTCCAATAGCTTTTGTGCAGCGGAGAAACGAGAGGTTCAAGAGGGTGTCACCTCAGTAACAAGATCAGTTAACAGAATTGCCCTGCAGGTATTTAAGAACACATCAGGATACTGAAAAATGACTGAAAAGTTATGAAAAGTTAATGCTTTGAATGCAAAACTGTAAAATAAAACAAAGTAAAAAAAACATTTGAAAACTTTTAATATAAAAAACTAATCCTAAAATTACTTCAAGTTAGTTCTTAGACTTATTCTCTGACATTCCTTTCACTAGCTTCCCTTTAGTTGTTTTGCTTTTCTTTTTGACCTTTTTCATGGATTGTATGGAATCGTCTGAATCCGAGTTATCAGATATTAGTACGCTGTTTGTTTTTGTTGTCTTTTTGCTTTGGACAGCGGTTGTGACGATGGCAGTCTTCCTGAAGCGTAATTTTTGACGGTTGTCAATGGGACTTGTCTTTTGTGGAGCTGTGTTCCGAGGGATGTCTGTGAAGCTCGGGTTGTTCATGTATGGAGAACCTTCAGATTTGGCATGCTTTAACCTGAAAGAGGCGGAATGAAGATTTTAAGCTAATTTTTCCCTGTAGATTAATAACTTTTTTGGCATCTCCATCCAAGACATTGGAACAGTTGTGATAGCTGCCCAGAGCCATGCTCCATTGTTTTAGGGAGTTTAACTGGCTCAGGTAGAAACTGGAGACAAAAATGCACAAAACATCACATGCGGGACAGAGGTCCAGGATCCCCTCACTGAATGCTGCTTTTTGGTAGCTCTTTTAAAGGAGACAACATTATATAAATAAATGCAAGATTATATTACCGTTTTGCAGGTAGGTACAGTTTGCATTTTAAGGAGTACAAATGAAAACTATAAATGCCTCGTACAAATGAAGAAGACACATAAACAGAAATTAACTTTGAGATTCATAAACTATGGCCATCCCCTATTTTCAAATGATATGCTATTTCCAAAAAAGAGGTTCTCAATTTGGTTTATATTCTGTAAGAAAGTTATTCCAGATAAATAGTTTAAAACACTTACTTTCCTTTCTTCTTCCAAGTCTTTGGAACTTTGTTTATAGGTTCTAAGGTTTCAGTTGTGGAGTTTGGCACTTTTTGAGAAAGCTGTTTTTTTGATTTAGACTTTTTCTTTTTTTTCTCCTCTTTACTTTTCTTGCGCTCTCCTTCAAGTTCTTCTAGTTTCTTTGAACATGACCTGATAAAAAAGAATAAATGAGTTAGGTACTTTTGGTTTTAAAATAATTTATTAACTAAGCCGAAACCATCCTTATGAACAACTTTCCATAATAGGTATGTTCAGCTCAAAGTGCGAGCCATTAATCCTACTAATATTATAAACGCGAAAGTTTGTGAGGATGGATGGATGGATGGATGGATGTATGGATGTATGGATGTTTGTTACTCTTTCACGCAAAAACTACTGAACGGATTGAGATGAAACTTTGCAGTAATATAGCTTACTAGTTTTTACCCGCGGCTTCGCCCGCATACGCAATATATCATTATAATTTATAGCCTATGTGTTATTCTGAAATATAAGCTATATTATTGCAAAGTTTCATCTCAATCCGTTCAGTAGTTTTTGCGTGAAAGAGTAACAAACATCCATACATCCATCCATCCATCCTCACAAACTTTCGCGTTTATAATATTAGTAGGATATAATATTAGTAGGAAGAAGGATATATCAGAATAACACATAGGCTATAAATTATAACGATATTGCGTCAAAAATCAAAATATCACGCGGGCGAAGCCGCGGGTAAAAACTAGTATATTATAAGAATTGAGAGACTTTATAAAGTACATTTTCAACACACTTGCTCATAAAGTGGCTCTGATTTCACCGCAATTAGGCACATAATGACACCTGTAATCAAACTGACTTTCTCATTGCTATTATTCCTTAGCATTATTCACAAATTGTGTTAAGCCGGAAACATACTATCGGACGCGGCTGACGGACGCGACTGTGTTCAATAGTAGGTACAAATAAAATTGAATGTACCTATTGCTTGCACATTTCATGCAACTTCGTATTTAAATTGATAATTTCAACTTATTGTTCTGTAATCAATAAAGAAAACTTGTAATTCCCCATTTTGTACGTGGCTAAAACGCTATCCGCGAAAAGCCAAAAAAAAACCTCATTCTTTTAGTCTATGGCCGATTGCCATTGCGCGCGCATAGGAATACTGACTAATTTTTCCCGCCATATCGAAATATTTTTCACAACTTGTTTTCACTGTTGAAAATATTTTTTTCACAAGTGTGTTGAAAAACATCGTACGCTGCACGTATGTATTGATGATTACCGTCCTCGGCTCTCTTAAGACCTCAATGGCGCCTCAGCGGTAATCACCAACATTACACACTTGTACCATAATCTACTTTAGTATGTTATGTAGTTGTACCTTAGTAATGCTTCACTGTCTGTAAAATACGAGTTCATAGCAAAACTGGAGATTCCCCACGATAAAGGTCCCTTCTCCTCATTTTGTACACCAGTCCATACATTTCTTTTCAAAGAGTTTAATTTCACTTGCAGCTCTGCTGGCTGAGTGTTCCTGTTCTTTGTGTCTGCCAGACATCTGTAAAAATACATAAATAGACGTTATTCATAATTTATCTGTAGTTACCTTACCGTTTTTCAATTAAAAGCCGAAATATAAGCATTCGCGGGAGCCAGAGAAACGAGACGCCGGGGCACACCCGCCCGCCAACCTCATCCCTCCCGTGCGCTCGCTACGCACTACCACACGCGACGTTTGAATTGTGCACACATGCGCAATAATTAGCCAATCACAGCGAAGTGTCATCTGCGCCTAACATCTCATCTGCCGATTTGTGTGGCGCTCATGATAATTATTCACTCTTGACTTGAATATATCCAAACTTATACGTAAATAGTCACCAAACCGAGTAAGGCTTGGTATTTCTCGTGCCCGCCGTGGTGGCGGAACAGCGGTTTTGTTTCTATACTCACGCGACCGTTTATTTGTGCGGTTACGCATCCGTCGCGGTTGAGATTATCGCCCGTAAGCGTTGCGGGCGCATGATCGCAAGACAAGCGTTTATAAGACGTGTGGTTAAACCTCTGTGGTTTAAACGACCCAAACGAACGCAGAGCGCGTGGTTGCAAACCGCCGAGGCTGCGGTTGACCTCGGCCCGCGCGATTCTAGGTACTGGCCCGCCGATGCAGCGGGAGCCGCAAACAACCGCGCACACCGCGACCGTAAATCGCGCCGCCGCCGCCGCCGCCGTGAGATTTAATTTTTAACATAATATATCTGCATTCTGCAGAAGCTGCGGGACCGCAACCGCGGCGGATGCGGCATAATAGCTCAGCTCATGTAACCTTAATAAAAGTATGTAGGTACTTATGTAAAACTATCATGAAATTACTAAATAAAAATTAATGTGTCCACGTCTACCACTTGCTACATAGTTTAGAAAAATCCAGCGAACTAGACACGCTCATAAATAACACTATAACAACACATAAATAACGCGTCGCTCTGTCATTCGTATAGGTACTTTTATTGTCTATAATATTTCAAGAACATTTACAGAATGTTTGTGTCTCTATGGAAATCATTAATAGAGAAGTACAAAGCGTTGCAGTAAGGGCCAGAGGATGTACTTAGGTACTGTACTGGACCGGCATTTTAGTAGTCCCTGCTCAACATAGGCCTACTAACGAAAGGGGATGTAGATATTCATCAATATAAGAAGTTATCTGCTTGCTGTTGTCCTCGTGACATTTCTAATGAGAGAAACAGTGATAGCAAACCTTTTATAGCCCACTGTTGAACATAAGCCTTCCCACGAAGACTGAATGGATATGCTATGACAGTGCGGGTTGGTGAATTGACGTAACGAATTTCTTGTATCGATCTACGTATGCAGGGTTCATACCCGGTTCTGGTTTCCCTGACCAAAAAGTCGTCGTACAAAAATCCGTACGTTAGTCATAAAGAACTCATTGGTATGGGACCTGGACTTGAACCCACGATATGGTTGAGCAGCAAGTGTTATTACCACTAGGCTCCCACGGAAAAAGAGCTCTAAGGTGCTTGCAATAGCCGTGCGTGACGTTATACGTAAAAATACACACTACACGCAACTTTAGCTCACGCATTCGATATACCCTTGGAATATTTTGAGTTCCATCCGTATGCATAATAAGCAGGGCCACTGAGAATTCCTTTTTTTTTCATTATTTTCAAGTTTCTTAACTAGTGTAGTTATATTGTGACTTAGATAAATGAGGTATTCTAGTAGTTGTGTAGTGAATAATGATTACTTAATGGGCGTGGTAAATATAAACTATGACTTTTAGATAGGTTGAACGGGGTTGAACAATTTATGCTAAAACTGTGTCATGCTCAAATCTATGTTTTGAATTAATATTTAGTGTATTTCCGCTATCTTGTTGTAGGCAAATAAGTTTAAGGGCATTAATTGCATTAAGGACATTTATGGAAAAAAAAAAAAATTACAAACAATTACTAATATTACAATAATTAAACATTTAAACACTTAATTTTACAAAATAGATAAAATAATAATAAATATCACTTATTTTCACTACACTATATTATATATATTTTTAAAAATAGTACAATAATAATCCGTTAACAACTAATAAATATTATAAAAATCTTTTAAAAATAATATGACAAAATATTGAAAACACTTCACTAATAAATAACACCCTTATTCTCACTATAGTGCAGTGAGAATAAGGGTGTTCTTTATTAGTGATTCTCACTGCACTACACTCTGTAGTACAGAGTGTAGTGCAGTGAGAATAAGGGTGTTATTTATTAGTGAAGTGTTTTCAATATTTTGTCATATTATTTTTAAAAGATTTTTATAATATTTATTAGTTGTTAACGGATTATTATTGTACTATTTTTAAAAATATATGTAATATAGAGTGTAGTGAAAATAAGTGATATTTATTATTATTTTATCTTTAATTATTGTAATATTAGTAATTGTTTGTATTTTTTTTTTTTTCCATAAATGTCCTTAATGCACTTAATGCCCTTAAACTCATTTGCCTACAACAAGATAGCGGAAATACACTAAATATTAATTCAAAACATAGATTTGAAGATGAATTTCCGCAAAGTAACGCCTGATTCAATCAACTAAATGTGTCATGCATTTGTGGATGAATAAGAAAGGAACATTATGAGAAAACCTGTCTAAATCTGTAAAAGAAATTCGATGGCTCTTGTGATTCTACTAACAAACTATCATGGTATAATGTCCAACAGTAGACTAATAAAAAGCTCGGTAAAGTACAGTACGGAATATTTAGGCTGTGAAATTACTTGGAACGAAATCGGAGTTAATTGTTGAAATAACACAGCGCAAGCCACATTTGGTTTATGACGTATTTCGGAGTAGTAACGTAAACGTAACGTAGTCGTAAACATAGTTTAATGCGTGGAAACACTTACTTTGGAGGAGGCAGTCGTCTAAATTGATGCCACGATGCTGGGTTCAGTCTCGGTTTTTCCGACGGCTCGTTAAACAATGACACGCTGCGTGGTCGTCTCGTTCGTAGCATCCTCTTCTCACGGTCTGACTGGTTTGGAGAATCGCTGGTCTAACAAGGACAAAAAATATCACACACTGAACTCTAGTCTTATCAAAATAACTATACAAACATGCTAGACCAATGATGTTTAATACTTCAATGTGCTAGATCATTAAAATTACCTGTGTTGCTGGTATAACTCTTAATTCAGGTGGCATTTTCTTCTTCCTTCTCGGCTTTAATTTGGAGTTTGTGTGCAGTAACTTATGAACTCTTCTCACTGGACTCAAACCTTCAAAAGATTCACCATCTGATGAAGCATCCGTCATAGCGTCTGATGTCAAGTCGATAGTTGCTCTTGATACCTGAAATATTGTGAAGAGGAACTTTAAAATAATACTGGACTAAAAAAACCACTCCCGAACTTTGACAAGGTTTAAATAAATATTTTGGGACATCTTACACACGGCCTCTGACCCCAAACTAAGCAAAGCTTGTGATATGGCTGCCATAGACTGATACTACATATACTTATTTTTAAATACTTACTTATATAGCTAGTAACTAAATAGCACCCAGACACAGAGCAAACACTTATGTTCATCACATAAATATTTGCCCTGGGTGGGGCACATCGAACCCACGCCTCTTTGATCCAGAAGTTAGGGTCACTAACCACTGAGGCACATAACTCTATCTTTATATTTAACATTTAAAGTTTGATTGACAAAAGAAAAAAATACGTGTCTAAAATGTTTTGATAATCGATGAGGACCTTTAAAAATAGTCTTGGGCGATTCGCCCCGCGGGCCCAACCGCTTGCGGGGCGAAACGCCGCAATACCCGATCTAACTCTGTACTGTGTTGCCAATACCATATTATTGAGTTGGTTCTAATTATACCTGAAGAGTCTCCCGTTTAGTTTTCTTTTTCTCTATTCTTTTCGTATTTTCTAATTTTGGCCTCTGCTTCCTCGGTTTCTGTAACGTAGTACATTTTTATGTCTTTGTCTTTAAGCTTTTCTAAAGCTCTTCTGAACACAAAAATACTTACATCGTCATTGTTCTTATTTATATTTGGGAAAATAGGTGAAGGAGGTGGCGCTGGTTGCATTACATCAACGACATCTCTCATGACGCCTCCATCAGAGCTACTGCTTGAGGTATCCCCTTCATCACTGGAAATCAAAGATTTAGAAAAGTTTAGTAGTGCACCAGTAAATTTATTTAAACCACCAATTAAAACTAACACTGTCTTACCTAGAGTAATCAGAAAGGTCTATATTTGTAGGCTCATCAGCATTGGATCCTTCCTTCAAAAGCCTAGTGACAATTTTATTCCGCAACCTTTCCTTACTAGGGTCTTCATCGTAAAAATCTAAGAGAGTCTCACAGAACGTTTTGCCCATGCTTTCGTAGTCTTGTACGGAAAAGTGCGTGGACATTCTGCTGCCTAATTCCGATCCTCCGAAAGAAGCCTCCATCGTGTAACTATTGGCTACTCCTAGCATCCAGACTACCACCCGTCCAGTGCCTTCTTTACTTCTCTGAATTCTGAACTTGCAATTTTCGAAAGAGAACTGAAACATTGCTATGCTTAAAAAAATGATCGAACTATGGTTTATTTTACTGATTTTTTTCTTTCTATATTACCTTATCAGCAGCATTCTTGTGAAGCATCAAAGGAAAGACTTGTTCCTGCAGCCGTTTATCTGAATTTTTCCTACTTTCACATCCATATATGAACACGTTATGTTTTCTAGAGTGAGCATGTAAATCTATGTACATAGCAACGCCACATTCTTCTTGGAGTCTGAAATGTTATGAGTCAGTATTATGTTTCCATAGAAAAATAATATTTGTTCTGGTAAAGTACATACCTTCGAATCATTACTTTAGTATGCCATACTGGTGGATAGGTTTCTCTTATGACTGTCCTATATTGTCTATTGAGGTCCTTTCCGGTCAACGAGCACCTATTGTTACCAACTATCACCTGTTATAATAGAAATGTACCGTTTTACAATATTAAACTGAATACATTGCATGTGTGAGGTATTTAAGTATTTCATCACTTACACCGTCCGGATTCAGCATCGGAACTAATTTGAAAATGAATTTTTCCCTCAATTCACGAGCTTGATTAGAATCTCCAGTTAAATAGTCCATGAAGCCTTTCATCATCCATGAGGAAGGTGTTTCCCCTGGATGCACCCGCGCTGTTATTATGACTGCTTTCTTTTTCTGTAATATGTAAAAAATAATATTCATGAACGTCACGTTCCCTTTCCTCTTTATATCTCTCTTTTCCATTCTAACCTATGTGGTCAAGACTTACCTTTGGTTCAATTTCATTAGGATTTGGTGGGGCGGTGATCGTCAAATAATAAACATTGTTTCCAGCCAATGTTCGACATAGAAGCCTTAATTTTGCGAATGTAGATTTTATAGGATGCGACTGCAATCTAGATAGATATTCTTGTAAATCTGAATACGTGTATGGATAACAATGTGCTATGTATACTGTGTCATCTGTATGTGGAAATTCTATGTTGAAGGTCAGCGTGTAACTTGGGAACTGTTCTTCTTCTTCTGTCCTGCAATCGAATAACTATTTTATTAGTAACCGAGATCTACTCATAATAAATACTTATAGAGAGAGCCTTCAATAAAACTTACGTGGAATCATTTTTGTAGTAAGCTATGTTGTCTCCGCACCGCCTCCAACCGATCGAATGCAATTGAGCGTCCTTAGTAGAGTACAACAAAGGTCGCATGCCCTCGTTGTATAAGCTTTCAGCCTTAGATAAGTTAACTATGGAAAACCTGAAAAGTTTCACGTTCAAATAATTCCATTAGAATTTTTACTCTATTAAAAAGTACAAAGCTATCTTTACCTGTACATCGTTTGCTTTTTTGTGTTAGTCACTCTAAAGTAAAACCACTGCATGTGCCGGTTCGTGTAGAGATCGGTGCGTAGATGTAGTTCGTAGTAGGCAGATGTAATTCGTATCGCTTTGGCAAGATTACCGCTTTCAAATCTTGATTCAAACCGAAGTTCGTCTTCGGCAGCGACATTAGCAGTCGCACATGCAGAAATATACAATCGAGAACCTCCTACTGTTGAACGACTAAACTAAAAAGAAACAATCAATCTTGTAGTTTCCATCATGACTTGTAAAATTTCAAAAAATATGTTTAATTTATCAACTTACATAGTTGACGGCACTCATTGGATAGTATTGATATATGACTGTTCCAGCATCTTCTCCCACTGGCTGAGGTTTCAACTCTTTCCCTGTTTGTACATAATACGGCTCAGGTGTTGCTGTACTCCAGACTAAGTGTTGTATCTTTTCTTCTACCACCTTTAAGAGAAAATCTCGATTTATATTTAACTGTTTCTTTTTAAAAATATTTATTTATATCACTTACCTGACATTCCGAAGGCCATCTGGGAGCTTGTTGGGGACAATCTAGTTCTTTAGGTAGCGCAAAAAGATCTCTTGGCTCTTTAAGTTTGGCAATAGTTCTAAAAGTTTTAGCGTCTGTGTTTATTTCTAGCTGATTAGTTTTGATGTTGTTTTGTAGGAAGTTTGATATAAATGTTCCTGAAAGTAAATTCAAAGTTTACACAAACTTAAATGACTTTCATGGTTTCGGCGACCTTGTTGGAGTGTTGTTGGAAAAAATGGTAATCAGGGAATTAAATACGCATTCGTGCCATGGCGAAATTATCTCGTAACCCTGATTGATATGCATCGGTGACCTGATTTTAAATGGTCGATCGGAAAGTAAAACCGCCGGCAAGCATGCCTAATCATGTTTGTGGCTTCCGTATTAGAGGCATTCGGGCATTTCATGTTTCACAAATTACATCAACAAGCACGCGAGTAGGTAAAGTTTCGATCGCGGTAAGATCTTCGACGAATAGTTTGATGTTTCTATGAAAACGTTTCATTGAACTGCTTTCATGGGGTTGGTGCTAAGATTTGAAAATTATTATAATTAGAAAACATTATCTAAGTGCTTCTGCTCTACTGACCTATGTTTTCTTTTAGATGACGTTACTATTTGCATAGTTTAGTTAACTTTTACATCGATCTAAAAAAATAACACACGCTACACTTATTGAAAAAAATTCTTGTTGTGTAAAATCTTTTACCTTTTTGGCATATCGGAAACAGTGAAGCTTGTAGCGATTTTACATGTTCTAAATTAGCTATAAATAAGTTATCCTGCATTACGGGATGGATGGCAGGCAGAGTTAGCGTCACCGTCGTGTTGTCTACATACTCCCTTCTCCTCTCCTCCTCCATTTCGAACATCATCACGTTTTCTTGCGCGCTCTCCAGTTGTTTCCACCATAACATTTTAGGAGCACTCGGTATCAACATTCGTGCTAGCACCTATGGAACGTTATCGTTCGCCTGTCCCTCGTTTGTGCCGTCGCCGTCGAGTTTACTGTCACCATGGCTACACAATTTACGATGTTTATAGTCAAGCCTAAATTCCGTGAAAACCTGGCGAGTGGCGCGACGTTCAGAGCGAAACTGACGACTCCCAAAATAGGGGTACACATTCTTCGTTATCGGAAGACGATTGCCCTAGTAATGTCATGCTCCGACCGTATAAAGTTTTTATCAGGTGATTTGGTGACGTCAAGTGGTAGTACATGCGAAGAACATGGAATTATGGTTTAGCGGAAAGCACTGAGTATTAAACTTTCCATTTATCGTTGAAACGATTTATGAGGTCAATACTCAAGGCTTACGACCGCTAATTTCATGCTCGTAGTTAATCATGAATTCGGATTTGTAGTGAATTGTATTGACTATTTATCTTTAACGACTGTAATAGTTATTTGTTCTTAAACTTGGCCCAAGTTGAAGAACATTCCGTATTCAGGTTGGCTCTGTATTTGAATTTTTATGACTTTACACGTGGCATTCAATTTCATGATAAACATTTGAGGAAAAATTCCGGGAAAAACTCGCCGAAATGCAGGATTCTGTTTTTTTTCAAGTCTTCATAATTAACTTCACAGTAAACGAATGACATTAAATGTTCAAATGTTGGTCGTCTAATCAAACTTGGTCGTCTATATTTTTTATTGTATTAGTTTATGAACTTTAACATTAGAAATAAAAATTCTGAAAAATGCAAGCGTACCTGTACTAACATCTAGCGAGTCTTCGGTCTCTTCAGCATTTATATCATCCAAGTTCGTGTCATCCATTTTAAATTCACTATTTACGTCGCTCTCCATATTTACATAAACTACATTATGCATTCAAAAAAGTTGTAAGGCACTGTCGTCAGTCTGTTGCATTGGCTTGGGCCCGAGTGGGGTGTTTAACCCTTCCGCTCCACAGCACTTGTGTCTAGGCTAAAATCTAGACTGCATGTAGCTTAGTGTATAGTTACAAAAGCGTCTCGTGTACAAAGTCCTTATAGCTAATCCACGTGTTAGTTACATCACTTTATTTGCTGCTCACTGAGCTTTAGGGCAAGGGGGGTTGAGTCGTTCTCAGTAAAGCTTAGCACTGATCGCTTCGTGGATCAGATTACCGATTGCCGGAAAGCTCCAAAGGTGACTGCACTTCCACGAAGTGGGGGTGGGAAGTTGGAAACTTAGCAAGTGGCCTCAATCACTGGTCTGGCCGTAAACTTCTAATGTCCTGGTAGAGTTTAGAAGCATAGGAATTTCCGATTTTATTTCTACTGTTTTTTTTTGCGGACGCAGTATGTGCTGCCGTTATCGCATGGCTTCTTGTCGAATGCCGATTTGGTTTGGAGCTTATTTTGGTATTCGGTAACAAATCTTAGTTTCAAGTAATGTATGAGCAATGTCAGGGTATTTTCGGTGGAATACGAATACAGTGTTTGAATACCAAAATCGATCGCATAGTTCGCGACCTCATAAAGAAATAAGTGACTCAATGCGAACGAAATATTGCCCTCATAATATTTACTGTATCGCTATTTGTACCTGTCTTAAGTTACCTTTGTATTGCAGTACAAAGGTATTGTATTAAACAAAGAATTTGATTTTGTTATAGACATATGAAGACTACAGGGGAAAAACAAGGAATATTATTTTTTATCGATTTCAGCGTGTCATGCTTATGGCAATGTTGATGGCATTATTTATCAACCTGAAATCTACTAAATTTTGACTTTCGTGGTTCGACCTGTGGTCTTCATTTTTGTTTTCATTTATGTATTGTTTTACGTGATATTAAGTCTTAATTCCAAAAGTTTTTGAGTTGCAACCACGTAAAAAGTTTCTAAGTTTCTGCCTTGTCCATAATCATCAACATCAACCAAAATATGTAATGCTGAATGTAGGCTTCTTCTATAGATTCCGGATAAGATCACCTTGTTAATTAACAAACTGTGGTGTACAATAGTACATATTCGTATTCTGATCTTGGTATATACTTTATTTTGCCTCCACATCATATTTTTTTCCTGTACAAGTCTCTCTCTCCAACCTAAGGTTGCCTGAAAGAGGTCACTTTTAATGGTAAAGCCGCCAGTCGTTTCAATAATTTTAAGCTTTTTGTTTGTATGTTGTGATAATACGTAATTAAGTCACACCAGATGGTGTGACTTTAGTGAGTGCGATGTTATTCGCTTTTCTAATAGTTTGAAATCAAATAAGATAATAGTACACATGACCTCCACCTAAACCGCGGACCGCACCAAACTTAGCCGCGGGCCGCGGTTTGACGACCACTGATCTAGACAAACAACTTTTGTTGTAGGACTTTTGGAAAATCACAAAAAAAAACAGCTTTTTCATACAAAAAGTTCATCAACGCGCGGCATAATGTATGGAGAAGCGAATTTTTTTTTGCGAATTTTCAAAAGTCTTTGCACTAAAGTTGTTTGTCTAGATGTACTAGACGTGTTCTTAAAAGGTTTTGCGTTTAATACCTATGACCCTGTATACATGTATAATTCAAGCTGTAAGGCATCTCTAAAATGTTTTTAATTCCTGGAAATATCCATCAAGGAATAGGAAATTGCTGTGTGCTGTTACGTGCACACACACACGTAGGTATATCCAGTCCGTTAACAGGAGCATAGGGGTTTACTATTACGTACAAGTCATTAGGTAAATTGATTTCTTTTTATGCATTTCTATACGTGTATTAACAATGATCAATTGTATTGTATGATCAATTACAATGATAGATTAAAATGGGCTTCGTCTGTTGGTCTACAATTCAGTAAAAATTGTACGTAAAACTTGTCGTAATTAGATAATCCATTTATATCTAGTGCATTTTCACACAACTTTGAATAGTTAATAGAAAGTTATTATTAGCAAGCAGTATACGGCTTACAAAGGATACTTTAATCTATCGTATCACCCTCAGGTTATAAAGACAGATGTATATATCAGTTCCGACATAAAATCCACCGCCGTTACAACTATAAAAGTAGCAGCATGTTACATGCAAATCCATTGACCGACGAAACGGAGGAGGTACCTACTCAATTCCAGGCGTATATTTGTTTTTTTTTTTTAATGTGCAACCAAGCGCAACTTTTTACATAGTGGTAAAATTTCGATAATTATATTATTTTTTTATTGCAAATAATATAATTTGAAATTGGTCCCATTAAAATTTTATTGAAATCGGCTGAGCCATTATTGATAAATCAACAAAAATGTGAAAAAGCTACATCGATCCGCGCGAAATATTCCCAAAATTTTGTACACGGTTGAAGTCGGTCATACCATTTTGTACACGGTTGAAGTCGGTCATACCATTTTTTGCGAAAAATAATTATGTTGTAATGCTATTCCGAGATTTTTTTATAAATAAATAATAAATATAAATATTTTGGGACATCTTACACACGGCCTTTGACCCCGAACTAAGCAAAGCTTGTGATATGGCTGTCAGAGACTGATATACTACATATACTTATTTTTAAATACATACATTTTTTCGTTAAATTGTAGGTCCCGGTTGTTTTAACCGTTTAGCCATGTCAGAGGCCTTCAGGCGGCCTAAAAACTCTGACACCAGGGCTAGCCACCCGGCCTATACGAACTTACTTACTTACTTACTAATACATACTTATATAGATAGTAACTAAATAACACCCAGACACAGAGCAAACACTTATAATAAATATAAGTATAAATAAATATTTGCCATGGGTGGGGATCGAACCCACGCCTCTTTGATCCAGAAGTTAGGGTCACTAACCACTGAGCCACCGAGGCAGTCATTATATGTATTATATCCCTTAATGTAGGTAATAGATTCACTTCAAGTAAGTCCGATTGATCATTGCTAGCTGATCACACTGCTATTTGATGTTCGTGTTATTTTCGACATGGTATATGGTACAGTTATAACCCAATTTTAGGGAGTGCTAGTTTTCCCTAGTTGATACCAGATGTAACGAAATACCTTTGTTCCTCAATCCTCAATCTTAATCCTTGTAGGATTTACGTCGTGAGACTCCGAGTGGGATCCCGCCAGAAACTCTGCAATCGGCCCTGAGTATCCCTGCTCCAGAACTGGTTTTAACTGATATTAACTTTAGTTACCTCTAGTTGTAACAAAGGCATACTAATAAAACTTGTTATGGTAAACTTGTTATAAATAGAGGTAAGGTAATATCTAGTTCTAACTAAGGAAAAATTAATTTTTTATGGTTGATTGTTGGGTTTTGCCGGGTGCCTGGCCCACGAGATAATTGTTAAGCCTGTGAGAGTTGTTAAGCCGCCTGAAGACCACCTATACCCGAAAAAATTTATTCCTACTTCTCCAATAATAGTCTGAACAAGTACAAATACATAAACATTGTTTTTCTTTGTAGTAAAATCAACGATGCGAATTAGTATACTCACACTACCCGTAACCTATTACACGATCGTTGGCATAGATACGTCTCATAATAATTTAGTCTTATCTCATGTTATTACATTACAATTTTATCAGTTACCTAAACCATAAGCAAATAGTGTCCAATCGACATTGATATCGCTAAGGTAGCTTTGTGAATTGAAAAAACATGCCCCTTGTAATATCAAGTGTTTATTGTACTAAATTCAAGACTGAAAAGTGACCAAAAAGTGTACTGTCGATGTAGTGTACTCGTATGAACAAAGTAACCTAGGGAACCTATTCCGTGGAATCGATACCTCTTATACAACCACGAGTCATATTAGCAGCTGCATTCAACTGGTAAGATACATATATTTTACTGCTTGCTATGTTTATTTCACCATAATGGACATCTTATATGATTGTGATATTAATGTTTAGGCTTGCCTTTGCTTTTGCCTTCCTCCAGCTTTCTTGTATTCGCTACTACAGAGAATATTGTTGCTTATTCGATATTCTCTGTCACTGTCACACTTATATGCCATCTCATCGTTTACTATCCTCAAAATCACAGCACTGTAAGTGCAGAAGTTTAAGTGTGTGTATTTCTTCCAATTATTATTTTCTATAACTGTTGAATGCACAGAACAGCAGATTTCCTTCTCTGTCTTCTGTGGCTGAATGGATGAAGTTTGGTAATTGGTAGAGACGGAGGTCTAGAGATGTTGTTGTTGCTTATTATTCGATATTATTGCTGTCACTGTCGCACTCGTCCTTCTATCATCGTTTACCATCTTCGATATCACATCACTTTATAAATGCGGCAGTATACGTATGCGTGTCTTTCTTCCAATTATATAATAATTCAGTTGCGTGTCGTCGCTTACCAAGTGAGCACGTATTGTGGAATATTCTGATTCCATAGATCGTAAACATTTATACTTAGTTTTATTTTTCTCAATGAAAATGCAGTGTGCCATATGCGGAGTTCATTTTAATGACGGGGTTCAGTGCAATATTTGCAAGAGCCACCTCGACTTTGGTTGCGCTCAAATCACTGAAACAACATGGAGGAAGATGGGCTCGGACAAAAGAACGGCTTGGAAGTGCTCTTCGTGCCGTTCCGCATCGCTTAACCCAGCAACCTCGTCTGACCCGGCTTCACTGGCGGAAGTTCTCGCCGAGATTCGTGACATCAAGCGACATCTGATCTCCCTGCCTACGCTCGTGGATGATGTGAAATCCATAAAGGTAGAGGTGCAGGATCTCAAATCGAGTCTTGCGTTCATGGACACTCGTATGGATGGTTGTTCGGTAAAGTTGACTGAAGTCGAGATCAGAGTGTCTAAGCTGGAAAGTATGCAGGAGACAATCGCCAGACTGGAAAATGATGTGTCATCTTTGAAAGCCCAACTATCAGCCGCAGACCAGAGGTCACGTCTCAATAACGTCGAGATTAAGGGGGTCCCTTTCAAGAAAGACGAAAACCTTTTTTCCATAATAGACAGCATAAGTAAGAAAATCAATTATGCTGTACCGGAGGCTCAAATAAACTACCTGTACAGAGTACCGCTGCACGGTTCTAAAGATAAAGCGTTGATAGTGAGTTTTACAAACCGCTACACTAAGGAGGAGTTCATGGCCGCAGCGAGAGCGCTTAAGGGATTGGCTGCGCCTGACATAGGCTTTCGTGATTCAGTGCGTCGCATCTACATAAATGATCACCTCAGTGCAGAATCTAAAACCCTACTCAACAAGGCTAAGTCCCTAGCGACTGAAAAAGGATACAGCTATGTGTGGGTGAAATTCGCAAAAATCCATGTTCGCAAGAATGACACTTCCCCCGTATTTACGGTAACGCAGGAAAGTGATTTAAACAAAATTTCTTAAGCTGTAGTTATATTGTTTTTCAATTTTTGGTACGATATTGTTTTGTTCTTAGAATATATGTAATTTTCTATCACTGCCTGATACCGATATGCAATTTGTTAAAAATGTTCACGACCCCTGCTTTAACCGCTGGCCGGCCGAGCCGCTTTTGTTCTAATGCCAGTCGATCGTGCCTCCCTCGGTCGCTCCGGATGACTCATTTCTCTGTGCCTCGCGATGAATGCGCACGCGCTGCGCTTGCTTGCCTATATGTTGTATTTTTCATTACGATTGTTACTTTCAATTTTTCTTATCTAAAACACACGTTTTCGAACCTATACTTTGTAATCATACTTATGGGTTATTCAAGAATGCTTTGTGAATTGTGCTACTTTTACGTCACTACGATTTATCAATATGTTTTTGATCTGATTCTATGTGTGAAAGTAGTTAATGGATAGTACGGCCTCGAGTAAATTAAACATCTATTATCAGAACGTGCGAGGACTGCGTACTAAGACAACTGATTTCTATCGCAACTTGTGTATGAGTGCATACGATTTAATCATGTTAACTGAATCTTGGCTGCCGGAAGGGATATCGTCATCTGAATTGTTTGATAATAGATACATAGTGTGGCGTCGAAATCGTGATTATAATTTAACCAAACAAAAATATGGTGGAGGTACTTTGATAGCGGTGCGAAAGGAAATACATGCTACCTCCCAGGTTGCTTTTCAATCTACTGCTGAAGATCTATGGGTTACGATTAATATTAAACTAAAAAACAAAACCGCCATGACCATCCATATCTGTTGCTTATACCTATGTAGTCAAAACTTGGGTCTTTCATTTAATAATCAACTCGAGAATTATTTAATCAAGTTAAATGACATAGTAATAGCTAATCCTAATGATAAATTTATTTTGGCGGGAGATTTTAATCTTACGAATATAAGCTGGTCTTCAGGGTCCGATTCGTACTATTTACCTACTTTTTCTAGCCCTACTGAAGCGCTTCTAATAGATGAAATGAATACTCATGACTTTCATCAATATAATGGTATTTGCAACAACTTCGGTAGATTTCTGGATTTAGTTTGGTCAAATAGTGGCCTTACAGTAATGGAAGTTTGCGACCCTTTGGTACCCTTAGACCCGCATCACAAAGCTATTTGCATTAATGTCAATTTTGTCAATTCTAACTTCCTAACCTCTGAATCATATACTAAATACTTATATAATAAGGGGGATTACACCTCAATTGAGTTAGAGATAAGTAAGGTAAATTGGCCAGATGAATTTTCATCAAGATCTCTTGAAGATGCCGTAGACTATTTTTATTATAAAGTTAATCAGTTTAAACAGCAGTTTATCCCCACCAAATTAGTGCGTAATAGTACCTATCCTAAATGGTTTTCTTCCGCACTCATTAAAATTATTAAAGAAAAATCCAAATTTCTTAAAAAATACAAAAAGTATGGTATGGCAGCCGATTTTGAAACTTTTACATTATTGCGCAAAAGAGCTAAAATTATCGAGACTAGATGTTTCATAAATTATATGGATGTCATTGAAAAGGGTATTGAAAAACACCCTAAACATTTTTGGTCTTACATAAAAAGTAAGTCCAAAGATTCTAATGGCATTCCTACCTGCGTCTCATACAAGGGTTCTACGGCATCTTCTGGGGAAACTATCTGCGAAATGTTTTCTGACTACTTCTACTCAACATTCTCATCACCAGGCCCAGACGTAAGCTCCGAAATACCACCAGATGTATCTGACTTGCATGAAGCTGAGTGTACTCACGATATAAATAATATTGAGATACGTGAAGATGAAGTTTTAAAGCTTTTATCAAACCTGGATACATCTAAATCGGCGGGTTCGGATGACTTAAGTCCAATATTTCTTACTGGCTGCGCAAAGTCAATATGTATACCGATTTCCCTTCTATTTTCAAAATCTATTTCAGAATGTATTCTACCTAAGATTTGGAAATCTGCTTTCGTCTCACCTATTCACAAGAAAGGCTCTAAAAATGAGGTCACCAACTATAGGCCTATCTCCAAGCTTTGCATTATTGCAAAAATGTTTGAGCGAATAGTTTATAACCAAGTCTACGCAGCCCTGAAACACTCTTTTAGTTTAACTCAGCACGGTTTCCTTAAGGGACGCTCAACAGCCTCGAACCTCATTCTACTTAATGATATCTTAACGGAAGCGATGGACGGTGGCTTCCAAGTGGACGTTATCTATACTGATTATAGTAAAGCGTTTGATAGAATCGACCACAGGCTACTGTTGTCCAAATTATACCGCATAGGCATTCGAGGAGATCTACTTAGGTGGTTCTCTTCCTATATAAGAAATCGCTCGCAGGCAGTTGTCATTAACAACTATATTTCCAGTTGGGTTTCCGTCCCTAGTGGTGTCCCACAAGGTTCCTTACTCGGTCCACTCCTGTTTTTGATCTTTGTCAACGACATAGCAAAATGCTTTCAAAATAGTAAGCTGCTTAGTTTTGCCGATGACATGAAAATCTTTAGAGTTATTGAATCAACAGAGGACATTATTAAACTTCAATCAGATCTTATTAGACTTGATGACTACTGTGTTGCAAATAAATTAGATCTTAATCCTTCCAAATGCTCGGTAACTACTTTCACGCGTAAAAAGAACCCAATACAGTCGTCATATACTCTTAAACATGAATCACTGCAAAGATGTAACGTAGTCAGAGACCTAGGAGTTATTCACGATTCGAAATTACTGTTTGATCAACATGTTGATGCTATTATCTCTAAAGCTTCCAGATCACTTGGTTTTATCATGAGAACCTCAGTTAGCTTCACTAGAGCCAAAACTTTTAAAGTTCTTTATTGTACATTTGTACGAAGCATTCTTGAATACGCATCTCAGGTATGGAACCCTCGATATAATATTTACATCGATAGGATTGAAAGAATTCAGGTCAAATTTATGAAATATCTCTGTTTTCGTCTTAAGATCCCATATAAATCCTTTAATTATGATCAACTTTGCAAGAAATTTCACTTTCTCCCTCTTTCGGCGAGACGTGAAATTGCTGATTTAATTTTTCTGTTGAAGATAACTTCAAATCAAATTGACTGTCCTGAGCTACTTAGTAAAATACCCCTTAGAGCCCCCAGTAAGATCATTCGTTATAACCCAATAATTCACACTTTTTCTGTTAGCACAAACTACAGGCAAAACTCGTTCTTATTGCGAGCTAGCGATCGTTTCAATAATTTGTGTAGGCACATTGATCTGGATTTGTTCTGCACAAGTATTCATTCGGCTAGGTGGCGCTTGAGCAGAGAGTTTTTTCAAAACTAATTAGATACAACTTCTCATTTTCAAAATTATATGGCATATTACTTTGTGTTTTAAAGGCTTATTATACGTATGATTTGTAATTATATTTATAGTTCGTGAGTTTATTCTATGTTTTGTAAGTTTATTTTTAGCTATATTTTTATACTCTGTAAGTCTATTCACGTTTCGTAAGTTTTATTTTATGTTTTGTTGTGCGATTTATGTTTTTAAGTTTATTTTCCCACATTGTCACTATATTAGTTCTATACGTGAGGATCTATAATTAGCGCTCTGTATTTGTTACATGTATGTATTTTGTTATTGATGCTGTTGATCCTCCTATTAAATAAATAAATAAATAAATAAATAAATAAATAAATAATTATTATATTCCATATCTGTTGAATGGATGAAGTTTGGTAGAGACAGGGGTGAATTTCTTCATAGATAGCGCTGGCGTTCGTGCTCAATATTTTTTTAATATACAGGATGTTTTACAAAGTTCAGGAACTTTCAGAGCTATTTAAATTCATCATTCAGCTATTTCTTATAAAAAGTTCATTGCCTGTCTATAAAATGTTGGAACAGCTGATTTTATTCTGATTCTGGTGTTAGTCCCACACTATAGGACCAAACCCGAAATCGATAAGAACATCAGGTTTCATACATTTATGTTTGTTGATAGTCAATGAACTTTTGCAAGCAACAGTTTATTTTTTAAACTATTTTGTTAGGTCTTAGAATTTAACTATCAACGCGCACGTTACCGTGAAGAAGATGTTAAATCCGTTAATGCTCAGACATTATTCTCAATAACAATGATTTCCAATTCGTAACACACTCGTGTTTGTGAACAACTGTCTGTAGTTTGTATAGGTAGTAATTACAATACGGCACTTCTAATTCACACTTGGCCATTTTGAAGTTCGATATGCTGGAAAATCTTGACTACGACGTTATCAGGCTTCTGTTATTAGCATTAAAATAGACTCATTTTTGCTGTCATTTCCAGCCAGTTTATCTGTTTGTGTTTCAGCATTATCATCTACGTAAAATATTTACTGCTTAACATAGGCTCATCTGAAACAGCCGAATAGAAGTAGGTTCATAGTTTGTACCAAACCTCCCGTACTGAAATAGCAAAGAATAAATAAAATAGAATAGCAAATAATAGCAAGAGAATACAAATAAATGATGACGAAATTTAAAAGTTGTTAGATAAAGATGTACATACACCCGAACTTACATATTTTCGAAGGGTTTCACAAACTAGCATTGAGCTATATCGGCTGTCCAATTTCAAAAAGGTGAAAAGCAGGAAGGTAAACTGATCAGAGATTTGAACGTTACTGTTTCTTACTGGAATGAGATAGTTCAACGCTTTGCCTTGGTCTGTCTTCCCGCTTAAGTACAACGTAGGTGTCTTCAAATCCCGAGTAAATAGGTATCTTCTAGGTAAGCGTGCTACACCCTAAACCGCATATCTGCTCAACATCAGGCAGTATGTAGACAAACGCAAACCTATACAGAATAAAAAAAAAAACGAAATAGAAAAGACCTTGTTTAACCGGTTTGTTCCCAGTGTTACTACCATTCTTACTACCAGTAGTAAGAACCCTAACTTTTAACTATTTTGACATTCCAACTGGTGATTTTGACGTATGCGCGACAGACATTGCGTTTTTTTGTTCCACTCTCGCGTTATGCTGTATAGCCAGAAATGAATAAGACAGCTGTACCGTAGTATTTATTTGTGTAAAATTTAGCAATACTTCTATTACCTGTAATTTTTCTAAGGTTTGTACCCAGACTGACACTTTTTGTTCAGTCATGTGTTCGTTGTGGACATCAATATGGTTTAAAACAGAAAAAATGCCAAGTCAATGGTTGTAGATTATGATAGACGTCTTAACTCTGTTTCTTGGCCTACAAGATACGGGTGCTTTATTGTACCCAGTTTGGGGAATTGTGTCTGCATAACAGTTGTATAATTTGTATCTTGTGACAGTAAATATATTTTTTTAGGGTTCCGTACCTCAAACGAAAAAAACGGAACCCTTATAGGATCACTTTGTTGTCCGTCTGTCCGTCTGTGTGTATGTCAAGACTCTTTATCTCTAGAACGCGTAAAGAAATCGAGTTGAAATTAAACTGTATACGCATATCTATGGTCTCTTGCAGTTGTGTACAAGAAAAACTTCTCAGTTATCGTTTAAAAAAGTTAGAGCCTTTTATGGCGTAAAAAACCGCTTATTTCGACACTCACAAAAATCAAAACCTACAGGGTACTTTCCGTTGACATAGAACTATGAAATTTGGCGAAAAGCATTGTCTCAGAGTACACATATAGGAATAAATCTGAAAACTGTACATTTTTATTTAAATCACAAAAAATAGAGCCTCAAAATTCAAAGTGGAGTAAATCGTATCATGTAAGATATTCTAAAACAACTTCATTATTATAAAACAACTTCTTTAGCACATGCTAAAACAGGTTTTTAATTATTTTAACTATGTGTAATATTCGGATTAGTACGGAACCCACGGTTTGTGAGCCTGACTCGCACTTGTCTAGTTGTTTTAATATACGAGAACCTTGCCAGCTCAACACCTGACCATCCATATAAATGTAGAGCTACGGTTAGATGAGCGAGTTTTTATGAACTCGCTCATCTAACTATAATACATAGTAAGTATGGAAATAGAATAAGCTAGACTACGAGGTCTACGAGGAAATACCTTACTCATCCATCTTGTATCTGACAGCAAATTTAGCAACCACGTTGTATCATACAGAAAGCAATAAAGGTAATAACTTATCCCTAAATCCAATATCTAACAAATAGTATGGTTTTATTTGAGTTGTTTGGTACCTGGCTCTATTTCTATTGGCTGCCATAAATTGACTTCAGTTGTTGAATAGAAAATCTGCTTCGTTTGCGAATTCTGCGAATAGTTATTCGTAGATTGTAGCTTCCTTTGGAAATAACATGAAACGTATCCTGATCATAAATGATCTCACTTTTAAACAATATTTGCAATATAGTTCATACAAGCACTTTAGCATAATTAACTTTTGTTTCAAGTTTAAAAATTTTGGTGGTGATTGATCCATTTTAGCCAAACATTGTTGCTGATGTTGTTATCTGCATCTTTGCGTTTATTCCTGCTCTCTCCAAAAGCGCAGAAAAGCAGGTTGTAAATTCAAACTGAGGAAGGAATTCATAAAAATAAGAACTACTCGTAGCAGCACGAGAGAAGCGAGCGCGTAATTTTTCGATATTGCTAATGTTGTGACTATAATTCACCAGCGACGAATAAATACTCGTAAATCAACGCATTTCGCATTCAAATTTGTACGTGATCGTAATAAATTAGAAGTGGTACGATTAGGGGAAAGGATGGGTTGAGTCAGGTGCGACTCAGTCAACTCGTAAAAGAATTTCTTATTAGAAGTAGTTACGGTACGGTACCCTATTGTATTTGTAACGAGCTGTAGCCCAACAAAAAGTAATTTTCATAAAGCATTACTTTTATTCTATGAAACAGTAACTACACTTTTCAGGGTGTGTTGCAAATACCAGCATTTCGGTGGTATTATGCGTGAACTGTATGTCAAATTAAGGGCTCGGGGTGACTGGCCAGCTCAAGGCACGGGGCGGTACGGCCGGATCGATTTGCAGCTTATTGTCTTTTGTCACTCATTCTTTCAATGAAAACTAGTGGTTTGGAATTCTATTTCCAGTTATATGATACGGGTAACTTTTAACAAGTTTACTAGATTTCTGTAAACGATATTCGGGTGTTAAAGCGTTCGAAATAGTTTGTCTGCCAAGTTTTTTGATCTTCGCTCATTTGGTTGTCTTACTTCATTAAATAGTCAAAAATTCTAGGGCTCCCTTAACTTTTGGTAGTATTTAGCATTTAGTTGATTCGGAAGAGCTATTTAGCATCATAAAAACAGTCATGGTAATGTTGTCTGTCATAATAAAGTAGCTCCGACATTTTCACAAGTTTTACCTTCAAAACACTGTAGAAAGGTTATGATAAAGATAAACTACGTAACGTCTACTTTTTAGGGTTCCGTACCTCAAACGGAAAAAACGGAACCCTTATAGGATCACTTTGTTGTACGTCTGTGTGTATGTCAAGACTATGTCAACCTAGATCATGGTTGTGTTCACAAAATTGATAGAACTCAACGATATCTACATTTAGTATGACAGCCGTCAAACTTAAAATCGGATATATTATCGATGGTTACGGAATTAATTGACTTTCAAGTTTGACATCTGTCGTTTTATATAGTAAAAAATATAATTAAATGGTGCAAATTGTTATATCATTGGATTTTTTTATGTCACGATTGATTACGGGTAAAAAAGGGCTAAAAATTATTATTATATGGTTTTATATTCTAACAAATGAAATTCTTTATTAGCTAGCCCAGTCGTGTCACTGGGAATAATATTGCCCGTGACACTACTGGATACAGAGTAGTGTCATGGGAAATGTACTTTTACCCGTAGCACTACTAGTAGTGTCACGGGAAAGTAAAATTTCCCTTCGCTCTACTAGTTGAGCCAAACAGTTGAGTCACGGGGGATAGACGTTTTTTATTTTGTATTGTCACAAAGATATAGGTAAAATTAAAAATAAAACCGAAACTTCTTAACGCAAATAAAATAAAGTTACACAACTACCGGCGTAATTTTTCTAGAAATAGTGGCACATTAATTTCGCCATTAATGAGCTGCATTTGAACATGCTGTATATATGCATTTCGCTCGATGACGGATTTTGACCGTTTAAAAAACGGCATCGTTGTATGTACTTCAAATTATTAGTGGCCAGTATTTGGCGTATCGTAAGTATAGTATTTATTAATTGCGACAATTCACTTTCTGGGCCCACTCACTCCACGGTACTTCAATGTTTAGTTGTACCATTCATGGTACTAGCGATACATCAATTTTTATGATGGTACTACTGATCCTAAATAATTGTCACTAGTACCATTAATGGTACTAAGGATACAAAGCTGTGTCACTTGTACCATTAATGGTACAAATCAATGGTACTTCTGACACAAAGGCGAAAATAGGTTTTTGATTATTTTAACAATGTGTAATTTTCGATGTATGACGAGAAAAGTAAAAAAAAATACTTTTTTGTCTATGGTTATAGTATAGAGATTTTAACAACTTACTTCCCAATTCTATAAAATTGTCTGGATTTGTACGAATCCCTCGGTGTGCGAGCCTAACTCGCATTTGTCCGGTTATTTTTTCACAGTTCTGGGCTTTACGGGGATTTCCACGCATATCTGTCTTCCGTCAAATTGCCACGTGGCCTTCTCAGTTCCACTTCAGTTTTCCTGTCTCAATCGTATCGGCAGTACCAAATTCGTACTAGCATCCAAAAAATATTTTTGGGCAGACGAAAAACAATACATACAAATAATAAAAACAATACTGAATGTTTAGTCATAGTCATTTATTGCGTAAGTATTATTTAAATGTCAAAATTATCTAGTCTAGACGACAGACTTATTCTAAAATATCGTTGTGATCATGATTATGGCCAACTTTTACTATAGAGCCAACTCCGAATTACAAAAAAACCAGCTGTTCCTTGCAAAAAGTCCATTGACTCGTCAAAATGTATGGACAACCAAATTTTTTCATGGTTTCGGAGTAAGCCAACTCCGTAGTAAAAATTGGTCATTATGAAAAGTAGAATTATGCCCAAGAATATTTCCGTTGTCTAAAAAACACCATGTACACCTTCATTTTACTAGACTTTTATCCTTACATCTTGTTCCAGGCACGATGGGTCGGAAGGTGACAGTGGCAGTTTGTACGCTAAATCAATGGGCGCTGGACTTCGAAGGAAATCTGAACAGGATCCTCCAGTCCATACAAGAGGCTAAAGAATTGGGGGCGACGTACAGGACTGGTCCAGAGTTGGAGATATGGTAATTTTTTACTACAGTTAAAGGAGCATTTCAGAAAAAAATAAGGAAATCAGAGATATGATGCTTGTCAAAATAATATTGAAATATTCTTATTCAGGAAAAACAAAGTTGCACTTGGTTCTGTCCAAATAATTTTCGTCAGCTATTTACGGTGCCCACGCTGGTGCCTTCTACCAAAGAAGGTATAATAATACCTTCTACCTTTATCCGCCCTAAAAAAATGTAAGCCAGTTAGTACATTTTAGTATATTTTGGCGGTGTGCAAATTTAATAACTAAATTGAATAAATTGAAAAATTTAGATTAGCTTCTTGTCGTGTCAGCGGTTCAAGTCGATCTGACACTTAAATCAGATCTGATTAGCCCAGTATAGCTACAGCAAATTCAGCGGGATTTAATTCCTGGAAATTTACTAGTGGGCAGTTACTGCCCCTAAAAAATATTGCAACGCTAATGGTAATTAATTTTACATATTACAGTGGCTATAGTTGCGAGGATCATTTCCACGAGCCAGATACATACCTCCACAGCTGGCAAGTTCTCGCAGAACTCCTCAAGTCTCCAACATGCAAAGACATGTTGATTGACGTAGGGATGCCGGTCCAGCACAGAAACGTGTCATACAACTGCCGAGTGGCGTTCCTGAACAAAAAGATACTGCTTATAAGACCTAAGATGCTGCTATGTGAAGATGGAAACTACAGGGAATCGAGATGGTTTTCAGGTTGGACTAAAGTAAGCTAACGTTTGGTTTGTGAGATGCTGGGCTTTGCTGTCGGATCTGAGAAGATAATTTGTTATTTATTGTAAAGAAATAACCCACGTTGTGTGATATTCCCCATTTTCCTTTTTAGTAACTCTTCAAATTTCCCCTAACAACAACTTTCTCCCGAAACCATATTAGGTACAACTCATACAAATATTTCCTATTTTTTATGCATGTTGTGTCGCCTAAAGTTCATCAATCAACTTGGAAAATTATTTTATGCTTGAAATAAACTTTTATGTAGATATAAATGGGTTATATCAATCGAGTCTTTAATTTTTCAGTACGCAGATGATGCTTTAGAAGCACTTACAATATTAACATGTGCGCAAAATTGAAAATGTTCAAGTAAAAAGTAAAACTTATAATATTACTATAGTAGTGTATTTTGTATGTTTTTAGATTTCTTGAACGTTTCTGCTATTGAACGCTTGTAGTTTTATACGCTTGTGTACTTCAATATCTAACTCACGAGTGATGTTAACGTCCATATTCTAGGATAGACAAGTGGAAGACTACTTCTTGCCGCGGATGATATCGGCTATCACAGAGCAGACCACAGTGCCTATTGGGGATGCGGTGATATCCACCAGGGACACGTGTATAGGCTTCGAAATTTGTGAAGAACTGTGGAATCCCCAGAGGTAAAATTTATAACATTCCCCTATTTTATATAACCTTTGTTGTTTTTCAACAAACCACAAAAAATCCTGTAAGTTTACATAAAACTATTATAAAATATTCTCAAACTAAACACATCTTTTTAACTGAATCTTCATATGCCTATATCTCGACTGGCTTTGGAACGATTTGTTTCATGCTATCAAATTTTATTAGGATTGAAATATTAAATGATCTTGCCAAATATTACTAAAATTGGTTGACAAATAGCGTTACAGCTACAACACATCTCTTCATTTTGAGGATTTTTTCTCTCTAATCAAAAACCGCCGACGACTAAAACTTTCTAAAAATGTATAGAAGCTGTGTACAAGTTTCGTCACAATTCGTTGACCTGTAGAAGAGACAAGACACAAACTAACAGCCAGTAGATGAATCAAAATTTTGGGACCTTCGGAAAGCATAGACGCTTCAGATCCCAAAATACGTATTAGGACTTACTTGAAAAACTATTTTATTTTTTAATTTACTATCATACCATTTTTTCAGCCGCCACATCCCTCTAGGTCTCGACGGAGTTGAAATCATATCCAACGGCTCGGGAAGCTACATGGAGCTACGTAAAGCTTACGTCACAGTTGACTTGGTGAAAAGTGCCACGTTCAAAAGTGGCGGGGCGTATCTGTTCAGCAATTTGAGAGGCTGTGACGGGCAGCGGTACTACTTCAATGGCTGCTCCTGTGTCGCTGTCAATGGGAATATTGTCAATCGAGGACTTCAGTTTGCTCTACACGATGTGGTAAGGAAATACACGATTTGGAGCTTAACAATGTTAGAAAATAATATATTAAAAAAATGGGGGAACCCTCGATTCACCCCTGATGAACCCCCCCAAGCTTTTACCTCCTATTGTGGATTCGTTTCTAAACCCTTAAATACCGATTTGTTTTATTATTTTATTGAGAAGACCAGCTAGACAAGCATGCGACCACGAAAAGAACTCATTTCGACATGTGAAAAAGTGACAGATATACAGGGTTATTTCTAATCAATTAGTATCCTTTTATGCGCTTATTTTGTACATCAAAACTAAGAACTTTTGACAAAACTAAAAAATAAAAAATCAGCTGTTCCATACATTTTGTCGAACGAACGATATTTTTCTATGGAACAACAAATTTTTTTTTAGTTTTGACAAAAGTTTTAGCTTTGGTGTACAGAATAAGCCCCTAAGGGGATGCTAATTGATTAGAAATAACCCTGTATACTTTGCCATAACGCTGTCTCGTATTGACGGTACGAACAAAATAATACGTGCCGCGCATACTATCCGGCAATGTATCAATTTATAATATTTAAAAAAACCGTGGAAAATGTATGGAGTTGGTCAAAAGTGCCACGTTCAAAAGTAACGGTGCGTATCTATTTGCTTAACCTAAGATCATAGTAAGAGACCACGAGCTCCTAGGTAGGTACAATAAGTTAAATAAAAAATATATTACAGGAGGTAATACCAGCGACGATAGACCTGGAAGATATCCGCGCGTACCGCACCCAGATAAGGTCCCGCTCCCACCTCGCAGCGTCCAACACTCCGTTCCCGCGCGTCGTGGTGGACTTCGCGCTCTCGGACGACCAGGACGTCCATCTCATCGCCAGCCCGCCGATGGAATGGCAGTACTTGACGCCGGAGGAAGAAATTGAATTAGGTAAGGTAAAGTCACCAGTCATGGACAGTATAAGGATTTTTATTTTGTTTTTGCTTTGTAATTTCTTCATTTATCAATATACATTCTTTGGAATTTGGAAGTAAATAAAAAGCTCTTTTCTCAATCACTATTCAATGTTTAGTTTGTGTGTAGTACTCAGTACAATAAAATATTACAAATAAACAACACTCCTGCATAGACACCAGCAATGGACAGTAATAATCCAGTGTCGGACACCCAATGTTGGACATTATCCAATTATGAACAGCCATTAATGGACAGTAACAATCCAGTGATAATGATAAGCAATAAATAAATGAAATGAGGTGTAGGACCCCCAATTATAAACAGCTAGTTATGGAAATATGAATAGGTAATCAAATAAAGAACAAAAGTATTCGTTATGAAATAAATGCTTCTCTTTATTTATTAGAGTAAAAACAGTCGAACATTATTATCCATAGTAGTCTTAATATCAAAACAATATCTACTCGAAAACCGCTATGAAAAATCATCATTTCTCATTCAGCAACTTTAAGCAAAATAAAACATCTCACTACAATCATGCACTATAATTATTAAAAAATAGTTAAACTTAAATTAGATAAATGTATTTTAATAATATTATTCAATAAGCAGATTTCTAGAGAAACATGAGCATATACTAGACCAGACGTATGATACATGAAAAAAATAGAAATAAGAAAGTTCACTTTATGGACACACTGTCCATGATGGGTCTACGTGCTCGAATAATATCCAGTTATGGACACCATTAATTTTAGGGTTAGAATGCCAATGACATTTTCAGTTATAATATAAAAGGAACGTATTACTATTAATAAAACACAAAAAAATATGAATTTCAACAATTAGCATACACCTGACCCAAAATAAGATGTTAAGTGTACTTACTTGCATCGCGATTCTTATAATAAATTACGATTCCCGACACCAAATAACACCGCGTAACTAAACACCGTTATGGCCGCAATCAAAATGGCTGTCGGCTGTCAAAAACAGTTTAGATGATAGCTATAATATTGGCACAACTGATCGGCGTTGAAATTTGGAAAAAAATACTTCGCGTTTCCTTAATATTGGAGGCAAATTCAAAAAATGTCCATGACTGGTCCGCGTCCAACATAGGTGCCATTACCATAGGTTATTGCAAGAATTATTTTAAACTTGTATTGTCAATACAGCGACGATAGACCGGGAAGGAGTTTTGGTGAGGACGCGGAAAAATTATGGCGTCCTTTTGGTAAGTATATTATTTTGTGGAACCTTGTGTTTCTATAGGTGATAACTAGTGAAATGTGGAATGTCTGTGACTGAGTTTGTTTTGGACTTGTACTTCCAAGACAAAGTTAAGAACCAGCTATAAAGACAAGAATCCAGGCCGGTATGACTGACTATAAATAGAAGTTAAAATATCTGCTGTAACTTACATTTTGTCGATCCCGGGTTGCATGTTTTCAGATTCCTGGTTGCCCCCATAGTACATTTTGACTTAGTACACCAGTTCTGTATAACCCTGTATAGCTGTCATATTTTCACATGTTAAAACTATTTCACGATGCGTAAGCTAGCTTAGCTGGACGAATGAATTCCTGCAAATAGAGAGTATTATTGTTTCGTTCATTAATTCACTCGTTCACTCTCGTTCACATCTCGTCTAGAAAAGTCAAAGAAATTCTTCACCAGGAGAAATAAAAACGGTGACATAGTAAACTATGTTCGCGTGTTCGTATTCGTTCATTCACTCGTTCACAGGGCTTGCGTGCTGGCTATGGGACTATCTTCGGCGGTCGGGGCAGGGAGGATTTTCCTTGCCATTGAGCGGAGGCGTGGACTCCACCAGCACCGCGTGTATTGTGTTCTCTGTGGGCACGCAGATATGTAACGCTATTCATTCTTTCACTCGTTCACAGGGCCCGCTTGCTGGCTTTAGGACTATCTTGAACACTTTAATGTGTTATCACACACATGATTTGATTGATGACTTTTTTTACTTTATAACATTTTATTTAATCCTGCTACCCCACGCTACTTAAAAGATTGCTTTTGTTATTGGCATTCCTCTCATTCTATTCCTCTTAGGTCTCGAGATAACCTCACTCTTATGTCTCCCTCTGCGCGCACTGAAACATTCTATGGCAAGTCGTTTGCTTTTCAAGCTGTCCAATTGTGGAATGCTTTGCCTGTTCCAATACGCAAAGCTCCATCTCTTGATGTTTTTAAGGAAAGCGTTAAAATGCTTTACCTTTCGCAGGTGCCATCGCAGTAGTTCTGTTGTTAATTTTGTTCTAATTTATTGCTATGTATTTTTTTATTTATATCAAACTGTATGTATTAGTGTATCTTATATTATTATTATGTTATTTATGTATTAGGATGTAGGTACTAAATGTATTCGAATTTTAGCTCGTTATATTTATTATTTGTAATAAGTTTTTTTTTTTTTTATCAACTCTCTTTTGCTACTCACTCCGCATTTTCTATTTTTTTTTGTTTTATTAATTCCTCTCCAGAAGAAAGGGTTGCCTGGAAGAGATTGCTATAAGCAATAAGGCCGCCCTTTGTTGCACTATTTTATGTTGTTGTTTTTTTTTTCCTCTCTGTGTATTTTTGTTTTCTGAATTGTATTTTAGTGTTAACAATAAAGTGTTTATCTATCTATCTATCTATCTATCTATGATTTTGCTTCAAAGGTAGACGAGAAAGCTAGTCGCCCTGTCCGACTTACCAGTCGGGTATAAATAGAGCATCATAAAAGTTCTCGTAACGATCAAATACTGTATTGTCCTTCAATAGAAAGAAACAAATACATTTATTCACTCGTTCGCAGGACCCGCTTGCTGGCTATGGGACTATCTCCGGCGCTCGGGACAGGGTGGATTCTTTTTACCTTTGAGCGGAGGCGTGGACTCTACCAGCACCGCGTGTATTGTGTTCTCCATGTGCACGCAAATATGTGACGCTATACAGAAAGGAGGTGAGAAATAAAGTTTTAAAAATAATTCAAATATTAATTATTCTTCGAATGTAGATACCTAAATGTGATTTCCATTTTCATTTTTATTTGCATTATATATTTTTTTAAACTATAGAATTACGTTTACCAATTGGTTTTTAACAAACGGGAGCCCGGGACCGGGATCGTTCGATAGTCATTGTCATCTACAATTTTCTATGGGATTTGTATGTTTACGTTTGGCAACCAATTGGCACAGTTCTATTTTCATACATTTTTTTTAGCATTACACTATCAAACACGTAAAAAACTTGGCGAATTCATACTACATTTTTTTATTTATAATGATTTACTAGCTATTTGTTCACTTTGTGTTTGCGCGAAGGTACTTATCCGACGGCGCTCAAAAGAGTTAAGATCAGTCCGTTACACAAAGGTAAGGGGAAAAAAGCCGACCCCAAATCTTATCGCCCTATTTCTCTAGTGCCCGCGGTTAGTAAGGTATTCGAGGTCGGGCTAAACAAGAGGCTCCTAAACTTTGTCCTGGACGGTCCAGGACAAAGTTTAGGAGCCTCTTGTTGGTCCAGGCTGAACCGCAACATCTTGTCAGAGTGACAGTACACATACCGCGCAGGGCGCGCGACGACCGACTTAGTGCGCGAGGTGGTGTGGCGCGCGCGAAGCGGCCCAACAGGTCGCGCTGGTGTGCTGCGAGCTTTCGCGCGCCTTTGACACCGCCGATCACGCTCTCATAGCGGAGAAGTTTAGACACCACGGCTTCCGCGGCCCGGCCTCGTCCATTTTGACATCATTTATGTCTCATAGGACACAGGTAGTGGTGGGGGATGGAGGGCGCGTCGCATCGTCCGAACTGGAAAACGAGATGGGCGTCCCGCAGGGCTCGTGCGTCTCAAATACCATGTTTAGCGTACTCATCAACGACCTACCAGGCGCCATCGACAACGCAGAAATATACATGTACGCGGACGACGTCGCAGCGGTCATTACTGCGCCGACGTACGACCAGCTGCAATGTATGATTAACTCTGTCGTTCATAAACTCGATGAGTGGTTTAGGTCGAACGGGCTAGCGCTGAACAGGGAGAAGACGTGCTTCATGACCTTCAATCTCAATGGTGAAACGGCCAAAAGCCTTTCTGTAGCAGTCGGCGGTACCCCGCTCCAACAAGTCAACAGCGTGAAATTGCTGGGGTTTCAAATTGACAGCGCACTTACGTGGGAAGCTCACATAGACGAAGTGTGCGGGAAGCTGAGCCGCTCGTGTTTCGCGCTTCGACGGCTCGCAAGCACCGCCACCCGTGATGTCGTGCGCTCCTGCTACTTTGCCACGGTCCACAGTAGCCTCACGTACGGGCTGGAGCTGTGGGGTCGTGCTGCAGACTATCATAGAGCCTTTGTCATGCAGAAGCGGGCTCTGCGTGCTATATTTGGAGTATTCGACGATGTCTCATGCGTAGAACTCTTTAAAGAACTACAGGTACTCCCTCTCCCATGCGAGGTGATTTACCAGCTGGCTCTGTTTACACACACAAACCTGCATATGTTTAAAAGAAGGGGCGTTAACCATACGCGGAACTTGCGTAGTGATGTGAGACAGAACCAGCTGGTGACAACTCCTCATAGGCTCGTTAGGTCCGAGAAGTCAGTGTACATCTCGGGCCCTGCATTCTATAACAGACTCCCTGAGCAAGTGCGCAATGCACCTTCCGTCATGACGTTCAAAATGAAATTAAAAACATGGCTATTGACCCAAAAGTATAGTTTTATGACGTAAATTATTTTTTGAAATTAAAAGAAGTGGTATTGTGAATTATCATTGCAAAATGGATCTGACAACGACTGCCGATTTTATATTTTACTTTATATTTTTAACAATAAACATAATTGATATTATGTAGTTTCAAATTGTGATGACAATCTGTTTCTAATTATGATTGTTTTTTTATACAATGTTATATTAAATGTAGTTAAAGAAGATATTGCTCTGACTAGGTACAGTAACTCAAAAAATCCGATAAACCATGGTAAATAAATGCGCAGAGTAAAACAACCGCATTTAATGCTTAATTTATGAGTACATTCACATTTTCCAATTTGGTTTTTGTTCAGTCATTAAATTACTGCCATTTTGGTCACATATAACCTTTTTGATATAACCTACATATAAATAATAGCCTACATGTAAAAAATGCACTGAAGAGTTTAGTTTTGTTAGCAAAACTTTTCAGACGTTAATTGTACATCAAATTGACACGTTTATAGGTATTTTATACTTCGATTAAGACTTTATACGTTCCTTTTGTTTAATTTTAGCGTGTTTTTTTCGACTGTAACTATTTTGATAAAATACCAAAAAAGGTTCAATACTTATACTTAACACTAGCAAATGCATTAACCATGCGACACCAAAATATAAAAGAAGAATAGTATGGCCGCCTTATTTTCAAACAATGTCAACGTAATTTTCAATCCGAATACAAAAAAGTACTTTTAATGGATACTGTTATTGTAAAAAATAACGAGAAATTCATTTTCCGGTAGAAACGAAGCAAATTATGATACACTGTACCCTTTGGTGGCCCAATTTCTATATATTTTTGCAATATCTCCTTTAATTTTATAATATTATGTAATAAGTTTTAAATGAATTATTATTATTACTATGACATGTAACTGAAGTTACCAATAAATAAATTGTATTGTATTGTATTACAGAGAGCCAGGTTCTATACGACGTCCGTAAGATCCTGTGCCAATCTGACTACACCCCGTCTGACCCGATGGAGCTTTGCAACAGGCTTCTGGTCACTTGCTACATGGGCACCGAGAACTCTAGCCAGGAAACTAAACAGAGGGCTGCTCAGGTAAAATACCGACCGAATCAAACTTTATGGCGTCTGTGAAATTAGCCACAAGCTGCGCAAATCTCCGTTCCACATCGCTAACATGCTAATTTAATACTGCGCAACGACTCGCCTCGTCTTTAGAGGCGTCATTAAGTTTGATTTGGCCTATAATAACTAGTCACTATGTGAATAAGTTTTTTTTTTTATTTATTTGTCCTGAATATAACATACATAGGTACAATTAAAAGTACTGCCAAACAGCGAAGCGGTTTGTAGGCAGGATATCTCTCACATTAGGTGCATAACTTAGTATCTATGTACAAGCGGATAGAAATACATTCCCTTGTTATTATAGGTATATGTGGGCAATGTAATGTCATTATCCATTAACATATTTTGTTTTTATAATCTAAAGTATGATGCAAATGTTTGCTTTCTAAAGTGTTAATCTTCATCGCTTAATTTATCCAACATCAGTTTCTTTAACATTTTTTTAAAGCCAAATTTTGTTTGAAATGATTTCTGGAAATTTTCCGGTAAGTTGTTGCACAATCTAGGTATGATCCACTGCCTAGTACGCTTACCATAATAGTTTTAATATTTGTATTGCAATTCCAGCTGGGACTTAGCCGCTTTACGAGTTCTTTTCTGAAATATTCTAATCAGTTTAAATTTGTTATTTTGAAATTGTTGTAATAATAATAGATAATCGACTTTCTTTTTGACTGGTGGGATTTTACAAATTTTGAATAATTTATTATATTCCTTATTCAATGATTTCTTTGTTTTTTTGCTAACTAATTTTTAACGCAATCGTTAGTACTACCAGAAGAAAGAATTCATTAAAAGAAAGCACCCCTTACTGATCCAGTCTAATATTTAATTATTTTTTCATTCCACTGATATTTATAAGTCTACAAAAAGACATTAGTTACATAGTTTACTTAAATCGTTCCTTGTCTTGGGACACCCAAACTATGTAATTTACTTGCTGGTTTTCATGCTGAATCATTTATTGGTGTCGACAATGCTTTATGGTAAAACTTTTATACAAATAGCGTCTACATCTACATTGGCTGTTGAATAAAGATCCTAAAGTTTTGGAAAGCAATTGAAGGCCCCGTAGAATGGGCGTAACTTTAGATTTGAGAAACCCTTTAAACATTGGAATACAAGTTAAAGGAGTTTTTATTTTATTTTATTTTATTTTATTTTATCATCTTTGGGTTGCCAAACGGCCTTCATACAAAAAAGTTTTAACAAAAGGTCGGGTTTCGACCTAATATTTATGATAATAGAGTTGAAATAAACGGTTTCGCATGACGGAACAAGCGTGAGCAGTACAGCCCAGTTGTTGATATTCCAATTGCACCTTAAGCGCTCAAGTCTAAAACTGGTGTCTCATTTCCGCCTGAGAATGTTTACTCTTATATCATGACAGAGGGGTACGCGAGCGTAAAGCCGGGGTCTTGTGATCATGACGCACAACGCTGCGGTATGCGGTATGCGTTGCCGGACACTCAATCGTATGAAAAACGTCGAGAATGGTCTCCTGTTCCGTCGCAGTATGCGTCAGCGGCGAGGGGCAAGCGCGGTGAAGTGGGGAGGTGTACTGCCGCACAGCGCGGCGTCATTCTCGGTTCAATGCTGCGGTGTGCGTCACGGGTCAATATGGAATTTTTCGATGTTCACGTCTACCTTGGTAGCTGCGGCAAAATCAACTGACCACCTCTCCGCAGGGACGCTAAATGCTGCGTCGTGACGCTGCGTTGCGGCGCATACCGCAGCGTTGTGCGTCATGATCACCAGACCAAAGCTTAAGGCTCTTCTCGTAGCTAAAGCATCCAAGGGATGTAACGTTTGACAGAACAACGTTGGATTCTGAATCATTTTTGTTTGTTTTTTCCAGCTGTCGAGTCAGATAGGCAGCTACCACTTCCCGATAGTGATCGACGCGGCGGTGAGCGCGGTGCTCGGGATATTCACGACCGCTACTGGACTCGTGCCTAAGTTCCGGGCTAAAGGCGGCTGCCCGAGGCAGAACCTCGCTTTGCAGAATATCCAGGTCCATACCATACTACTATTGTACTGTACCAGCCTTTTTATTAGTGCTGGACGCAGTAACTGCAAGACGTAGGCCTACCCACGAAGGGTGATTGGGCCATAGCCACCACGCTGGCCCAGTGCGGGTTGGTGGATTCACATACGCCATCGAATTTCTTCTACGGACATATACAGGTTGCCTCACGATGTTTTCCTTCACCGAAAAGCCAGTGGTGTGAAATTCCGTACATAAATTCCAAGGAACTCATTGATACGCCCGTACCAATCGGGGGTTTGAACCCCGATTTGTACGGGATTGACCTCAAAATTGTAAGGTGGGTGTCATTACCACTAGACCACCACGGCTTCTACTACTACTATATCGCTACTATCAATTTCCGTAGTTTTCCATAGAATCTCATTTATCCGGGATCAAAATGAGCCTATGACACTCTCTGACGTTAAAACTATATTCATACGAAAAAATCGAGTCGATTCATCTCCGTTGCTGCGTGAAGGGTAACGAATAAACGAACAAACATACTTTCGGATTTATAATATTAATTAGTTACTGCTAAACAAAAGCTTACCCAGGATGACTGATTTATCCATATCCACCCCGCTGGCTCAATGCGCGTTGATAGATTTTCAATCGCGTTTTTCTGCTGACGTATGTAAATTACCTCACGAAAAAAACTAGTGTTTTATAAATCCATCTTTTTTCATCATTTTTAATGTTAATGTTAGTTAATGTTATAAGATTTTAGCCTTGTTTGAAATTATCACCTTTCTATATGACCGTATTGTTCTTAGGTATAAATATCGCTAGGACCTGGACTTAATAGTACATTGTATCATAAGGGAGCAAATAATATTTTTACGGCGAAGGGCGCTTTTTGAATCCAGAGCGAAGTGAGGGACTCTTTAGTAGAATCCTGAAGGTAGCGAGGGATTCAAAGTACGTCACCCGAGCCAAAAATATATTTTGCGCCCGAGTGGTACACTCTACTTTTCATCACCTCTATGAGAAAACAAAAGGCGCCTTATATTTTATTGTAATATTATTATTTAATAAGAAGTAGAGTAACAAATACATTTAAATTAAACGGTATCTAATTATAAAAAATATGAAAACTTATTTTCATTTTTTTCATTCATTTTCTTGGCGATGAACACTAACATTACAAATACTTCCAAATTCAAAAAGTGCGCGGCAAAGATAATTCCGGCGCACTTAAAAAGTTCCTTATAGTAAACACCACCTTAGGGCGCACTTAAAGGCGAACCAAGTAGTCCTTTTCGAATAGATGTGATGAAAATTATTTTTCTATCCTAATCTTTCCAGGCGCGTCTCCGCATGGTTTTATCATATCTCTTCGCGCAACTAATGCTGTGGGTCCGCGGCCGACCCGGCGGCCTCTTAGTCCTGGGCTCGTCTAATGTGGACGAGGCTTTACGGGGATACATGACCAAGTACGACTGCTCCAGTGCTGATGTCAACCCTATTGGCGGCATATCGAAGACCGATCTCAAAGCTTTCCTGCTGTATGCGAAGAACAGGTTAGTTTATTTTTAATTTCAGGATTTACCCATGTTTTTTACAGCATCCTTTGATTTATCAGGGAAAAACCCTATTACACTGATCTAGAGATCAGTGTAATAGGGTTTTTCCCTGATAAATCATAATCATAAAACTATCCGTGCAAAAAATCAAGTCTACCTGTCTGTCCGTTGCTGCGTGAAAGAGTAACAGACAGACCGAAAAACCAAGAAACGGACCTTTCGGAGTTTGGTAACTTCTCGCTCGCGCATTCGTACATTTGGGGCAGTGTAAAATTAGTGGGAAGGATTTTTAGCTGTGGGTCGGGAGTTTCTTAGTCCTGGGCTTGTCTAATTGTGGACGAGGCTTTACGGGGATACATGACTAAGTACGACTGCTCCAGTGCTGATGTCAACCCTATTGGCGGCATATCGAAGACTGATATAAACGTTTTCCTGCTGTATGCTAATAACGTCAGTTTTTTATATGATAAATCATCTTGTGGACATTCTAACAGGAGTATTGCTCTCCTGGTCTCTTCCCTTGGGGGGGCCCTTCCAGGCAACTATGAACAAATAGCGGACATATTTGTGCATTTTAGACGATATAAAATAGGCCGCAAATATTTTTTAGAAAAAAAAAGTAATGTCAAACATAATTTTGCAATTTTAAGAACACTGTGTTACAATAACTTTTCATTCGACCAAGCCAAAATGAGAGGCCATAGTACCATTATTTTTGTATAACACACTTCAGACCTACGCATAAATAATACTCAGGATTCACATTCAGATTCCACACAATAAGTGGCCCTACTTCATACCAATACAATGTGTTATTCAAAATATGAATCACCTCCAAAGTTACCAATAGTCGCCAATAGATATGTCTGGTGCTTGGTTTGAATCTACAACGAAAACATGGATAGGTTCGCGCGCTTACTCGCTTGCAAAATACACTGGACACAATTTGGAAGCCCCATCTACTTGGACACTGCAGCAGAATTTTTTTGACGCAGTTACATTTCCTGGGTATTCGTAACTTCGAACTTTTAAGTTTTACATTTTATACTATATATATAACGGGACTAAACTCACGTCACGTCACAACAATCCTCTCTACCCGCCCCCGCCCCACCACCGCAACCGCTGTATTCGCGAGCGCTACGCGCCGCAGCCCGCAGTGCATTGCGAGACGGCTCCGCGTGCTAGCACTCGCCAACTTGAGAAAGGTCCCCGAATGCGACCGAAACTATAGTCGTTACGACTATCCCTACACGTGAGTTTAGTCCCGTTATCTATTATATAAAAGGCTTCCCTGAGTGACTGACTGACAGACAGCCTACAGCCCAAACCGCTTAAGATATGAGCTTGAAATTTGAAATATAGGTACATTGAACGACGTAATGGAGCACTAAGGACGAAAATTTTGAACTTTCGACCTCTAAAGGGGTAAAACGGGCCCTTTTCGTTTGTATGTAACTTTTTATTCCCTGTACCGATTGACTTAAAACTTTGTATACATGCTTTACAAACAAAATAAAAGTTACGTTTTTTCCTGTTTTTCCGAATTTTCTTCACCTAAGGGGTCAAATAAGGTCCCAAAGTTGGTGAAAAAAGCGTCAATTACATCGAACCAGCTGAACGGTTATGGTTGAAAATTGGTATGAAGGAAGCACTCAGCATGTTTTAATACAGGAACTAATAAAATCCAGGAAAATCTATAAGATTCCTTAGGGATACGCAAAATTAATAAGTTTAGGCTACAGCCCAAACCGCTGTAGATATGAGCTTGAAATTTGGGATATAGGTACATTGAACGACGTAATGGAGCACTAAGGACAAAAATTTTGAACTTTCGACCTCTAAAGGGGTAAAACGGGCCCTTTTCGTTTGTTTGTAACTTTTTATTCCCTGTACCGATTGACTTGAAACTTTGTATACATGCTTTCCAAACAAAATAAAAGTCACGTTTTTACCTGTTTCTCCGAATTTTCCTCATCTAAGGGGTCAAATAAGGTCCCAAAGTTGGTGAAAAAAGCGTCAATTACATCGAACCAGCTGAACGGTTATGGTTGAAAATTGGTATGAAAGAAGCACTCAACATGTTTTAATATAGTAACTAATAAAATCCAGGAAAATATATAAGGTTCCTTAGGGATACGCAAAATTAATAAGTTTAGGCTACAGCCCAAGCCGCTGAAGATATGAGCTTGAAATTTGGAATATACGTACATCGTACGACATAATGAAGCACTAAGGATGAAAAACGTACCCAACTCTAACTTACGGGGTAAAATGGGCCCTTTTTGTTTGCATGTAACTTCTTATTCCCTGTACCGATTGACATGAAACTTTGTATAGATGCTTTCGAGACTAAATAAAAAATATGGCTGTACCTGTTTTCTAAATTTTCCTTAAAAAAATCCTTAGGGGTCAGATACGTCCCAAAACCTCAATGCGCTTTTTTAAATAATGTAGTATCTAGGATTATGATAATGATAGTTTATCTTTAAATGGGGCAAAATGGGTCCCCAAAAGTTTACGATTTTTTTTTATTTTGTGAGCCAATAGTCTTAAGCTTAGCGCAAATATGGATCAATATAGGTATTTTACTATGGGATCAACCCTGACAAGCGAAAATTACCTACATTTTCCATACATTTTGTCGCGGGTCGATGAACTTTTTGTGTTGAACAGCTGATTTTATTCACGTGCTTTTGGGGTTGGTACCATTGTAAAAGTTAATCAAATTATGAGTATAATAGCATCCTAGAATATGCCTGACTAGAATTACGACTTGTGTGCAATTTTTTCATTTGCCTGGAAAATTAAATTTCCAATGACTTAATGAAACATGTCGAATACCTGTACCGGCCTTAATTAATAGTGCACTACTGAAAATAGGTACTACGGATAGCACTACGGATAATAGAAATAGGTGGGTATTAAGATAAATATGGACAAGACGAAAGTCATGTGTAATTCCCATGTTTTACCTACCCCGATTTCTGTTGGAAACTCGGTTCTTGAAGTCGTTGACTCGTACGTCTACCTAGGACAAGTAGTCCAGTTAGGGAGGTCCGACTTCAACAAAGAGGCCAATCGACGAATTCAACTCGGCTGGGCAGCGTTCGAAAAAGTGCGTAGTGTCTTCTCGTCCGACATACCTCAGTGCCTCAAGTCGAAAGTTTTCGACCAGTGTGTGTTGCCAGTGATGACTTATGGCACAGAAACGTGGTCTCTCACTATGGGCCTTATTAGTAAGCTCCAAGTAGCCCAACGAGCTATGGAGAGGGCTATGCTTGGAGTCTCTCTGCGAGATCGAATCATTAATGAGGAGATCCGTAGAAGAACCAAAGTTACCGACATAGCCCAACGGATTGGCAAGTTGAAATGGCAATGGGCAGGGCGCATAGCGCGGAGGGCTGATGACCGTTGGGGTCGAAAAGTTCTCGAGTGGAGACCATGTACCGGCAAGCGCAGCGAAGGACGTCCACCCACAAGGTGGACGGATGACCTCATTAAGACCGCAGGATCGCGCTGGATACAAGCCGCTTCCAACCGGTCTTATTGGAGATCCATGGGGAAGGCCTATGTCCAGCAGTGGACGTCCTGCGGCTGATGGATGACTGAAAATAGGCCTATCCGCGAAGGGTAATTGGGCCATATCCATCACGCCGGCCAAGCATGGGTTGCTGAATTCACATACGACATTGATTTTTTCTACGTAAGTACAGGTTGCCTCAATGTTTTCCAGCAAAGAAAAGTGAAATTTCTTACATAGTTACTCATACAATTATTATTATTGGCTCCCTCGGTGGCTCAGTGGTTGACCCTGACTCCTGGGTCAAAGAGGCGTGGGTTTGATTCCCAGGGCAAATATTTATGTGATGTTCATATGTGTTTGCTCTGTGTCTGAGTGTTATTAATGTATTTTTAATTATTTATTTAACACTTTATTGCCCACTATTTGTACAAAAGGAGGACTTAACGCTAAACAGCATTATCTGCCAGTCAACCTACATGTATAAATAAATAAATAAATATATCGTTATTGTACACAGAAACACAGTACAGAAACTATACAATATGCTGTACAATGGCGGCCTTATCGCCTTTGGCGATTTCTGCCAGGCAACCTTTGGATGGACTGGAATTATTCTAAAAATAGGAGTATGGTCGGTGGTGTATACAATACAGTACATACATTGAAATACATGTATATGTAGTATATCAGTCTCTGCCAGCCAAATCACAAACTTTGCTTAGTTTGGGATCAGAGACCGTGTGTGAGATGTCCTCCAATATTTATTTTATATATTTGTTTATTATTGAGTTAATTTCAGAAATTCGGCAATTTATCATCCAAAAATTCACGTATGTACTCTGTAATAAGCTTTAGATACAAGTAAATTAAATAACCAAATACTGAGACAATTCAGGCTAAACCGTAGGCATTATTTTGCAAGTAATACAATAATAGGCTCAGTTATGAAGACGCCATAGTAAATATAATAACAACATAAAAAGTGTTCTCTCTATCGAATGCTTAAAGTGAAAATGAAACAGATATAATTATGATAATTAGCTATTATAATTACGATGGCGCCTTCATAATCGAGCCTAATGCGGGCTTAACCACGAGCTACTATTATTTTAAGTAAGTGCCAAGAAAACGCGGGCCTAACTGTGGGTTTTTATCATTTTAAGCAGTTACGAAAATAACGCGGGCCAGACCGTGGGCTATTATCATTACAAGCAATACAAAAACGCAGGCTAACGGCATGCTATTATAATTTTAAGGATTTATTAAGACAACACGGGCAAGTCCGCGAACTATTAGATATTATTATAAGCAAATGCCAAGATAACGCGGGTTGAACCGCGGGCTGTTATTTTAATTAAGTAAGTATTAAAACAACGTGGGCCAAACTGTAGGTTATTATCTTTGTAAGTACCTAATTATTAACACAACGCGAGCTAAACCGCGGGCTTTTATCATTTTGAGCAAGTACTAAGACAATACGGGCCAGACCATGGGCTATTATCATTGTAAGTAATACGACAATGCAGGCCAAACGGCGAGCTATTATAATTTTAAGCAAGTATTAAGACATCGCAGTCCATGCTGCGTGCTATAAATAACCATCTTAAGAAAGTACTAACAATACGCGGGCCAAACCGTGATCTATTATCATTATAGGCAAATACTGTTACAATTTTGACCAAACCGTGGGCATTATCCTTGCAAGTAATTTTAAGCAAGTATTAAGACAACGCGATCCAAATTGCGGACTATTAGATATTATTATAAGCATGTACAAAGGCAACGTAGATCAAACCGCGGGCTCTTTTCATTTTAAGTAAGTACCTATGTACTAAGACAACGCGGGCGAAGTCGCGGGTTTTAAGCTAGTATAGAATAAATGTGTGCAAACCACGTAAATTTCCATCATAAGTTTTAACTTAAGATATGTGTAAGTATATTTTCGATGGGATTTAAAAACAATTGTTTGCATTTCAGATTCTTCCTACCGTCTCTATCAGAAATCCTGCAAGCGCCTCCGACGGCTGAGCTTGAGCCTCTAACAGACGGTCAGATCACACAGACCGACGAGCAAGACATGGGCATGACGTACGCAGAGCTCTCCGAGTTCGGGCGCCTGCGCAAAACGCACAACTGTGGACCATACAGCATGTTCCAGAAACTGGTGTACACTTGGAGCGACAAGTGCTCGCCTAGAGAGGTTCGTTATTTTCAATCACAGTCAAACTCATGAACATATTAAGAGTGGATCATGTGTTAAGAAATGAGGTTCAAAATATGAGGTCTACCTAAGATGGCTTTGATGTTTGTCCGTTCTGCACGGTCAGTCTTTCGGTGGGTGACCTCAGGTGGCATTTCTAACAGCGCTGCCGGCGTTGTGGGTCCTGGTTGTTTTAACCGTTTAGCCATATCAAAAGCCGTTAGGTGACTTAAAAATACCTATACTAACTTACCTTTTTTATTGTTCTAAGGTCATGATGCGAATAAATGTTGTGGCTTTGACAAAATGTATTATTTCAGGTAGCGGAAAAGGTGAAACATTTCTTCCGATGCTACGCGATTAATCGCCACAAGATGACGGTGCTGACCCCTTCCTACCACGCCGAGACCTACAGTCCCGACGACAACCGCTTCGACCACCGACCGTTCCTGTATCGGGTCCATTGGAACTGGCAGTTCAAGGCTATTGACGACGCGGTAAGTTCATCTACAAAAGTTTATGGTAAAAGGTGTTACATTCGACATAAGATGACCGAAACATTCGACATAAGGTGACCGAAACATTCGACATAAGGTGGCCGAAACATTCGACATAAGGTGACCGAAACTTTCGACATAAGGTGACCAAAACTTTCGACATAAGGTGACCGAAACTTTCGACATAAGGTGACCGAAACATTCGACATAAAGTGACCGAAACATTCGACATAAGGTAACCGAAACATTCGACATAAAGTGACCGAAACATTCGACATAAAGTGACCGAAACATTCGACATAAGGTGACCGAAACATTCAACATAAAGTGACCGAAACATTCGACATAAGGTGACCGAAACATTCGACATAAAGTGACCGAAACATTCGACATAAGGTGACGGAAACATTCGACATAAGGTGCCCGAAACATTCGACATAAGGTGACCGAAACATTCGACGTAAGATGACGGTGCTGACCCCCTCCTACCACGCCGAATTGTATAGTCCCGACGACAAGCGCTTCGACCACCGACCGTTCCTGTATCGGGTCAATTTGAACTGGCACTTCAAGGCTATTGCCAATGCGGTAAATTAATCTATTCTATTAAACAAATTCCTGGTAAGACAATACTTAAACACTAACCGCCTTACCACAAAAGATTTAAACACTGTTTAACCGTGCAGTTTGTACTGTTAAACATTGTCTAAAGTGTGCGTAAAACTTTTGTGGTAAGACGGTAACAGTAGACCTCGCGACATAGCTTACCCCTTTTTGAGGGAAATACCCCCAACTTAGCCACCAACTTGCCTAATGGAAAACGAAGTTGAAGTCGAAGATGTAGTATGTAGACCTAGAAGATATCTCTTCCCTTAATTTATTTATTTAACTTTTGCCAGCGGCTTGGCCTGCGTGGTATTTTAATTTTTGTGCTGTGTGTGGGTCTATTACGCTTTCTGTCTTTCAAACTATGTTCATGCCAAAAAGCAACGCAATCCGTTGCTCCGTTGCTGCGTGAAAGAGGAACAAACCAATAAACCAACAAACACACTTTTGGATTTATAATATTAGTAAGGCTTTCAAACTTATAAATCTACCAAGTTATATACCCACTTCCCGGTTACCGCGGGACAATGCAATATGATGATGACATGGATTTGATCTGATGATGGAACTGGACGGTGGCCATAGATATACTGTAAAGAAAAGACTTCTTCTTTTGTTTGGCGTCGCATTGTTGTGCGTTTGCCAGTGTCAAGTATTAAGTTTGAATAATTTTTAATATTTTATCAAAATAGTCACTGTCGTAGTCACGTCATAGTCCAATAAAGTCGCGGTCAAGTCCAAACGTAGTCTAAGTCATACCTCAGTAAAGCAGTGGAGACTTTACTATAGGCGTCTATGGAGTTTTGGTAACAACACGGAACAACATGATACGTCACATGATATCACTTGCCTACCATTATGCACGTAAATCAGCTCATAATCAACGAAACACCACAATCACTGATAAAAACAGAAGTTTAACAAAATAATACAATGAGGCGACATGACTTTTCCGCGTTCCCGCCAAAACTCCCATAGTGAAAAGACGCAACCCCATCAAATTTGAGCTTGTTTGATTCGTCTATAGATAGTATTCGGGGTATAATCACGGAGCTGGAAGGTGGCCATAAAAACTCCGTATCTAATAAAACGACATAACCTATAGAGATCGAGTTCCATGATTTTAGTCGAAAAATGTTTCACAGATTTTTTTGTCACAATTTTTTTTATAGTTACATTTGCTTAGTTTATTCGTTCAACTACCTATATAAGTATAATACGATGTTTTTTCCAGGTGGCACAGATGTCTAAAGACAAGCGAGCTCCGAGCAGGAGCAACTCCACGGAAACTAAACAAGATAAAGGTTCTGGTAACAGTTTGAACTTTATTAGATCAGATGAACCTCGGAAAGGAGTACTTATTTAAGACAATAAGCAAGACTAAATAAAAGAAATATAATTTTAAAATTAGTCCGTCAATATTAGATTACAAATAATATTGGACACTAGTTTTTTATTTTGTCAATCTGTCAAAAAATAGCAAAGATAATCCTACTAATAATATAAACGCGAAAGTTTGTGAGTTTGTGTAGATGGATGGATGGATGGATGTTTGTTACTCTTTCACGCAAAAACTACTGGACGGATTGAGATGAAACTTTGCAATAATTTAGCTTATATATCAGAATAACACATAGGCTATAAATTATAATGATATTGCGTATTTTTTTTATAATATAAAGATAAGTGTTAAGTTGGTAGGAATCATTCTGCTATCTGAGAAGTCTGAGAAGCTAGAAATGTAAAAAAAAAAACAACTGTCGAATCGAACAACCATCAAATCGTTATTTGTTTAATTTTTTTGATTTTCCACCTCCTTTATTAAGAGTGGTAAGGTAGGGCCTCGGGTTTGAAAGACGGGGCGTGACATAGTCTACTTTTTATCCCGGATAAATAAAGGGTTCCCATGGGATAGCACAAAAATCAAAATATCACGCGGGCGAAGCCGCGGATAAAAACTAGTGACAGTATAAGTTTAGGAGTGGGGGCACGTGACGTCACTTTTATGTAAAAGCGGAACTTTAATGGGCTATATCATCTTTTTTCTTTCAAGGTCCAAAATTAAAAATGCGTGTCCAGTATTTTTTGATAAATAATATAATCTAACTGACTATTTATGGTTGTAGTCGTCTAGGCTATTGTTATATATGCCTTAGTTCTCTAGTTACAGTTCGAATCAAATTTGATGGCGTCTGTGAACACGACGCGAGTCCTTGCGCAGTAAATGTGTCAGCTGTGGTAAGGAGTGGGGATTTGCGCAGCTTGTAGACAACTAACTTCACAGACACTATTAAGTTTGATCCGGCTTATAGCAAACAGCAACATTAGACTTAGCATCACTATTAATAATAATGTGGTCAAAATTCAGCACTGAAGTTTTATGTACCTAGATTGTGTAAAGTTTTATGTACTTAGATTGTTCTGGATTAATCATAAGGATAAAGTGTTTTTGATTTGTAGATAAGATTTGCGTAAACATGAGGTACAAAATAGTTACGTTATTTGTAATATAATAAAATTAGTTAAATCATGTTTTTTATACAATCGACAAAAGCTTGCTTTAACTCATTATTTTCCAGTAATTTGAGTCTGGTAAATGACGGCATAAATAGCAGCGTTTTACCTGAAATAAAACGCATATTAAAATACTTACCTTACTGGAAGCTTTTATAATGAGAGTGCGTTTCCTTTTCCGTCGAATTGTACCAGTTTACATCCTCTTTAAGCGTTGTAACCGGAAGCCTCCAGGTGGCGCCCTTGTAGCGATTGCGCGTCATTTTATTTACTAGGAAAAATGGCGTGCCTTTTGGCCTCATTGCGTTAATTTTTATAATTTCCACCAGGCAGAAATTAAAAGTAAAGCTTCCAGTAAGGTAAGTATTTTAATATGCGTTTTATTTCAGGTAAAACGCTGCTATTAAATAACTTGACCGTTACTGGAAGCTTTTATAATGAGATTCTGTTTGTTATCGCCTGGTGGCGTCACCTGGAGTGGGGCTTTCAATTATCAAGTATTATATACTTACATATTAGTGGGGGTCAATTATGACTTATAATTATGTATTACGCCAATGTGAGATAATATAGCTCGAGTGACTATTTAGTTTTATTAAAATATTAATATTAATGATTCCAATTTGATATACTAATACTACAATCTTATGTTACTACAAAGTAACTTATGAATGTCCTGAAAATATCTAAGTTAACTAAGTCAAAAGAAAGAATCTTCCGGTCAACAAGAATCTTCCGGTCACTTCAGAGGCCATTGTAATCATAAATAAACATGGCCTTAATAGCAAGATTATACTATAATTTGCAAAAAGAAATAAAAAGTTATTTTTATAAATAATTTACAACATAAGATCAGCATTACTATAAAAAACAGCGTGGATTTTACAACAACGTCGAGTTTTCATTAATTGTGTTGATAGTACATGCATTTAGATACTTACGTATAGGCTGGGTGACTAGCCCAGGTGTCAGGGCCTCCAGGCCACTTAAAAGAATCTAACATCGTATAATAGATCCTACTGAGAAGGATTTGTTTGGCAATGATATCCACCCACATTATTGCAGGGACGCGTTATGCACTTATGAATTCATGTAATGCATCATTACTAAAGCAGGGAGTCCCACGCGATGAGACTGTTGCATTTAGTGTACCTTTCCCAACAGCGCGGAACAGCAGTTGTAAACGTCTAGTTTTCGTTAATTGTTTTCATCGCACATGCATATAGGTACTTACGTATAGACTGGGTGACTAGTCCAAGTGTCAGGGTTTCTAAGCCACTTGAAAGAATCTGACATCGTATAATAGATCTTACTGAGAAGGATTTGTTCGGTAATGAGATCCACCCTCTGCTAAGTGCATTACGCACTTACTCATATTTTGCGTCATTACTAAAGCAGGGAGTCCCACGCGATGGGACTGTTGCATTTAGAGGTACCTATCCCCCGCGAGGGGCGGTAGATGGCTTGCTTAGCCCGTGCCATGCGACATAATATTATGAGTCGACAATTTGGCAATAAATTCCATTGAACCTATCAATTTATGAAAGAATAAATAAAATTCTATTATTTCAGGTTACTTATAACCTAGAATCAGCAAATTTATACGTAGAATCCAATCAATTCAAGCAAAAATCAAATTAAAATTATATGTGATATATTAAAATGACAATGACCTAATAAAAATAATATTCAAACTTGTCAGCTATACACACACACACACAGATATTTAAACTTATACTTAAAGGACACGTGTGTCATTGGTTCCTTTTCAAAAAGTAATCTTAATTAAATTAGCTATCAGTTCTAATTGTGGTGAAAGAAAAATATTTTCAACCTTTCCATTTGTCTTTCGAAACAATAGTTACACCGATTTTAATACGAGATGTTTTAGCTACGACTAACCATGTGTAAGAAACTCACATGAGGAAAGAATTTTAACAACTTGAATAAGAAAAACAAACGCGGAGAAATAACTCACAAAAAAAAAGAACACCACCCACAAAAATAATTCTTTGAATTTTAATAACTCCCGGCGCGACCGTAAAGATGCGAATATTGGACTTAACGATAGTTTTATGTAAAAAACTCAAAAAACAGTTAGGCTGATTTTCAAAATGATATGTTGTACTCGCCTTTGAATGGCAGCAAACTATTAAAAAATAATTTTATTGACAGGCGACTTTTAGTTATCGGTACCTATGTGCCAAAAATGTTTATACATAGTAAGTAATTAAAGTAAGCTCATATAGGCCGGGCGGCTAGTCCTGAAACTTAAAAACTGATACGTACGAGCAAAATGTAAATAAAACTTTGTGATGACTAGTTCCTTTAGCTAATATTTGGATTGATCTATCCAACAATGTATTGCTTTGCAATATTTGCCTAGGTTTAGTATAATAAAGGTAGTGAGACTAACCCTCAACACCAAAAAAGCTTTGTTATTCAGGTTAGATAGACTAGCTAGGGTTAACTGACGTGCCTTTTTATTTCACAATTCTATTTATACACAATTCAGTAACGAACTATAGTGTCTGGCCACAAGGGAAAAATACACCATTTAAACAAAAACATCACCAATTCCATCGTCACTGCACTATTTTTTTTTTTTTTTTTTTTTTTTTTTTTTTTTCTAGTTACAACTAAGAACGCAATTGAACGCAATTTTATGAAAAAATAAAAGTCCCACAGATATAAACAAACTAATTCTGACAAAATAGTCGTGCGTTTGTGGCGATGGGTTTGGTTGCTCTTTGTTTCACTACACGAACTTTGCGACACACTTGTAGTCGCAGATTTTACGTAATGTCAAAATAACGCCACAGTATGTAGGTAGGTATGTTGATGGGCCTTTAGTGGCTTTGCATTCTGTTATGCCGCTAAAATGTCAGTTTGTTATTAACTCAAAGTACTTCATTGCACATTAAGTCTACGTTTTATAAAAATAAGGTTCATTTTATAGAGAATATAACACTGCTAACGTAATTTGTAGTAGAAATAGAAGGTAAGTATGAGTGAAGTATAAAATAAATATTGAACCATAGTTTAAATTTTGGATTCGGATTTGATTAGGTGCTAAATAAACAGAGCATGTATCTCACTTGAAATTAGTCACTCTTGGGTATTTCTATTACTTTTTTGTCTTTCTTCTACTGGTAGGACAAAAAATGTTCACGATTTTGTATGCCATCCTTGCGGACAAGACATGTTCATTTTGCTCAAATAGTATTGATTTTAGTACATAATATAGTACTGTTGAAGAAAGTCTTGCAGTACTGCTGAAAAACGTCTTGTTATCACCTTTAAGAATACTTGCATAACCTTGAATTCTCAAAAATGTGACAAGATTATACAGAGCTTACATAGATGCAAGCTGTGCACATATTTCTTTAATATGTGGTAAACATTTACCGACTTCCTACAATTGACAGTCTGGTTTTTCTTATGACATATTTTAATAATTTATTTTTATGATATAGCCCCTTTTAACACAATTCCATACATTTATTACCTTACATTTATCATAATATTTATATGCTGCTATAAACAACAATGCTTTCTGCTTTTGGTTTGAGAATACTCCCTGTTGAACGAAAAATACGATAATTTTCAGTGATATATTTCAAGCTTGCAAATGTTTGATAGTAAGTAATATAATTAATTACTTTAATTGCAATTATTGAGAGCATAAATAATTTTAAATAAAAAATGGAATATGCAAAATAATTTGATCTGAATCTTTCACATCTTAGTAAGACTCTGTCTAGTAAAATTATATCAGTGTGGAAATTGAAATTCGTATACATTTATTCAGTTATGGGAAGAAGGCAATTAACAATTTTTCATTTTCAATTTTCTCAATAAAGCAACTAGACGTGTATCTACTAGTATGAAAAGCCCTCGAGGGTTTTAGTAAAATTCGCACTTTTAATTCTGTACTTAAAATAAAAGTACTCGCTACTTATTTAGTTGCGAATTGCGAATGTCTTAAAAATGCACAAAGAGGGCTTACACAATTTCACAAAGGGAGGCAAGGACCCTGCGACGATAGTAGGTATGTTATGATGATGTGAAAGTACATTTACATTCAGTCTTTAGTTTTTTGTAAGAATTCACTTCGAGAGTGGCATGTAGGTATCACAATAAGCACTGACCCAGCGAGGGTAGTTCACATGATATGAAACTACATTGTTCACTGTATCATTCGCTTTCCGTGTTCAAGTTATATTAAGTAGGTATTCACCTTGCAAGTAGTACGTTTCACAAAAATTGTAGTTGTAGTTTATTGATGATGTGCACGAATCTAGTAGGCGCTAACATGCCAGTATATGATTTTATTAGCTTTATCATTTATGATCTGTAAAAATATGTTCATATCATACACACGCCACTACTATTAATGTAGCTTATTACGTTCACAAGAACGTATTGAAACTGAATTGCCGACCCCGCGAGGGTGGTTCTTGTGTATAAGCATGGTAGTTTTGCTTCTGTACTGTTCGTAAGGTTTTTGTCAAGCAATTTGCTAAAAATAATCAGAAGGTAGTTTCTGAAAACAATATTAACCTTAATACGACGGTAATTGAAATATCACGTATATTTCAGTCGTAATAACAAAAGTTGCTCTCAAAAGGAGCTTAGATACTCAGAGCTTAGTAGCAACGAGACTAAACCTTATGTAATTAATTCATTATTTTCGAACACGCGTTGGAAGCGTTTGCAAATTTTCTAAGGAAGAAAAATAAATTTGAGTTCATTTAGCTCTTGATCAAAGCATAACTTTGAATTAAATTATCAATGAGATTAAAAAATTATCATTTTAGAAACTTATTTATCGGCTAACGTAAGGCACCATACATTTTTCCCAGGTTGTTTGGTACTAGGTTAAGTAACCCTAGGTATATCTCACGGTGCCGAACATTTTAACACTGCAGTGTTAAACAGCCGTAAAAACAAAATTCTGCTGCAATATAAGCTTAAATTTAATAAAAATCCAAATTTCGCTCACCAATTACATCGATGGATTTCTCCATTTGGTCGGAAACATTCAGCACGCTTACCCGCTGCCGAAGAAGTAGCACTGCTTAGCTGACGTCACACGACTCTGGCCGCTTGAAGCAGACACCATCTATTTTTTAAAGGAAATATTTTAAAAAGGGATGTAAATAATGGTAGGGCGTACCAATTGCCCTATTATAAGCACATTTGGTTAAAAAACCTTTAGGCTTAGCTGAAAATTCAATAAACGAACGGCAAAAACCGTTAATAACTAGTTATGAACAATTTACTATGCCACAGTTGGTTATAGAACCTTGGGCACAGTACATTTCTTTAAAAAATCTATTTGCTAGAGAAATAGATACAATATGTGGGCACTTACTGCGCAGGTAGGTATACTTAGCTGCGTTATTTCTTCGAAATAACGTGTCCATTTCGATTAACACCACCACATATTCACTGAGTTTAATCTTTAACATAGTTAATAATTTTATAAAATAAACTGTGCAACAGGCCGTGAGCCAGCTAGGGCTGCCCGGAGCTGTTGCTTCGACGAAAAATTCAACGCCAATGAGGCCAAAAGGCACGCCATTTTTCCTAGTAAATAAAATGACGCGCAATCGCTACAAGGGCGCCACCTGGAGGCTTCCGGTTACAACGCTTAAAGAGGATGTAAACTGGTACAATTCGACGGAAAAGGAAACGCACTCTCATTATAAAAGCTTCCAGTAACGGTCAAGTTATTTAATATATATATTTTATACCACACCCACTCGGAAAGTGTCTTATTACTCGTTCATAAATGGGTTACAAAGTTCGTAATTTCTCCCTTGAAAATGTGCGGCGAGAAAAGTTATATTGAATTTTATTACTGCCCTCCGAAGCAGGGCAGGAATGCTGCCCGGCTAGCTCTCTTGTTTATTAGCAGCGAACATAAAAAAATACAAACGTCAAACCTCAAAAAGGTTTTATATCAAATAATTAGAGAAAAGAGGTGTTTTTTTCTTTGTTTTCTATTTTTCATGAAATGAGGATGGTAACCTTATTCTGCAATGCAAAAAAAGAGCCGCAATTTATTTCTTTGCGTTAAATTTTGTTTTTAGCTAAATTAATAATTTAACATTGAATTTTCTAAATAATTTTCCATAATGTCTTCTGAAAGTGAAAGGTACAGGTACAGGGCTGTATTTTTTATTTCTGGTGGCGTCATCATTACAAAATCGTAAATAAAATAAAAAATACACCAGAAATAAAAAATACAGCCCAAGAAGTCATAAATAACTTACTTCTTAAACTTTAATCAAAGAAATATTGTATTTTATTTTCCTCGTAGGTGTAGTATAAAGCACTATGTATCACTCGGGAGAAAGTTCTATTTCTATTCTCGAGTTTCCTTTAAGCCCTCCGCTGCGCATCGGGCTTAAACATACTCTCGAACAGAGATAGATCGTTTTCTCCCCTCGGTGTACAATTTACTATTTTAAGTTTTATCCGTCGTCCTTATTATAAGTGCAATCACTAAGTTATTACATACTTAAAAAATCTAGCTAAGTGGAAATATTGTAAAGCTGTTTTCGCTGATCACAAATATATTATACTAGCTGCCCGTCCCGGCTTGGCCCGGGTACGATTGGCTAGGGTCCCTAAATAGTAAGGATCCCTAATTTTTTTGAAAATATATAGCTCTTTTTCACCGGGGATAGTGTAGCTTTCCAACAGTGAAATAATTTTCCAAATAGTTTCAGTAGTTCCGGAGCCAATTCGATGCAAACAAACGATCAAATCTTTCCTCTTTATAATATTGGTATAGATAATTTTGCATATGTCTATTTGACCCAAATATCTACCTGCGTACGTCCGTAAAATTCGAAGGCGTGTGTGAATTCTTCAACCCTCACTGGGCCAGTGTGGTGCATATGGCCCAATCCCCTTTGAAATTGAAATAATTGAAACTTAAATATATTTATTTGACAAAAATTGTTACATAGCTGTTGGATGATATACCATAAGAGAAATTACAAGAGTTTTTGGACTTAACTGTGGGTTCCAAAGGTGACGTCCACAAGTAGTATATTATTCAGAGAAAAATCGAACCAAGATGATATATACATCATTTGAAAGCTTGATTTATGGGCTTCTCAAAAATATTTAATTTTGATTTTTTTATCCCTCCATTTTTTTTAAATTTGTAAAATAAATTGTATGAAAAGTAATAATACAACTTTGTATTTTTTCTAGTTTAGCAATAATAAAGTGCTTCTATCGTTATTTTACTCGCATTTGTAGCTGATTCTTCCACATTCATCTCGTAATATGCTAAAATTAAAAATTATAACCTACCAGTGTGACTAGGTAGTAGGTACAATGTGACAAAAAACACTTAAAAACTGTGTCTAATTGGTAAAAATGCTTCTATTTAACAATAATGGAGGTTAATTAACCAGGGTTGCTAGAGATAAACTACGTATCGAGCCAAATATATTTATTTATTCTAATAGATTCAAAATTAATTTTAAAAAAATTGGAGAGCTCTTTTTTGGTTTTAACTGATGTAATAGACTCGGAAAAATATGAACTTTCTCGAAATGTAACAGGTGTTGTGGTTCAAATTTTTGATTATTATTATACCAGCCTCCATACATTTTGTGGACATGTCCTTTGGCTAGGCGTGCCTTTTTCTGCTTTTCGTGGGTAGGCGTACGTCATGCAGTGGACTATCCAAAGTGGCTCAAAAATCGGATTATTGCAGTTATGATAAGGACGGCAGCTTTGCAAAGCGTACAATGCAACTGCTCGACAAATGTTATATAGTTGGTCCATGGGCCTTTCTTATCTACTATTTAGTGTTTTTGATCGGGTATGTGACTGCGATGGTAACCCAGATTGTGCGAGAAGTGCAGTAGGTATGATGACTAAAAAAACACAATCAAAAAACATATAAGTCTGATAGATTATTAAAAAATATTAGATACGTATTTTTTCTTTTGCCAATTAAACAAATATTGAAGGAGATATAGCGCGTTAAAGTTCCGCGTGACGTCACGAGTGTTATACAAATGTATAGACTTTCGTGAGAGACGTGACGTCACGACCCCCACTCCCAAACTTTGGCAAGGTTTGTCTTTGCCATTTGTTGTTTTATTGACAAAAGAAAAAAATATGTGTCTAATATTTTTTGATGATCTAACTCACGGGCTAGTTGTAATAATGATTTTTTTACTCTGTCATAAAGCCGGAAACATACTATCGGACGCGGCTGACGGACGCGACTGACAGCCGCGACTTAGCAATGTGTACAGTCTTAAGACATCCGGTGTGCCAGATCGCTCTCGGACGTCCGAACGCTCAAGGTCGACCGAAGGTGACGTCCGCGACTTATGTCCGATAGTGTGCACGGCTCAGTGTACTTTCATAGTCTAGGTCGCGGCTATCAGTCGCGTCCGTAAGCCGCGTCCGATAGTATGTTTCGAGCTTTATGCCTATTAATTAAGCAGGTTCAAACCTTGATGACATCGAAAACTTTTAGTCACTAAAAATATATATTTAGGGATGATTTATATTAGATTGGGAAATGCACAGGACGGGCCCGGAAGATGCACGTTCCATACATTTTGCGTAGTGGCCCTGCACGGACGGGCCCGGACGGAACACTACACAAAATGTATGGAACGTGCGTTGTTCTGTTCCATTCACGTGTCGTTCTGATACAAATCATCCTTTAATTGGTGTATAAAAGATTTTATACTGTGTCGTTTTTTAACTATCCTTAGGCATTTTGTCTTTTATTATTTTTATAATTTAGATTATACAGGGTTATTCCTAATCAATTAGCATCCTTTTAGGGGCTTATTCTGTACATCAAAACGTTGTTATAATCTATAAAATTTAACTTGATCTCTGCGACAGTGACATTGACATAGAAGATTGACATTTTTAGAGTTGAGATAGTGGTGGAAAAAAACGATTTTCAAACAATGTTGTAATGAAATCGAATGAGTAGTTGAAGGTGAGAAATTGTATTTTATTTACTTACTATTATTTAAGATCAAGTATGTACACATGTAAATAATGTTATGATATTAATTAATACTCATAATAATGTTACGATAGTATTTATCGACGTTTTTCACTATTATCGATGCTAATGTAACATACTCGTACAATGGGGGTTAATTTAATTATACATGTAAAAAATGTTATGATATTAAAATATACAATAAAATTAATGATAAATTAAGTTTTTTTTAAAATGTCGTCAGAATAAACTATCGATATTTTAATCAAAACTCTATCTAAAACTCTGTGGTCACGATCATTCGTCGCCCATCACTAATCGGCATGCCCACAATGTATGACATTGACAGGTACTGTCTACTATTAAGAAATTCAGGACTTCATAGGTGTGATTTTTCTGACAGCTGTCGCAGAGATCAAGTTAAATTTTATAGAGTATAGTTTTGATGCCCGTATGGGATGGTAATTGATTATGATCGCGTGCGCATCATGAAGAATACCTATTTATGCGTAGCAATTTGATATGGAATCGATACCTATTTATAAGAACAACCTATTACAAATTAAGCACATAAATATGTACATAATTAAAATATGCATTGCCTTCGCTCACAGGGTTGTTATATTGCTAAAGTTATTTGGGTATATTAAATGACATTACAAAATTACTAGGCATTATTATTTCAAAATAATATATTCCAAAAACAATGGTTGCACTATAAGTAGATATTATTAAATAATGATAAAAAATCGTTTTTTTTTACAAAAATTAAAACAGTTGATTAAACAGATATTAATTTTGTTATTTATATGATAATTTATGGTTACCTAGTGTAAAAACAGTTGAGTAAATATTATAGTACACTGAATGTTTCTTGTACCAAACTATAAACGGGGCATTGTTTTCGGCTGGAAAAGTTTTCGGCTGGAATGCGGAAATAACGTCTGTCCCCGTATTGTCTATGCGTTCGACTTCACTTTTCCTCCTGCTCGCTCCGTGAAAAGACCGCGTACATAATTTGGCTACATTTGCTTATATTTACATAATATATATATATTTACATACTATTTACATAATACCCTATACATATTATTTACATAATATGTATAGGGTATATATATATATATATATATATATAATTTGAATTATATTTGCGTCGACTTGTATACCTCCTCCGGTGGTTCGTCGGTCAAAAAGTTAAAAGAATAATTAAAATCGGGTCATTTCAAAAAAAGTTATAAGGTAAGACATAAAAATTAATATACATTTATTTTTTGAAAATACAAGCTTTTGAGATTCTGAATATCATGTAGCAGCCAAGACAAGTAAAACGAGCCTAAACACGACGTGTCCATCTTAAGTACGGCCCCCTCTACCGCCTAAGCAATAGCAATCGTAATAGCAATCGTTTATGACTTCATTTTAGTCATTTGGCACCGCCTATGTGACGTTAGCCATCAATTGCTTTGTGTGGATTGCGAAAGCAATCGTTGAATGAACAACTTTGATGGCTAACGTCACATAGGCGGTGCCAAATGACTAAAATGAAGTCATAAACGATTGCTATTACGATTGCTATTGCTTAGGCAGTAGGAGGGCAGGAGTTTTTATCCATGGTACCATATTATTGCATTGTCACGCGATATACATTTGCGAGCAACATTTCAGCTCGACCGGAAATTTGACATGCAAGATTCCACTCGAACTTACCTACATACATCCATTGCAAGTATAAAAACTTGTGAAAATGCAATTGAGACCTCATCCTGTTTGAATATTAAAATAGGGTATTTGACTAGTTTTTGGAAATCGTTTTAAATTATTCTTTAGTACATACTAAGCACTACATTTATATTTTCGAGAGATCTACTGTATTAACAATGAAAATCAGTGTTAAAGAATAGATATTCAAGATCCTACCAAAAACGACATTCTGTAATGGTGCTGGTCTTTGACGTCACTCACGAGTAAATAACGTTAGTTAATACTGGTAAATACGCTAGTTCACATCTAAAAATACTTTAAATGTAACTTACAGATCCAATAATATTACTCCGAAATCACAAAACACAAATTACACAAACAACAGTCAATCGAGAAATTCTTGTTTTCCAGCACGTGACGTCACGAGAGTTGCAGCGTTGCAGCCCTTCTTAGAGCGTTTACGTCACAGATAAAATATCAAAAAAAAATATCGTATTTTCTTTCGTTCGATTTGCGAAAATTAGACATATTTTAGTTTAAATAAAGTGAAATATGTCATTTTCAGGCTGTTATCTGTAGGGATTACCAAAATTAGTAGAATATTTTCAATGTTGTCAAATAGCCTATTAAAAATGTTCTCTTAGAATAGTCTCAATTACAATCTTTGCAAGTTATAGTCGAATCAAACTTAATAGCGTCTGTGAACATGACGTGACGCGAGTCGTTGCGTAGTAGAAAATTTATAGGTCAGCGGGGATGAGATGTATGGTATACATAAATTTACAGGTAAGTAAGTAAGTCTTACTTAGGGTTATTCTTAATCAATTAGCATCTTTTTAAGGACATATTCTGTACATCAAAACAAACAAACTATTGTTTCACTTTTCCCAACTCTCAAAACTTTTTTTTAAAACGGTTGTATATACAGAGTGTTTTTTTTCAGTGCACATACTTTCCATACGGAAAGAATAATAAACAAACAATTAAACCACTACATTGGTTTTACTCACTTTGGTACAAAAATATTGAAATAACTTCAAGAGAAAAAAACAGATAAACGGAGTAATCATTGTCACCCTACGTCTGAGTACCTACGTGACCGCGTCGTACCTACGCCCGACACGTTTTGGTAGGTAGTAATTGTCTGGAGTGTAGGGTGCATGCAATATAATTTCTTTGGAATAGTTTGGCAAAAAAAAAATATGAAAAAAACGTCGATCTTTTTATGACCGAAGTATGTTCTATTAATGATATCTATTGCGCGATAAAAAATTGTGCACTGAATAAAAAGTCATGCTGCATTTACACTTGTTTGCATATTGTACATTACACAGTATCTCCTCTCGCGGGTTGCGGCGCACTTTTTATATGGAGTTAATTATGTTTAGAACGGTCAAATTATTTTTCAAATTTTAGTAAATAAATGCGAATTATTAGAAGTCGTAGAACGAAAGATGCCTGTTTTGATGTACAGTATACCTATGTCCTTAAAAGGATGCTAATTGTTACCAATATCTTCCTCCTCGACGTGTCCCTGGTCGAAATCAAAGGTTATGAATTAATAAAATATCTTAAAATGTATTGGTACAGGTTTTATTATGTCAATCGTTTACAAATCGTTTACATCAATATAATAGAAAAAATGCCAAGTCGATGATCGTATAGAAGTAGGTATAGTCTCAACAGAACATTGATTGACAACGCTGCAGTTGGTAGGTTTAAGAATAAAACTATGTACCTGTAACAAAGCATTACCTACTGTTATTAGTTGTCGCGAACCCAAGTCGCAATTTTCAAAAAAGTAGAGTACATTGATATTCTTCGCGCGGAACTTTGGTGATTTTTGTACCTTTGTTAAATAAGGCTGTATAATTACATCACCATCAAAATCATTGTCGGTTTATCCCCCGTGGCTCTACTGCTTGGCTCAACTAGTCAGCCTGTATTTGCTACGCTGCTGAGGATAGGTCTCTCTGTACTTCATCCCGGTCATCCTCATTGTTAGCACAAGTGGACATTCGGTATTTGCCGGACAGAAGTGTATTTGTACACAAACACACGCACCACATACACACCCACACACACACGCACACAACCACACAGACACGTCAAATTTATAGCCCCTCGTTTTTGCGTCGCGGGGGTATAATTTTGACGTGTGACCTTGGGGGTGCCTCAAAACTTTTAATTTTACATTAGGTACCTATAAAAGGGTACTTACGCATGACGATAATGTTACTGCTATCGAGAATACCATAGCCTCTTAATGAATCAGCTATGGACGCGGCTATAGCGGTCGCTGGAATTATAAAGCTTAGTTAATTTTGGGTTATGTATACATTATGCTTATCCTACTAAGATATAAACTAACCCTCTCTCTATTGTACACTTACGGTCGCATTCTTTCAAATGTACTTAACAAAAAGCACAGACCGTGGAGTCTGTGGGTCATTAGTTTAAATATAAAAAAAAATATAAACGTGAAAGTTTGTATGTATTGATGGATGGATGTTTGATACTCTTTCAAAACGTCAGAACCGATTTAGATGAAATTTAGTATGGAGGTAGCTTAGACCTTGGATTACACATAGGCTACCTACTTTTTATCTCGGGCTAACGCGGGTAACGCTGCGGGGCGCAGCTTGTAATATAAAGTGAGTGTGTGAATCCGCACATAAATGATTGATCCAATGATTTTACTGGTGTGGCGGTGTAAGCCGATCCTTGGCTCTCCGCTCGCTCTTCTCGGAGTCTCTCGTAGCAAGAGAAAAAGTGAAGCCGAAGGTCAGAATGCGTACACAATTACTGAGCCTTAAATCGACGATTTACGCTTGTAAGATGAGTGTTCTCTCATTAAACCACCTACCGCAGCTTGCTACATTTTTTTTAAATGAGATATGTACGTACCTGCGCTGCTAGGGCTGCGACAATAGCTACATGATGACGCTATTTCGGTCGCTGGAATGATAGAAAAAAACTTTAATTTAATTTATAGTTTTAAGATTCTGTTTATCAAAAAGTAAGTATTAAGGTGAGTATAGACAACATTTTCTCGAGTATTTGTATGTAATGTAACGTTCTTACGAATGGAACAATATAGGTAATAATAACAAACAAACAAGTAACATTTTCTAGAGCCTTTCCACGAGCGCGGGCGAAGCGCGGGAGCAACATTGTACGTACGATATTTTAAGAAAGAGTGAACGCAAGGTACAACGAAATGTTACAGGTAAATGCACACTGGCTGTGAACATTACGCCGAACAGAGCGCCGAGCATTCGCAGGAACGTTACATTACATTGAAATGCTTTGGACACTAAGCTTTTACCTGTATTGTTCCATTCGTAAGAATGTTACATTACATACTAATGCTCGAGAAAATGTTGTAGGTAGTCTATACTCAGCTTTAAAGGAATACCCTCTAGACCAGTAGTTCCAAAAGTTGTTTGGGCTACGCTACGACCCATCTAATACAAATTTACAAGCCGTATTCAATATGACTAAAGGACCCCCATCTCGGAAAGAGTATTTTAGCTCTTCGAAACCTGAGTGCAAAAGCAGTTTTTATCCGCTAGAAGATAAAGTAAAATTGAATTAAGAACATCGTGTGCACCAAGTTTTAGAATTCAAAACTTCATTAAACCTATTTACTTCTACCTCCATGTTGCCGAATTTATCATACAACCTTTTTTAATTTAGTAAAAACTCAGATTCGGAATCTTCTTGGTGTACCTACTATTCTTTTTAATTTGCTTTGCGCGCGCCAATTTCTTCACACGTCATATTTGTTTAAAACCTTATGCTAAAAAAAAACAAGCGAATAAACTAAAATGAGTGATTCTATGAACGAGGAATTTGACGCCAACAAAATTCACTGAAACTGTTAATAATGCGCGAATGAGCATTCTCCCTCAACAGTCACGCGAGAAATATTTGAAACAGTAATGTAGACGACTTTAGTCATTTCCTCGCTAAGGTGGAATAAAAAGTTACGTGTTGCACTCGAGTCAAAATATTTTTCACCTTGTGCTCTTTTCATTCCCTCGCTAACGCTCAGGATTCTAATTATTGAATTTTATAATCCTTCGCTTGCTTGGTCATCAAAATTGAGCACGCGGTTAAAAAGCAACTTTGCGCTCTTGTATAACAAATAACTATTTCATACCACTTGCTCGAAAAATTTGTCATACCTACAATCTCAACGTAAAATAAATAAGTAAGTAGGTAAGTTCGTATAGGCCGGGTGGCTAGCCCTTGTCAGTTTTTTTTTTTTTTTTTTTTTTTATTTCAAATAGGTTTGCGTTTGACTACACACTGCCTTTTTTGGCCGCCTGACGGCCTCTGACATGGCTAAACGGTAAAAACAACCGGGACCTACAATTTAACGTGTCATCCGAGCCACTGTAGCGCTCAGTTGGAAAATGCCATCACAAATAAGTCATTACAATCTCGAGTTTAGTCTCTCTCTTAGTAGCCACTAAGGCAGGGCCGTAATACAAAGAATACAAATACAAAATAATTTATTGAAAAAAATATTTTAGTGGGAAAGATGAAATTGTTTCTTTAGTTTTGCCATTACGGTTTTGACATCAACTTCTACGCAGTCAGTTTGATAAGTCTGATTTATTTCGGTATTTAGTTTTAATGTGGTAGTCCACTCAATATTCGGTACCTCTATGTAGTATTGTTTTCAATTCGACAATTCTTCAAGTTTCTGAGAAAAAAGGCGGACAACAAAATGTTCCTACAAGGATTAGCCATGTCTTACCTACATATAAGGGTTCTTTTTTTACTCGATAGCGCGTTCGAAAAGACAAGTAATGTGCATGTGTCTTTCTTTTTGAAGCACAGAACCCTAAAAGTACCGACTTACCAATCTTTTCCACGTTACTCAAGCTGATAATACTATAATTGTCTAATACTTCTAACACGGAAGCGTAGATATCGTTGTAAGCTGAAACAATAATAGTAACAATTTTGTAGGTACCTATGGTTTTTTTCAATAAATGATGGGCAATAGCAATAAGAATATTTTTTTCTGAACCTACCTAGATGCAACGCTGAGTGTAAGTCGCGTTCAATTGTGTTTCGAACAGATGTGGGCCTTGCAAAGAGTTTTTCTTCGATAAAATCTAGCTGGCCATGACAATCGAGTAGATCATGAGTCACTTCGGATTTAATTAGCTTTTATAGGAAAATTTGTAGGTATGATTCAATTTAATTTTCATGCCCCCATCTCGGTAAGAGTATTTTTGTTCTTCGATATCTTAGTGCAAAAGCCGTTTTTATCCGCTAGATAAAGTAAAATTGAATTTAGACCATCGTGTGCACTATACTCTATAAAATTTAACTTGATCTCTGCGACAGCTGTCAGAAAAATCACGCCTATGAAGTCCTGAATGTCTTAATAGGAGTTTTGGCGGGAACGCGGAAAAGTCATGTCACCCCATTGTATTATTTTGTTAAACTTGTGTTTTATCAGTGATAATTAGTGAAAAATAAAATTGTGGTATTTCGTTGATTATGAGCTGATTTACGAGTGTAGGCAAGTGATATAATGAGACGTATCAGGTCGTTTCGTGTTGTCACCAAAACTCCATAGACGCCTCTAGTAAAGTCTCCACAGCTTTACCGAGGTTTGACTTGGACTATGTTTGGACTTGACCGCGATTTTATTGGACTATGACGTGACTCGACAGTGACTATTTTGATAAAATATCAAAAAAATATTAAAACTTAATACTTGACACTGGCAAATGACAACAATGCGACGCCAAACAAAAGAAGAATAAGAAGCATATTGTTAAAACTGTGGTTCCTTAAGTTACAACAAGTGTTTTTGTTTATTTGACGCCAACAAAATTGACTGAAACTGTTAATAATGCGCAAATGACCTTTCTCCATAAACAATCACGCGAGAAGTATTTGAAACAGTAGGTACGATATTCATATTCATATTATTTATTGGTATCAAAAATATAAAAGAGACCTACACGTCACTAACTCATAGCAATTACATTCATTAATATTAAAATAATAATATTTTACTTATTATAATAACATTTTGCTATGTAGCAAATATAGTAAAATTACTGACTTGAAACATATGACAACAAAAAAATGTAATGTTGTGTTTATTATAAACAACAATCAATAATAATAATAATAATCTATATACTGTACTGTACCAGCCTTTTTAATAGTCCACTGCAGGACGTAGGCCTACCCATGAAGGGTGATTGGGCCATATCCACCACGCTGACCCAGTGCGGGTTGGTGGATTCACATACGCTATCGAATTTCTTCTACGGACGTATGCATGTTGCCTCACGATGTTTTCCTTCACCGAAAAGCCAGTGGTGTGAAATTCCGTACATAAATTCCAAGTACTCATTACGGGACCGGTGATTTGAACCCACGACCTCACGATTGTAAAGCGGGTGTCATTACCTCTTGACCACCATGACCACCAATCAATTTACATTATAAAAAAATAAATTATATGTAGTCGACTTTAGTCATTTCCACGCTGAGGTGGGATGAAAGTTACATGTTACACTGAGTGCAAAGATTTGTCACCTTGTGCTCTTTTGATTCCCTCGCTAACACTAAGGATTCTAAATTTGGAATCACTCGCTTGCTCGGTCATCAAAATTAAACACGCGGTTAGAAAGCAACTTTGCACTTTTGTATCACAAATAACTATTTGATTATGGAAACTAGCGTGGTTTTCGCACATTTTAATTAAAATTTAGCACAGGTGTTACTCACGCTTAATTTTAGTAGATAACTGCTACTATAGTTTCGATCGCATTTGGCGATCTTTTTCAAGGTTGGAGTACTAGCACGCGGGCTCGTCTCGCATAGCACTGCTATGCTATACTTTAATTAAAAATACAATTAACTATTATTTTATTCTGAAAAATTCTTTGTTGCTTGTGCACTTAGTGAGTTTATTTTCTGCCAGGAGGAATGAAAAGTAGAATATGCTGGAATAAAGTCTGTCTTTATTTTGGGCGGCTTGAACCCCTTGCTTCACTCAGGAGTCTCGGGACTCTAAATAATTCCCTTGCTTTGTTCGGAAATCTACTTAAATCTCTGTTAACTGTAGAGTCCTTCAATACGTTCAGGGTCCAATACATCGCCCGCAACAGAAGATAGTACTTTGCCCCCTTGTTGCATAATTTAATCTTCTATTTTACAAGTATTGTAGTACTCAAATAAAAACTTTTGTGTGTCACTTTTTAACATCTTCTTACAAAACTTCATCGTTTTACAAAAACGAATTGACCACAGAAACGACTTTAGTTTTATTAGCAAATAATTTCAAACTAAAACCTCAGTTTTATATCAAATATGCCACTCAAATAGCCGATTATAAAAGAAAATTAAATGTATATTAGTAGGTAAATACACTCACTTGGATAATTATCGATATTCGATGTCTTGAAATAATCCAACGCAGCGTTAGCCAGAATTGTTGCTAAAGTTATAATTGATAATATTGGTCATCGATATTGTAATGGTTATCTTTATAGGATAGTGATTGCGTTTAGGGGGATGAATTTATAGCGTACCTACGAGTTTTATGTAGGTACATAAGTAGGTTATCTTGAATAATTAAATTTCTAAATATGTAAATATTAGGGGACATCTTACAACACAGTTTCTGACCCCAAACTAAGCAAAGCTTATCAGTTATACTGTTAAGGTCGATTCACACATATCAGTGAACCCACAGTTCCGGCACAGTACCGCATCAGTGATAATTATTCTTTCAAATATTCTCTATGGATGTATTCACACTTGTCAGTATCAGTGTCGTCTCAGTACCGTCAGTGTCAGTGCCGGCACCGGCCATCACGGACGTGATCGGCGACGACGATATTTTATCACGGGTCACTGACGCCGCTGCATCAAAAACAAAATGGAGGACGAGATGTTGATTGAATTAGTTCGTGAGAATACTGTTTTGTATGATTTATTCTGTGTTATTGAAGAGTGCCATCAAAACAATCGACGTCAACGCTAGTCTGAAGGGAACCTCATGCACGAAGACCCGCAGAGAACTGTACTGTGCCTGATATGTGTGAATTGAAGCACTGATGCACCACTGTAGCACGGATACGGAACTGTAACGGTACTGTGCCGGAACTGTGGGTTCACTGATATGTGTGAATCGACCTTTAAGGTCGATTCACACATATCAGTGAACCCACAGTTCCGGCACAGTACCGCTTCAGTGATAATTATTCTTTCATATATTCTCTATGGATGTATTCACACTTGTCAGTGTCAGTGTCGTCTCAGTACCGTCAGTGTCAGTGCCGGCACCGGCCATCACGGACGTGATCGGCGACGACGATATTTTATCACGGATCACTGACGCCGCTGCATCAAAAACAAAATGGAGGACGAGATGTTGATTGAATTAGTTCGTGAGAATACTGTTTTGTATGATTTATTCTGTGTTATTGAAGAGTGCCATCAAAACAATCGACATCAACGCTAGTCTGAAGGGAACGTCGTGCACGAAGACCCGCAGAGAACTGTACTGTGCCTGATATGTGTGAATTGAAGCACAGATGCACCACTGTAGCACGGATACGGAACTGTAACGGTACTGTGCCGGAACTGTGGGTTCACTGATATGTGTGAATCGACCTTTATACTACATATTTTTAGTTACATAATTTATAATTACCAATAACAACCAGACATAGAGCAAACACCTGTGTTCATCACATAAATATTTGCCCTGGGTGGGAATCGAACCCACGCCTCGTTGATCTAGTTGTCAGGGTCACTAACCACTGAGCCACCGAGGCAGTATTGGTTAACAGCAGCCTGAATTTAAGATTGATTAAGATTTTAAGAGCCAACTCAACCTTCAATTCTTACTAATCGTATAGTTATGGGATCAGTCGAAGCTTAAAATTGTGAGAGACAATAGATACTAGGTACAATTAATAATAACAATGACCCAATTGAAGCAGGATTTGACAAGGAAATATTTTTTAGTTGCGTAATAGGTAGTAGGTAACCGAATGGTACAAAAACATTTTCTAATGCCCTTGGTACTAAACTACATAAGCTCTTAGAGGTCACAGGGTGTTTCTGGACACTCGAAGAGAACTCTCACCAATAGTATAGTCAGGCACGGTTGCAGAGTTCTGAAAAAGATGCAATGAATTAGTAAACATTGTTAGATTCCATGATTTCTAAATCAAGTTCAATACTCATTTGTTTTTAATCGTTTTCATTAAAAGGATTTTCTCAATTTTTACACGATTTCTCTGTTATTGGTTTTGTGCTTATTTTTTAAATCTGTACATACTCGTATAATAAATAAAGATTTGAGTTTTATTTAGTAATTGAGTAGAATTTGGTAAACACTTCCCGGTCTCAGAGCAAATAAAAAAATCCAGAGAGAACGTCGTTAAACAGTCAAGTGAAGCCGGTTTTTTATACATATTGTGTGAGTGCGTCGCTGTTGCGCCGCCATAGTTTGACTGACAAGCTAAGGCGTAGTTTTATAGTTACCTGGATGTGTGCGTAATTGTCTGTACATGGCGAGGCGTAGTTTTACATTTTTTTTAAGATTTTACAATAATTGTAATTCAATACCTAGTTTTATTATTATTTGTTCAAGATTACCGTGACTAATTATTACTATAAAATTTTAATGACTTGTAACAAAATGTTATCAATAAATTTATTATGATTATAAGTTTCACTAAACTTGTTTTCCTAGTTTCTTTAAGTTGTCACCACAACTTAAACTCTTTGTACACACTAGAACTTAAATAATAATCAATTCGAGCGAACTATTCGAATTTTGTGCACGATGAAAGTTGGTTTTGCCATTTTATGCGAAAAAATATTTTTTGAATCGATTTTCAGAATGCGAATAATTCGGTTGTATTTTGTATGTTATTGCCTCAGAATTCTTTTAAAACATAAAAAAAAAACTTACCACAGTCCCAAAAGTGACAGTGATCGAAAGATAAAATACCAAATTAGAAATCATTTTTTCGCTCTACGCTCACACTTTTTGTATTAAAAATTTAACTTATGAATAGTTTTGTGTGCGACTACCACCTTCGGTAGGTAATTGATGTGCAATGTTACTAGAAACGAAACGCTTCTTTGTATAGCATGATGTATGCTCAGAGCAAATAAAAAAATCCAGAGGGAACGTCGTTGATCAGTCAAGTGAAGCCGGTTTTTAGGGTTCCGTACCTCAAACGGAAAAACGGAACCCTTGTAGGATCACTTTGTTGTCCGTCTGTGTGAATATCAAGACTCTTTATCTCGGGAACGCGTAAAGAATTCGAGTTGAAATTTCAATTATATACGTATATCTATAATCTCTTGCAGTTGTGTAAAAGAAAAAAAATTCAGTTATCGTTTAAAAAGTTAGAGCCGTTTATGTCGTAAAACACCGCATATTTCGCACTCACAACTATCAAAACCTACAGGGTACTTCCCATTGACATAGAACTATGAAATTAAGCGAGAAGCATTGTCTCAGAGTTCACATATAAGATAATAAATCTGAAAACTGTGCATTTTTATTTAAATCACAAAATAATAGGGCCTCATAATTCACAAAATACGGGCTCAAAATTCAAAGTGAGTAAATCGTATCATGTAAGGTATCATATAAAAGAACTTCATTAGCACATTCTAAAACAGGTTTTTAATTATTTTAACAACGTGTTTGTACGGTACCCTCGATGTGCGAGCCTGACTCGCACTTGTCCGATTTTTTTAAACATGTGTGATTGCGTCGCTGTTGCGCCGCCATAGTTTGACTGACAAGCCAAGGCGTAGTTTCATGGATATGTGTGTAATTGTCTGTACACGGCGAGGCGTAGTTTTGGTTAGCTTCACTTGTTTGTTCACAACAATCTCTCTTGATTTTTTTATTTGCTCTGAGGATGTATGATGGTCAATACTCAATACCTGTCATAATAAACATTATAGACATAGAACAGGTACCAATAAGTTAGGATCTATTTGTTGCTTAAATGTCTCACAATATGGCCGCCGTTATTGAGTCAACGTACGAAGCATCGGCCTAAATTATGGACTTGTGCGTAATGGAAATTTAATTTTCGCACGGTTCTACGTACATAGGTCTCATCAAAACAGTTTTAAGCCATTTTAATGTTTATTTTTTTTATATTTGTGTACATAAATATATTTTTTGATTGTTTAGTCCAAAACTGAATGATTATACCTAGTACTAAACTGAAACAGTGATCGTTGTCTTTGCTCGAGAACAAATTATGAAGAAATCTGTAGGCTTCTAAGTGACATTCTAGGTACTAGTTCAGGAGCCTTTGGATCAAATATGATTGTAAAAAATCTATAAATATGTAAAAATAAATAATTTTCATTAGAGTTTAAATACTTACATAAGCTGTGGGTCGCTACTCAGTTACCGTATTTGTTTGGTCAATACAGGTGTGCTTTCGCTATGCACCATTCATTCTATGCAAATATTTCGTGAAAGAAATACCATTTTAAAAACCATTTTAATTTTTAACTTAAAATGATTTACATAAGTATTGTACCTAGTATATAGGCAAGTAATATGTATGAATATACCTACTGTACTGTGATGTGATATATCTTAAGCTATCCCATACACGGAGATAATGCTATTATATATTTTGGCTACATTTCATTGATCATCTACCTAGCATCTAACATTATATGGCTTGATATAAATTACTTTCGATCAAGAATACACTTATGTACAGTATTCTTGATCGAAATAAATTGGGTTCTCCAAAGGGTTTCCGGTATACGTTGGTAACGTCATATAAATATATATTAGGTAGAACCTTCGATCACCAATAGTCTATTGGTGATCGAAGGGTAGAACGCAGTATACTTGGTATTAAAAGAGTAGATCGCGTTCGAAACACCACACCGCGTTCCATGACAGGCGTAAGCGACGTTGGACTAAAATCTGCAAAGCTCAAATGGGAGTGGGCGGGACACGTGAGTCGTATGCACCCAGACAGATGGGCAAAGGTCTCAACGGAGTGGGTTCCTCTGTCCAGTCGACCCCGAGGCCGTCCTCCAACACGATGGCGCGACGAAATCGAGTGGTTTAAAAAAGATTGGACGGAGGTAGCACAGAACAGAAAGGAATGAAAGGAATTGGGGGAGACCTTTGCCCAACAGTGGGACAGTACAGGTTAAATAAAAAAAAATCTATATCTGTGTCTGTACGGTCACCCAAAATTTTGTATAAAAATATATTATATGGTCTATCTCTATATAGGCCAGAGTAGAAGCCTTGAAAAATAATGAAAAGTGAAAAAAAATAATAGTAGGATGAAACCCATTAGAAAAGGAGGGGAATATTATTAAAATAAAAGGAAAAATAATTTACGGGCGATCTGAGGTCGGGAAGGGGATGGAGAGGGGGTTTTAAGGGTAAAAAACGGTTTTTCTCGATTTCCGGCAAAACTAAAAGTCCTATCGAAAAAAGTCATATGGCAAAGTTGTAGGTAATAAAAAGATCTAAAACTTTTGTATTGACACTTTTTTCACATAACCTCAAAATTTATGTGAAAAATCCAAAAAACCAAGTTTTTGGTTTTTTATTTTTATCTTTTACAAAAATCTTTTTTTTTTAACGAAATTTGGTGAAAACTTACCTTTTTATGTCCCAAATACGCTGTAATTTATTTGATTAAAAATATTAATTTTTTTCACCTTATTTTGAATTAATATCGAAAAAACACCCTAATTTTCAATCGAAAATTCAACCGTCAAAATATCAGCTTTTTTCAAAAAGTTGGTATGTTTTCTGTTTGTTGAAATCTCTACTTTCCGATGGTGAAAAAAATATATATGTTACTATAGTAAATCTTCTCAGAAAATGCAAAAAATCGAAAAAAACTCGAATTCAAAGTTTCTTTAAATTATTATAAATAATTTTGAGCTATTTATTAAAATTTACACTTTAATTACTCGAAAAACGTTAAATTACATGTTACATTGATAACAAAAAAAAAAATGCAAATAAAAATAAACTACTATAATTCACAAACAAATAAGTTAATAAAATTAATATTTAATAAGACATCTACAATATTTGGAGAAAGTTGTCGAATCTTCTTTAAATTATATGCGTAGATGCCTATTTATAACTATTTTAAAATAAATTATATATACCTGAGTATATATACCTGAATGACCTGCGAAAAATTGTAGCCCATCAAAAGGTATTTCGTGGAGAAGTGGGGAAGGGGCTAGGCTGGTCTGGGTCTTACTACATACTCGCACAAACCTACTATTATATACTATATATTTCGTAGCAGTTGTTACAACCGTTAGCCTAACCAGTATTCGAAATACAGTACAGTATACAACATCGTTTATAAAAATAGTTAAACTGAGTTTCTTGAAGATAACTGTGACAAAAAACTTTTCGAATCTGCATAGGAAGGTAAATACTATCTCTATTTATATCTGTATCAATCAACTCAAACATAAAAATCGTAATATTTTCTTTAAAAAATAGTATGCTTAACGTAACATAACCTAAAGATTGAAATTAAATGATATTTTAGTACAAGATAAAAAAATAATAATCTCCTTAATTTTACACAAACAAATTTAGTTAATCCCATGAAATAAAAATATTTCAAAATACATAAAAAATATATTAAAAATCTATAAAAAATATATCGTAAATATATTTTTAATAACAAACTTTTGGCCGATTTCCATATATATTTTATACATTTTTAATAGATCTATAATATATTTTTTGTACATTTTGACATTTATTTCTTTAATATTTTTTTTGATTTTTTGCATTTTCTGAGAAGATTTACTATAGTAACATATATATTTTTTTTCACCATCGGAAAGTAGAGATTTCAACAAACAGAAAACATACCAACTTTTTGAAAAAAGCTGATATTTTGACGGTTGAATTTTTGATTGAAAATTAGGGTGTTTTTTCGATATTAATTCAAAATAAGGTGAAAAAAATTAATATTTTTAATCAAATAAATTACAGCGTATTTGGGACATAAAAAGGTAAGTTTTCACCAAATTTCGTTAAAAAAAAAGATTTTTGTAAAAGATAAAAATAAAAAACCAAAAACTTGGTTTTTTGGATTTTTCACATAAATTTTGAGGTTATGTGAAAAAAGTGTCAACACAAAAGTTTTAGATCTTTTTATTACCTACAACTTTGCCATATGACTTTTTTCGATAGGACTTTTAGTTTTGCCGGAAATCGAGAAAAACCGTTTTTTACCCTTAAAACCCCCTCTCCATCCCCTTCCCGACCTCAGATCGCCCGTAAATTATTTTTCCTTTTATTTTTATAATATTACCCTCCTTTTCTAATGGGTTTCATCCTACTATTATTTTTTTTGGTTGTATAAATTATCGACCTTGGCCTAATACCAATATTATAAAGAGGAAAGTTCTGATTCTTTGTTTGTTTGCCTTGAATAGGCTCTGAAACTACAGAACCGATTTGAAAAAATATTTTACTATTGGATTTTTGATGTCCAGAATAAGCCTCTAAGAGGACGCTAATTGATTAAAAATAACCCTGAATGTGTCATTTTTTCACACGTCGAAAACAGTTCTTTTCGTGGCTTTTCGTGGTCGCATGCTTGACTAGCTGGCCGAATTAGAAGGATGTAAATCAAGGTTATGAAATAAAATAAACGTTAAAATATTTGATCAGGATTTATTGCGTAAATCGCATAGAAGTACCTACGTATAGTCTCAAAAGAACATTGATAGACAAAACTGCAGTTGGTAGATTTAAGAATAATATTTTGTACCTGTAACAAAGCATTACTGTTATTGTAAACCCAAGATAAGACGCAATTAAAAAAAAAATATAATTCTTTCTTTGCGCGGAATTTTGATACCAAGGCCTTTGTTAAATAAAGCTGGACAATTGTTATATATTATACAACTACAATATATCGTCATCAACATTATTGTCACCCATATTTGCTGCACTGCTGAGTATAGGCCTCTCTTCTTGTACTTCACCCCGGCCATCCACATTTTTAACACTAGTGAACATTCGGCATTTTCCGAACCGAACGATTCATCTAGGTATGTATATATGTAAGTACATTCGGTTTCACCGCCCGTCTTTGTCTACGGTTTTTTTGGTAGATATACGTATACATACAGTTTAAATTTTAACTCGATATCTATACGCGTTCCCGAGATACCCTCAGATGGACAGACGGAGAGCTATGATTCCACAGGCACACACACACACACACACACACAGACACGTCAAACTTATAATTGCGTCGTTTTTGCATCGGGGATTAATAAACAATGGAGTTTTTGTGGACGTCATACGTCAACACAGACTGCCTCGGTGGCTCAGTGGTTAGTAACGATAACTTCTGGGTCAAAGAGGCGTGGGTTCGATTCCCACCCAAGGCAAATATTTATGTGATGAACATAACTGTTTGCTCTGTGTCTGGGTGTTATTTAGTTACTATCTATTTAAGTTAAAAATAAGTACGAGTATATGTATATCAGTCTCTGGCTGCCATATTACAAGCTTTGCTTAGTTTGGGGCCAGGAGCCGTGTGTAAGATGTCTCCAAATATTTATTTATTTTTAACACGCTTTTATTAGTTTCACCTTTATGTTTGCTTGCTTGTAACCAATCTTTGAGCTCGATTTTGATCTACTTTAAGCGATCAGATTTTCTTCAAACTTCACCTATCAAAGACCGATGACAAGACATATTTAAAAAAATATGATTCCTAAGCGTGCTTTTTAGTTTTTTTAAAAACTATATTTATGTAAGTTTGACGTGTAGGTCCAGAGCGGCCTAATTTTTTAAATTTTATATTGCCTGTATAAAAGAGGAACTTACGTATGCTGCTAAGACTGCTAACGTTACTGCTATTGAGAACGCCACTGCTTCTTAATGCATCAACCATGGACGCGGCTATAGCGGTGGCTGGAATTATAGCATTTTAGTCTAAACCAAAGTGAAAAGAATATAACAATTTAAAGATATTCAATTAAACTGAATTTGATCTTATACAATTATAATTATATGATTATTTTCAATATACTAGTTTTTGTAGTTGCATTTGAATGTTCAAGTATGAATTAATTTTGACTTTATTAACCATCATTAATTATTCTCTAGCCGCCGCTGTAGGATTCCCTGTCCCTGTGGCTAAGAGTGAGATGAATATACACTTCGCTTCAATGGTTGCAAGCGTTGGAAAGATATACATGACTTCCCCTCACCCTCAACCCCTCCGCTTTCCACTTAAAACTCCAAGAAAGGGACGAGGAATACGCGTAGTTGCGCGTCGCTCATTGGTTAGTTTAAAAAAATATATGAATATGTCACCGTTACAACACGATTTTAGGGATTAAGTACGCGTATTCCTTAGTTAGAACTAAATATGACGGAATGCCTTTGGGACAACGCGTTTTCCCTAGTTATATTCCGAAATGAGTCAGTTAACACAGATCATTTAGGTTCGAAATGAGTCACAGATCCGAATCGGAGCACCCCGACCCCACGTAGTCTTGTGGCTACGTTTTTAAAAACTCAAGAGTTTTTAAAAAGTGGGAGCCAGAAGCTTTGAGGAGGTCCTGAGTAGAGCAAGCCAGGCGAGGCCGAGTGTAGCGAAGGGGGACCCGGTGGCGGCGACCTCCGTAGCGTAACGAAGGCCTCCTCTGGCGCAGCGACAATCAGGGCCCACTGCAGTTTCTGGCAGGAGCCCACTCGGAGTCTCAAAATACAAATCCGACACGGATAATTTACGTAGGTTTTAACTGACTCGTTTCAGGATATAACTAGGGAAAACGCGTTGTCCCAAAGGCATTCCGTAATATCTAGTTTTAACTAGTGAAAACGGGTTCCTAAAATCGGGTTATAACGGTAACAAATACTAATTAAAGGAAACATGGCAGAATACTCGTCACTAATTGGTTATTTATAGAATACGTACCTACTCATGGTTAAGGCGTATGCCCTCGGTCAGCGCGCGAAATTAATTTTTAAATGTTTTTTTGCCATTTACAAATAAACCTCGTAACTTTACCAAAATTCATTTAGCGGCAAAAAAAAAAATTCGCGAGCTGACCTAGGCACTAGGCATCGACCTGGCATATTTTCTGTTCCATATTGATGGCGCTAGGCCTTAAATTAATTAGTAAATCTTTCGAATAAAAATAATGTTATAATTCAATCATTCAATTCATTTCTCGTAGGTATAGTGCGTGCAACCAAAGATGAGACTTGACGAGCGTCAGTGGTGAGGGATCTTGCACAGGTACAGTCGTGTACAAACTAAGTATCCGAATTTGTATATCTACTAAACGTTTTAAAGTTTTTTAAACGTTTGCATAGATATTATCCAGAATTAGTAGGTATATTTATTACAAACCAAAGTGGTTTCTCAAGTCTCATCTTTGGTGGCACGTACTATACTGCTTGCCAATTACTTACACTTCTCGAGCGAAAGAGAAGGAACGCGAAAACCAACGTCACTGCACTTAGCCGACAAGGGCCCCTGGGGCCGTATTGTATGCGCGTTCTGACGTTCGACTTCGCTTTTTCTCCTGCTCGCGCCAGTTACTTGCGCCACGAGAGCGAGCGGGAGAAGCGTAGCCAAACGTCAGAACACGTACACAATGCGGCCGCAGTTAGAATTTGAAGGATTGAGATCCTTATGAATTAAAATAAACGCTCAAGTATACTGAGGATTGAAAAACAGAGTTTATTATATCAATAGTATTGAAGTATACTCTGAACAGGAAATTGACGACGCTGCAAGAGGTTTAAAAATTTAAATGACAACAGTTGTTAAAAGAGCACTTTGTACCTGTAACAAAGAATTATTGTTATTAGTTATTTTCGCAAACCCAAGATATACGTTGCAATAAAAAAGAAAAAAAAAATTGAGCACCACAGACACTAGGTCCATGACCTTAAATAAAGTTTTAAAGTTGATAAAATATGTCTATATATTATACAAGGTTATCCAGAACTGGTGTACTTAGTGATTCAGACTAACATTATGAACCTGGAATGCGAGAAAAAAAAATCATCTGTTTTATACATTTTGTCGATTCAGAATTCCTTCCGGACCAAAGGCACAACTACTATGCTCAACTGATTGGGTCCAGAAGGTTTAAAAATTAAAGTCTAAACTTAAGTTCACTAAATTGGCAACATTAGCCACATTCATTTGCCTTTTATGCTACTTACCTATGTAAACATAGATAATGATTGCCTTGCATAGTTAGGTATAGTTATCTTGTGTCAAGAGTTACCCCTGAAAAAGTAGAAGTAATAAGAAATGAGTCCGAAAATTAAATCAGTTAATTAAAATAATACGGCTAAAACTCACGTTATGATTATAATTAAATAATTATACGGTCGATCCGCCGGTGCGCGCGCGCCAATCGACGGGGGCGCGCGTATTCCCTGAAGATGGAGTACTGAATACTCCGAAACCGGTCGGATTCCCGGTGGATCGACTGTCATTATAATAAAAATATGAATATATAATAAAATTATATAATTATAACGTGAGTTTTAGCCGTATTATTTTCATTATGATGAATACTCACGGTAGTTTTAATTAAATTATTTTGCTTATAACAAAAACAACGAGGTTTTGATGTGTGACGTTGTCCCCATATTTTTAATTTAACAATTTATCAATAAAGGAGGTACTTACGTTTTGAATACCGTTAGTGATATCGAGAACGCGATTGTTCAAGGACGTACCTATAGTTTCCGCTGAAATGATAGGAATAAAGCTCAATTTATAATACTATACCGCTTAACTTAGTCTTCGCCTGCGCGGTACAGGGGCGCCGGGGGAGATGATAAAGAACTAATTATTATGATGTCATTAGATGGCTGAGTAAGTAAGTTCGTATAGGCCGGGTGGTGGCTGGCCTGATGTCAGAGTTTTTAAGCCGCCTGAAGGCCTCTGACATGGCTAAGCGGTTAAAACAACCGGGACCTACAATTTAACATGTTATCCGAGGCACGGTAGCGCTCAGTTGGAAAATGCCACCCGCGGTTACCCATCCAAATACTGACCGTGCGGAACGTCGCTTAATTTCGGTGATCGCTGACAATCACCTAGTCAAACTACGCTACGAGTGCGATGGCTGAGTTCTAGAAGTAGAAAGACATAATTGGCTAAGAAAAATATTTGTGACGTCAATGACCTCTGAGCTATGTGCAAGTTTAAGAATTCCAATTTTCCTTTATAACTCAAGAAGTAATAATCCCTCAGTGTTCAAAACAATTATCAGAGAAAGTTTTTGATATGGTCTATAAACTCAAAAAGTTTGAACATTATTTTTTTATATTTTAGAAATTAAGGGGTAGACACTTTTTTAATTTTGGCGACTTATATCTCACAAACGGTACCACGTCGTCTTTCTCGAAGTATTCTCGTCATTTTGTCAAAATCATTGAAGGCCTAAATCTGGAACCAGATGACATTATGGTGAGCTATGACGTCGAATCTTTGTTCACAAAAGTTCCGGTAAAGTGTCTCGAAGTGATCAGAGAATTGTTAAAGGAGAACCACATGCCAGAAAACCTAATGATACCGCTGAGGAACTGCCTTGAAGGTAGTTTATTTCTTTATCGTGGACAACACTACCTCCAGATTGATGGTGTTGCCATGGGGAGCCTGCTGGCACCGGTGATGGCAAACATCTGGATGGAACATTTTGAAAAGTCCATAAATTTACAATCAGGCTGCGATAAAGGTTTGGAAGAGGTATGTGGATGACGTATTCTGCGTAATGAAGGCAGACAAAGAACGGGTTGTTATCTCAACCTATTCATCCTAACATTAGGTTCACTTATGAGATGGAGGTGGAGAAAACTTTGCTATTCTTAGACGTCAAGGTGATGTGAGGTCCGATGGCTCCTTGGCACACACAGTTTACAGGAAGCCCACGCACACAGACAGATGTAGCTTATCACAAAGATAACTCTAATGTGAAATTATTAGAACTTCTTACCATTAACGAGAAATGGCGCATTGCTTAATCAATAGAATGATTTTTATCGTGCTTCACACACTAGGTGTATAGAAACTTTCTTTTTGTGATAAACATTTCAAAAATTGACTCGTTCGCAGGATTTGAACCTGCATCGCTCTGGTATTCCGGCCCAGATGCTTTGTCCAAATTAAGCTAGAACACTGTCTGTGAAAACGTCGAATTATTGAAAGTGTTTTATCATTTTTACCAACTAATATATGGAAGCGCCATCTGTGAGAACTGCTTTAAACCAGTCAGTCACTTAATGCGAAATTATTAGAACTTCTGACCATTAACGAGAAATGGCGCATTGCTTAATCAATGAAATGATTTTTATCCCAGAGAGATGCAGGTTCAAATCCTGCGAACGCATCAATTTTTGAAATGTTTATCACAAAAACAAAGTTTTTATTATATATTATTATATATATATCTAGTGTGTGAAGCACGATAAAAATAATTTCAAGTTTTTACTTGTTTATTAAGATCCAGTAAAATTGCTTAAAAATTAATGCGATGCGTCGAGTTAATGTGACCGCGTAATAAGTAGCTAGAACACTGTCTGCGAAAACGTCGATTTATTGAAAGTGTTTTATCATTTTTACCAACTAATATATTGTTGCAAGCGCCATCTGTGAGAACTGCTTTAAACAAGTTAGTCACTTAATTGTAGGTTAATAACTTCACAGCCGCCAAGTAGTTCGATTCAGCCTATAGGTAGGTAGTTATGTTCGCTCATCGAACAGAACCACCTTTAGTACTCTAAGCAATATGTTCTCTCCCACGTAACTTGATACTAGCGATAAGCGGCCCGTTCGCAGTAGCGAACCGGGGATCGGTCTTATCGGTAGAGCTGAGTAAGCTTCTGCGAATAAGACCACCTAGATGAGTAAGTTAGCCTGTAAGATTTCTCAGTGTATTTTATTCATTAATTATAGTGCCTTTGCATCGGCAACACCTTTGTTTAATTTCTAGTTTTTAAAAACATTCTCTCGCGCTCCAGGAAGTTAACTGGCGCAGCCGGTAGGATAGTCGGCTGCTGCCAGCGCGAAAAGTTCGCTCGTAAATTCGGTGAATTTCCCCCGCGTTGTGCAGTATTAAGTAAACGGTGTTAATACTCAAGTCAGTGATATCCGTTCCGGCTATCCATACGAACCAAACAAATAAGTTATCTACGGGCGCAGAAAATGCAGGTCGGTTGGTGAGTAAGCCTTTTTCGCCATCCTTAACCTCACACCCCCATTTTTCCTCGAATATTGTAAATTTAGACCTTGGTCATCGGTCAGATTTGCTTGTGTTAATTGTAGTATTGGAAAATTTGGTCTTAAATTGATTGAATTGTGTTAATTAAGGATATTTAGTAATAATATAGTGTCGGAAAATTTAATCTCAAATCGGTTAAATTGTGTTAATTAAGAATAATTAATATTAAGTAATAGTATCGGTATTGACTCTACCCAGACTTTAAATTAGGTGTGAATTATTTTAGTGTAGTTGTGTTAAAATAAAATTAATTAAAAATGGCGCAAGAACATAGAGTTGGCGCTCTTGCACAAACGGAAATCCCGAAGGAAATGCTAGGGCTAATCCCTGTCTTCAATGGGGAGACTAAATTATTAAATTTGTTCATGAGAAAGTGTGAATATGTCCTCCGACAACTACAGGGCACGCCCACACGTAATGAGTTTCTTATGCAATGCATTACGAGCAAACTAACTGGGAAGGCCGCCGCCGTTATTAGCGAGCGAAGCGACTTCACGACTTACAACGAATTAAAAGAAGTTCTAGTGCAACATTTTGGTGACCCTCGGAGTGAGGAGTGCGTTGCCATAGAATTAGAAACACTTAAAATGAAAAACCATGAATCGTATTTAGACTTCTGCAGTAGAATACAAGATGTTAAGGCCATTCTAATATCCAAAGTTTTTCAATCCAACACAGAAGAAATGAGAGTCGCGAAGAAGATCATTTATGATCATACAGCATTAAACGTCTTCCTTTATAATTTGCCCGAGCAAATGGTTCGGTTGGTTAGGTTAAAAAACCCGACCTCACTGGAAGACGCTCTAAAAATTGTACTTGAAGAGGTAAACTTCCAGGAACAATACAATATGAAGTCAAAATTACTAAGATCTCAGTTTTCAATGCCCAGTAGCCAGAATACCATGAGACTCGCGATTCCCGCGCCTCAATTCCAGTTCGGTATACCTGGGAACCAAAATTTAAATAGGCCACCGATTCCAGGGTTTGCACAGCCTCAATTTGGCTATCGCCCGCAGCTAGGCTCCGCGCCCCAATTTGGTTATCGCCCGCAGCTAGGCTCTGCGCCCCAATTTGGCTACCGCCCTCAGCTAGGCTCCGCGCCTCAGTTCGGTTATCGCCCGCAATTAGGCCAGCAATCAACACCGCAGCAAGGGTTCAGACCCCAATTAGGGACGACCCCTCAGATAGGTTATAGGCCACCCCAATTCGGATACAAACCACCCCAATTCGGGTACAAGCCACCCCAATTCGGGTATAAGCCACCTCAATTTGGCTACAAGCCACCCTACCAACCACCTCAACAAGTTAACCCGCCGCACTTGCAATCCGGCGACGTATAGCAAAAAGTTGTGCTATAACAGTCGCGGCGACGTTTTGGTTTTACTGTTTAGTTCTATAAAAATCCCATAATTAGTGCTATAAACGTCGAGTCAACGTTTATACAACGCGAAAAAGGCGCAGATTATAGCACTAAAAAGTGCTGTAGAAGTGCAGTAACTGTGTAAATAGGACGAATGATTTGTGGAATAGACATCGAATAAAAGCAAAACAATCTCAGTTTAGTGCAGTAAAAGCAATATAGCTGCAACTGTACCGCTTATTGATAGAGTTGAAGTGTTTACGTTGCCACTAATCAGCAATAAAGTGAAGTAAACGCTGCAAATTTGCTACAATTCGACATTTTTGTTCGTTAAACGCCAAATTTGCACTGTTATTCCATTTTAAATTAGAACGATTGCGTATTCTGTGCTGTTATGGAAATGCATCAGTCTTTGTGTTTTTGACACTTAAAATATTATAAAAGACAGAGGTCATCCATTTAGTAATTATTAAAAAGAATACAGTTTCTATATTTCAATGTATATCTACATAATTAAATAAGAAAAATTACTGGAAATTTAACTTTGTCGATAAACTGTAATGCATTATTTAACATATATGTGTGGGCCACGCGTCTTTTGCAATAATTTTGTAGATATATGTTATAAATTCCATTTAATTTTATTAATATGCTACTAGGGAGCCATTACGCGAACACTAGTAAATTTGTTGCTGTAATATCATACTAACTCGACTATTCGTCGAATAAATGTGACTGCGTTGCATTCATATGCAGCCATGTTTTGTTTTTTTTTTTTATTTTAGGGTTCTTTCTTAAAAACTATATAATTTATTCAATGGTTTTTAATGGTTTTATTTGAAACACTAGTTAATTTTTTTAAAGCTTTATAAAATAGAATAGATAGTTCTTTACAAAATCCACATTAAAACACATTAATAAACAGGTAGTTAATATATTATTAAAAGGCTAAACTAAACTGCAAAACCGGTCTTTTATTTTAAACCAACAATTATTATTAAATGAGATTGATTTTGTTCAGTGTCAGATTGCACATTTTTTATTTTCTGAAGTTTTAATAGATATTTCAGATTTGTCCTTAGTTTCATCACTATCCTATTCAAACAGATTGTCAGTTACGTGTATAAAACTGATACAGGGTTATATGATTGGATCTTGTTTATCTAATATGGAAAAATATGAAAAGAAAATTATGAGCAGAACCACCATATGTTATTACGGTTAAAACTTTTTTGACGAATTTTCAAGAGTTTTAGCGACTGTTATTGCTCTAATGAGCAATAAAAGTACCAAAAACTCTTTTAATCAATATTTTATCGAATAAAAGTGCTATAATAAAATTGTTACACTTGAGGTTCTGTAACTGTAATTGGAAAACTATAATTCGACTTGTGTTTTTACCGTGTTATAAAAGAAACTACGTTGCTATTTAATCACCAGGTAGCTAGTATTCGACAAATTTGCTGAATAAAAAGTATGTCAGGTAATTGTCGTATAAAAGCTTTTTATACACATTAAATAGTAAATGAAACACTATTATAGCCCTCGTATAGCATTTATTTGTGACATAAGCCAGATACGGGCACTTCTATACGATTTGCACTAAAAGACATAACATAAACACTTTTACTGTACAATTTTGTACGTATGTAGCTACTATTCAACAACTATTCGATGTTTAGTCGAGTAAATGTTTCCTTATTCGACTATTTTGCTTGTTGGATCTATGAGGACCGCCCGTCCTGCTGGATTTAAGCTTAACGAAATAACCGGTCACGACGACGAACAAAATAAATACTATGACGATGCTTATCCCTATGACCACGAAAACGACATGTACGGACAGTATGAATATTACGACCCTACAAACGACTTCGAATACGACGCATACAACAACGACTTGACATATGAGACCCCACTGACAGATGCAACACAAGAACAGCTGGCTGAAAATTTTACAGCACAGGCCTCTTTAGAGGACAAGAAGTGATAGAGCTAAATTGCGACCCCACACTTAAACTACCCCACATTTACATCCCGGAAATAGACGCGAAATTAATGATTGATACGGGTAGTACCAGATCATTTTTGAAACCTCAGAAAGCATATAAATTTTTCTACGAGAGCGTTAGGAACGAACCCTTTGAGGTAGTTAGTACGCATGCATCTAGTAGGCATAGCGAAGTAGTCGAAATTCCACTTCTGCCAACATTCCGAACAGATGACAGCCACAAGTTTTACCTGTATAACGTTGACTCAAAATATGACGGACTGATAGGAAATGACTTACTAAGACAACTTGGTGCCGTAATAGACTTAAAGCATTCCGTGCTTAGAACAAAAACAACTCAGATACCGATCATCAATACAAATTTGGACTATGAAATAGAGTTGCAACCCCGATCAGAACAACGTGTCAGAATACCAATAGACCAACACTCCGGCGAGGCTGTATTAGACTACCGAAATTTTGGCCCTGGTGTACGAATGCCCAGTGCCCTAGTAAACTGCATTAACGGATACGCAACCACCGTAATACAAAACACATCAGAGGAAATAGTGACTCTTACAGTAAAACGACCTTTACAGGTGACTAAATACGAGACTACCCAATGCGACCTCAATGCGACTAATGTGACTACTACAGACCCACAAACAGACAGAATACTGACTGAAAATTTGGACAAGTTAAAACTAGACCACACTAACCCTGAGGAACATGAAAAAATTTACCGGCTCTGCAATGAGTACAAAGACATCTTTCATTGTGACGAATTACCCCTGACCTTTTCCAACGCAGTCAAACATAAGATTAGGACAAAGAATGAGGACCCAATTTATGTAAAACCCTACAGGCAGGCCCCCGCTCAAGCGGAAGAAATAAACCATCAAGTAAATAAAATGCTACAGGACAACATAGTCCAGGAGTCACACTCCCCCTGGAATGCCCCAGTGCATTTAGTGCCGAAAAAGAGGGACGCGTCCGGGGAACAAAAATGGCGACTTGTAATTGACTTTAGGCGCTTGAATGAGATTACAATAGACGACAAATACCCATTACCGAACATCAGTGATCTTTTTGACAAATTAGGTAAAAGCACGTACTTTAGTACAATCGATTTAGCCAGTGGGTTCCACCAGGTTGAGGTAGAAGAGCGAGATAGACAGAAAACAGCTTTCAGTACGCAAAACGGCCATTTCGAATTTTTAAGAATGCCGTTTGGGCTGAAAACAGCCCCCGCGACCTTCCAGCGTACAATGGATCATATCCTGCGAGGACTGCAAGGACTACACTGTATGGTGTACCTTGATGACGTAATCATATTCTCGTCCAGCCTAGAGGAGCACATCCAAAAACTTAGACTAGTTTTCGACCGACTTAGAGAAACCAATTTAAAGGTACAGTTAGGGAAGTCTGAATTCCTACGTAGGGAAGTGCTGTACCTGGGACACATCATCACCAAGGATGGCCTAAAACCAAATGATGACAAAATTAAAGCTGTGATGAATTTCCCAATCCCGCGGACTACGACGGAAATCAAAAGTTTCCTCGGACTTGTAGGTTACTACAGACGCTTCATCCCCAACTTTGCAAAAATAACACAACCACTGACTTCGTGCTTGAAAAAACGCAATAAGGTTATAGTAGACCAAAATTACATTGACGCGTTTAATAAATGCAAAGAACTCTTGACACATGCACCCCTCTTACAGTACCCCGACTATGACAAACCTTTCATCTTGACAACAGATGCTTCGAACGTAGCCCTGGGAGCAGTTCTCTCCCAAGGACAAGTAGGCAGTGATAAACCTGTCGCGTACGCGAGCCGTACCTTAAGCGACACAGAATCTCGTTACAGCACCATAGAGCGAGAGTTGCTCGCTATTATCTGGGCAACAAAACATTTCCGCCCCTACCTGTATGGACGAAAATTCTTCATCTATACAGACCATCGACCCTTAGCTTGGTTAAACTCCCTGAAAGACCCCAATAGTAAATTGACACGATGGAGGTTACGCCTCCAGGACTTTGACTTCGAAATAATCTATAAAAAGGGGAAACAAAACACTAACGCTGACGCCCTAAGCAGAGTTAAAGTTAACGCCTTGACCGACGATGACTCAATGGCAGTGAACATAGGTGACCAGGAACCTAAACCACAGACGAGTAGGCAAACACGACAAAACCTAACAACCATGGAACTATCCGATGAAAGCGACACGATGTCTATTGTGACCCTCTCCGACTCTGACGAGTCCACCATATCGTTACCCGACCTAGAAATAGAGAGACCGGTTATTCCGTCCCCGTCAGCCAGTAGTAGGACGCACACAGTGCACTCTGCTGAAGATATGGACTCCACTGGGATACCAATCCTTCACGAGGCCATTGATACCAAACCCAACCAAATTCTGGTATACTCATGGCTAAAAAACAAACTTCATGTCAAAGATATTTCCGTAAGGAAACACAAAATTTTGGAAGTTTTCTTGCCTATTAACAACCCCGAATTAGTCAAAAACTTTCTGAAGGAATACGCTAAGCCGAAAGCAAAACTCTTTATTTATTTCGAGAATCCAGAGCACCGTAAACAATTTAGCACAACCGTTATAGAAATCTTTAGGAAAGGGACAATAAACCTAGTCGAGTGTACAGAGCGAGTAGTTTACGTAGACGACGAAAATGAACAGAAAGCAATAATAATAAAATATCACGAAGGAAAGACCTGTCACCGTGGCATTAAAGAAACATTAGTTAGGCTTCGTAGGACTTACTACTGGGACAAAATGCAAGAAACCGTTTCAGCCGTGATAAATAACTGTGATGCATGTAAAAAAACCAAATACGATCGAAAACCAATAAAACCCGTATTGCAGCTTACTCAGACCCAAGATGCACCCTTTCAGGAAATTTTCATCGACCTTTTCAGCATCGAGGGAAAGTATTACCTTACTCTCATAGACGCGTTTAGTAAGCTAGGCCAAGCATTCGAAATCCCAAACAAATCCACCCCCGAAGTTGTAAGAGCCCTCATGAAATACTTTTCATTTTACGGGATACCAAAGAAAATCAGTTCGGACCCCGGTACAGAGTTCAACAATGAACTCCTGAAAGAATTCCTTAGCCTACACAAAATACAAAGACACATAGGCACTGTCAACAACCCCAATTCCATGGGCCTTGTAGAACGGTTCCACTCGACCTTAATAGAAATTTATAGGTTGGCTAAGTACGAACAGAAATGCACAGACGCCGCGTCTGTCATGACTTATTCCATCATGGCTTACAACCATACCATACATACTGCAACGGGCTTAACGCCCTTCGAAGTTGTCTTCGGGCATACCGACACAGACAACCCGTTCAACTTAGAATTTGAAAAATCTTATACACATCAGTTAGTAAAAGACCACAGTAAACGAACAAAACATCTGTACACACACATATCTGAAAAACTTAAGGCGGACAAGGAAAAAGTTAGGACGAAACGAGGTGGGGAGGCCGACGTAGAACTTCCAGAAGTAGTATTCGTAAAGGACATAAATAAGAGGAAAAGTAAAGAAAAACCCCGCTATAAAAAGGCCAAAGTAATAAGCTCTGTCGAGAAAAATGTTGTCCCTGTCAAAGTAGAGACCGAGAGGAAAAATAGTAAAGCACCCATTAAAAACATAAAACGACCTCCGCAGGTGGTGCAGCGCGATGCTAGCAACAGCAGCAGTCGCCCTTCATCTGCAAAATCTTGAAGGGAACCCGGGACTCCTGCCGGTAAAGAGAGGTCAAGCTCACATGCAAACCGACAGTTGGACAATTCTAAAAACTATTAGGTTAGACAATATTTGGACCGATTTAAACTTAGTAATATCAAAATTTGCAGAATTTCAGCAATTAATTTCATCTAACAAAACATTCCCGCACGAATTCATAGGAATGTTTATGCACGCAGAATACATGCGCGACATAACCATAGACAAGTATCACCAATTAATTCCTCAACGAGTCAAACGGGGGATACTAAACCCATTAGGATCCATTATTAAGATTGTAACAGGCAACTTAGACCATGAGGACGCCCTTAAATATGATCGGTTGACCTCAGAATTGAGTCATAATCAAGTTATATTGTCAAAGAAAATCACCATTGTCACTAAAATGCTAGACAGCCTCGTAAACGCCACAGAGTTAATTCAGCAAAACTCCCTAACGATAGATTCCCGTCTAAGAAGGGTTGAAACTACCCTTAAGGAGACTGTTATCCGAGAAAATAATTTAGGTATATCATCTTATGCGTTAGGACTTTATAGTTTATTCATAAGTAGTTTTAGGACTATATTCATTAGATTAAGTGAAATCGAAACCGCTCTAGCTCTAAGCAAGGGCTCCATACTACATCAGGCCATAATTAACTCCACCGAACTGCTATACCATTTGAACCTGATAGCAGAATCTAGGAACCTGGTATATGTACCCAGCGAATTTAATTTAATTAAGATTGAGGAAACCATTGATGTAAAATCTTTTATCAAAAAAGACCAAATTACCTTTATTTTGGAAATCCCTCTGACCGATAATGTTACGTATAACTATTTCAAAATGTACACATTACCCATTCTCCTCAAACCTGAAAACCTAACCGTTGCCATATTTCCCAAGTACCCATTCCTATTGGCGAAAGGGCTGAAGTATCAGCCGATCGTGAAGCCGTGCCGCTCACTCGCTGCTGGAGACGAGTTTCTCTGCGACGATGTCAACCGCGCCCCATACAGCGGACCCTCCTGCGAGGAAAAACTCATGAGGTTCGAGGACACCACTGGCATCTGCAAACAGCACCCCATCCACGTCGAGGACGTAAAGCTGCAGAAAATAGATAGAAACAACTGGATACTATACACCAGATCGGAAACAACCCTCACAGAGACCTGCGGCGAAGAAGCTTCAAAGCAGCAGATCTGCGGGACGCACATCGTCACGCTGAACAGGCCCTGTGATGTCACTGTCAACGGGACTACCATCCGTCACCACCGTCTTTACACCGAGTCGGATCCAGGGAAGCCACTGCCCACCATCAACTTACCCAAACTGCGCGCGACCGAAGAGCTATTCAGTGCACATGCACTCAACATGCGAGAGATTGCACTGGACGAAGTTAAATACATGGCCTTTGCCTTGAAGAACAGTGAAGTTTTTGGCGACAACAGAGAAAAAGACTCTACAATCAGTGTCATAGCATTAGGATTAGTAGTATTAAGTATAGTTTTGATTATTTTTTATGTTTCGTACACCAAAATTACCCCTTTTATTCAAAATTATCGGAATCCCTCTAAAATCGAGCGCTCCGATAATTTTTCGCTTAGGGAGGGAGAAGTTATGTTCGCTCATCGAACAGAACCACCTTTAGTACTCTAAGCAATATGTTCTCTCCCACGTAACTTGATACTAGCGATAAGCGGCCCGTTCGCAGTAGCGAACCGGGGATCGGTCTTATCGGTAGAGCTGAGTAAGCTTCTGCGAATAAGACCACCTTGATGAGTAAGTTAGCCTGTAAGATTTCTCAGTGTATTTTATTCATTAATTATAGTCATCGGCAACACCTTTGTTTAATTTCTAGTTTTTAAAAACATTCTCTCGCGCTCCAGGAAGTTCACTAGGTACTTACCCAAGCCGCTATTGAGAATACCAAATCTGAATGCATTATTTATTACGGACGATACTGTGGTCGCTGGAATGATAGAAAAAAGCTTAATTTAGTTCTTCGGCGGATTTCAAATAATCGGTCAAGTGCGAGTCGGACTCACGCACGAAGGGTTTAGATTGTATTAAAGGCCCCCCTTAATTTATTTTAATTGAATTATTTATTTTTTAAGGGAATATGGGAATATGTTCTGAGAATATTTTTACATCTCCCTATTGTCGTTAGTTGTTTTGTTACTAACCTAACCTAATATCGAGCAAAATTCGTGTTTCTTGTATGGAAGCCCCCCTTAAATATGTAATATATTTTAATTTAATTATTTATTTTTGATGTGAATGTTTAACTAAATATTCTGTGAATATTTCAAGCGTCAACTTGTCACCGTTATTAATTTCGAGCGAAAAACAAATAAAAGGTGACGTCCACGAGTGGTATATTATTCAGAGAAAAATCGAACCAAGATGATATATACATCATTTGAAAGCTTGTTATGTGGGCTTCCTAAAAATATTTAATTTAGATTTTTTCACCACTCCGATTTTTTTTAAATGCGAAAAGTAAATTGTATGAAAAATAACAATACAGCTTATTATTTTTTCTAGTTTAGCAATAATAAAGTGCTTCTATAGTTATTTTACTTGCATTCGTAGCTGATTCTTCCATATTCATCTCTTAATTTGCCAAAATTAAAAATTATAACCTACCAGTGTGACCAGTTAGTAGGTACAATGTGACATAAAATCACTTAAAAAGTGTGTCTTTTTGGTAAAAATGCTTTTATTTAACAATTTGGAGGTTACCTAATCAGGGCTGCTAGAGATAAACTACCTATTCAGCCAAATATATTTATTTTTTCTAATAAATTCAAAATTAATTTAAAAAAATCGGAGTGTAGTTGTTTTTAACTGTAGTAGTAAACTCAGAAAAATATGAACTTTCTCGAAATGGAACGAGTGTTGTGGTTAGAATTTTTGATTATTATTATACCAGCCTCCATACATTTTGTGGACATGTCCTTTCAGGTTTGTTGTCCCCTTATTTTTTTTTTGTTTTTAGTATTTGTTGTTATAGCGGCAACAGAAATACGTCATCTGTAAAAATTTCAACGTTCTAACTATTACGGTTCATGAGATACCTACAGCTTGGTGACAGACAGACGGACGGCGGAGTCTTAGTAATAGGGTCCCGTTTTTACCCTTTGGCTACGGAACCCTAAAAAGGAGGTTCTCAATTCGATGTTTTTTTTTGTTTGGTAGATATACTTACATCAACGTAACTATGAGTGGGAGCAACCCGCAAATCGTTAAAAATCAGCTGTTCTGTACATTATGGTTAGTGCTTTCGACAAGAACATGAAGAACATGAAGGGAACGGCAGATATTTTTCCGCGATTTTCTTGTTGGTCCCATAGTAAAAAAAATGTTTTATCCTTTTAGTCAAGAGAACTTCAGGTGGCTTAAAACTCTGACACTAGAGCTAGCCACACGGCCTAGACGAACTTACCTTTTTAGGTAATGATTAGGTGTGTCTCTGTAAATCCCTGTATTTTCAAAACATGTATGTTACCGTGATAGAACGTTGAAAGGATTTGTTCCGTTACCGGTATTAAAATAAATAAAAATTCTAACCAGATCAATGATTGCTGTTTTATAAAGAGCATTCAAAATGTAATTATTATCTAATAAAAACATATTTTTAAACCCCTGCGATATTTAGAAAATCTATAATATATATTTGGGGTATGTAACGTGAAACGGAACGGATATCTCGGAAAGAAACACGTTAATCTGAAAAATATCAAAGCTAATTTTAAAAAAAACAAGTGTAATAGAAATGTCAATGTGAAAAGAAATTGATTGATTAATTTGATTTTCAATCAGTGTTGCCACCTTAGCCCTTTTGGAGCTAGATTTAAGACTGTTTATTGTAGGTGAACCTGATGTGTAATGATTTATTAATGATTTGGGCTATCTAGCGCTTATTTGCCCTATTTATTTTCTTAGAAAATATGATTTCGAATTTCCAATATATTTTTTAAAATAACAATTTAAAAAAATGCAGGGCTATATATTATTTTTTATTACTCCATGAAGCTTTAAACTTAAAGTACATTCCTAGAAAAAATAAATGATCTTGGTTAGAATTTTAATACCGAGTTCCTTGTAAATCAGGTACAACTCCTTTTCACAGATGACGTAGGTACTTATTTCTGTTGCCGCTGTAACAACAAATACTAAAAACATAAAAAACATATTTAAGGGGGGTTCTTATAAAAGTAGGTAACGTGATTTTTTTCTGCTCGATATTAATAATGGCAACGGGAAGATGCTTGATATATTCACAGAATATTAAGTTGTGTCATAGTAGTTTATACTTGTATATTCCTTAAAAAATGAATGATTAAATTAAAATAAAATGTTTTAAGGGCCTCCTAACGGTACGGAACCCTTGGTGCGCCTGCCCGACTCGCACTTGCCCGATTATTTTCAAATACTGCTTTCGCCCCGTTTCAAGCTTCACGTTATTGATGAACGATCCTTTATTTAATGGTCACAGAAGCTATTCTAGCCACTCGGAATGAACTCTCCCCGTCCTCACCGAAACTATCATTGTCAGGCACCGGTGCAGATTTCTGAAAATAATATTTTTAATGTAGGTAGGTACTTAGTTACCTAAGACCTTAGTATGAGTGTGCATAGTAAAAGGAGTTTTCGTAAGGCTTCTTTTTTTAGTTCTTCGTTTCTACCAGGGGCGCTGTACAAAAATATAAAGAGCCACATGGCAACTATAGCAGTTCCCGTTTACGTATACCTACACAATATGCTAACCCTTCAGAATAAAATCAAAAACTTACCACAATTCCACAACTAACAGTAATCAAAATATAAAATAGTAAAGTTCTAGGAATCATTTTTTTACACTTAAAAATAATAATTTACGAAATTTTGCGATTGTTTTAGTGCAGAGCTATCTCGCTTGGCTGATACTTGATAACTAAATAATTTTGCTTAGTAGGTAAGTACTTATGTAGAAACATCACAAATGTTGGTCAATACCATAGTCATAATAAACATAGACTCGAAATTCCTGCAATGTTCTGTCTTCATGCCTTAACCCTATTAAATGTCTCACAAAAGGGCTGCTATTACTGAGTTAACCTGAAAAGCATCGATATGCACTTAAGCGTGATGAAAATGTAATTTTACACTTTTCTAAGTAGGTCGGTAACCTAACACATCCAATCGTTTTATAAAGTTATATCAATTGTAGTTCAGGAGCCTGTGGATCAAATATGATTGTAGAACTTTTAAAATTATTTTATTATTATATACTACGGGACTAATCGCGTACTAAAATTACGAGATAATCGACCGTGTTCACGGGTAGACTCAACGGGTAGTCTACCCGTGACCACGGTCGATGCAACTCGGCCGAAACGTCGGGACGAGGAGGTATTTATTTATCTCGTAATTTTAGTGCGCGATTAGTCCCGTAGTATACAATAATAATGTGTTCAAATCGAGACAGTTTAAAACAACATTTTAAAACTACCTATGTCAAAATATTTAAATTATTTCGAACATAGTTGTGGTTGACCGCGTGAATTGTGGGTGGCCGCTCCTCTTTTTTCTTGTCTCGTTAATCTATACCGGTGTGCTTTCGCTATGCACCATGTAAGTAGGTAAATGAATTCTATACAAACATTTGTGTTTGCTGAAAGAAAAATCATTTTAACGACATTCTATTTTAGAATAAAGCATGGACTTACGCAAGTAGTAGGATATGTATAAATAGTAAGTAGGTAGCAATAATTCTTCCTTAATTTTGGTAACAATATAAGTACCTACCTACCTACTGTGTATCTACTCGTACCTACACTGACCTACACTATCTGCGCTGAAAAAGGAAATCTATGGAAATGTTGCAAAAACATATAGATAACTAGCTAACCCGGCGAACTTCGTATCACGTAACATCTTTATTATAGCTTAAGTGTTATTCTGATGTACAAGTATTATTATTGCAAAGTTTCATCTCAATCCATTCAGTAGTTATTGCGTGAAAGAGTAGCAAACAGCCATACGTAGGTACACACACACTTTCGCGTTTATAATATTAGTACTTAGGATTTGTTAACAAATAGTTTAATAACCTAAATAATAAACACATACTTTATCTAATCTAGGTATGTACATTGTAGGTACAGTATCTTCGCTTCGGTCAGCAAAGTTTAGTAGTAAAAGGTGAAACATTGGACATAGGATGATGGTGCTGACCCCTTCTTACCACGCCGAAAAAGTACAGTCCCGACGACAACCGCTTCGACCACCGACCGTTCCTTACCAATAAGTTAGGATCTGTTTGTTGCTTAAATGTCTCACAATATGGCCGCCGTTACTGAGTCAACGTACGAAGCATCGGCATGAATTATGCACTTATACGTGATGGAAATTTAATTTTTGCACGTTTTTACGTAAATAAGTCTCGTGAAAACATTTTTAAAACAATTTCATGGTTTTTTTTATTTTCCTGTACATAAATATTTTTTTAGTAGTCCAAAACTGAGTGATTATAGTACTAAACTGAAACAGTGATCGTTGTCTTTGCTCGAGAACAAATTATGAAGAAATCTGTAGGCTTCTAAGTGACATTCTAGGTACTACTAGTTTAGGAGCTACCTATGTAAAAATAAACATTTTCCATTAGATTTTGGGCCGTGGCCGTGATGTGGCCGTAGATGGCCGTGGGGTGCCGGCAGAGTAGAATAGCACCCCCCTCTTGTACCAGGTGTCGTAAGAGCCGACTGAGGTACTACGGAACCGACAGGTGGCGGTATACCCATCCAGAACAGCGTAGCTCAAGTGCAACAGGGCGGGGATGGGCAGCAGCATCCCCGTCGCGAGAGCTACGCCCTGCGATTGCCAACACGCTTGCCTAGCGCGGCAATTATGGGCAAATCCCCCTTATGAGTGCACAAAATAAAACCAGGCCCCCAGTCCCCGGCAGCTCCGCTAGTCCTGGTTCCGGCAGCGACCACGGTAACGGCGGAGCAAGGGGTGCTAAGAATCCCCGGCAGAGATCCGGCTGCCACCCCAACAGACGACGACTGGCCCTGGCAACATATAACGTGCGCACTATGAGGACTGATGAGAAGATTGCGGAACTGGAAGAAGAGTTGGGTAGGTTGCGATGGGGTATTATGGGGTTATCTGAAGTTCGTAGAGAGGGCGAGGACACGATAACCCTGAAATCCGGCAACCTACTGTACTATCGGGAAGGTGACCAACGGTCCCAAGGTGGTGTCGGCTTTCTCGTTCACAGGTCTCTCGTTAACAACATCATTACCATCGAAAGTGTGTCGAGCAGGGTTGTATACCTGATACTCAGAATATCCAAACGATATTCGTTGAAGGTCATCCAGGTATACGCACCGACCTCGTCACACCCAGATGATGAAGTGGAGGCTATGTATGAGGACGTAAGTCGGGCCATACATACGTCTAAGACCCGCTTCACGGTTGTTATGGGAGACTTCAACGCAAAGTTGGGCAAGAAAAGCGATGATGAGTTGAGAGTGGGGCAATTTGGATGTGGGCAACGGAACCCTAGGGGCCACATGCTGGCAGACTTTCTGGAGAAAGAGGAACTCTTTATGATGAACTCTTTCTTCCAGAAGCCACCTCGCAGGAAATGGACCTGGATGAGTCCCGACGGTACCACGAGAAATGAGATAGACTTCATCATGACTAGCGAGAAACGGATATTCAACGACGTCTCCGTGATCCACAAGGTAAAAACCGGCAGTGATCACAGAATCGTGCGAGGCAAACTGAATATCAACGTTAAACTCGAAAGGTCCCGCCTGATGAAGTCTACGCTCCGACCTACTCGTGCCCACATACAAAACCCTGAGAACTTTCAGCTCGAGCTCTCAAATCGCTTTGCTTGCCTGGAGAACTTTGCGTCGGTGGACGAGATCAATAACGGGCTCGTAGAAACTGTCCAAACAGTGGGTTCTAAGTTCTTTAGACCCCGCCGTTCAGATAGACCTAAGAAATTCTCCGATCATACTCTAAATCTCATGGCCGAACGACGCTCGCTAAGACTGCAGTCTTCCGATGATGCAAAGTCATATAGGCGGCTCAATAGACAGATTTCAAAATCGGTGCGGTGCGACATTCGTCTCTTTAATACTAAACATGTTAAAGAGACAATAGAGCGGAATAAAGGCTCCAAAGTGTTCGCGAGGCATTTTTCTATTGGGCAAAGTCAGTTGACAAAGCTGAAGAGAGAAGATGGCAGTATAGCGTCAACCAAGGCAGAGGTATTGCAGGAGATCGAAAGGTTTTACGGACAATTATACGCCTCGGTAGCAAAGCCTGTAAACAGCGCGGCCAAAGACCCAAGAGCCAAGCTGACCCGACATTTCACCGAAGACATCCCTGACATTAGCCTATACGAGATTAGGATGGCCCTGAACCAACTTAAGAACAATAAGGCGCCGGGTGACGACGGAATCACTTCAGAGCTTCTGAAAGCGGGTGGAACGCCGGTACTAAAAGTCCTTCAGAAGCTTTTTAACACTGTCGTCCTCGAGGGCATAACGCCAGAAGCGTGGAACAGAGGCGTGGTGGTGTTGTTCTTCAAAAAAGGTGACAACACCTTATTGAAAAACTACAGACCCATCTCGCTTCTGAGCCATGTTTATAAGTTGTTTTCAAGGGTCATTACGAATCGTCTCGAACGCAGGCTTGATGACTTCCAGCCTCCCGAACAAGCCGGTTTCCGGAAGGGCTTTGGCACCATGGACCACATACATACGCTGCGGCAGATTATACAGAAGACCGAGGAGTATAACCTGCCACTTTGCTTGGCGTTTGTGGACTATGAGAAAGCCTTTGATTCGGTTGAGACATGGGCTGTGCTTGAGTCTCTTCAACGATGCCGTATTGACCATCGGTACATTGAAGTGCTGAAGTGTTTGTATAATAACGCCACTATGTCTGTTCGAGTACAGGAAGAGAGCTCCAAGGCGATCCCTTTGAAGAGAGGCGTAAGACAGGGAGACGTAATATCTCCGAAACTGTTTACTACTACTCTGGAGAACGCCTTTAAGCTCCTGGAATGGAAAGGACTCGGCATCAACATCAATGGCGAATACATCACTCACCTTCGATTTGCCGACGATATCGTGGTCATGGCAAAGTCGATGGAAGAACTCAGCACGATGCTCGAAGGCCTTAATCGAGTCTCTCAACAGGTGGGTCTTAAAATGAACATGGATAAGACAAAGGTCATGTGTAATTCTCATGTTGTACCCACCCCTATTTCAGTTGGGAACTCGGTTCTTGAAGTCGTTGACTCGTACGTCTACCTAGGACAAGTAGTCCAGTTAGGTAGGTCCGACTTCAAGAAAGAGGCAAATCGCCGAATCCAACTCGGTTGGGCAGCGTTTGGAAAATTGCGTAACGTCTTCTCGTCCGACATACCTCAGTGCCTCAAGTCGAAAGTTTTCGACCAGTGTGTGTTGCCAGTGATGACTTATGGCACAGAAACGTGGTCTCTCACTATGGGCCTTATTAGTAAGCTCCAAGTAGCCCAACGAGCCATGGAGAGGGCTATGCTCGGAGTCTCTCTGCGAGATCGAATCAGGAATGAGGAGATCCGTAGAAGAACCAAGGTTACCGACATAGCCCAGCGGATTGGCAAGTTGAAGTGGCAATGGGCAGGGCACATAGCGCGGAGAACTGATGACCGATGGGGTCGAAAAGTTCTCGAGTGGAGACCACGTACCGGCAAGCGCAGCGTAGGACGTCCACCCACAAGGTGGACGGATGACCTTGTTAGGACCGCAGGATCGCGCTGGATGCAAACCGCTTTCAACCGGCCTTATTGGAAATCATTAGGGGAGGCCTATGTCCAGCAGTGGACGTCCTATGGCTGAAATGATGATGATGATGATGATGATTAGATTTTGAATACCTACCTACTTAAATCTGTTACCGTATTTCCTTGGTCAATACAGGAGTGTTTATATTATATACTAGGGGACTAATCGCGCACTAAAAGTTCGAGATAAATAAATACCTCCTCATCCCGATGTTTCGGCCGAGTTGCATCGATCGTGGTCACGGGTACCGTGACCACGGTCGATGAAGACCGAAACGTGTATATGTGTATAATAAAGTGTTCAAATCGCGAAAGTTTAAAAACAAAATAGGCACAGGTGTGCTTTCGCTATGCACCATGTAAATTAATTCTATGCAAATATTTCATTCCTGCAAGACCATTTTAAAAACCATTTTATTTATTAACTTAAAATGATTTACATAGGTATTGTAGTAAATAGGCAAGTAATACGTATGAATATACTGTACTATGATGTCTATGATATATCTTATAGCAAGCTACCATTTCATGCATGGATCTAACCACACATGGAGATAATGCTATTATATATTTTGCCTAAATTTCATTGATGATCTACCTAGCATCTAATATGCAGTGTTTTAAATTACCTTCGATTAAGAATACATATATATATATATATAGTGTAGTATTAGTATAGTAGTAGTAGTATCATAGTATTATATATAGTATTCTTGATCGACGTAAATTCAGTCCCTCCAAAGAGTTTACGGTATAGGTTGGTAACGTCATAGAAAAATATATTAGGTACCTATAGTTGCGTGTGCGCTCACTCAAAATTTTGTATAAAAATTAGTCTATACCAATATTATAAAGAGGAAAGATTTGATTGTTGGCCTTGAATAGGCTCTGAAACTACTGAACCGATTTGCACAAATTCTTTTACTAGTGGAAAGGACCACCATCTCCGGATGACATCACTTCACTACATAGTATAAAACAAAGTCGCTTCCCGCTGTCTGTCTCCATGTATGCTTATATCTTTAAAACTACGCATCGGATTTTGATGCAGTTTTTTTAATAGATAGAATGATTCAAGAGGAAGGTTTACATGTATAATACACCTGTGACCTGCGAAGCCGGGGCGGGTCGCTAGTAGGATATATAATATTCTCAAAAAAAAATAGGGATCTTTACTAAAATCCCATACCTATATTACGTGATAAGTATAATGATATACAATCACAATACTTATAAAAATGCATTTTTTAGCAAATTGTCTTTGGGCAAAGCCGGGGCGGGCAGCTAGTAGGTATCTAATAATTATGTATGTTTTCTAGCTACATAATTATTTTTTTGCAAAAAACAGCATGGCCGACTTCACCCGTGTACAGAATTCGCGAATATTTCGCACGGATCCATGTAGTAATTTTCACATTATTGTTGATTTATCAAAAATGGCTCAGCCGATTTCGATAAAATTTAAATGAGACCAATTTCGAAATATATTCTTTCCAATAAAAAAAGTATTATTAAAATCGGACTATTACAAAAAACGTTATGTTAAGAAAAACCAAAAAAAATGTACGCGTCGAATTCTATACCTCCTCCGATGGTTTGTCGGTCAAAATATAATTATTACAATTACGGTATAGGTTAGTAACGTTATAGAAATATAGATATACCTATTAGGTATAGCTGCATGTGCGGTCATTCGAAAATTCGTAGGTATATAAATGTATCATTTAAAAATATTTTAAAAATCGTCAATATTTTTAATTACCCTTACGTTTTCGCGTTCTTTCCCCTATAGATAAAATCTTACGAAAGAGAACCCAACTACACTTAGCCGATAAGAACCCTGTCGGGCTAGGATGCGAGCCACGAAATATTTCTTTTGTAGTCAGAACGAGACAGCGTTATGGCAAAGTATACAGGGTTATTTCTAATCAATTAGCATCCTTTTAGGGGCTTATTTTGTACATCAAAACGAACAACTTTTGTTCTGCGACTTTAGTCAAAACTCGAAAAAAATCAGCTGTTCAATACATTTTGTCGAGGGTGAACGATATTTTTCTATGAAACAACAATTTTTTTTTTAGCTTGACTAGCTGGTCGAATTTGAAGGATTTAAATCAAAGTTACGAAATAAAATAAACGTTAAAATATTTAAACTGGATTTATTGCGTCCATCGCATAGAAGTAGTCTCAACAGAACATTGATTGACAAAACTGCAGTTGGTAGGTTTAAGAATAAAACTTTATACCTGTAACAAAGCATTGCTGTTATTGTAAACCCAAGATAAGTCGCAATTGAAAAAAAAATATAATTCATTAATACCTATTCTTTGCGCGGAACTTTGGTATCTACTTATTTGTAGACTTTCAAAACCATGAACACCAAGGCCTTTGTTAAATAAAACTGTATAATTGTTCTATTATACGACTATACAATATTTCGTCATCAACATTATTGTCAGCCCGTATTTGCTGCACTGCTGAGTATAGGCCTCTCTTCTTGTACTTCACCCCGGCCATCCACATCTATACATTCGGTTTCACCGCCCGACATTGTCAAACGTGCCGACTCGGCTTTTTTGTCGAACATTTATCCACAGAGTGTCAAGTGGGAGATTTGCAAATCAAATCGAATTACTTTTACGTCGCGTTGACCGAGCGCGCCGTGCACACACGCGAGCACATTGACACACACGCTTGGATTAGCCAATCACAGACGTTGCCGCGCTCGTGTTCGATCGGTTTGGCGCTCGTTACATTACCGTCAAAAATACTCCCACTTAGCTATTCAGTTTTCTGTACGTGACACAAGATGGCGCTGTGCCATTTCCATAGAAATCACATCAAACGTTAACGCGATCGAGCTCGAGCGAAAATCTCGCACTTAGCCCTCTGATATTCGATTATACCGCTCGGCCGGGCCGATCGATGCCAGAATATATGTGTAGCAAGCCGAATTAGCTTTAGTTTCATAAGCGGTAGCCATTGTCCCGCCAAACTGAACACTGAAATGAGTCCGAAAATGACATCAGCTTATACATACGAGTACACGGAGTACAACATTAAATTAAAAAAAAAAAATCCCTAACAATAACATTTCCACCGCAGCTAACAAAAGAGCTGAAAACTTAAAAACGGCTGAACCGACTTTGATGAAACATTTCTTTGAATACTCCCGACTAGTTAAGTCACCTTTAAAACAAACAAAAAAACAGAATCGAGATTGGTTTATCCGTTCGGGAGCTATGATTCCACAGGCGCACACACACAGAGGCACGTCAAACTTATAATAGGCTATTTGACTAGATTTTGGAAATCGTTTTAAATTATTCGTTAGTACATAATAAGCACACTGCATTTATATTTCCGAGAGATGTACTATATTAACAATTAAGTGTTAAAGAATAGATAATCAAGATCCCGACAAAACGACATTCTGTAATGACGCTGGTCTGTGACGTCACACACTAGTAAATACTCGTATAGTTAGTTAATAATAGTAAATAAGCAAGTTCACTTCTAAAAATTGATAAAATATACTTTAAAAGTTACTTACAGATCCAATAATATTACTCTGAAAACACAAAACACAAATTACACAAACAACAATCAATCGAGAAATTCTTGCTTACTAGCATGTGACGCCACCAGAGTTGCCAACCATCTTAGAGCGTTTTCGTCACAGATAAAATATCAAAAAAATATCGTATTTTATTTCGTGCAGTTTGAGAAAAGTATACATATTTTAGTTTAAATAAAGTGAAATATAATTTTTTCAGGCTATTATCTGTGAGGATTACCACAATAAATAGTATATTTTCAATGTTGTCAAATAGCCTATTCCTTCGCTTTTGTATCGTAGTCCATTAAAATGTTACAATTTTAGTATCTATCTAATATTGCATTTATTAGAGGACGCAATTTTATATTTGAGACATGTGTGGAAGAGGTATGAAAAGTAGACTACGCACCACTAGAACCAAGTCTGTCTTCGTCTTAGACGACTTAAACCCCAATAAAAGTGAATTAAATATTATAGAAATTTTCAAACTTTTTAAATTTAGAACATATTTGTAGGCAAAGCAATTTTCTATAAATTATATCTTGTCAAATTTTTGTAGGATGCATAGTTTCCAAGATATCGCGAAAAAGGTGTTTGCACCCCTTTTTCCAAGATGGCGGCCGGGGGACAAGGGCGACAACCCCACAAACTTGGGGTTAAGCTTCTATTGACCCCCCCACATGTCCTAAAAATAAAATTGCGTCCTCTAAAAATGTAAAGCTCATTTACTATTGGGGGTTAATAAACAATGGAGTTTTTGTGGACGTCACACGTCAACACGGACATTCCTCGGTGGCTCAGTGGTTAGTGACCCTAACATCAGGGTCAAAGAGGCGTGGGTTCGATCCCCACCTGTCTGGGTGTTATTTAGTTACTATCTATATGTATTTAAAAATAAGTACACGTAGTATATCAGTCTCTGGTAGCCATAATACAAGCTTTGATTAATTTGGGGCCAGAAACCGTGTGTAAGATATCCCAAATATTTATTTATTTTTAAACAATAAGTTTGACGTGTGACGTCGAGTGGTCTAAAGTTTTTAATTTTATATTGTCTATAAAAGAGGCACTTACGTATGCCGCTAAGACTGCTATCGTTAACTGCTAACTGAGAATGCCACTGCTAATTAATGCATCAGTTACGGACGCGGTTATAGCGGTGCCTGAAATCATAGTAGGTATTTTAGTCTAAACCAAAGTGACATGAAAATTACAATTTAAAGATATTGAATAAAACTGAATTTGATTTTATACAATTACAATTATATGATTATTTTCAAGATACTAGTACATGTAGTTGCATTTGAATGTTCAAGTATGAATTAATTTTGACTTTATTCTCCATCATTATATTCTCTAGCCGCCGCTGTAGGATTCCCTGTGTAGCCGCGGCGGCTAATTCCTTTGCAAACTGTTAAAAAGTGCTATATTAAATGTTTACCTACTAAAAATATGATTCTTATGTATACATGCGTAAATAATGAGTACTGAATATCGTGTCATACTCCCTGCCCGGACCACCTCGTTATATCCGTATAATATATAGTGGAAAAAAATGTACATCATTTGTACCAATTTGTACAAAAATATTAAAATTTGTACACGAGTACATTTAGAGTAGTCGTCAAATGAAGGTGGTCCGGCCATGGAGTAGGTATACTCCCTGGCCAGACCATACTCGAAATATCAGTTTTTTCACGGAGGTAAGTAATGCATCTAAATAATTGTACAGAAATTGTACACCTAAATAACACTTACAGTTTTCGCCTATGTTAGGTAAATAATATCACGTTTCGTTATTTCTTTGATTAGTGCGCCTTATATTTTTATTTACAAGAAATGTACATAGTTGGAAGTCAGAACATATACGGTAAATGAAATTCGTTTGATAGTGAGTAACCATCGACTTCGAAAACAATGTTGAGATACTTAAACCAAGAAAAAAATATCAACCTCACAAAAACTAGTGTACTAAACAAAATAAACTTAGACGATGAACCCCAAACTAAGCTCGAGGCTTTGTATCTTGGAGTTTGAGTGCGTAGTTACCAAAATGGATTAATGTTGTGTCTATACAGAGTTTAATGAGGTACTTATATGCAGAAATAAAATAATTTCCTATTATATTTTTAAATCTGAAAGCCTGTGTATGTGTGTGTATGTGTGTGTGTATGTGTGTGTGTATGTGTGTGTGTGGGTGTGTGTGTGTGTGTATGTGCGCGTGTGTTTGTGAAACACAGCAATACACGAGATCTCATGAAAGTCAAGGTTTGCGGTGCTACACATGTGTGTGTGTGTGTGTGAAATTCTATTACAATGTTTATTCACCATATTTTTTTATTCATTCACAAGCTGCAAATTAGGTTTTCTGTTTCGTTGTATTATAACTTTAACAGCTATTGTCTTAGTTTTCTTTTGAATGCTAGTTTTGTAAGATCAGTACATTATTTTTTGAACAACATGTACTTAAACATTATTGTATGTGAAAATGTGGGAGTAAAAGGGGCACCGCTTGGCTATTTCAGATTGGACTCTTGGCAGTGGGAGAAAAAGAGCTCTATTTCCTCGTTTAGAGAGTAGTGTGGCGTAATCATGACGTAACTTTAAGCTATGATGAATTTTTAGGGCAGCGTTATAGACAAATAACTATCGAACCCGGAGCACTTCGAACTCCTTATAGAGCAAATCAGTGGAATAGCGAAAGGGTTTCCGCAGTAAGATCTTGATCAGCGCTCGTTGCGCTCTTTCAGCTGCCAGGAAGAGGAATTTTCCAGCACTGCCCTAGATTGAGATGCAGTATTGTATTATAGATTGACACAACGCAGTATAGATTTGCTTCAGTAATGGCTTTGGGGCACAATATCTTGAGCCTTTCATTACATGAATCAGTTTACGAATGCGTGAAGAAAGTTGTTATGTGATACGCAAAAGAGAGGTTTTCATCTAAAGCGAGTCCGAAGTATCTAATACTAGTAGTTTTATCAATAAGAGTGCACGAGCAGGAGACCGGCCGTACTGGGGAAATCGGTGAACAGTACTTAATGAATTTTGAGGCTGTAATTGGAAGGAGCCTGAGATACCAGAGTTTTAGAGAAAGTTATATATTTTGTCTTTCTGATGTTTAGAGTGACCAAATTTCTATCAAGGGATTTTGTCAGTATTGATAATCCTTGTTCGGCATAACTAAAAACCCGGTAACTAAAATTCATCATTAAACACGACTGCGGTATCATCGGCGTATGTGATAATTTCAGCTTTAGGGATGTTACTGTTCACTATATCGTTGATAAATATGGGGAACAGAGTGGGCCCCAATATACTGCCGTGCGGGACGCCGTAATCGATAAGTAAACACTCACCGAGGCAGCCACAAGCCTTGACAAATTGTTTGCGCCCAGATAAATAGTACCTGAAACTAAGAATGGTTCTATATTTTCATTTGACGGGGAGAATCTGCATCTACAATGCATGTACGGTGACGAATGAATTATAGATATTTTTTAAATATATATGTATATAACTACTCCTCCGTTTTTGTTCAGTTGTTTGCTGGCGCTCTAGTGGTTATATCCAGGAAGAGGGTGCAGTAAAGTGCTGTCAGTGAGCCAGAATTCACTCAAAATAAAAGCATTAAACTCTAAATTAAACCGAGAAAGCGAAACGGCGAAATCATTGAAGTTGCGATTGTAACTTCTTACGTTTATACTAATTACTTTAAAGTTATAAAGTGGATGTCGGTGAAGAAAGAAGCGCATGATTCCGCTAATGAGTGAGAATGACAATCAATCAAGATCGTGTTATCTAGATCATCTGCAACATTATCCATATTCATTGTGGTATGATTTGAGTTGGGTTGAGTGTAGAAACAGAACCAAGTGTGTCATTCTCACTAAAGACTTAAAGAAGATAAAGAACAGATATATTATGGAACTATTTGATACGGCCTCAATATATATATATATATAAAATATATTTATTTCTTAAGTCATACAATTACAAATTATTCTTATAATTACAATCTGAATTTTAATGTTAAAAACATAAGTCAAAAGAGAATCAGAAACAATAAGTAAAATTTAAGTCAACATTATATTAAATATTAATCGAACAGCCCTCCCCTGATCGTGCCCTGGCCAAAAGTGCCCATAATGCAAGCCGCGTTGCCGCGCTGGATCGCCAATGATATATGCTGGACCAAATACGAGCCAGAGCGAGGATCGCGGCCTTTTTCACTAAGGCGCCGCCCCAGGTCGCCAACGAATCTCCAAGCTTCGGAGCACCACGGACCGGCCGTCTCGACAGCAAAAGGGACGAAATCGTACGCCGGCTCCAGGCAGGCATATTTTAGGTGTTTGCCTCTGGCGGCGGCTTCTGCCCCCGCACCAGCTGATTGCTGGGTGACTGGGAGGTGGCAGGTTGCAAAGGTGCTAACACACGTTGCATCCCACACGAGACAGCGCCCTTTCCGCCATGGAATCAAAGTAAGACCGTCGGGTCTCTTGCCGTCCGACCGAGACAAGCCGGGGGGCTCCAGAACGCTTGGCATCTCGGCGGACACAAGGGCACGCCGCAGCAAATAGTTGATGTCATGATGTCGTGGTCTTCGTCCGGCGCTACGTATGCAGGACAGGCCGTGATGGCCGTCTGCTTCTACTCTCGCTCCGCAAATACAGATGTGGGGCTCGCAGACGTTGCAACCGAGACGAAGAGCCGCGGCTACTCTGAGCGAGTCATCGTCCAATAGCGTGCCCATGTGCGATGAGGGTAAAGTGTGAAGCCAAGCTCCAGACTCGGGTCTGGCAGCAGCAATTACTCTAGCTCGATCGATCCCTGAGCTTTCCCTCTGCATCGATAAAAACATCTTTGTATACAGAGCATCATCCCAACTCTTCTGACGGTCTGGTTTTTCCGGAGGGTCCACGCCATCACACAAAATGGACCAAGCGCTGAGGGCCTCAGCGAAGTATGGGACGCGGATCAAATCACCATTACTAGGTATGATGCGAGTGACGAGCTCCGCGACCCCACAAGAGGCCAGGTAGGCAATAGGTCCGGTTTCATAGAGGCGCCGCACTCCCAAGCCACCGAAACGAACGGGTGCACTCGCCTGACACCATTGCGACGCATTTAAGCGCACGTTAAGTATGTCTTCCAACACGCACTTGAGACTAACGTCGAAATCACTAACTGCATACGGGTATTTCCAGGTAGGTGCCGTTCTTAGGACGTACGTCATTTTAGGCAACGCGAAACAACACCGCAGAAGAGTCAGCGAGATGTGTGCTGGAAGACATCTGAGGTGCTCAGAGAGCGTCACCAAGGCCGCTGTTCTTGACCGAATGCAGCTATCCACGCCCTCCGAGAAGACTGGTGCCCCCAGCAAACTTAAGGAGTCTCTCTCCAAAACCCTCAGTCCCGGTATGAGAGAGATAAATCTGTCCTTTGATTTCGCGGCTTCTGGGCTGCAAGGGAAGAATTCGCACTTGGCGGTATTAACTTCAAGGCCCAGTTCACGAAGAGCCGGGAAAAGCGATTTTACATCTCTCTCCACCGAATCAGGACTTCCGCCTATGGTGCCATCATCTAAATACCATATATTGAGTGGAGACTCCAAAGAAGAGATGGCTCTATGAATGGCAAGGCTGAAAATTAACGGGCCCAGGGGGTCTCCCTGTTGTGCCCCAACCTGTGACGCTATGACGGTATTGTTGTAGGCCAGGTTACTTGGCGATGAGTAGCACTGGAGCACGAAAGGGAAAATCGATGGCAATAATTCTTTGACTTCCGCCAATATGATGTTCCTTCCTATGCTGTTAAAGGCGTTCCGGATGTCCAGTTTCAGGAGGACGTCGTCGCTGCCCTCACGCATAACGAAAGCCCTAGTAGCGTGAATGGCGGCCTCGCAACCAAGAGGAGTGCCAAAGCCCACCTGATGAGGTTGCAAGTAGTTTGCCATAGACTCTTTGACGGCACGGCAGCAGAGCTTAGCTACGAGACGCCTGAAGGTATTCCCCACTGCGATTGGCCTGATGCCGCCATCTTTCTTCTGAAGGGCGCAGAGGGTGCCGCCGTAAAGAAAAGGACAGATGTCTGTATTGAGACCGCCCTTCAGAAGAAAATTGCTCAGGCGCGTAAGAGATTCTAGCAACCTGGGGCCGTTATCGCCGGCAGATGGGGAAATCAATTCCTTGAGGTGCTCGGGGCGTAAACCGTCAATGCCTGAGGCGGAACCACGGTAGAAGGAGAACAGCGCGTCCGCGACATCCTCCGTCTTCACTGTGAGGCTGGGTGGATCAGTGGTAGGGTCCGGAGCGGGAGGGATATAAAGAGGTCGGGTTGGGGACGGATGTTTCTCCTTAAGGGCCGCATACGTGTCTTCGTTAAGAGGAGCAAACGAGCAATCAGAGGTAAGTAATCGTGATGCACCTCTTAAGTCTCCCTCAAAGACTTTAGCTTGCACGGATTTATACAATGATTGCGGTTTTTTGGGCAAGGTTTCAGTCGAAACTTCTAACTGACTATGCTGAATATTGTGCTTTACTTTTGCTGTCAAGGATTTTTTCTCACACTGATCGGGCGTTTTCAGTGCAGTGAAAGGGAATGATAACAGCGCAAGCCAATCCTCCGTGCCATTCGTTTCAACGCACCGCTCGATCAGTGACTATAATTTTCCTGCCGCCAAGCATCTGGCTCCTTTGGGCACGTGCCTTAATACGCGAATATATATAAATACATGTTTAGTATTTTTAGTATAGAGCAGGACACGACTGCATTGAACACATAGAAAAGTGAGGTTGAAAAAGTGTGACATGACTGTGTAGTGTGTGTAAACAGGCTGATTAAAAATTAAAATTAGTGCATTAAATAGTATTTGAAATATAAGACTACGAAAGCTACATTTTGAAAAGGTCGGTGGACATTGTTTATCTGGACTGGGGTGGTGGCTGAAAATCTGATGAGCCGAAGTGACGCTCCAGGTTTGATGCAGTCTTGATGGAAATAGCCGGGGGATTCTTGTCTACGAACATGCACGGTACCATTTTGAACCCAGCAATATTTGAAACCTGCGTCACCCCTATGTAGTCTCGCTGCCCGAAATAAGCGTCTATTCTCATAAGTGAGACGCTCATTAAAATAGAGCTTTCTGCTCGGACCATCCATGCCGACATCACAGCTGACCAGAGATCTGCGACTCTTTGCTGCTCTGAAAAATCATCGCGTTTCTGGTGCCGGACGAAGCGGATGACTAAAGGCCGAGGCGGTTTTGAGGACGAATTATCGCTATTTGTACGACGAGGACCTACAGCTACACGCGTCACATAGTTAAGATCGTTTTAGGTTACGTCAACGTCGATTTTAAGGGCTGTCACGAGTGCAAGATGCATTGGATTTACTTCACTGGTCTCGGTAAGTCCTGAGATTTCCAACTCATTTCTCAAACTTACTTGCGTCCTGGAGTCCAACTGATCTCGTAATTCCATCGCCATCAGCTGCAAAGACTGCAATTCCGCCTCACGTGCAGCGTTGCGTCCAACTCTCTGCACTTTGCGCAAAGCTCGTCCAACTTCGAGGTAACGTGGTCTGAAATATGCTTCATCTTTGACTTCATATCCCCCATCTCTTCCCGCATTGAAAACTGATTGAAACGATATTAACCAAATATTGACCAAAGCTAAAAAGTGTTATTTCGATGTACAATTTCTGTACATGTATTTAGATGCATTATCTGCGTGAGATAACCGATATTTAGGAAAAAGGGGTCCGTTGCTAATAATTTATTTAAGGCGCCCTTTTATAAGAAATAATGAACCGTGATTAATATATTATTTACCTAACATGGACGAAAACTGTAAGTGTTATTTAGGTGTACAATTTCTGTACAATTATTTAGATGCATTACCCCCGTAAATAAACTGATATTTCGAGTATGGTCTAGCCAGGGAGTACCACCTTCATTTGACGATTACTCTAAAAGTTCATGTGTACAAATTTTAATGTTTTTGTACAAATTGGTACAAATTATGTAAAAAAAATTCCACTATATATTCTTATTATATATTATGCGGATATAACGAAGTGGTCCGGCCAGGGAGTATGACACGTGAATATCGTATTATACGAGTAGGAATAAAGCTTAGCTAGTTGAGGGTTATGTACCTACCTCAAAATGTATAACTTATAGAAACAGTTTTTTTAAGTATTGTAGTCTGATTTTCATCAGTCATACCGGCCTGGTTTCAAGATCTTTTAGTTATTTGTCTTGAAAGTCAAATAGTCACAGTCGTAAATAGTCCACGACAAATTCTCAGCCAAGTCCAAGAAGCCTCGGTGAAGCAGCGGAGCCTTTACGAGAAGCGTCTACTGAGTTTTACGCGAAAAAACACGAATAACCATCACATTATATTACTTGCCGACACTTGTGCTCTTAGTTAATCAATAGTAACTGGAATTCCACAAGTAAGGAGTAAGTTGGAGGCGAATTTTATAATTAATTATAACGAATATAACTATGGAGTGTCTTGAAAAAGCGCTAACGAAGTTGTTAGCACCCATGGAAATAAAATTGACGGAGATGGCTGCAGCCATCGAGCAATTGAAGCAAAAAGTAATACTAACTACCTACTAACGGCCGACCCCAATCGGAACGCAAATCTATCTCTGCAGAAAACCCCACGAAAGCTATACTTAGTATGGCAACGAAAAGGTACTGAGCCAAAAAGCGACCGATCTCAACCGCAACAGACCATAAAAAAAGGTACGTCGACCCCTAATATTCCTACTGCATCAAACACTATGACAGCGCGCAACCAGCGTGTCATTGCGCGGCAACAGCGCGACACAAATACGTAATTAAAATATTAATTCGCTTAACGATAAAACTCAAAGACTAGAAGTATTGTTAGAAACTGACTTAAAATGTGTTATATTGGCAATTACTGAGCACTGGTCAACGACACCAACCTTACAATGTATCCATTTAAATAAATTTAATCTCGTGTCTAGTTTCTGTCGAACTCATACAGCTCACGGAGGCTCGTGCATATATGTCAATAAAAAAAATTAAATGTATTGAAAATGGAGATCTGACGTCACTGTCGGTCGAAATATTTTGTGATATATCTGCTATTGACTTGATAGACTATGAAATAACTATCATATACTGGAGAGGAAATCCATTTACATGGGCTAATGTAAATGGATTTTTACAGAATCTAGAATAAGTTTTAATTGGCTCGATAAGTTCAGCGAGAAAGATATACAATACGTTATTTTAGGGGATACGAATTTGAACGTCCTTGACAAGAGTACCTCTGAATTTAAGAAACTGTCTGATATATTGACTGCCCACAACGTGAGCATAGTCGTCGACTTCCCCACCCGCATCACGGACACTAGCTTGACTTGCCTTGATCACATATATAGGTACAAACCTCGAGCCGAGGTGCGTCCACGCTGCTCCGGTACTCACCCTCCTATTCGACCACCTCGCGGTGCGAGGAGTGGCGTCGTGCGCGCGCGCCCCTATCAAGTATCGTGGCTCTTCTCCTCCTGTCCCTTGAAGAGGGTACATAGGAGTCAGGATACCAGCTTCGAGGCGAACCTCCTTACTGGGGCTGGACGCTACACCACATAGGGTGTAGGGCAATGAAAGGGAGGGCGCGAGTACCCAATCCCGACCGCGAGGTCGGGCGGCATCTCTCAGCGCCCTCGCCCCGCCATTCTGGCAGACGTCATCTGCCGTCTTGGCATTAAGTTAAATGTTATTATCATATCATATGTGATATGATATTGTTTGGGTTGCAGTGCTTCTCAGATTCGGAGTCCTCACAACCTGCACGATGCTAATGCAGGCGGCATCTCCTCCTCTTCGAGTTGTTGGTCGACGTGACGCACGTCGGGTCCGGTGGCTGTCCGTACAGTGAACGCAGCTTCGAATGGTCAGTCTCGGGAGTTACACTCGACCAAGACCGACTGAAGCGCGGAGCGGGGCTCTCTCGACTGTCGGGACTTGCAGCAATGCGGAGATGGGGAGTGGGATCGCTGGCCTTAGCTCAAGCGCGCCGCCGCGCGCGAGCCAGGCCCGCGTCTCTAACTGCCCCTTTGGTGAGCGGTCGTCGAGCGCTGTGTCGACGACGATGAGTGAGCGGCGTCAAGCTCACCGCGTAAGGCGGGAGCGACGCCTACTCGGCTGGTCCAATGCGCGCCTTTAGGCGCAGGCTTCAATGTTTTCATGATATGATGCGACGCCGGTGGAGTGAACTCGCTGCCGGCGTCGTGACAGGATTCAGGTGCGGCGCCGGTGGAGTAAACTCGCTCCCGGCACCGAGGCAGGTCCGCGTGGCGGCGAGACCCGATAGGGGCCGCGCGTCGCCTAGGCGACAGCGGCGGCTCCAATGGCTAGGCGTCGCGACGCTGAGCGTCGCGAGATGGGGTCCGGTGAGCGCGCCCCGATCTTAATCAGAGGCGCGCGGTCGTGTCTGGTGGTAGGCGGCCGGCTTCGCACACACTCTGTGTAGGGTACACGAGTTGGCGGAGCGGGCCGCGGCGGGGTTGCTTCGGGAGCGAATTCTCGGCTGTCCCCTCTCAGGCCTAGAGCCTGTAGCCCCGACCGCCCCTCAGGCCCACCCCCGCCCCGCCGTCAAGGCTGCCACTCCACCCGCGACCCGCCAAGTCTCGCCTAAGAGCAAGGCTGCGGCCGCCCGCCTAACGCCCGACTTCAGAGGGCCCGCGTCACGGGCTCTCGCAACCCCGAGTCCCGACCGCGGTCGGAGCTCTGTCACTGACCGCTCCCACCGCGGGCGGTCTCGGTCCACCGCTCCAGCTAGGGCTAAGCCCTACGACAGGAGCCGCTCCCCCCGCCCACGATACCGTGAGCTGACTCCCTCACCCCTCATTGTGGGCCAACATCTGGTCCCGGCGGTTGCCGATTTTCCAGAGTCCCCCGATCCTCAAATGGAAGAGGACGAAGCCCGCGACACCGACTTCACCGTAGTGGAGCGGAAGAAGAAGAAGCGGCCCGCCGCTTCCTCCTCTCCCCCGCCCCCGTCCAAGGTCCCATGCCCCGCGGCCTCCACCGCCACCCCGTCTCAGCCCGGTCCCTCCAAGAGCCAGAAAGCTCCCAGAGCTTTCACGCTCGTCGAGAAGGACAAATGGCTCTATGTGTCCCGTCGCCTGACCGAACTAGAAATACCCTTCAAGGGTAAGCCAGTTCGCGAAGGCATCGAAATCTTCGTCCCGACGCCCGATCACTACAGGGCAGCCACCCGCTTCCTTCGCGAGGAACACCTGCATTTCCACATGCAGGCCCTCGAGGAGGAAAAGGTGTACCGCGCGGTGATTCGCGGTATCCCAAAAGAAATACCCACCGAGGATATCTTATCGGATCTCCTCGCCCAGGGACTCCCCGCCCGACAAGTCCACCGCATGACCAGCGGTAGGACCAAGAAGCAGCTAGACATGGTGCTAGCTGTTCTTGATAACAGCCCGGAGGGCAAAAAGATCGAGCTCATTCGCTCGGTCTGCAAGCTCACCGGCTTCAAGATCGAGGCCCCTCACAAACGGGGCGTCCCGGGGCAGTGCCACCGCTGCCAGCGGTATGGCCACGCAGCGCGATTCTGCCACGCAGAATACCGCTGCGTGAAATGCGCAGGTGCGCACAGCACGTCAGAGTGCTCGCGCACCAAACAGGACCCCACTCCGCCTAGCTGCGTCCTTTGCGGGACCCAGGGGCACACCGCGAATTACCGCGGCTGCCCCATGGCCCCAAAGGCCGTAAAAGGCCAAAACAAGCCAAAGCCCAAGGGCAGACGCCCGACTCGGCCCAATCCTCCCACACAGTCCAAGCTCCAGCTTGCGACTCCCCCTCCCACTTTCGTGGATGCCCCTACCCCGGTAGACAACGCTTGGCAGCGTACAAAGCCCCAACGGGGACCCGCGCCCAAGCCTGAGCTACCGCGCCCACAGACCCAAAACCGCGCCCCGGCGCCTCCCGCTCCCAAAGCCGCCACTAAGGCCGCTAAGCCCGCCCCGTCAGGTGCCGTCGCGAATAGCTCCTCCATGAAGGACTATATCGTCGACTTGGAATTCGCTAACGAATTCCTAACGCACCTCTCCATCGTGGATCCCGCCGAACTCGCCGTATTCACGGCTAAGGTCCGCGCCAACCCCTTCAACACCACCCAAATCATGGCCGAACACCGCACACTCCTCGACCATCTTAAGGTCCACGGAGCCGCCATGGTTAATCTTCTTAAGACGTACTATGGATAGTACACCCTTAAGAGAAAAGCCTCACTCCCTATCCTTGGCATGGTTCAATGCCAACGGCCTCTTCAGTGACCACAAGGACCAACGCGCCTTGATTCACCAATTTGTCTCCACCCATCAGGTGGACATAATGCTAGTGAGCGAGACCTTTCTAAAGCCCAGTAGGAAGGATCCCAAGATCGCCAACTACTCGCTGGTTCGTAGTGACAGGACCACCGCTCCGAAGGGCGGTACCCTGATCTACTACAGAAGGTCTCTCCACTGCATCCCAATAGATACCCCACCCCTCATAAGCCTGGAAGCTTCCTGTTGCCGTATCTCGATGACCGGTCATCAACCCATCACCCTTGTTTCTTGTTATCTCTCTGGTAACAAATCATTCGAAAGAAGCGACTTTGAGTCGCTTCTGTCCCTCAGTAGCGCCGTCATTCTGGCAGGCGACTTCAACAGCAAGCACATGATCTGGGGCTGCAATGCGACCAACCCGAAGGGCAACCATCTCTTCTCCCTCTCCGATGAGCTCAATTTTGACATCATCGCACCCAGCACCCCGACATACTTCTCCTATGACGTTGACCGCAGACCCGACATACTGGACTTGGCGCTTCTAAGGAACGTAACTCTCCAGTTGCGCTCATTAGAAGTGATCCATGAACTCGACTCGGACCACAGACCTGTCGTGATGAGACTAGGCCCTGACCCGACTGACAGACCCACCCGAACCAAGACCGTGGTGAGCTGGGAGCGTCTAGGCTCAGCCCTGGAAGCCATCAGCTCACCCGACCTTGATAGGATCCCTGACAATATAGTCACCCCCGACGACGTTACCCTCTCGGTAGACGCCCTCACTAGCCACCTCCGCACCACTATTCGTGAGTGTTCCAGGCAGATCCCAGTCGAGACCATGGATCGACGCTGGGCCCTGCCGGAGGATGCGAGGGACCTACTGAAGGCCAAACACGCCGCCACTAGGGCATACGACTCTCGTCCCTCCGAAGAGAACAGAGCCACTTTGCGGTATTACGAGCGTGCCGTAAAAAACCGCATAAGTGAACTCCGTAATCAGAGGTGGGAGAGCCTGCTTTCGGAGATCCAGCCAACCCACCAGGCATACTGGCGGCTGGCTCGAACTCTGAAATCTGACGTAGTGACAAACATGCCACCCCTCACCCGTCCCAATCTACCTCCTGCTTTCGAGGATGCGGACAAGGCCGAGTGCCTGGCCGACAGCCTCGAAGCGCAGTGCAGCCCCAGCTTAGACTTGGTCGACCCTGCTCACCTCGATACGGTGAACAGAGAAGTCGAAGAAAGATCCTCCGTCCCCCCCACTGATACCCTCGAGCCTGTCACGGCCTCCGAGGTCGAGTCGATCATCAAGGGCCTCCACGCCAGGAAAGCCCCCGGTGCCGACGGCATCAGTAACAAAGTGCTCAAGCACTTCTCCGTCTCACTTGTATGTCTTCTAGTCAGCATCTTCAATGCGGCTATGAACAACTGCATGTTCCCCGAAACATGGAAGTCCGCCGACGTCATCGGCATCCATAAGCCCGGCAAGAAGGCTTCCGAGCCCTCTAGCTACCGTCCCATCAGTCTCCTCAGTACCCTGGGGAAGATCTATGAGCGCATCCTTCTGAAGCGCATCTGGTCCCACATAAAGGACAACAATCTCCTTCCCAACGAGCAGTTTGGCTTTAGGGCCAAACACTCTTGTGTCCAACAAGTACACCGCATCACGGAGTACATTCTCGAAGGCTTCAATAAGAAACCCAGTCACGGTTATCTTGTCAAGCCCAAGCCTCAGGGGACCGTAGCGGTCTTCCTGGACGTAGCGAAAGCTTTCGACAAAGTCTGGCACAACGGCTTGGTCTACAAGCTGTTCGCCAAGAAATTCCCCGACCGACTTGTATTTATAATACAAAACTTTCTCTCTTGTCGAAAGTTCTCCTACAAAGTCGAGGGAGCTCGCTCGGCCCCCCGCCCGATCTCTGCTGGAGTCCCTCAAGGCTCAGCAATGGCCCCCGTTCTCTACTCGCTCTATACGAGCGACATTCCTCGTTCTCCCAACGTTGAGCTTGCGCTCTTCGCGGATGACACCGCCCTCTATTCTAGAGGCTGGAAAAGGAACGTTCAGATGCTCGATATCCAAAGAGCTCTCTCCAAGCTCGGTGACTGGTTCAAGAACTGGGCCATCACTGTCAATCCTGACAAAAGTGCAGCCATGTACTTTCATCCCGAAAAGCTCAGGAGCAATCCGCGTAAGCAACTCACGCTTAACGGAAAGCCTATCCCTTGGGCCCCTACGGCCAATTACCTTGGCGTGACCCTTGATCGACAACTCAACTTCTCCAAACACATTCAGATTGTCCGCAACCGTGCGGCTTTCTTCTTAGGACGACTCAGTCCTCTCCTCAATGCGCGCAGTAAAATGTCCCTTAGAAATAAGGTGACAATTTACAAAACGTGCATTCGCCCCGTTATGACCTACGCTTCCGTGGCCTTCGGTCACGCTTCCTCCATCGACCTGAACAAGCTTCAGGTCATCCAGAATAGGTTCATTCGCAAAGCAGTCGGAGCTAGCTGGTTTATGCGAAACTCTGACCTGCATTGCGACCTCGAACTCCCCTCCATTACCCAGTACATCAAGCACACTTCTCGCCGCTACTTTGATAGGGCTCCTCATCACCCCAACCCACTCGTAGTCCAAGCTTCGGACTACACGCCAGACACTACACACCCACCTCCTCTCCGTCGCCGCCCCAAACACCTCCTGGGCGACCCGGATGACCCCATCGCCGTAGTCACCTCTGCGGCGCTGGGGTCCGACAGCTCCCTGCAACAGGAAGTATTCCGTATTTGGTATAGGCGCCGGTTACCAAAGGCACACAGTCAGACACCGACCCCGCCGGCGAGGTCGAGGACCCTCAGGATCTGTTAGAAGATCGGTTAGATTCTCTCCAAATAGTCAATCAGCTCAACCTACTAGGGCCACAGGGCACACCCCTTCTGGGGTGCCCGGGCAAGTCTGATCTCCCCCGCCGGGTGACGGCCCAAGCCGAGGTCCGTACCTTCTCAGGTGCCCTTGCGCTAGTCACCCTATAACCTAATCTTAGGGCTCAGCCGCCTTCTGCGCTCGCCCATGCCCGGTAAGCTGTAGAGGCCTCAGAGGCCAACAGCTCTTAGTCATTCAAAAAAAAAAAAAAAATCTCGGCTGTCCCTCAGCGTCAGTCAAAGTCGGCTAGGCGCCGTGTGCGCTTGGGCCGATGGGGTGGGGGGGGTGTCTAGCACCCGCCCCTGGATTCAGTGTAGTCAGTCCGGATGAGTCGGGGGAGGCGAACCTCACCCCGATGTTGGCTTCAATATGCGGCGCGTCTTGTTGGTCTTCGTTTCGGCCGAGGGCCGGTGGGTTTCGCGCCCGATGGCGTGCACTCCGTCGGGTCGTGAGCCATGCGGCTCTCAGTCGAAGCAAGGGTTTTCAATGGCGCGCCGGTGCGCCGGGCGAGCGGCCGATAGTGTTATTCGTTAGAAACGGCTGGGGGTGGCCGCTCTAGCCCGGCGCTGGTTGTCTTGCAGGTAGAATATCGGCGACGCGGAGCAAGCTCGACGCGTCGCTGAAGTGGTTGCAGTGTGGTGGGGTTGGCGATGCTCGTTCCGGGGGTGGTGCGCGCCCGGGCGCGACAGCCGGCGGCGTGATCGCTCCCCACAAAAGGTTAAGCCAGGGCGGCCGCGGCTAGGTCGACATTTGCGGGGCAAATGTCAGGTCAGCAGGCGGCCGAAGCTGGCGCACGGGGCTCTCGATGGGCTCGGTGCATGGGCGCGGCGCGCCGGGTCCACCCGCTCGACGTCGCTAGCAGACGGAGCGGGCACGCGGTCGGCGGCGCACGCGAGGACGCGTTCTTCGTTCGGCGCTCGATCGCTGCGGGGGTGGGGGGGGCCCGCGAGGACCCGACCCCCGCCCGTGGTCGCGGTTGAAGGAAGAACTGTAGGCCTCCTGTGGCTGGGAGCAGCGGAGCTCGAGACCAGCCAAGGCAGGCCCCCCTATCAAGCCACATACTACGCTTGCCAGGGACTTTTCGCGGTATAACCGATCTAACTTTGTACTATCGGTTGAAAGCGTAGACTGGTGCAAATTAAGAGATCAGTATAAAACCTCTTAAGCCTTTGCTTTGGCGGTAACGAGCGTGATTGTAAATAAATATGATATATGTTTTCCGATGAAACGCTAAAAATTAAAAAATGTAACACGTTATGAATTACGCCCGATATAATTGATATGAAATCGTTAATTTTTGACATTACTAAATTAAGCAACCATTTTCCTGATATATTGACATTATATTCGATCATTGATAAATATAATTTTATGTTAAAAAAATCCAAGACGCTCTATAACACCGCCTCTATGCTAAACAGTAAAAGTCAAAGTACTTTTACTGTTTTGCATATAAAGTCATGTGGGGAATTGTCAACTTGGAAACTGGGAAGAACAATGTTCCAAAATTGCACTTCTCAGAAATTGTGAGGGTGTTACATTGGGGTGTTAGAAAGAGGTTTGCAATTGTATACCTTCAGACTGGCTGGTTTGACAGCGTGAAGTATTTTTGAATACAGCGTGAAAGGTGTTCTTTTATATTTTCATCGTGTCCGTCGTGCTGTAAAATTTGCCATGTAAAGTCGTAAATATAATTAAATAACTTTATTATATTTCTGTGTCTATTACAATACTATTCCTACTCTGCTATTGTGTGAGTAGCGTAAAGAAGTACCTCTCACACAGAGGGACACTAATGGAATTAAATTTAGCTCCTCTAAAGCAGCAGTAAACGCGATGAATGCGCGTTTTTTATCAGCCTCTATTGCATGTGCAGCGCCGAAACCTGACATAGTAAAAGTTAAAAATATTCTATCAGCCTCTCGTCAGCCATGCGACCGGTCATTCAGACTACTGTCCTTCACTCCCGATGAAGTCTCTCGAATTGTCACGTCCCGGATACCGCCAAAACCATTCAAAGACGTGGGCTGTCTGTGGAGTTTGTCAGGACGGCGATAACACCATTCGCGCCGGTTTTGACGGAGTTGTTTAACTCGTGCTTGAAAGAAGGATCGTATCCGTCGCCTTTAAAAATATATAAAGTCTCCCCGATATTTAAAGGCAAGGGCAAACGCGATGATATTGACGGCTATAGACCCGTCGCTATCATACCGGCTATCGCCAAGGTGTTCGAGAAAGGCTTGAGCTCTAGGTTGGTAGATTTTTTAACAGACACAAACGCCCTTTCAGTGTTGCAATACGCTTACCGTGTGCGAATGTTCACCACCACCCTCGTGAGCTGATCTGCCGCGTGCTGGCCGCCCGTGAGCGCGGGCAGCAGATGGCCGTTTAATGCTGCGACCTATCCAAAGCGTTCGATGTCGCCGACCATGACGTGCTCGCCGTAAAACTCGCCTACTATGGTATAGCTGGTAACTTGCACGCCGTACTCACAAATATGTCGCAGATTTGCTCTCAAATTGTCGACGCCGGGGATGGATGCAATAAATCGGACCTATTGTCAGCGACAAAGGGAGTTGCACAGGGATCTTCGGTCTCGAATGTAATGTTTTTTCTTCTGCTGAACGACCTACCTGATGCTGTGACGTGTGCAGATGTGCTTATGTACGCCGACGACGTAACCGCTATCGTCACCTTGCCTAAGATATACGCCCTGGAGGAGGACCTTAACTTCACGGCCTCGAGACTGGCGGGATGAATTCAAGCAAATGGCCTCGACTTCAATTTAAAAAAGACACTCTTTGTCCATTTCTGTCTTTCAGGCCCCTCTACGAGACTACTAAAGGTGATGGCAAATGGCGTTCGGGTGGAACAAGTAATGGAAGAAGCGGCTCAATGGCGCAGCCTAATGGAAGCGCGCCTTCCCAGCGCAGAAACGCGCCGTGAGGGCGATTGTAGGTGTGTCGCGAGTCACATCTGCGAAGCCCAACTTCAAAGAGTTGGGATTCTTACGATGCCAGTCATCCTGATATTTCAGGTGGCGCTCTACGTGAGAGAGAACGTCCTCGACCACTACAAGAGGCATCGTGACTCACGCCTATAACACGCGTAACGCCAACAAACTCGTGGGCATCAAACACTCCCTCACAAGGTCGAGTAAGCTCACGCACATTATGGGACCAGCGGTGTACAATCGTGTACCAGAGGAAGTCACGAGCGCACTCACCTTTAACAGTTTTAACTACAAATTGAAAAATTGGCTTATCGAGCAAACAATCTACGAATTTGATGAATTTATAAATCGAATATAATTTAATATTGTACATTAACTTACATAAATTATATTTAATTGAATTTTGAAATGACATGTAAACTATGAGTTCATCAATAAATGACTTTGACTTTAACAACATTTCACTAATTATCACCGAAAAAAACTCAATTAAGTTTATACAAAATAATACTTATACATAAAAGAACGCAATGTTTTTTTCGCGTTACCGCCAAAACTCCTTATTCTATGATAGGAACATTGTGTTGCCTGTTTGTCTGTTTCATACAGGATGCCTCGCGATGTTATCATTCTCCGAAAAGAAAGTCAAAGTCAAAAATGTTATTGCAGTTTGCATGTTACATTGGTGGTATAAATATATAATCATGGTTTAATACAAACTTGTCTATTCAAAGCGTGCAACGTTACTGGCAGCTATATTTATTATTATTAAATCAAATTAAATTAATATTACAAAATGAAAAGTCTAATATTATATTTATATTTATTACAATGTAGTGTGTAAATCCGCACCTAAATACCAAAGTTCTGGGCTTATTGGTGCGTAAGCCGGTCCCCGGCTTATTGTCTAATGTCTATGCATTCTGGCATTCGGTTTCGCTTTCCCTCCCGTTCACTCTCGTGGCGCGTGTAACTGGCACGAGTAGAAGAATAAGCGAAGCCAAAGGCCAGAACTCTTACACAATGAGGTAGCCTTGAATCCACGAGTCACGCTTGTAAGGTGAGTGTTTTGTCATTAAACCACCCACCACACCTTGTTCCCAGTGATCTACGACTTTTCCCTGAAAGGAGGTACGTACCTATGCTGCCAACGTTACTGTCCTCGAGATAGCCATAGCTAGATAATCCAGTTAACACGGATGACGAGACAGCGGTCGCTGGAATGGTAGAAAATTATTAACCACAATTATAATTTACCATTTTTAAGATTCTGTACGTCAAAAAGCAATTATAAAAGGAATTGTTAGATCCTTTAGACCAGTAGGTAGATCTCAAAGTTGTGTGGGTTACGATCCATCTAATACAAGTTTACAAGCCCGGGAACCCAAGCCCACCTCTAGGAAATTTAACCATTACCAATATGAACAAAGGGCTTTCCAACTAACTACCTACATCAAAAAAGTCATTTTAATAGGAAGGATGAGTCACTGGATGACATTGTTTCCTATAATATTATGTTTTGCCATTACGGTTTTGACACCTACTTTGATTTGAGTTACTTTTAATCGCAGTCAGTTTGATAAGTCTAATTTATTTCAGTTTTTAGTTTAAATGTGGTGGCCCATTCAATTTTAAGTCGCAAAGTCGTGACCCACCATGGGTCGCGACCCATAGGCTAGGAAACCGTGATCTAGACATCTCTCATTACGATACTTGTCGAATAATAGTTGAATTTTACTTGAAGATACGGGCCTTGGAGGATCATTTTGTTGTTGGTCTATCTGTATTAATTCAAATCATTTTGAAATTGTTTTCAATTTGACACCTCCTCCTTTCCTGAGAAAAAGGCGAACAACAAAATATTCCTACAAGGATTAGCCATTTAATAACATTTTTTTCACATATCAATCACAAAATTTTAACATATCCTCAAAGGGTTCTTTTTTACCCGATTGCACGTCGCATAGGTAAGTAATTTGTTTATCAGTCTGACGGAACCCTAAAAGTTGGTACTTACCAATGTTTTCCACGTTACTCGTGCTGATAGTACTATAATTGTCTAATACTTCTGACACAGAAGCGTGGATATTGTCGTATGCTGAAACAACAGTAATATCATTAACATACGTAGTGATATTTTTGGTTTTATTTTGTTTTCAATAAAAAATAGGCAATTGATACAAATCCTATTAAATGCAACGCTGAGTGCAAGTCGCGTCCAATCGATTTTACGGGAAATCCATAGGAGAGGCCCATGCTTTTAGTTTGCACCATTATAGCGATATACGATGATAATGACTATGGCGATTGTGAAAATTCATTATCATCAACTTATTGCTGTTCACTGCAGGGCATTTTTTTATTTTATTTTTTATTGTAAAATTACAAACCATTACAGGGTTTGTGCCTTTTATTAACTAAAATTTTCAATTATTCGATATTACTGGACAAAAAGAGTTAGTACAATAGAGATGGGTTAGTTTAAAGGAGTTGGTAAACTTTTTATATGGGAGGCGGTCCTTGAAAACCGGCAGCGATGCGAGCTGTATTAATGTTTGGTGCCATATTAAGAATATTATTTCACGCAAAAACATATTTTTGTGTATCGCCGTTTTATTATAATATCTCTTTTTTATTTCACTAAGTAGAAAATATTTAGACTGAACTGGTAATACTAAGAGGAGGTCTACGTAGTCTACGTATCAGACAGGAATCTTCAAACAACCAATAGCGGGCTGGTATTTTAGAGTTTGACATTTATTTATTTTTTAAAACATGGCGACCAGCCCTCTATTGGTTGTTCAATATTGACAATGTCATTTCCTTTTGCTGTTTCATAATGTCACTGTCAGGTTTTTTTTTCAATTTAGGCTTAATGCAGTTATTTGGTGTAGCACATAGTTCATTTTTCTAATGTTTTTAGAACCCATTTGAAAATTAAATGGCGATAAAAAAAATTCTAAAAAATATGTGTTTGAAAGGATAATTATATAAGCTTTCTATTGGTATATATTTAGTTTCTGCAAGATTTCAAAAACCGCATCTTTTTCATATCCTTTAGCCTATGTTAGTAGTTTCGGTGCATTGCGTGATTGCCACGAGCAAACCGGCAACCCGCATGCAGCACCCGATTACGAGTGTGACGCATGTGCCAGCCATCGCTCTCCTCGACCATATTATAGGAAAGAGAACGACCCGACACACGACGCCGCCGCAAGAAGGAGCCATCGATGGCGAGAATGAATTCTCAGGGCATGCACGCAATGCTAAATTCTACATATTACACACTTGTTATGATTGATTTTGTGAAAGCGATCATCCCCAGAGTCCGAGGCTACGTCTCCGTGTGTTACTCGGTGGTTTCAACTCTGCTTGTGATCGCTCCCATGTCCTTCTATAGCAACCAGAGCTTCCATCACTGCCTCGTTCCGATCTCTGATGGCCATCTGCAGGTTGTACTCTTTGAAGGCCCTCAATGACGTGGAAGATGCACGTCGCACGAATCGGCTGATGGCATGATGGCAACATCTTCGATGTCGTCGGTGTAGTAGATGAAAGTTCCAGTGTGCCATGATAATGCAACGACAGCGTGTGACACGCTCTCGTGTAGCTTCATTCCAGGCTTAGTTTTGATAGCCGACTCGTACGTTAGTCCCTGAGCTTCGTGGATGGTAAGGATACGTGATCCTGCGCCCTCTCCATAACCCTGGCTGGTGAACATCTCCTTTTCTTCATGTGCATGAACTAAGAAAAGGGCGTTGGGGGAGGGTTTTGGATATTTGAGCCCCCTTGAACATTTTATATTTACACTCTAATTGTACCTATGTGTTTTGCTGAAATAAATATACTAGAGTATATTTCTTTCAACGCTTACGCGACATGTGTGCAGAGCAACTCCTGGGTAATGTTTACAACCAGGATCGGGCGATGGCACCTCATCTCGAAGAGATTTTCTCTGTCGATATAAGGCAGCTGCCAATGAGGACAAGTTCGCTAGCACCAGACAGCATTGCAGCCATTATTATGGCTCCGAAGTGGTTCATTAGAGCTCCATCCACCAAAAGGCGGCTGATGCTTTTTTTCCAAAACCATTGACGAGGGATGAAGAGAGAAAGATATTCTGTGCGATAGCTTCTCTCTCAAGTCTTTTGTTGCCTCTATTGTTGTAGTGATGATAGCGTCCTAGTCCACATCAAAGTGTCGAGTCACCCATATTGTCTTGCCACAACCTGGTACCCCGTTGACCCATTATATGTTTGGTACCACCCAGTTTTCTCAGCCTGCCTCGACATCCGAGCCTCTTTCAATGGTTTTAGCCATCTCGAGGATTCTGTCGTCCAACATTATCTTGGTGCACTTGGCGGTGACTACAATTGGGTCGTTCGATGGTATCGCGTATTTCGGTCTTCCTATTCGTTCCGTCTCTCTCTCATGCAGCTCCACGAAACCACTTTCTGCGCTGTAAGCTGCCATATACTGTCCTTTCATGGTCCCTCTGATGACTTGGGATGTGACGTTATTGTATATGGCTGCTTCTTAGTACTCTCACTAGCCTCTCACACCGGACCGCCTAGCCTAAAGAACTCCAGAATGTTGTCGCAGTTCTTGAGATTGGCAATTTTTGTCGCTCTCAATAAGGCCAGGTATTCGATAAAAGCGTTTCTTGCTTGGTCTCGTGGGGCCGAGGTCGAGATATAACGGGGCGAATCGATCCCATGTCGGCTCTCGTTCGGGTTACTTGAGGTTGTGAAACCACTCTCGAGGTCACCGCTGCCTGTGGAGGTGTAAATCGGAACAAACTCTGCGCTGCAGAACTGAAAAAACCTGATATAGTGCCACAGTTACCACTCGGGCGGAATACAGTTTTTTCAGAAGCTGATTTTAGCTCTGCTCTTTCTGGGCCAGATTGGGTGGCTGAACTTGGAATGGGATGGCCCCAGCTGTCTATTGCATTATCAGGGTCGTTACTTGGGGACTTCAGAAAACTCAGATTTTCTCCTCTGTCCTCATATACGACAACCTCGTGGAGTTCAGAGGCTTTGATACAACCCAACCGGTCTACGGCTTCAGCTTTTAGTCGTTCAACCACCATCGCATCTATGCTTATAACCCGGGGACTGTCTCCTTGTATGATAAGATGTTCAAACAATGAGCTAGCCTGCGTGCAAGGTGACTGGACGCCCTACTCGACTAGTGCAATCGTTTTGTTTTTCGATCTCACCAGTCGGAGTTGGTGGCCGCCTGCCTCACACACTGGCATAGCGTCGTAGGATTTCCGCTTCATTGTTACTTTGGCGGTGCACCGATTAAGCTAGTTTTACTTCTTTTCCGCAAGGGGCGTTTTACAAAAACGAATTGAACTGTATTTTATGTTAGCGAATAATCTCATTAGACTAGAGTAGAAGCCTTTAAAAATAATAAAGATGGAAAAAAAAAAAGTAGGATGAAACCCATTAGAAAAGGAGGGGAATATATTAAAAAAAATAAAAGGAAAAAATATTTTTTTTAACGAAATTTGGTGAAAACTTACCTATTTATGTCCCAAATACGCTATAATTTATTTGATTAAAAATATTAATTTTTTCACCTTATTTTGAATTAATATCGAAAAAACACCCTAATTTTCAATCGAAAATTCACCCGTCAAAATATCAGCTTTTTTCAAAAAGTTGGTATGTTTTCTGTTCGTTGAAATCTCTACTTTCCGATGGTGAATAAAAATACATATGTTACTATAGTAAATTTTCTCAGAAAATGCAAAATCTGCATTCATCCTACTATTATTTTTTTTGGTTGTAAAAATTATCGACCCTGGTGTACATACCCAATTCATACCATAACCTCAGTTTTAATCAAAAATATACTTACCACTAATACCACTCAAATAGCCTATTGTAATAGAAAATTTTATGTACCTATAAGTAGGTAGATATACTCACTTAGATAATTATTATCGATATTCGAAGTCTTGAAATATTCCAACGCATCGTTTGTCAAAATTGTTGCTAAAATTATAATAATAGTAGTCATCAATATTGTAATGATTATCGTTATCACATAGTGATTGCATTTAGGGTAAAAATAAATAAATTATATCGTAGGAATTTAATGAATTTAGGTAGATTAAGGCCCAATTATGAAGACGCCAGCGTAAATTTAATAGCAACGTAATAATTGTTCTCTATATCGAATGCTTAAAGTGAAAAAGAAACAATTACTCTAAATTGCTTATATAACTACGATGGCGCCTCCATAATTATGCTTTATCTTAAATAATATAAACTGGTTAATAGCCTAGCCTGAATTTAGGACACCAGAGCTTAAAAACATCAACTCTCACCAATCGAAGGTATAGATTTGGGATCAGTGGAAGCTTAAAATTGTGGGAGACAATAATATACTATATTATAATCGAAGCAGGATTTGACAAGGAAATATTTTTAGTAGCGCAATAGGTAGTAACCGAATGGTACGAAAATATTGTCTAAAGCCCCTGTTACTAAACTACATAAGCCCTTATTTAGGGTTATTCTGGATACTCGAACATAACTCACCAATAGTATGATAGTCAGGCACTGTTGCAGATTTCTGAAAATGATACAATTACATTTAAAATTGGTACAGTTTTTTTGAGTCCTGCGTCGTTTCGCCCCGCAAGCGGTGGGTCCCGCGGGGCGAATCGACCAAGACTCTTCGGCCCCCTCCAAACAATGCGGGGCGAATGGGGACCTTCAAAAAGACTCTTGGGCGATTCGCCCCACGATTCACTTTTTTATCTGTACATTTAAGTAGAAAAGTAGTCAATGGAAAAAATAAACAATTGCATTATTTTGAGGGCGTCATTCTATGAGTCCTATGGGAGTGTATGAACAAAAATGCATTTGTTTGAATGATGCAATTGATGATTGAATGATCATCACATGAAACTAATGTGCCAAATTGGTTTCACGTGCTTTGTAAACATAAATATTTCATTTGAAGCAAACAAATGAACCATTCGATGTCTTTTTATCTACAATATACTTTTTAATTTTATGTAGAATAAAAATATAATTGTCATGGGGCTCTTTAGAAGTTTGTGGGATTACCAATCCTGTCCCACAGCTGCCATGATAGAAAAAGATTTTTATTGTAAATCTGTCACACTGTCTCACAGAATTTTTTGAAAATCATTTATCTTCTATCTATATTTATAAAAGAAAGTCGTATTAGTTACACAATTTATAACTTAAGAACAGCTGAACCGATTTGGCTGAAAATTGGTGAAGAGATAGCTTAGAACTAGGAAAAGGACATAGAGGATACTTTTTTCCAGTTCCTTTTAATATATTTTTTTACTTTTACTTATTATCTGCAAAAGCTCTTTGTGCAAAAGTAATCCGTTTGCATGAAATTTGCTTTGACAGCTGTAAAAAATATAAAATAACAGCGGTCAGGTAAAAACATCAGCTACCTGTCATATGAAAAATGACAGCTGTCAAAATTAAAAGAGGTATATCTCTGTAACTGTAAATTTTAGATTATTGATGTTCTCACAAAAGTGATAGAGCTCAACGATATCTACATTTCGGATGACAGCTGTCAAACTTAAATCAATTGAATCAATTGTTGAATCAATAATAACCGAGATAAATCACTTTTAAGTTTGATAGCTGTCATTCGAAATGTAGATCTCGTCAAGTTCTATCACTTTTGTGAAGATAGCCGTAGTCTAGAACCAATAATAACCGAGATATATCACGTTGAAGTTTGACAGCTGTCATCCGAAATGTAGATCTCGATGAGCTCTATCACTTTTGTGAAGAGAGCAGTGGTCTAGAATCAATAATTAGGTACCGAGATAAATCACTTTTAAGATTGACAGCTGTCATCCGAAATGTAGATCTTGTTGAGCTCTATCACTTTTGTGAAGACAGCAGTAGTATAGAATCGATAATTACCGAGATAAATTACTTTTAAGTTTGACAGCTGTCATCCGAAATGTAGATTTCGTCGAGTTCTATTACTTTTGTGAAGAAAGCAGTAGTCTAGAATCGATAATAACCGAGATAAATCACTTTTAAGTTTGACAGCTGTCATCTGAAATGTAGATCTCGTTGAGCTCTATCACTTTCGTGAAGACATCAAAGGTCTACAATCAATAATAACCGAGATATATCACGTTGAAGTTTGACAGCTGTCATCTGAAATGTAGATCTCATTGAGCTCTATCACTTTTGTGATGACAGCAGTATTCTAGAATCAATAATAACCGAGATAAATCCCTTTTAACTTTGACAGCTGTCATCTGAAATGTAGATCTTGTTGAGCTCTATCACTTTTGTGAAGACATTAATGGTCTAGAATCAATAATAACCGAGATAAATCACTTTTAAGTTTAACAGCTGTCAACACAAATGTAGGTCTCGTACAAGTTCTATCACTTTTGTGAAGACAACAGTAGTCTAGAATTGATAATGACTGAGATAAATCACTTTGAAGTTTGACAGCTGTCACTTGGACAGCTGTTGTGTGACATTAGTCGTGACAAATTACACGATCCGATTTCTAACGTGTACGAGAGATTTTTCTCATCTTCATTTTAAGATTGAACGGTTGTCGTCAAAACCTTTTTTTCCCGCTAAATATTCAAAGAATACTCGAATACTCTAGATTTAATGTCTAAATCGCTACCACACACTGGTCGCCGCGGTGACGCCGCGGTGCGATGTCGCGGCGACACCGCCCGTGTGGCATGTCTGTAACTGAACACCTTTGATCCAAATTGACAGGAATCAACACAAGACCGACAAAACTGGAAATCCCGAGAGGAGGCCTTTGTCCAACAATGTGAGAATAAAGGCTCATAAACATACTAACAATTCTTTTCATAGCGTTGCACATCTGTTGAATTTTTTAGTCGGATTTTTATTTTATGTCATGTAATTTTATGCGTGGCTGTACCATAAGAAATAATAATAATAATAAAGATCAATTTCCCGCGTAATACTGATGCGGGAAATTGATCTTTATCAACGTGGGCCCAAACGACCTCTTCATTCATAGTTCTCTGCGTTTCGCCCCGCGGGCCCAATGGGGGCCTTCAAAAAGAGTCATGGTCGATTCACCCCGCGGGACCAACAGCTTGCGGGGCCAAACGCCGCAATACCCGTTTTTTTGTAGGGCTCCATGTTGCTTCGTATTTAATTTTATACTAACTTGAATATTCATTTCTTTTAATCGACTTCCAAAAGAAGGAAGGACTCTGATTTTGTCTCTGTGACATTTTTTATCCTGTTAGGAACGAATTTTCGTGATTATTTTTTCAATCCGTAGACGAAGTACCTAAGCGAGATGGTTCCGTAAAACGTTATTTTTCTCGTTTATCCCCCGTGGCTCTACTTCTTGGCTCTACTAATAGATTGAAGGGATTTTTTTCTTTCAATTCAATAGTTTTAAGTAGGTTCAATAGTTTTGAAGCAGTTGCAGAAGTTTTATGAAAATTATTTATGAAGATAACAGCGTATGCTAAAACACAAATCACTACTTTCGCTAAAGAGCGAATTTTCCTCTGAATTTGGTTTGGGAGAAGTTTTTTTTTACTGCTGATTCCTGTCACTCCAAAAAGGGCAAGGTATTTGAAAGTATAGTACATTAGATATTCGACCCGAAGATGAACCATGTAGTTACTAACGTAGGGTGAGGCGGGGTAATCCTGAGACGATTTTCAAAACCAAGACTAAAGACTAATTAAGAAGATAATGTGAATTTATTTAGTAAATATGTACCTAGCTCGGAATCACACCAAAATGAATTCTACTTAATTACATGAGACTATAACTATGATAAAAGAGTGAATAAATAGCCATTAACCAAGGTAGGGGAAAATATGAGACATTTTTACGCTAATTAATATGAAATTTTATTTTTATCAACATCAAAAAATAGTGCATTTCTTCTATTTTTAGCTTCAAATAATTATAGACATCCGTCGCAATTTGGTTTGTATGGATAATTTTATTTTTCTTCTTAAGTAGTTTAAATAGCTGTTAAATTGTGAATTCACTCTTTGAACATTTTCTACATTATCATATAAGTTTTTCTTATTACAGTTCTTTGGTTTTGGAATATAAATTAGTGGCATTGTAATATTTTTTCCTAAAATCTTGTCTTGTTTTTTCCTGAAAGCAGTTTAAAATTTTCCCGAAAATGTGTCGCATTTTTCCCGTAAAAATATAACGTACTTATCGTGTGCCGGTGCAAGGTAGATTAAATTGGCGGATTGTCCGAGCAATGCGCGTGCGGCTAGCGCGCGACCTATCATGAATAAAGTTTTCCGACGCTGATGTAAAGTTTTTGAGCACAATTGTTTTGTATGATAACTCTCGGAAACGGATAGTATAGGTTACAAAAAAACATACTTAAGTTATTCAGTAAGGTTTCTTTTAAACTAACCTATGATTTATTATTATGATGTTTTTAATAGATTTTTGTTAATGTCTTATTTTTACCTGAAATTTTGACAGTCTTACAATTACCCCGCCTGACCCTAGCCAGTGGGCCTACCCATATATCACGATGAACTGATGGCTGACATTGGGTATAAGGTTCTAAAATGTATAGGTAGAATCATACAACTTGACGGCTGTGATATTAGCTATCAGCAGCTAACCCAATCCTACAGCTGTCAAGTGAGCTTCACTCAGGAACAGGTTATCCGCAGCTCGCAGCGAACATCGCCGCCACCGCCGCCAACTTGCGCGATTTGACCTATACCACCATAGGGGCATATACCTTAGAGTGTTAAGTCTCAAGATACGCAGGCTACGATACAAGGTAAAGATGCTGGATGTAAACCTCTTCCAAGCGGTCTTCGTCAATCGACTTTCAATCGGAAAACGTTCTTAATACAGTTTTATATTTTATATTGTTACCTCAGAATTATTTTTAAAATAAATGAAAATGAATAAGAGTATAATTTAAAAAAAACCTATTCGGAAAGTGTCTTATTAGTCGTTCATAAACGGGTTACAAAGTTCGTAATTTCTCCCTTAAAAATGTGCGGCGGGAAAAGTTATATGGAATTTTATTACTGCCCTCCCATGCAGGGCAGGAATGTTGTATGAAAATCCATTACTGCCCGGCTAGCTTTCTTTTGTTTTTTAGCAGCGAACATAAAAAAAATACAAACGTCATCCCTAAAAAAGGTTTTATATCAAATAATTAGAGAAAAGAGGCGGATTTTTTTTTGTTTTCTATTTTACTTGAAACGAGGATGGCAATCTTATTCTGCAATGCGAAAAAAAAGTGCGGCAATTTATTTCGTTGCGTTAAATTTTGTTTTTAGCTAAATTGATAGTTTAACAGTACCTAACTTATAATTTTCTAGATAATTTTCCAAAATGTCATCTGATAGTGAAAGTGACGATTTTGTAATGATGACGCCACCAGAAATAAAAAATATAGCTCAAGAAGTTATAAATAACTTCCTAAACTTTAATTGAGGAAATATTGTATTTTATTTTCCTCGTAAGTGTAGTATAAAGCACTAGGTATGTATCACTCGGGAGAAAGTTCTATTTCTGTTCTCGAGTTTCCTTTAAGCCATCCGCTGCATCGTTTTCTCCCCTCGGTGTACAATTTACTATTTTATAAAACAAGCTTTTACTGAACATGTACTCGCCGAGACGAATTCGACGAGTCGAAACTCGATGGGTTTGCGTCGTTTCGTGACAGAGTTCCATGAAACACCGTCCAGCTCCATCATCAGACCGTGGTTACCATTAAAAGACAAACTACTCGTCAAGTCGATTCAAATGAGCCCAAATTCGATGAGGTTGTATCGTTTCATTGCAAAGTTCCTATGGCCACCTTCCAGTTCCATCATAAGATCAGCACCATATCATCATAATATTGCATTGTCTCGCAATTTACATATCTATGTAAAATTTCAGCTCTATCGGAAACCGAGAAGTAGATCAAATTTAACTTGCAAGTTTTGATTAAATACCGACAGACAGACAACGGGACAGGTGAAACTAAATAAAAGCTTGCAAAAACACTTACCACAATCCCAAAAGTAACAGTAATGGAAAGATAAAACAGCAAAGTATTAGGCACCATTTTTTCGTACTACTTTTCTTTCACTATTTAAATACAATATACCTAATATGGTTATTTTTGTGTACAGCTACCTCGTTCGGTACTTTTATTTAATTCCGTATAGGTTTGCGTTTGACTACATACTCCCTGAGGTTAAGCAGATATGCGGTACTTGTGTACAATGTTACTAGGAACGAAGCATTTCTATTTATAGAGCATGATACAACAGGTGGGTAATGCCATAGTCATAATAAACATATAGACTTGGAATAGGTTAAGTATAAGTTAGGATCTGCTTGTACCTACCTTAGCTTAAATGTCTCACAATATGGCCGCCATTACTGAGTTAACCTAAGAAGTATTGACATGAAATATGCTCTTATGCGTGATAGAAATGTAATTTTTACAGTACCCGACACCCAGTCATTTTTAAACCCACTATTTTTTGTTACGAAATAGTTCTCACAGTCTGAACCAGGGGCCTTGTTGTGTAAGCGCTCTGACGTTTGGCTTCGCTTTTTCTCCTGCTCGCGCAAGTTACTCACGCCACGAGAGCGAGTGGGAGAAAAGGTGAAGCTGAACGTCAGAGCGCATACACAATAAGGCTCCTGAATTGAACAGCGATCATCGTCTTTGTCCGAGCACAAATTACGAAGAAAGCGACAGGATCCTGAGTCCACATTCTTAGAGGTAACTATTAGTTTAGGAGCTTTTGGATCAAATATGATTGTAGAACTTTTATTACTACATATTTACATATAATTACGTTAAAATAAATGATTTCGTTAAAGTATTTAATGAAGTGAATGCAGCTCCTCTTTTTTCTTCTCTCGTTGGTCAATACAGCTGTGCATTCACTATGTACCATGTAAATGAATTCTATGCAAATATTTGTTTCATGAAAGAAATACCATTTTAAACATATTTTATTTTTTGAATAGAGCCCAATTTTCATACGTAGTGGGTAGGTATTTTTTTTTATTTCGAATAGGTTCACGTTTGATTACACACTGCCTGATGTTAAGCAGATATGCGGTCTATGGTGTAGCACGCTTACCTAGAAGATATCTATTTATTCGGGATTTGAAGACACCCACGTTGTACTTTAACGGGAAGACAGACCCAGGCAAAACGTTCCACATTCCGGCTGTTCGTATGAGGAATGAGGATTCGAAACACTTGGTTTTAACGCGCGGAATGTCCACCATAAAACGGTGGCGCTTTGGTCGTGTCTATCTAGCCGTACGATAGAAGAAAGGGGCAGGGGGGACCAGAATGTGCAACTCCTGGGCGCACTCTCCGAAGTGTATCCGGTAAAAGGCCGACAAACACGCTATATAGGTATATAAGTAAAGCTGTGTATCTATGATTTTATAAATAAATTAACATAGTAAATTAATTAACATAGATTTATTATACCTTAGAAATGAAATATCTTTCTTGATACTTAAAGAAAAACATTTATTACATTCACATAAATATACCAAACTTACTTAAGTATGTTGGTAACTATCTGTACACTTATTGGTATTATATATACAGATCTGGGCCGTTTTCTTTGTGATTTTCACAGAAACCACAAACAAGAATTGAATTGAATGGTTATGTTTCTCCATCTAGACAGATTTGTAAATCAAAGCTCTTTCCTAAGGCCGATGTCCATTCTTTATTTTCCATTGCTGTACTTATTAATAATATTAGATAAGTACATTTAAAAACATTTTGTTACAACTATCTCACTACAAGTACTTATTACTAGTTAGTTCATCTAGTTTGCTGCCTGTTGAGACTGCCTGCATTTAGAGTTATTAGGTTAAAGGTACTACCTACTACAACCTACCATGCCTGATGCTATGACTGTGCTAGGGAACGGAAAACAACACGATTTGCTCTACCATGTATCATCAACGTATTAACAATAGTCGTCGAGAATATTTCTCCGCGAGAAAAACACTCCGTGCATTGCTTTTCGGTGACGTAACGGTCTAGTACAGTAGCTTCCAAAGTTTTGGGATACGACCCATCTAATACATGTGTACGAACCCGGGACCCACTTCCAGGATTTTTTCCTGGAACTGATACGTACACGATAACGGTTACCATAATGATTAAGAGAAATTCAAGTAACTGTTCCTAGTAAAAAAGTTATTTTAATGCAAAGGATGAAATATTTTCTAATGTTTGCCTTTACAGTTTCGACATCAACTTGTCGAATTAAATTTAATCGCAATGAGTTTGATATGTTTAATTTATTTTGGTATCTAGTTTGAATGTGGTGGCCCATTCTATAATCGCATTGTTTATAAAACCCTGATCTAGTAAGTATAATTATTATTCGATACATTTTTCGGGTCAGGGGCCTTATTGTGTAAGTGCTCTGACGTTCGGCTTCGCTTTTCCTCCCGCTCGCTCTCGTGGCGTGAGTAACTGGCGCAAGCAAGAGAAAAAGTGAAGCCGAACGTCCAGAGTACTTACACATTAAGGCCCCAGCTCCGGATTTTTTGAACGGCATCAGTGGAGGCGAAGCCAACACTAAGAGGGCCCTTTTAATACATCATTTAGCTATATAGTTGGGATGATGGTACAACAAAACCTATTTTGAGTAACGAATTCAAAAAAATAATGAGCTAGTGAATTTCTGGATGATTTACAAAACTGGTCTATGGAATAAGCCTATACTGTCCCAACGTAGAGCAAAAGCCTCCCTACCCTCTTTCCATTTATCTCTATCCTGAGCAAAGGTATGCCAGTTCTTCCTAGTAGGTATAAGCTAAATCAAAAGTTTTGACGGCTGTGAGTGGCTCAGCTGTTAAGTGAGCTTCAGTCAGGAGTGGGTCATCTACAGCCTGTAGCTAATACCACAGCTGCCAAGATATTTGATTCGAAACTTTGTTTTTGTGATAAACATTTAAAAAATTGCCGCGTTCGCAGGATTTGAACCTGCATCTCTCTGGGATTCGGGATGATGATGCTTTGTCCAATTAAGCTAAAACGCTGTCTGCGAAGGCGCCGAATTAGTGAAAATGTTTATCATTTTTACCAACTACTACATTGTTGGAAGTTTCTTATGTTCTTATGTAAGTTATATTTGATTCGACCTATAAATAATATTATTTTGCCTAACACGGTCATGGTATGGTGCGTTAGGGCAGACGCCTTAATGGAGAACGTAGACTGAGCCTCTAGGAGTAAATATTTTCTTAGCGCCTTCTCACTCTGAAATACCTTACACCATGTTGGCTTGAATTTTAACCCCACCACCAGGGTTTTTTTATCAATGCTGTAAAAAAAAATACAAGCGTTAAAATGCAGGTACATTATGAACTAACCTCTACATAATACAACAATAGTTTAAAAAAAAAATAAAAAACACGCTTAGGTGTCATCAATTTTTTTTTATAAATGCATTGTCATCGGTCTTTGATAGGTGTGCAAAGTTTAAAGAAAATCTGATCGCTCAAAATAGGTCAAAATTGACCTCAAAGGGGTTGGTTACGAGCAAGCAAACATACAGGTAAAAAACTAATAAAAGTGTGTTACTTAAATATTTACGAATATTATCTAAATTATAAATCAGAAAGTTGTAATTATTAGGTACATAGGTTAGGTGTCATTCATTTCAATTTTTAACTTCTACACATAAATAAATAAATAACTTTAGTGCCTACATCAGATTAATAACGGGATAAATTTTACTATTATCCTTATCCTTACTTACTTACTAATCCTACTAATATTATAAACGCGAAAGTTTGTGAGGATGGATGGATGTTTGTTACTTTTTCACGCAAAAACTACTGAACGGATTGAGATGAAACTTTGCAATAATATAGTTTATATATCAGAATAACATACAGGCTATAAATTATAATGATATTGCGTCAAAAATCAAAATATCATGCGGGCGAAGCCGCGGGTAAAAACTAGTATTATATAAATCGTGTGTTTTTTGGTGTATTGGTCTTGTAGGTTGTTCCTCTTTCACGTAGCAACGGAGCATCGGTTTGACAAAATTTTTGGCATGGACATAGGAAGTTTGAACGAAGAAAAGTGACATAGGCTACTTTTTATCACGGAAAAATAAAATTCTCCAATAGGATAGCACAATATTTAAAATAGTTACCATGTGGGCGCGCCGCGGCGAAGAGCTAATCTTTAGAATATGAGTAGGTACTTACTGAACGCTTTATCTTTCAATTCATCCACCTTTTCAACCATTTCTTTATCCATTTTATTACTTTGGGTGACCATATCACCAAACATTTTAGCCCCTGAAATTGACAAATTATATTATTATTATATTATACATCAATTTATTACATTTTTCACAAACATAGGTAACATGCCTAGTAGTAGGGTTATTTCTAATCAATTAGCATTCTTTTAGAGGCTTATTCTGTACATCAAAACTACTTTTGTTCTGCGACTTGTGTCAAAAAACTCTGTTGGCAGCGGGGCAGAGCTCAAGCTACTGGTGGTTGGCGCTCTTTGTACCGATAAACGGTGAACAGTGATTTTGTGTACAATTATATGTATTTTAATTTAAGGATAATTCTATGTTATGTAGGTATGGAGCTCGGAACTTCCTAACAATGATTTCTAACGATCATTGCCTTTGGTTTAATGGTTGGATTAAGGTACACAACCTTAATTCAACCATCTAAAGAGAGCCTCTTGATATGTTAGTTGATGCTCTTTGCTATTAAACCGTTCACTGAGTCGACTATCGGGACAATGATCGTCAATATCGTCATCATCCCACAATATGGCAGTAAACCTAGTGACTGTAGAATGTGCTGTATTCGTCCTTATCGGCCTTCACGAAGCTTTCATGTGGGATGGTGACGTCGACGAGCACTGCCCGGCGCTGGGACCGGTCGACCACCACGAATCAGACCTAATGCCAACAATAGAATGCATAGTCCGTGATGATGAGCGGTCCCAGTAACACAACGCGCGACCATACTCGAGAACTGGCTTATAGTATGCAGGGCAAGATTTAGGGTAGGGCTGCTAGGGCAACTGCGCGGGTCCTCCACAACAGATTTCTAAAAAAATATTTCTGTATTACTTATTTCTACACTCTAGAGAAGAAACGTCTTAAGTACGAGTATGTATCCGATGAATAATCGCTCGATTTTGCGAAACCGGCTCCGCGCTGGGACACCTCCCAAGAATAGGATAGTTGACTGGTATAGAATTAATAAAAAGTATAAAGATTAGTGAATTCTGCAATAAGTTATACATAATTCGCAAACTGAAAAACTACTTAATTAAAATTGGTTAATCAAGTCCAGAATAACATACAGGCTATAAATTATAATGATATTGCGTCAAAAATCAAAATATCATGCGGGCGAAGCCGCGGGTAAAAAGCGGGTACCCTTTCCTTTCCCATAAATCATACCATAGTATCACGAATGTATGACATTTACGGGCAGTGACGTCATAGTCTGCTATAGTGCGCTCTTTGTCTAGCAAGTAGATAAAATGCATGTAACTTCTTTATTTCTCATTTGTTTTTATTTTTGTTTTCGTTAATCAGCCGGTTAGCTGTTACAAGAGACCATAAAAAAAATTGTCAACTTGCCTATTGCGAGATCGGGAGACCATGAAGGGGTCTCCGCTCTTTCATTGTCCCGAGAACTCCCTATCTACATCTCCAAATCTGTCCCTGATAGTACGGCACCTCGGACTCGACATGACCATATCGATGGGCAATATATATATTATTATTATCTCTATAACGATATCTCTAGAACGATAATTTTTTTCGTGATTTTTGTCCTTGTTTTTCGATTTGTGCATTTATTTGCTTCTGTAAATTCGATTTGTGTAATTTGACCAGGAGAATTTTCGATGTATTCTCCATCGAAATATCCATCGACATCGAAAATTCTCCTGATCAAGCAAATAAGTACAAAAATATATAAAGAAATAATACGTATCGAATCGAAGGGTCAGAAAATATTGGTACAACCTACTTGTCATTTAATCGACTATACTCACATGGGTTATCAGGTTCAGGAGGTGGAGGAGGAGGTGTGGTGGTGGTTGAAGCAGCTGTAACAACAATTCATATTAATCTCAAAATAAAATGAATAGCATCTACTAATATTTTTCTTGTTTGGCCTATTTAATCAGATATCCAATTAACTTGTATTACTTTTAACCCGATTAAAAAAAAATAGGCTTTCAATCTTTTTAATACTTGTGTTCTCCGATTAAAGTTCTTTTTTGTTTGAAAACATGTAATACTGTGACCATCGGCGCGAATGATGATATTCTCTGTTCGTTTGCCATGTATCTCACATTACTCGTAACTGTAGAACGTCCCCTGTAGAACATATGACACAGACTCATGCCTCCAAAAAAGATTTTCAATATAACTTTTCGGCTTGTATCCAGCTCTATCCTCAGATTAAATAATAATAATAATAATTTGGGACATCGTACACACGGCCTCTGACCCCAAACTGAGCAAAGCTTGTGATATGGTTGCCAGAGACTGATACGGTACACTACATATACTTATTTTTAAATACATACATACTTATACAGATAGTATCTAAATAACACCCAGACACAGAGCAAACAAAATATTTGCCCTGGGTGGGGATCGAACCCACGCCTCTTTGACCCAGAAGTTAGGGGCACTAACCACTGAGCTACCGAGGCAGTCTGGATTATCTGTTCACCTTGGACTAATATAGTGTCATAGTCAAAGCTGTTCCCCTTGCGGGTAAATGCAATTGAGTAGCACCTTCTCCGCAAAGGGCCATACTGAATTTTGTTCTTAAATTTTGTTACTATCATCTTGTTATTTATGGGAGGAAAGGGATACTTTCAAAATTTACAAAATTTATATAACTTACGAGTGGTAGAAGGTGCAGCTGTGGTAGAAGCGGCAGTTGTGGTGGGTGCAGCTGTCGTATCGTCACCACACTGAAAATTGCAGATACATGTTACCACAGACTTCCATAAAATCTATGCATGTTACATGTAAGTAAAAACATTGACAAATGATAAAGCTGGAAACATACTATCGCGGCTTACGGACGCGACTGACAGCCGCGACTGATAGGTATCTAGATAATGAATGTACACTGAGCTGTGCACTCTATCAGACATCAGTTGCGGACGTCACCTTGGATTGAACTTTAGCGTACGGACGTCCGAGAGCAATCTGGCGCGCCGGATGTTTTAAGACGTGCACACTGCTAAGTCAGCCGTCAGCCGTGTCCGATAGTACCTGTATTTCCAGCTTTAATCAGTTCGGCTGTCCCACGAGTGCTCCAAAACTCAAGTTTCACTTGCTGTGAACTTTGCTGCTTTAAAACATATCACCAATCTGACGGATTGGCAAGCCTAGCATTTCGTTACTTGAAATAAATGTTGAATTATTATTATAACACAAGACTTGCATCATCATGCCAATCTATGTAGGTATATTAACGTCACATTTCCTATATCACAAAATCGAAAAAAAGAAGAAAGTAGAAGAAGCAAATTATATTTCCTGACTTACCGAGTAAGCGATCACAGCACAGAGTACTGCTAAACACAGAATTCTTGCCATATTTTTCTTTTCTCCCTGACTTGAATTACTAATTCAGAACGAGACAAATCTAGTACTGATTGGTATAAGAATATTCCATGCAAATATATACAAAGACTACACCATAGAAGTCCAAACAGTTGTCAAAATTGAAGACTGTTAATAATGCCGTTGGAATATTGTTTTTCGACCGCTGACGCCACTACCATGTTGATTACATTTTCTTGGAAGTAGAAATTAGACAAAAGAACTAAGGTAAAGTGATGCTCTCACTACAGTAACTAACCATATCACACATCTTAAAGCTAACTGTTCACTTTCAAGTGCCTGAACTGAATACGCCGCAGTCATCAATATTTGTATGAAATTGACAACATTTCAAATTTTTAACATAGTTATATTTATTTATTATCTGAAAGAATATTGCAAAATAACAAATACGTATTTTTTATTTTTCCCATACGACTTATATTTTCTGTAAAATTAAGTTTTGAAAAGTAGCTTATTCTAAAAGGACGTAACTGCAAAATTTAGGACTCATAAACAATTTTACTGAAGCCACATTAGAAAAAAATAGGTGCTAGCGTTGCTGTCACTGTCAATGCCAATCAATCCGTCACAATTCACAACAAATAGGCCAGGAGGTCAGCGCAAAAAGTCCACTATGTACGGCGGTATACCATGGGAAGAAAAATATAAAAAATGTTTAACAACTGCCAATCACCTGAAATATGTAACAGGGTCTGCCATACAGGCTTTAAATTAGCACCACTTAAAAGAAGAAGAATAAGTAGTACTAGTTCCAAGATACTTTTAAAATTCAAACGTATTCTTCCACCAAATGCTAGGGAACCCAGCTGACTGACTCCAGGGTATTGATGTACATCATTTTGATAACTATGTACCAATAATTCAGCTTTTGGAAGGTATTTGCATTTTTTGCGTTTACTTCTCGGGCTAAAGCAAAGGTGCCCCAGTTGTGGCCATCTTCGTATCATTTGCGGCCAATTTGAATTTTAACGATTAATTAGAAAATTTAGTGTTTAAATAATACTTATTTTAAAAAAATATATAAATTGAGATTCACACAACTAATATTTATGTAACAACATTGTTTATAATTATTACCATTTATGCAGTAATTTTGACATCAAAATGGCCACAGCCGGGGCAGTGGTCACAACCGCTGCACCTGCTATACAGACAGTAAGTAATTTTCATCGAAAATATGTATATTAGACATATTTTGTGGTTTGTAAAGTAGTACCTACCCTGGATTAGACATCGACTAGTCTTTGAATTTTGCTGCTTAGTTCAGCTACCTGAAAACAAAAACAGTTTCCCTGTAAGTAGTGGAAAACTAGCCTTATAAGAATCTATTGTCCAGCTTGACGTCCTCAATTTTGAAATGATATTGTTTGATGTAATCATGGCAGAACGAATTGCAGACAAGCAAGTATAAATATAGGTTTTCTGAGATTTTCTACAGGTTGAAAAACAAAACATTTCTGTTTTCGAAGAACCTTACTATTAGTGACGTCTTTCATGGTACTTAGCTTAATTTTAAACAGGTCGTTGTCATAACCTTGGAGTGAGTAAAAGACTGAGTAGGTAATTGTCCTAAATCTGATTACTTTTACCCTTCGAGCAAATATCTATAGAGTCATAATCCTACAAAAACTGTCCGAGCCAGAACCCTGCCCAAGCTACGTAGTGGGCAGGCTTTTTAGTTAGTCGTAAGACGATTGCAAGTCGACTACAACGCCGCGCGATACCAAAGTGCTCGGTTACAAGCACTAATTAGGTGACATAACGTCGAGATTCGAGAAAACGGGTCATTGTGAATTTAAAGTGATTAAATAAGTATGTAGGTATGTATGACGGCGCTCGGGCATTTTTTACTACTTTCACTTAGGAACTGTGGCTCTGTAGATATTTTTTCAAAGCTTTTATCTAAGTAGGTAGGTACACATACCTCATGAAGATTGAACGGCCTTTATCAGGCTAAAGCTGATACCTAATGTATCAGCTTTAGCCTATATGTAAAGTTTAATTACTGAAGATATCTAACAATGAAGAATTATCTGTAGGCCTTGGGCTGTTTAGAAGATTTCAAAGTTATATCAAAAGTTCAATTCGACGAGTACATTACTTCGTTCGTTCGTCCGTTTCAGCCATAGTTACGTTCACTGTTCGACTTAGGCCTCTATACCTAGGTCTCCAATTAGACCGGTTAGAAGCAGCTTGCATCCAGTGCAATCTTTCGGTCTTAAGGCGCCATAGTATCAGCGTAACTTTTCATATGAGCGGGTGAAGACCAATACGCGTAGTTTCTCCCGATTTTTGCATTCAAAAATCAATATAAAATTGATATTACCACTTTTCCCTAAATTTTATGAATGAAAGCCATAGTTCAATTCATGTGCATAAATATCAGATTCAAAAAAAGTTGTAAGCGTGTAGAAAAGTGCCCAAAAATGCAATAAACTTCCTGAGATATCATGAATTTGTTCTAAAAAGCGGTATCTTCGCATTTAATTTCCATCGAGCGAAGTTTTTTGAACTGTGTTTCGAGTTATTGAATCCCCTACCGTATAGTTTTGAGAATATTGTGTATTTTTTTTATTCGACGACTCAAGGTTTGATGGAGAAAAGTCAGTTTAACTAGGGCTCTATACAGGTATTTTGAGATTGGATGGCGGCTTAATAAGGTCATTTGTAGAACGTCTAACGCTGCGCTTGACAGTGTGTGAACTTTAGTTGGGAAATTTTCGACCCCGTCGGTCATCAGTTTTCAATGTGTGCCCTGCCCAATGCCATTTTAACTTGTAGGCTAATGTAGCGGCGCGTCGAATCTTGCGTTCAATACGCAACAGGCAATCACATTTGCCTGTAGCAGCTGATGCATAGATATAGGTACCTACGTGGTGTCGTATTTTAAGCTCGCTTATTTACTATTTCGCCAATCATACTATCATTATTATATCAGTTGAATGACGTTACATAGGTGGACATAGATCTTGCCTATAGACTTCCGATAGAACAGGTTAGAAGCTACTTGAATCCAGTTTGCTTATTCGGTCTTGATTGGATCGTCGGAGGACATCCTACTCTGAGTTTTCAACACGCGGTTGACTACTCCATTCGACTAGGACTTGAAACTTCAAACTATGTGCCCTGATTGAATCAGGAATGAGAAGATCCGCAAACAAGCCACAGACGTTTTGGATTTATTCTATTAGTTTGTAGTTGTGACATTTGTTTCATTTGTTTGAATGTAGATAGATAAACTCGTGATTCGCAGTTTACACACAGTATAAAACACATAAGATAGATGCTTAGACATGCGAAGAAACTGGCGGAAGGAACCCATTGGTCCATTAGTTCTCCAAACTATGTGCCCTGATCGAATCAGGAATGAGAAGATCCGCAAACAAGCCACAGATGTTTTGGATTTATTCTATTAGTTTGAAGTTGTGACATTTGTTTGAATGTAGATAGATAGATAGATAAACTCGTGATTCGCAGTTTACACACAGTATAAAACACAGAAGATAGATGCTTAGACATGCGAAGAAACTGGCGGAAGGAACGCATTGGTCCATCAGTTCTCCAAACTATGTGCCCTGATCGAATCAGGAATAAGAAGATCCGCAAACAAGCCACAGACGTTTTGGATTTATTCTATTAGTTTGTAGTTATGACATTTGTTTCATTTGTTTGAATGTAGATAGATAGATAAATAAACTCGTGATTCGCAGTTTACACACAGTATAAAACACAGAAAATAGATGCTTAGACATGCGAAGCAACCGGCGGCCCTATCACTGAAAGTGACATCTTTCAGGCAACTTTAGGATAAAGAGAAATAGACAGGTTACAATTTAACATACACAGTCAGGTCATAAATTCTGTCACATGTTTAATATAAAATAATTGAACAAGTTTATTCATTATGTAACCATTTACCTATATACCAAAATGAACTTAACAAAAGATAGATTTTTATGACAATAAAGTTTATTCAAAATTACCTCCGTGATTTTGAATACAGGCCTTCAATCTGCGCGGCCAGTCGTTTATCGCAGCACGAACGAGGTCCATGTCAATATCGGCAGCTGCCTTAATCAAGGATGTCTTGAGTGACTCCAAATTGGGATGAGGCTTTGAGCACGCCTTTTCCTCCAAGTGTTGCCATATCTTGTAATCTAACGGACTCAAATCTGGACTGGAGGAGGGCCAGTCTTCGTGCCGGATGAAGTCGATTTCACGCGCCGCCAGCCAGTCTTGTGTGCTCTACGTACGTGCGTACACCTAATCATTTTGTTACGGTAATAATTTTTTCATCCGAAAAAAGAATTTCCCGATATTTTTTTCCCGCGTACCGCTTCAACAAAGCACGGCATCTCTTCAGTCTCAGGTCCATTAGACGAGCATTTAAACGATGTCCTGTTTTTCTTCGATATGTTCGAAGCCCAAAGTCTTCATTTAACACCCTTTTCACCGTGGTTCTGCTTAACCCCATCTGAAGGGCCAACAGTTTCTGCTTACGTTTGGGATTTCTTTGAATTCGCGCCTTCACAGCTTTTATCACTGCTGGAGTCCTAACAGACCGAGGGCGACCACTTCTTGACCTGTCATCTACACTAGAGTCTTCATTGTATCGTTTGATGGTACGATAAACGAATCTTTTGGTTATATTCAAATTTTTCAGTATGTAAAAAATTTGAATTGGCGCGTAACCGCAACGATGCAACGCAATAACTGCAACACGGTCTTCTTTAAGCGTCCACTCCATATTTAAAAATGAGTAAAATTCTAAAAAGCATACATTTTTATTTTCATGAACAATTCGAAATTCGAATTCAATAAACTTTCTTATGGCCAGCATAATTAAAAGAAAAGTTTTTACTGTGTGACAATACTTATGACCTGACTAGGTACTTATTTTTCTGCTGGTGATGGCAATTTTGTATTGTACCTACAATGGTATATGTGAGATAAAAAAATAAAAAAGAATCGTACCTACAGCTATTTAGAACCTTTATTTACTTTTTTGTCTACTTTGTACTTTTTTGTTAGTTAAATAAAAATAAAATACGTATTAATCAAAACATTTTAATTATAATTATTATAAATACATATAACAAAGTTTAGTCTCATTAACAAAAAAGTTAGTTTTTTTAAAATTCTAATTTCATGATATTATCTAGAAGGCGCCTACTTAGTTTGTTTCGAGTGGTCAAGCATAGGTGTTTGGTGTCGTCGTAGGGTTGCAACTGAAAAAAAAATGGTAGATATCATTATCTTATATCTTAGAAATTGCAATATACAGGGTTATTCCTAATCAATTAGCATCCTTTTAAGGGCTTATTCTGTACATCAAAACTAACAACTTTTGTTTTGCGACTTTTGACAAAACTAGAAAAAAAAGTGTTCTATTGAAAAATATCGTTCACCCGCGATAAAATGTATAGAACAGCTGATTTATTTTGAGTTTTGACAAAAGTCGCAAAACAAAAAATGTTAGTTTTGATATCCCTACAGAACACAATAAGCCCAATAATAATAACCCTAAAAGGATGCTAATTGATTAAGAATAACTCTGTATATTAAGATGACATAAACCTATAAAGATGTGTAATAAATCATGCATGATACAAATTGGTGGCCTTATTTATTTATTTATTTATTTACAGGCCAACAGCACCAAAAATTACATTAAACTTAATTATACAGATAAGTATATATAGCCAATAACAGGCATATTCCTAAAATAAGATACATAAAGGAAAGAAAAAACAAGCCGGTTCAACCACTAAATACGTACTTAAAGTTTACAAATATATATTGTTAGCTATGCTAGCTATGCGGTGTAGCTGTGGGCGTCCGATCGAGCGGTGCGGCAGGCGGCAAGCGGGCGAGCCATGCTGGCCATGCGGTGTAGCTGACAAGGCAGCCTGGACAACCGGGGCGCGGCGCGACGGGGGGGAGCCATCGAGAGTAGAGAGACCTCGTGACGCCACGTACGGCGACAGACGTGCCCTAGTGCCTAAACTGTAACCTTGTAATTGGCAGTGGAAAATATAAAATGCTGAATTTATAAGACATTTTCATTTATGTCTTTAACAATATGTAGGTATATATAACAGCAATATAAATTTTATAAATTACACTAAACAACTTAAATCGGCTTTGAGAATTAATATTTTTATAAACAGAGTGCAAAAAAAGAACAATGCATATGAGAAAAAAAAATATACATAGATGAAAATATGTGTACCTACTGGATATAAAAATCAGTTAAAAATTAATTATAGTACTTAAAAATAATCTATCAGTATGTTGTACCCTTTTACAATACCTAGTTTAATTCTTATTTCAAAATTTTTATCCTTATTATCAAAAGTAGTATCGTCCAGGCAGATAGGTATGTGGGAAACGCGTCTTGCGGACATGACGTATGATCGACTCATCATATTATCACGTATTATCATGAAATTTCTCTAGCATTTCCCTATTTTGGAGTTATATAAGGCTTTGAAAATGCGAAAAAAGTAGTTTTTTGCTATCGCTATAAAATTTTCAGTAATATATATATGTAGGTAGGTACTTACTGACCTTTTATGAAATACTATTTTCCTGTGGCAAAAGCGGGGCCATTGCCTGAGTTTGTGGCTTGAGATTGCATAATTTGTACCCCATTTTTCATTTTATCCACTGAAAGAAATCAGAAATATAGTTTTTAAGACACTTGCTCATAAAATGGCTCTAATACACCTGACACATAATGACACCTGTAATCAAACTGAGACTTTTTCATTGCTCTATTACTCACGAGTGAGTTATAGAGGTTTTTTTATTTTGTCGGTTGAGTTGCTTTGTTTTAAAAAAAAGTTTCGATACAAACATCGAGTTCAATAGTACCTAGATACAAATAAATTAATGTACCTATTGCTTGCTCATTTCATGCAACTTCGTATTTAAATAGATAATTTCAGCTTGTACGTGTTTAGTAAGTAAAACTTCTACTCAAATACAACTTTTGTGTTCTCTGTAATCAATAAAGAAAACTTGAAATTCCCCATTAAAAAATGTGAATATTACTTACTTGGATTATCGGAGTTAGAAGACGCTGTAGTTGCACCACTGCCACTGCCTGTATCTATTTGGTTAACAGCAAGTGTACCGGAAATAAAACGTATATTAATACACGTACAAATACAAATTATTATTAAATCGTTATTATTATTATCTATCATTCACTTAAAATCACAAGCAAAGCTTGGTCCTTTGGGCTTCCAGTGGGGCCGAAGCCAACACTGAGAGGCCCTTTTACATCATTTTTTATAAAACTTATATAAAATGTTGTGTACATAAGTAGAACGAAAATATAAATAACTATTGCTAGGTGTGACTTACAGTATATCGGGCTATTGTGATGTGCTGATCGATTACTTAAAAAGATGGGCTATGGAATGAGGTATGGCACCCGCTAATTAATGCGTCATTTCAAATTTTCAGGCGGGCGGCGGTGACTTGCCATCCACTAAATGGGCCCCCCATAATTAATAGCTACCGTATATTGGCGCCGGAGGGGCAACATCGGTGTGGACGGCTTAGGGTGTCGAGAGGTGTGCTGCTTATTATTATTATTCCTCTTTATTCAATTGAATTCACAGGCTTAGCTTGGTCCTTTATTAGGCATCAATGGAGCCTTAGCCAACATTGAGAGGCCCCTTTTACAATTATGAAATATAAAAACAGCAGTAGGTATAAAAAAGATAGCGTGAAATGGAAACTATGGCATATAAAATGATTTGAAATATCGTAACTGGGCTATTTTGGTGAAATTTTAAATGTTTTGTAAAATTAGACTACGGAATGAGGTACGGCAAATATGCCCCGTTTCAAAATTTTGTAGCGGGTGGTGACTTGCCGTCCACTAAATGGGCCCCCCATAAAGGCTACCGTAAGTTGGCGCCGGAGGGGCAACATTCGTGTGGACGGCTTAGGGTGTCGAGAGGTGTGCTGCGCTTTCACTAGGCGCTACTCCCGGCGTTATGCCCTTTAACACTTCCACCCTGGAGCTTAGGTTCTATTATTATTAATTATTACGGGACAAGACGCCTCACTATCACTTCTACACTGATGATTTTCCTTCGCTACGTACGAAGCGAAAGACGATAAGACTGCTGGTATTTTTTTATCGCGAATAAGTCCACGCGTTGACTATAACTCGCTATGGTACCCGGACGTAAGCGACATTGTGATCGAAGATTACTTAAAGTTAGAGCGAATACATAGGTATCTCCTAAGTTCGATCACAATGTCGCTTACCATAGCGAGTCATAGTCAACGCGTGGACTTGCGATAAAAATAATCTAAAATCATTTAATTTCTAAATATTATAATACCATTACTATAAATATATATACAGAGTTATTTCTAATCAATTAGCTTCCTTTTAGGAGCTTATTCTGTACATCAAAACTAACAAATTTTGTTCGAGAACTTTTGTTAAAACTAAAAAAATAACCGGACAAGTGCGAGTCAGGCTCGCACATCGAGGGTTCCGTACAAATCAAGAAAATTTCATAAAATTGGGAAGTAAGTTGTTAAAATTTCTGTACTATAATAATAGACGAAAAAGTTTTTTTTTTCACTTTTCTCGTCATACATCAAAAATTACACATTGTTAAAATAATTAAAACCTGTTTTAGCATGTGCTAATGAAGTTCTTTTATATTATACTTTACATGATACGATTTACTCACTTTATTTTGAACCTATATTTAGTGAAGTTTGAGGCCCTATTTTTTGTGATTTAAATAAAAATGTACAGTTTTCAGATTTATTCCTATATGTGTACTCTAAGACAATGCTTCTTGCCAAATTTCATAGTTCTATGTCAACGGAAAGTACCCTGTAGGTTTTAATTTTTTGAGTGTCGAAATATGCGGTTTTTTACGGCATAAATGGCTCTAACTTTTTTAAACGATAACTGAGAAGTTTTTCTTTTACACAACTGCAAGAGACCATATATTATATACATATAAAATTTAAATTTCAACTTGATATCTTTACGCGTTCCCGAGATAAAGAGTCTTGACATACACACAGACGGACAGACGGACAGACGGACAACTATAAGGGTTTCGTTTTTCCTTTTGAGGTACGGAACCCTAAAAATGGTGTTCCATTGAAAAAAATCGCTCACCCGGGACCAAATGTATGGAACAGCTGATTTTTCTGAGTTTTGAAAAAAGTCGCAGAACAAAAGTTGTTAGTCTTGATGTACAGAATAAGCCACTAAAAGGATGCTAATTGATATTATTAGAAATAACCCTGTATAATAGACATGATGACTGGGTAAAAAGATCGTTATTATAAGTAAAAGTACGAAAGACGAAAAAGTACGTGTCTTATATTTTTTGATAGTCTATCGGACGGACTAATTAATTTTTTTAATTATCATGCCTATCATAATACCAATATAATAATCCTACTAATAGTAATAAACGCGAAAGTTTGTGAGGATGGATTGATGTATGGATGTTTGTTACTCTTTCACGCAAAAACTACTGAATGGATTGAGATGAAACTTTGCAATAATATAGCTTATATATCAGAATAACAAATAGGCTATAAATTATAATGATATGTTGCGTATGCGGGTAAAAACTAGTATCTAATAATAACTAGTATAGGTGATAGCCATGGATTTATCATGTGATAGCCCATAGTTGTAAGTCATCTATCAACATTATGTGTATTATCACAATAGAAGAAATACTGTACCTAAATCATATCAAGCAACAGTTCATTTTATCATCCTTCTCTATGTACTTACTACTTAACAGATAAGTTTTATATTTATTTACTAGCTGTGCCCCGCGGTTTCACCCGCACAGCTCACGATTGTGTTGGGTACAATACTGAGTAAAATGTCTTAGTTGCAATATAACAATTAGGTAGGTATATCTGAAAAGCCGTGGTGTTCTAGTGTAATGACACCCGCTTTACAATAGTGAGGTCGTGGTTTCAAATCCCGGTGCCCTACCAATGAATTCCATGGAACTTATGTACGGAATTTCCCGCCACGGGTTTTCGGTTACATCGTGAGGCAACCTGCATATGTCCGTAGAAGAAATTCGATGGCGTATGTGAATCCACCAACCCGCACTGGGCCAGTGTGGTGGATATGGCCCAACCACCCTTCGTGGGTAGGCCTACGTCCTGCAGTGGACCATTAAAAAAGCTGGTACAGTATGTGAATCCACTAACCCGCACTGGGCCAGCGTGGTGGATATGGCTCAATCACCCTTCGTGAATAGGCCTACGTCCTGCAGTGGACCATTAAAAAGCTGGTACAGTATGTGAATCCACCAACCCGCACTGGGCCAGCGTGGTGGATATGGCCCAATCACCCTTCGCGGGTTGGCGTACATCCTGCAGTGGACTATACAGTACAGAACAGTTATATTTTACACTGATAAGGGGCATCATATTATTGTTTAGTATAGGTACCCTTCGTGGGTAGGCCTACGTCATGCAGTGTCAATTGTCCAAATAATCGCGTAAATTACATACAGAAAAAACATACCGCTGAATTAAAGAACTTATTTTTTGAAGTCGGTTAAAAAGCATTGGTATGCTGCATCATGCACTCATGGATAATGACGATATAATTTCCGCACTTTCTTAGGTAAATAAATGCAATAAAACACATACAAAATACATTACACCAATAAAATATTTTCGCAGTACCTACGTACTAAGTATTAATTTACCAAAGAAATATGGGAACATATTATAAAAAGAGTGAGATCGGAAAAGTGACAAAAAAGCTGTGGCCACCTCCTTTATTTACTTAACTCATTGGTTTCAGTAAATCTGGATTTCAAACATGTCAACATTCACAGTAATTATTTTGTCCAAATTTTGATTAATCAATCAAACACACTAAAAAGTTTCAATTCCGACGTTCAGAGCATATACAAACATCAAGAGGGAACGTCGTTGAACAGTCAAGTGAAGCCGGTTTTTTATACATGTGTGAGTGCGTCACTGCCGCGCGGCCATAGTTCGACTGACAAGCCAAGGCGTAGTTTCCTTGTACGTTGATGTGTGTGTAATTGTCTTTACACGGCGAGGCGTAGTTTTGGCCGGCCTCACTTGTTTGTTCACAACATTCTCTCTCTCATTTCTTCGACGTCGAAATCATTCGTCCCAAAAATAGCCTTTTTCCCGTTTTTAACGCTGGTAGGCGATACAATCCAGAAAAATACGAAATACGTGGTCAATTAATTTTATTTAAATGTATGTCCATGCCAAATTTCAAGTCAATCGGCTCAAGGGATCGTATCCTCCCATACTAAGTTTGCCTCGCTATTTCACCCACTTAGGGCTTGAATTTCGTAAAATCCGTTCTTAGTGAGCACCTATATCCTAAAAAGAACCCCCATGTAAAATTTGAGACTCCTATCACTTGTACTTTTTGAGATTTCGTGATAGGTGAGTCAGTGAATCACGTTTTTATATATATATAGATAGATGTAAAGGGGCCTCTCAGCTCCAATGATGCCTGCCAAAGGACCAAGCTATGCTTGTGAGTTTACTTGAATAAAAGAAATCACTATTTAGGTGAAAATAACATGTTTTTGTACACCTCTTGATTCTCGCTTACGAGTTCTTTAAATATAAAAAGACTGGAGCTTAATAAATAAATACAGGATGTTACTGTAGACGACTGACACATTCTAGGATATCATTGTAAGTACATATCGTTATAATTATGACCAACTTTTAATATAGGATCTCGAAGTTAATGAAAGTATTAAGATTGAATTTGCAATTAATTATGGTTCGTAAACTGAAAAAATAATTAAAATTGGCTAATCCAGTTCAGAGATATAAGCTTGTTAATATTTTGGTAGGAATTAAGAGGGGATTCAGAAGGAAAAAAAGGTGAAGGAAAACATCGTGAGGCAACCTGCATACGTCCGTAGAAGAAATTCATGGCGTATGTGAATCCACCAACCCGCACTGGGCCAGCGTGGTGGATATGGCCCAATCACCCTTCGTGGGTAGGCCTACGTCCTGCAGTGGACTGTTAAAAAAGGCTGGTACAGTACAGTACAGTAAGAGGGGATGCTTTGTCCCTTTCCCACAAAACATATAGTATAGCGAATGTATGACACTTACGGACCGTGACGTCATATTCTGCTATAGTTTGCTCTTTGTCTAGCAAGGAAATAAATATGCGTGTAACTTCTTTATTTTTAAGTTGATTTTTTTTTTCGTTAATCGGCTCTGTTTTTGTTTAGCCGTTACAAGAGGACATCAAAAAAAATGTCAACTATATATTATAAGCATAATGCGAAAAATAAATGTCCATTCATGTTATTGAGAGTCGACGAACTTTATGCATGGAAAAGAAGTTTTTTCGCGATTGATTCGAGAAAAAGTTGGTTTTAACGATGAGTACAATGATATCCTACAGTATGTCTGTACATACTTTAGAGACACATCCAGTACCTTTACCTAGGTACCTACTTATTGTGATGGCTGTAAAAGTAACTTACTGGTTGTTCCACCGGCTCCAGGCGAAGCGTTGGTCGTACACGCTGCGTCTAGAATATTATAACAAAATATATATTATTATCTTGAAATACTGTACACATAAGTACATTGATATAGAAATAGGGCGGAACTTTATAGCTAAGAGTATATTATCGCTCCGCGAAGTTTGAGCACCCGAGCAAATCGACAGCGCGTGTATAATATAATAATAATATATCGAGTACGTATATATCTGAGTTTGATTTTTGTCGAGTATACACATATATTCGAGTTTGATTTTTGTCCAATATTATTTGTTCTAACGGACAAATAAAAAAAAATGTTTTATTTTACCCAGTCAGCATGCCTTTGGTATCAAACATGATGTGCTTCTTTTGCGACCTTACCGTCAGGGATCGGCACAGGAACTGCAGTAACAACGTCATTAGTCTGAAACGTTAAATATGTAAGTTTTACTTTAAAGGACTATTTCGAGAAAAAAAAATTAGGTACTTCGTAATTTTTTGTATCGTAGTGCAGGGTGCAATTTTGTGGAAGTTACGAATGGCCCTGTAGACTCTTTACTTGAGTTAACTATAGCTACGAAAAATTATTAATACGAAGAAAAAAGATATACCTACCTATATAATTAAAATATTTGAGTAGGTATGTAATGAACTAAATATGTGTTTTACTAGCTGCGCCCCGCGCTGTTACCCACGTTAGCCCGAGATAAAAAGCAGCCTATGTGTTAATTCAGGGTCTAAGCTACCTTCATACCGAATTTCATCACCATCAGTGAAGCCGTCCGTGAAAGAGTAATAGACATCCATACATCGTCACAAACTTTCGCGTTTATAATATTAGTAGGATGTAGGTATAATAAATACATTTTAAAGATAAAATGACTAGAGAAAGTACTTTACCATTAGGCTATTTAAAATCACAATGGACTCAATCATTCCGAATAGTTATTTTTGTGATAAACATTTCAAAAATTCGTCGCAAATTTGAAATAACTTTGACATAAATCTAGTGTGAGATGCACTATTTACGAGTGCTTCCACTCTGCCCCACCAAAGCGCCCCACTGGTGGGGCAGATTCCACTCCTTCATTTTTTGGAGTGGAATCTGCCCCACTCCCCATCTTGGTGGGGCAGATTCCACCCACTCTTTAGACCAGTGGAATCTGCCCCACCAGGGGTGACGCATGATTTTAAATTAAATTATTAGTGCCATGAAGTGCGAAATTCGTCTTCAAAATTTTAATCATTATAACGCCCCACCAAAATAACAGATAAGTGATGACATGGAATCCAAAATATTAAGAAGATTGTAAACTAAAAGCACAATTATCTGAATTCAAAAATTTCAAATTGTATGGAGTTATAGTATTTATGTCGCAAATATTTTAATCATTTCATTGACTCAATTATTGTTAACACTTTAGGTAAACTGTACTGGATAGATTTAAGCCTAAAAATATAGTTTTGTTTATTGCTATCTATTAGACAAACAGATCAACACTTTAAACTTATATAATAACAAACTTTTCGAAAACTTGTAAAATGGAATCCAATTTTATGATAAACTTAAATTTTATAATAATTAAATATTAAATTAAATGTATTGAAAAAAAAGCCTTCTAACTTACTATGAAAAGGAACACCGAAACGACGAAAAATATATACGGAACCGCGTTCATATTTAAGTAAGTACTTAGTTTCTTTATTGTTGCAAACGAGTTGACTTACAATAATATTAACTATAATTATACTGACTGGAGTAGAAAATTTTCGACCAAATATATACAGAAAGCCTGCACAAAAACAATGAAAACTAGTCTAAAAAATCCCACATTATTTTCTAACATTTTCAAATGGTCAGTATAGTTATACTTTGATGTTTTCCATAATAATAAAGAGTTCAAAGATAACTTATTAACATAAATCTGTTCCAATTAGGCACACTGATAAACTGCATAGATGTCACATGTTTGATGTGGCATGCAAAATTTTGACATCTAACATTTTCATTTTCTTAAAACAAAAAAAGTCATGACTGATATTGAAATTGCAAACCATATTACAGTTTGTTAACTTATTGGAAATAGGTTGTACAAGTACACGGTAGATTAAACACGAATTGTTTTTCAAGACTATTGAAATTTGACATACTTACTTACCTCTAATTATCGTGAATCATAAATGTTGTTTTTAAACTTTCGCGATTTGAACACTTACCGCCTTACCACAAAAGATTTAAGCACGCTCTAAACACAGCTTGACCGTACACTTGTACTTTTGTGGTAAGACGGATTACTGTTAATTATGCACTACTAGACTAACCGTGTAATAAAATTACGAGATAAATAAACACCTCATTATTCCGACGATTCAACCGAGTTGCATCGATTGTGGTCACGGGTAGACTCATAAACGTTTGAGATAGGTTTAATATTCACCCGCTTCACCCATAGATGTGTCAGCGGTAGATGCTGCACTAGGCAATCGTATGACATCAGATTTAGCCAGTGCCACCACCGTCAACAACACTGGAGATGCGGGCTGGGAGACAGTTAGTAATCGCTGGGCCAAGGCACGCCGAGGTAATCCTAAGCGGACCGTTATCAAAGGTTGTGGAACTAACGACGAAGAATTAATAACTGTTGAACGCGTACGTAAAATTCACGTATGCTTTTTCGCGCCCAACACAACAGTCGAATCGATTGTGTCGTACATGAATAAAAAAAAAATCTGTGATAACTACCAAGCAAAAAAACTTAAATTAAGTCACAACCACTACTCATCATTTGCTTTATCAGTACCGGCCAAACACTTCGAATTCTTCATGAGCGCCGAGATCTGGCCGGCTGGTACGGAAATCAGCGAGTGGTTTCGTAGGAGCGCCGGGCGAGCGGAAGGCGCGCCCCGACGACACCTGCGTGCGCGCCCCGCTGCCGCTGACGTCGTGTGTACCGCGACGCCCCCACCACGCACAGGTTAACCGTTCACCGCGCGATAAGCAATTGACAATTTGTCATCAAAACATAAGGTGCATCACAAACAAAACTAAGCAGCTAGAAGTACTTTTAACTAGGGAGCTGTCCTGTGATATATTGGTCATATCAGAACACTGGCTTCGAAAATGTGAATTAGTTTCTGTCACATTGTGTAACTATAATTTAATTTAATTTAGTTTTAGTTGTAGAGAAAATATTGCACACGGCGGAAGCTGCATCTACGCACGTTCAAATGCAAAGGTTATCAATCGGCAAGACTACTGCGACTTGTCGCAGGAACAAATATTTGACATTTGTGCCGTTTATATACTTGACGACAACCTTCTTGTTGTAGGAATATACCATTCTATCCTGACTAGCCACTCGGAATACCTCGGGTTGTTTGAGAACCTTCTTCGCAAAATCACCGACGAAGGATTACAGTGTGTTATTTTAGGGGATATTAACATCGATTTTTTATACCAGTCTAGCGCTCAAAAACAGCTGGTAGACATGCTTGGGAGCTACAACTTCAGACAGTCGAGAATCCTACACGAATTCAAGTGGGAGGCACTAGCACACTGTTAGACCACGTATACACAAATATCCCTGTGGAACGTGTCGCAAGCATTGCTGACATTAGTACCGAGCCGCTCAGCTACCATAACGCCCAACGCCTCACCCTTTCGCGGAGCGTAGCACCCGCGCCGGCGCATCGTCCGGTTCGGAGCTACACCGTAGCAAATTTTAATAAGTTTAGTATGGCGCTCGAGTCAGTTGACTGGGACGAAATTATCCTTAAAGATAATAATTGCTGTCACTCTTTAGCAGAACACCTGATTAATGTATTGTCAAATAAACACAAAATATGTTTTCCATTGATAATGCAACCAAATCTCGGTGGTGGATAATGGGTCGACACGGAAATACATAATTTCAGACATCTCCACGCGTTACACCTAAAAAATGTCTTTCCGACTAACGAAGCGCTACGTAATAAATGCACGGAGCTTTCTCGTAAATATAATTCCTTACTTAAAGAAAAACGAATTAATTACTTTTCTAACATAATTCGGGAGAATCCCAGAAAAAATGTGGCAGGTAATTAATTCCGAGCTAGGCCGTAGTAACCGTGAGAAGGTCGATTTCACTGATCTCGTGCGAAATGAGAACGGTCAACCCTTCAACACGAAGACAGATTTAGTAAATTCTTTGAATCAAGAATTCGCGACAGCAGCGTATAGGTGTGGCGCCCACGCCGCAGACAGCGCCCGCGCCTTGGAGGCGCTCGGTGGCGGCTCTGCCGCGAGTGATGCGTCTCTCAGGTTGGAACCCTTTTCACCTTCCGAGATACACACCATAACCACCAAGTGCATTGCATCAAAAAATAGGCCCGACTTTTATGGTATATCTGCACAGGTGCTTATTGAAAATTAGCCCGCTTTACAAAGGAAAGGGAAAGAAAGCTGATCTTAAGTCATACCGTCCTATATCCTTAGTCCCGGCCATCAGCAAAGTTTTCGAAGCCGGTCTAAACAGAAGGCTCCTGAACTTCGCAGCGGACCGTAATGTATTATCCGAGCGACAGTATGCGTATCGTGCCGGCCGCTCTACCACCGATCTTGTGCGCGAGGTAGTGTGGAAAGTACTGGGCGCGCGCGAGGTCGGGCAGCACGTTGCTCTGCTCTGCTGCAACCTCTCGCGCGCCTTCGACACGGCCGACCACGCCCTCGTCGCCAAGAAACTGGATCACTACGGAATGCGCGGCCCACCTGGGCTCGTTTTATCCTCGTTTACGTCTAATAGGTCACAGGTGGTTGTAGGAGATAGAGGACGCGTAGTTTCTTCAGAGTTACAGAACACCATGGGCGTTCCGCAGGGATCGTGTCTCTCTAATACGCTGTTTGTATTCCTCCTTAATGACTTGCCTGGCGCCATTGAAAATGCAAAAATCTATATGTACGTCGACGACGTCGCCGCCGTTATTTCGGCACCGACAAGTCACCAACTTGAAATAAAGCTCAACTCAGTCGCGAACAGCCTTGAAAAATGGTTCAGATCAAATGGATTGGCGTTAAACACAGAGAAAACCTGTTTTATGTCTTTCAACCTCAATGGTAAGCCTACAAAATCTTACTCGGTGGTGATCGGTAGCACCACACTCCAACAAGTAAAAAGCACAAAACTGTTAGGCTTTCACATGGACGGTGCGCTGACGTGGGAGACGCAGATAAACGACCTGTGCGGGAAGCTGGGCCGCTCGTGTTTTGCGCTTCGGCGGCTCGCGAGCACCGCCTCTCGCGACGTCGTGCGCTCATGTTACTTTGCCACCGTCCATAGTAACGTCACCTATGGGTTGGAGTTGTGGGGTCGCGCTGCAGATTGGAAGCGAGTTTTTATAATGCAAAAGCGTGCTGTACGTGCCATTTTTGAGGTACGTGACGACGTCTCGTGCGTTGAGCTCTTTAGAGAGCTCCGCATTTTGCCTCTGCCGTGTGAGCTTATTTTACAAATTGCCTTGTTCACACATAAAAATTTAAATTTGTTTGAATCACGAGGCGAGTACTCCAGACTGAATCTGAGAAGTAATCGTAGGAAAGATCTGCTCGCAACCCCGAGGCACAGGTTAGTCAGGTCTGAGAAATCGGTATATATTTGTGGCCCTGCTGTCTATAACAGATTACCTGCTCCCGTGCGTGGCGCATCTTCCGTCAATGTATTTAAAAACAGATTAAAGACATGGCTTCTACAACATTTATTTTATGACATCTGAATTCATGAAATTACCAGAAGTAATTATTTTAAACTAGAATTATTTATCTAAGATTATATACATGGATTATTGTTGCCTCTGTAACATAATTATTTACAATAATATTATGAAATTATAATTTGTAACTTTTATATTTTGTAATTATGACACATATTTGAAGTGTACATATTTTGACTTGTAACTTGGCGTTATTAATAAATTTGATTATTGATTAATAGATATTAATTTTATAGGAATTTCATCAATTGGTATTTTGGACGTTTTGCGCTATGGACATTTTGCTCTTTGGTATTGCTTTGGATATTTTGTTACCTAGTCATTGTACTTTTATAGCAATTTCATCAATTGTAATTTTGGTCGTTTTGCGCTGTGGACGTTTTGCTCTTTGGTATTGCTTTAGATATTTTGTTTCCTAATCATTGCACGTCTTGAACGTAATGCATTTTTAATGTTTTGGGCTTTGGCAGATTTGCGAACGTTTGTTATTTTGCGCAAATACCGTTGTTTGCTTGAAAACTACAACTAGATATTAAATCTAGAGTATTCGAGTATTCTATGAATAGTTAGCGGGAAAAAAGGTTTTGACGACAACCGTTCAGGCTTAAGCTGAAGATGAGAAAAATTCCTCGTACAAATTCGAAATCGAATCGTGTAATTTGTCACGACGAATGTCACAGTAACAGCTGTCCAAGTGACAGCTGTCAAACTTCAAAGTGATTTATCTCAGTTATTATCGATTCTAGACTACTGTTGTCTTCACAAAAGTGATAAAGCTCGACGAGGTCTACATTTCGGATGACAGTTGTCGAACTTCAAAGTGATTTATCTCGGTTATTATAGATTCTAGACTACTGTTGTCTTCACAAAAGTGATAGAGTTCCATGAGATCTGCCTAGTATCTAGTCGTGGGATGTCGTTTTAAATTTTTTTGGGTTGTAGATTTCAAAAATCGCATCCATTTTGAAATTAAATATGGGGGATGTCACTTTTTGCAAAAAGTCGTCATGGCAATTTAGTAGGGTTTTGAGGGCGTAGATTTCAAAACTAGCATCCATTTTGGAATTAAAGAAGGTGGAAGTCACTTTTTTGAAAAGGTGTAGTTTTCGTGGTTTTTGGGGGTGTAGATTTTAAAAATGGCATCTATTTTGGAATAAAAGATAGCAGACGTCAGTTTCTTTTTCAAAAAAGTGAGTCCGCCATTTTTTATTTCAAAATGATGCCTTGTTTACTACGGAAGCCTAGAAATGATTGTGACTTTTCGTAATAAAGTCTATTAAGATTTTTCGTGACAAAGTATATTCGTGGAAAAGTTTTCGTGATTAAGATTTTTCGTGATAAAGTCTATTTGTGACAAAGTTTTTCGTGAAAAAGTCTAACACGGGATGCGTGATATGTGTCAAGATTACATCTATCAAACTTAAACGTTGTTTAACACCGTAAATATGGATTCTAGACCATTACTGTCATCACAAAAGTGAAGGAACTCATCGAGATCTACATTTCCGATGACATCTGTCAAACTTAAAAGTGGTTTATCTCCGTCATTATCAATTCTAGACCATTGCTGTCTTAACAAAGGTGAAAGAACTCTTCCAATCTACATTTCCGATAACAGCTGTCAAACTTGAAACTGAATTATTTCCGTATATATTAATTCTAGACCATTGCTTTTATGGGGATTGGTTTTATAGAGTTCTTTAGAGAAGGCCTATGCCCAGCAGTAGGCGTCTATTGCTAAAACGACGACGATGACGAAGGACGACGAGTTAGGAGTAGGATAACTGCGATTTCTGCGTGCAGTAACATTCCGAAGAAAAATTATATCCCGATAGAGATGTTTTGGTCATCCTACTTGGAAAAGAGACACAATCATCTGATGTGGTATCCTTGTCGGCACGTTTTTCTTTGCCAGTACTCAATCCTGTTTATATGATATATCCATGGATAAACCACTTTAAAGTTTGACAGCCGTCACTTGGACAGCTGTTACTGTGACATTCGTCTTGAACTCTTGACAAAGCACACGATCCGATTTCGAAAATGTACGAGGGATTTTACTCATTTCCAGCTTAAGACTGTACGGCTGTTGTTTTTAAACTTTCGCGATTTGAACACATTATTATTATATACTACGGGACTAATTGCGCACTAAAATCTAGACTGTCTTTAGTCTACCCGTGACCACGGTCGATGCAACTCGGCCGAAACGTCGGGATGAGGAGGTATTTATTTATCTCGTAATTTTAGTGCGCGATTAGTCACGTAGTATATAATAATAAAGACTGTACGGTTGTCGTCAAAACCATCTTTTCCCGCTAACTATTCATAAAATACTCGAACACTCTAGATTTAATGTCTAAGACCGGCAACACTGGTCGCTGCGGCGACACCGCTCGTCTGGCATCGCATGTGTTGACACGACTTTTGAGATAAATTCGAAAATTAAATGAGTTTTAAATAAGTTTCGAGAAAGAACAGTTTAGGTAATTCTATGTTATTCCACCTCAGTTTTAGTCAGGTTAAATTTTCATTTTCGTATTTGACAAACGTTGTTGAACAAAAGTTGTTAGTTTTGATGTACAGAATAAGCCCCTAGTGATGCTAATTGATTAGAAATAACCCTGTATATTATTATTATTCTACTTTCTTTGATCTAAGTACGAGAAAGAAAGATTGTGAAAAGGAATGAAATAAAATATGTCATGTAAACGATTCAAGCCATTATTTATTTTTGTTAAAATTTATAACTTATTAGTAAAAGCGATATTCTTTAAATTAGTTAAAAACGCGAAAAAAACGCGTTCCAGGAAGCAGATATCTTCTTCCAGAGTCGTCCGTAGTGGTTGCGGATTCAATCACCAATTATCTGTGAATTGAAAATAATGTCAAATGAATATACATACGTTCCATCTCTATATTGATGAAAATTGATATAGGATATTTTTTCGAAGTGAATACTTCTATAGCGGCGTTGTGCACATTTTTGGTATGGGTAAAATTTGTTAATTTCGCGTCAGGACTTGATCGAAAATTCGTAAGAGAGAGAGAGAGAGAGAGAGAGTAGACCGCCGCGCCGGCGCAGCGTAGGAGAGGAAGTAACGTCCCCCTCTCTTTCTACCGCGCGGCGAAAATGTATGCCTGCTCGCGGCGCAGGGCGCTTGCGCGAGCGTGCGTGTGTGGCATTGTATTTTACCACATAAATGATAGTACTTTTATACCTACTGGTAAAAATAAAGCAATTCGTACGAAATTAATCCCTTACCACTTCAAAATATTCAAAAATGCACAACGTTAATGTTCAAGTTTTCACTTCTGCCGGCACTCCCGGAGTGCAACCCGCTGTTTTTTTTTAAATTAAAGAATTTTGGAAAAGAAGTTTAGCTGTTTCACTGTGTTGTTGGGAGTCGATGTGTGTATATCCGCTTAGATATCGTAATCAACACTCAGTGTTTGTCCGTTTATTTGATGTTTGTTACTTTTTCACGCAGAAACTGATTTACTTGCTTTTGGTATTTTATATACTGAAATACTCACTACTCATTTAGGAAGTTGCAGGTGGGTCACCACCCTTTCCCGCATCAGGACTGCCAGCACCCGAGTCCGCAGCCGCAGCCGCGCCCGCGCCAGCACCTTAAAAAAATAAATAAAAACCCATTAAAAATATAGCAATAAAGTATCACGTCCTGGATATTGTAATAAAACAATAAGTAAGTTCATATAGGCTGGGTGGCTAGCCCTAGTGTCAGAGTTTTAGGCCACCTGTAGGCCTCTGACATGGCTCATCAATGAAACAATAGTCGAGATAGGTTAATCAATAGGTACTCTCATGTAAGTATAGACTACAACTATGTAGTTAGTGACTATAACTATGTAGTATAATAAGTAGGTTGTGTAAGTTACACCTAGCTATATCGGTATACAAATGCTATATAAGAGGATATAGATGATGTAAGCGAAATAAATAGAAATAAGTCCAGTTGTCTTTATTAATTTTCGTCAAAAATGATAGAAGTAATCGACTTTAGTCACTGCAACTTCTTCTTCTTCTTAGTTTTGGCGTCGCATTATTGTGCATTTGCCAATGTCAAGTATAAAGTTTTAATAATTTTTGATAATACGTATAAAATTCGAATACGTAGTTGACTTGAGTTTGACAGCTGTCACATTTACACCTGTCATGCAACTCTAGAACGAATTCTAGAATTTGACAGCTGTCACCGGAAGGAAAGGTATGATCGAGCCGTTAAACAGGATCAAAATTATCATGACGTCTCAATACGCGTTTTCCTAGTACAACTATGTGACCATGACTAAAAATACTTTCAAGTGTTGGACTACAGATAAAAGAGACGTCCATAAATGGTATATTATTATTCAGAGAAAAATCTAACCAAGATGATATTATACATTATTTGAAAGCTTGGTTCATGGGCTTTTCAAAAAAATATATTTAAAATTTATATAATATTATGAAATAATTTTTTTTTATCCTTACATTTTTTTATGATATTGTATGGTAAATGAAAATACAGCTCATTTTTTTCTGTTTTAGCCATATTAATGTGTTCCTATCGTTCTTATACTTCCATTATTACCCGATTCTTCCATATTTATCACATATTTTGCTGAAGTTACATGATAGAATTTATAAAAGAAGTTAGAATAATGTTCAAAAAAATGTTAAGAATTGGGTCTAATTTGCAAAAAATATTTTATTTTAGCTATTTCAAGGTTGCTTAATCAGAGTTGCCAGCAATAATCTACCTATTCTCTCAAATATATATGTTTATCCTCAGATATTCAAAATTACTTTTTAAAAAATCAGAGGGCTCTTTAAACGTTAAAAGTTTTAACTGATGCAATAGACTCAGAATAATATGCAGGTACTTACTTTCTCGAAATGTAACCAGTGCTGTGGGTAGATTTTTTGATTATTATTATTATACCAGCCTCCATACATTTTGTGGACGTGTCCTTTAATTCGCAGCAGTCCAACCGTTAGACCACGGATAGTTTTACGTACCCGTGGTACAACATGTTGGACATAGCGTTTGGACCACGGTATTGTCGTCATCAATATATTTTACTCAGCAGATACATACTTAAGGTGATTTATTCTGTGTATTTTCTTTCCGAACAAGGAAGTGCAAGTGCGCCTCCTTGCACCCCCTACCAGCGTCTATTGTCAAATTAAAAGTTAGAATTACCAGAGTTGTCACCAGATTGACTCGGCGAATCACCAGCCCCTGCCTTATCGCCAGGTGTCGTATCGCCTTCAGCCATCTGAAATAAAATAATTATTATTTTAGCCGACTGCTAATAGGAAAAAAGATGTTCTTATTGTCATTTCTTATTGTTTTTTGATTGCTTTAATTCTTCATTATTTGTTAACCGATTTGCGAATATATCTTAAAATCCTTACTTCCCTTATACGACTTCACAATTTTTATTATAATTAGTAAAAAAAAACAATATTTTGCCCACTACTGCAATCTTTACTACGTTTACTCAAACATCTGTTTAGACAATACTGTCATGATTTTTAATCGTTGCACCAAATTTAGATCTGGTTTTTAAATATAATATGTCGAATGATATTTTCTAGTACTTGTAAGGGTAACATTTCTCTGGTTTATGATTGGCCGATTTAACAACCAGCCGCATTTTATCCAATAAGAACTGCTTCCGGCGTAGTTTTAAAACAGCCAATCAGGAAACGAGAAAAGAAACTGAAGAGATGTAAAAATATTAATCTTTCGGTGAGATCATTCTCGATTTGCGCCTCGTGGCGAAAGCACATATTCTTAGTCAACAAGAACTGTGATAATTATTTTAAGAAACTAATGTATCATATTTTATAGTGACCAAATACACATGAAAATGGACTTATTAGTTTGATTCTCCACATATCAGAAGTGCAAATGTAACCTGCAGACCCACAATATGGTATGTACATTTATATTTATTAATATTTCATATCGCTGTCTTGGAAGCAACATTGGTACCGATTTCTAAATCTGTGATGTAACACTGTTTTAAATGACGCAACTAATCATATGGTATTATAATGGTCAGGTCGCGGCAAAGTTGACCAAACCGATTGTGAGTGATTGTCTTGATTAGATCAAAATTCAATCTTCGGAGTATTACTAAACTGTCCTAAAACTGTGCGCTTATTTTATTCCTACCTACCTACCTGCAGAATAATAGGCGTGGCATTTGATTAGTGTAACATGTGGTCAGGAACTCCGAGGCCAAATTAACCTGATTGATACCTGGTAGTCGAGACACTTATTATCGACAGTTCTGATACTGGGTGATTATCAAACTGCGCATTTATTTTATTGTGCGGGTACGCAATATTGTGATGTGAATTCTTTATCGATAATACATATGTATAGCCCCTGACTGTGTATAGACCCACAATCAGAATAGGTTTATTCAGATATGTGTGCCGTGCCTGGACTATGACTAAGGCTTTTGTATGCCACCAGTGAAATAAGTAGTTCTTTATAAAGACGCGTACCATCGAAAGTACTATAGTTCTGCCATACTTTACGGGGATCGTTGACAAGACAATAAGAATGTTGCGTAGACTGCAGTGGTACCAAATTTGTTTCCGTTTGGTATTGTAAGCAAAGAAAATGTTTTACCGGAGACCCAGACTTTATATCACCTTTGCTCCAAAATAATAAAAAAAATATAAAGGGTAAAAAATGGCAGACACAAAAAAAAATGACATTTAATAGTCATATTACTTTGTATAAAAATAATTTCTGAATTTATATTGGTTCGTATAGCCGCCAAATTTTTAAATGTCATAATAATACTATCAGAATTTATTTCACTACGTAAACTTTGGCCGCTATTAATGAAAATACGTACATAATAGTAAAATCATTTTCTAGCTAATATTAACTTATTTAGTACGCTACAAGGTCATTGTACATTTTTGGAATATCTCATTTTAGGGGAGCGTCTTTACTCAATAGTTTTTGATATATGTATATTACCAGTCTTATTCCAAAAAGTTCATTGGTGCCAGACTTAAACCACGCATAGCATATCCACGGTTGTTACGGTATTAGAGTTAATACAAGGATTAAAACGCGTCCCTATTACAAATCAAGATCTAACTTAGGATCAGATAAACCAATGATAGTCCATGGTTTATGCGGTAGCCACAGATAAAAAAAAAATATGATTTACAATCATTAATTCGTTCTCGCATGTTAAAACTTTTTAGAATACACTTCAAATGCTTAAATAACTGCTTAAATAACGTCTTAATGCATAAATATATCCAAATTGTTGTTTATAAGTATAAGTATTCAAGTATCCATCTTTACTTCTTTAAGTATCCATCGAATACAAAAACTTAATTAATTATTTTAACAATTTCTTTGTTGGCAAATGCGAGTGTATGTGAAGCCAAAATCTAGGCAAAAAAAGGCGAGGCTATGTTGTTGTCGTTTTGGAACTTTATTATTCTCATGTTTCTAAATTCTAATTTATAATAAGAATGCCGAATGAAATAATTTAAATCAAATTGTAAACTAGAATTCTTTTACTACCGAAGTTTCCTTAGTTGGTCCGTGGTCAAGTGATAATCTTCGTTTTATAATAAAGTTTTTGCTAGTCCATGGTTTGAGTTCAGTACTTAAAGTTAAACGTATTTTGGAATAAGACTGCACGGGTCTGTGGTTGTTGTATACTTATTCTGTATCGTTTATTCATCTTGATTCAGTTTCCTTATGAAGTAAAGCAATGGTCAAGTTTGTTATTAAACACAGAATTTACTTTGAAATACCTATTTGTTACGTGAATACCCTAAGTCCACTTCCTCTTTAATGTCTTATAATGTTTACTAAGTACCCTTGAACTCGAATCACGATTTAAAATATAATAACGTGAATTATAAATTACATGTGTAACCATTGATGTGGAGCCATATATTTTTGACTGGGCTATATGATTTAGGCTATGTATGCCACCAGTAAACTAAGTAGAAGCTCGGAGACGCTTATAGCTATTTACGCCATAGGCGAGCATGCTACACCAGTGTTCCAAGTAGAAGCCCGTGAATGCTTTCAGCTATAAGTACTTATGCTGAGGGTGGGCATGCTACACCAGATAGCCCAGATATGAATTCAAATGAAATTCGGACCAATTAGATAGCCCGGAGACGCTTACATTTGTAACGTACTTAATTACTTACATACCGTAAGCGGGCTATGTCGGTCTACAAGAATATCGTGCAACGTGCGTCGATAAAATTAGTCGCAACGTGCGACTGAGCTACGTACGCCCTACGAGAATATGGCTCCGACTGGTTCATAATATGGTTATGGAATATAGTTAACATGTGTGACCTAATTCAGCAATTTATAATAAGTTGAATTATTTAACCTTAAATGTTCTTTGATTAATTTCAACGAAATATTTGAAAGGTTAATTCCTCACTGAGTTGGGAAATTTTCTATAGATACAAAAATAAAATTTGTGTTGTAGACACGGCCAGCTTACATTAATTGTTAATTTGATTATTGGTTTTCTTTAGCTGGACAACAAAAACAAAAAGTATGTGCAAGCTAGACACGATCTATAATTTGTATACATCAACTAGCTGACCCGGTTAACTCTATATCACCTATCACACTTATCCGGTCGATTCTAATTTTGATGGTGTTTAATGCCACCGAAGATTAAATAGAAGAACATTTATGAAGTTCATTTTTACAATTTTAAAACTTTTAATGTGTAATAGATATGTCTATTATTGAGACAGAACCTTTTAGATGACGTTCACAGAAAACTATGATTAGTAATGTAACAACGAGGGTAACAGCATCTATGATATCTACCGTCGAGTGTGTCATAGACTGACATTAGATTGAGATTTTATAGCCTCAGAAAGAGGATATACTTGTACTGTAGTCGAACTTGCCTTCACAAAGTTACATTCATAACATATCCACAAGTTAGAGATTAGAATCAAGACCGATTAAAATATTCAAGAGAGGTTATAGTTATTGTGGTTGTGCTACAACTGAACCATACGCGTTCAGGTTACAAGCATAGACTAAGTACCTACAACATGCCGGAATTGTTTCTTTATTTACCCGACTGCCAAGGATGGGTATTGTTTTTCGCGCGTATCTTGTATGTTTGTTTATAAATATTTTTATCAAATTTTCAGCAACATTTCGGTAAACGAATTATAAATTTTTGTTGCCGTTAGCCATGATGCAATGTTATAACTAGTAGAATATTATTTACAAGTACATTGATACAACAGCGTTTCGTTGGCTTACGATTAACATCAATCAAACGCTGTTGTATAATTATTTGATTTGATTACGATTCACGGTCACCCGTGAAATAATTATATGTTTACTAATGAGTATTTCTCTGCCTTTCCCGGAATTATGCTACGAGTAAATGATAAGAAGACCCAGCTACAGTGCAAAGGACATATACCCCGTTGTCTCCACGAGAGTTCTTTGGCAAATTACGTAAGTCACCCCAGATGATTGACCGCAGTTGGTGCTACATATGCTAGCATATGCTAGCTTTGTCATCACTACTACGTCGCGTTGGCAGTCTATGGCATGAGATTTATGGTGAAGAAGTCACAAGTGCTCTGAATTTGGCAGCCAAATAGAGGCTTCAAATAAACTCATTCCAGTTGATATAACCTGTGAAAAATCTATGGTCCAGTTAGTGCAAATTAAAAATAAATTGAAATTAAAGTGAAAAATAAAAGTTTAAAAAAATGCAGTGAAGAAAAGTTTAAGTTCAAAATTACATCCCCAGTGTTGTGCGTAAATTATGTGTATATAATATGAAGCGACCGTTCTATTTCGCATCCTCAAGATGAATGTAAATTGTGTGTTCTATACTAAAATACTTTTACTTTCTAGATAAGGACCAAATTTTATAAAAAATGCGCATCCTACATAGTCATTTGTCCACAATAATCAGACAAGCCAGATTACTGTAAAGATCATTCCGATTAAATTAGCTGTAGAAACTTAGAGTCAGCATGATACATTATGATTAGGACACGTGACTAGGTCAGATGCCATAAGATAAGGTTAGCCCATTAAAACTAAGATAAATATTGCATTTTGTTTGAACAAGAATAGCTTCAGAAACGATAGTAAGTAATATGAAAACTTTCTGTAGTTTTTGAATATTTCGTCACAGATTGTAAGCGCAAAGTTGATATTACGTAATTACTACGTAATGATGAATGAATAAAGCACATGATATCTGTTTTTATGATTTTGTTATTGACATTGCATAATTATAATTTGCTCATGCTTGCTCTGTTGTGAAATTGAACCTAATTTTTGACATTGTATCTGCTGATTTTTTAATTTGACATTTTACCATTGATATTGCATGATTATAAGTGATTCATGTTTATTCTGTTTTTAATATTATTTTTTGATTGTATTTTTTTATTGCGTATTGTATTACTTTTGCTTGTTTTGTTGTTAACTTATTTTAATATTGTGAGGCACATGTTTGATTGATTCATTCATTGATTCTGGTCGTTTTAACCTCAATAAAAAAAATGTATTTGTATTTTGTATCGTACCAATTTCAAATAAAATCTAGATTTTCTAGTAGCTTTTCTAATTTCAAGTTGCTTATCGAACAAATATGTCTATTATACTATAATTATACGTCATTTATCTTTGTTCAAATTCAGTCTTGTTGGTCGCACTTTTTAATCAAGTTGTGCATTTTTTTGTTTGTTTTGTTAAAAAGATATACTTGTCACTTTTTATCTATATTAATTGTTGTGTTGATCAATTAGAACACAAAAATATTTAAAAAAAAATGTGCCCGGATATAAGAATCGACGTAATACACTTAGCTGCTAGTTAAACTTGTATTTTTTTAAATATGTTGACCGTTATATCTTCTTTAGTGTTGTGTATGGTACACGTAAATAGTAATTGTCTATTTTTATGTGTTTAATAAGTTTCGTAACGCGTTTTTGCTTAAAACAATCTATATTATTTTTTAAATTTTGTGAAGCATTTATTTGTTATACGTTATAACGTACATACACACACACTAATCAAGGATAATATTTTTTTAAAATGAATATTACCCATGGTCTGTAATGCAGTTTTCTGAAAGGCAAAATTCCATTTATGACTGCGTGATGATAAGCCAAATGTCATGAGTTAAAATTAAAAGATAGGTTTATTTCAATGCTAAGTAGCTAAGAAGTAATAGTAATCTATTTATTTGTAAAGTCGTATAATTACGTTGTTTTTTAAATTCTATTATTCAGGGTGCACCAGGAGGTAGCACATGAGCCGGATGGCCGAATGTCATGATTTTTAATCGTTGCACCAAATTTAGATCTGGTTTTTAAATATAATATGTCGAATGATATTTTCTAGTACTTGTAAGGGTAACATTTCTCTGGTTTATGATTGGCCGATTTAACAACCAGCCGCATTTTATCCAATAAGAACTGCTCCCGGCGTAGTTTTAAAACAGCCAATCAGGAAACGAGAAAAGAAACTGAAGAGATGTAAAAATATTAATCTTTCGGTGAGATCATTCTCGATTTGCGCCTCGTGGCGAAAGCACATATTCTTAGTCAACAAGAACTGTGATAATTATTTTAAGAAACTAATGTATCATATTTTATAGTGACCAAATACACATGAAAATGGACTTATTAGTTTGATTCTCCACAATACAAAACGCCAAGATAATGAGCATACCATAAAATTGATGCTTATTGATATCTACTCGTACATACATACGGAATCGAAAAAAATCTGAATTCGGAAGCTGCTTTTATATCTAATTTTGGATTGGCTTACAAGTAAAAGATGTTTATAATGATTATTTAAATCACCCCTTTTCGGCTTACTACCCATTGAAGTATCATACACGAGAACTGAAGATTCTTGTCTATGAAGACGTCAGCCAACCGCTGGCCGCGGCTGTCGACGCGCGCCGACCGGCCGCAGTAGCAATTGAACAATATGGTGATATATCAGAAGTCAAAAAAATGTTTAAAAAATTAAAAATGGGGAAATGCGTAGTCGAAACCTGTAATTGCCGTTCCCAATTTCTTCCAAGTAAATACGTATTACACTATTCGTATTACTTGAAACAGTCACTGAAACGTAAACCGTGATAAATGGATTAAAGCCTTAAGCGGTCTACACACCAAAGCCGCTGACCCGGCGGCACGGATCGCCGGCCCAACCCGCCGTACAATCATGCCGCCGGCTTGCGCCCGCGCGGGCAAGGCGGCGGGGCAGCATGCCGATGCCGACGGCATCCCTCTCCACTCACTCAGTCAGTTGCCCGCCGGCTTTCATAGAATAGTGACGTATCATTTATTACTAGAACACCACATGCCGCGGCTGTCGTGCCGCCGGCATTGCCGCCGGCAAAGTCGTTCGGCTTGGACGTTCTGAAGCCGCCGGGTTAACCCGCCGGCACTAAGCCGCCGGGCTGTGCCGCCGGGTCAGCGGCTTTGGTGTGTAGACCGCTTTAAGACTCTTAGGGAAAGAAATAGACTAGATATATACTGAACATAATAATATGTTCGAAAAATTTCGAAATGAAGATTTTATATTCTTGGTATTATAATGTAGATGTGCACGGTAGTGCACCTAAAAAGGAGAGCAAAAATAGCCATTTAGGACATTTTCAACCCCCTTTATTCTGGATAAAGCAAGACGTCTGTATTTTACGGCGGGAAGTACGGTGAAGGGCACGGTGAAATGCACGTTGGAGAGAACCATGGGGGACAGGGTAGAGCAACCCCGTATGAGAGGTAATGCTGGTGATAGACCATCACTTGCAAAAAGAAGTGAAATCTCAACAAAAACATGGCATGTAAAAATAACAACAACTCGAGCAACAACAGCGGGGCAATACTGATAACCGATCGTGTTGCTGAGGTAACACGTTCTTGAATCGCTCTCGTTTTTTTTGACAGTTTTGAGCTGTCAGAACTGTCAGAAAAATGAGAGAGTTTCAAGAACGTATCATTTCCTGTTCTTCAGTAAAAAAATGTGAGATTAAATGTAAACGCAAATCAGTTCATGCACTATTTGTCTATGGGGGCATTATCATGGTGCATCTATGCATCTATGCATCTTGTATGCATCTATCTGATTCCGTTTGGTAAAATAAATAATAAATGTAACTTACCACGCTAGCCAAAATGGCGGCGATGAGAAAGAGGCAGAAAATCTTCTTGTTCATTTTGAGGTTTCGCTGATTGGGACTGAACTGGAAGAAGTTTGTGTCGACACTGATTTTGAATAAGGATTTTCGTAAAATATATACCCAAATATTTGTTCCCGAGATCAGAATCAATTGTTTCCCAACTGATGTGCGTAAATTCCGCATTTGCATTAAGTAGGTGCGATGTATAATAAGTAGAGTATTGTTAGAAATATTTCCAAAAGAAATTGCGTGCGGGATCTGTTCGTCACGGGCGTGATTTACCACGATTAGAAGACACAAATAATTTAGACGCATTCAAATATTAGTTATGTGTAACAAATTTTGCTTTGTCATTTACTTACCTACTTACTTAGCAAAAATTCAATAGATATAAATATTTAGTATTTCAGCTAGGTACCAAAATCTTTCGTTACGGCTATAGAAAACGTATGACAAGAATGAAGATGCTAAATGAAGACTTAGGGCTTCGGTCATATCGAAGAAAAACAGGACATCGTTTAAATGCTCGTCTAATGGACCTGAGACTGAAGGGATGCCGCGCTTTGTTGAAGCGGTACGCGGGAAAAAAATATCGGAAAATACTTTTTTCGGATGAAAAAATTTTTACCGTAGAAGAGAGCTACAACAAACAAAATGATAAGGTGTACACAGTACTGAAGAAGCGAGCAACTGTATTCCGCGTGTCCAACGAGATCATTTTCCATCCTCGCTCATGGTATGGTTGGGTGTTTCTTATTGGGGCTTAACAGAGGTACATTTTTGTGAGAAAGGTGTAAAAACGAATGCAGTTGTGTATAAATACAGTACTAACGAACCTTGTGGAACCTGTTTCTCATACCATGTTCAATAACAGACACTGGGTATTCCAACAAGATTCGGCGCCAGCTCATAGAGCGAAGAGCACACAAGACTGGCTGGCGGCGCGTGAAATCGACTTCATCCGGCACGAAGACTGGCCCTCCTCTAGTCCAGATTTGAGTCCGTTAGATTACAAGATATGGCAACACATGGAGGAAAAGGCGTGCTCAAAGCCTCATCCCAATTTGGAGTCACTCAAGACATCCTTGATTAAGGCAGCCGCCGATATTGACATGGACCTCGTTCGTGCTGCGATAGACGACTGGCCGCGCAGATTGAAGGCCTGTATTCAAAATCACGGAGGTCATTTCGAATAAACTTTATTGTCATAAGAATCTAAGTTTTGTTAAGTTCATTTTGGTATATAAATGGTTACATAATGAATAAACTTGTTTCAATTATTTTATATTAAACATGTGACAGAATTTATGACCTGACTGTGTATATCTGAAACCCAATTTTTCTGTCAACGACATTATTTTTCTCAATTTTTTATTGTTAATTACACATTAGTTTATTAACTTTTAAATTAGCGTCTGCTACTTTAGGAAAAGTGACTCATGTAAATTGAATATATTCCTAATGTACTTATGGCTGTTTGAATTATAGCAATAAAAAGTGAAGCGTAGATTTGTGCGAAACACAATTGTAACAGCTGCAAAGTGTCGATTTTGTTGTGATAACTTACATCGTGTGTCATTAAGTAATCAAAATCATATTTACAGAATCGAATTCCAGATTGAGATATATTGTTACCTGTTCTTTCCTAAGCAAATCTAGCATTTCTACTGGTGCGGTTCCATTCGAAAACATGTTCGCCACGTTAGTAAAAACTGCAACAGTGGGTGAATTTGAGTTGTTGATGTTTTTTTTATATCCTTCTCCTTCGAGAGTAACATTTGTCGACAGTATGTATAGGCCAAATGAAACTTCTGTGATGTTAGCTACAAGTTGCGGATAACCCAATCTTGACTGAAGCTCACTTTTAATAAACTGTACTGTACTGTAAATACACTTTTAATAAACTGTACTGTACTGTAAATACACTTTTAATAATACTTTGGGTTATCCACAGCCACCAAGAAGTTTGATTCGGTCTATACACAACACAGTAGCCAATAGTTGAAATCTGCTTAGATCCGTAGATCTTCACTTCACTCCGCAAATGTACTTAGCGCTGTTAGCGTAGTTTGACTAGAAGCCCGATTACAGAGACGCTATCGTAATTATATTAGCTAAACAGCATAGTTCTGTTTCTTTTTCACTTTAGGCATTCGATAGAGAGAACGTTTCTTCTGTTGCTATTAAATTTACGCTGGCGCCTCTGTAATTGGGCTTTAGGTTTTTTTAACTATCACCGAACAGCGGCAGCGGCACGGTCAGTTCGGATGGGTGACTCCGGGTGGCATTTATAATTGAGCGCTACTGTAGCTCGGACGACATGTTAAATTATGGGTCCTGGTTGTTTATTTTGTATATAGTGTAAGAGGTCTTCAGGGGCTTTAAAAGTCTAACACCAGGCCTATACCTACAAAAACTTCGATCTGTTTTGCTTTTGGTAGAGTCTGGATTAAAACTCTAGGCATAGACCGAATTATAAAAGTCGGCAGATGTGAAGTTAGCTACAAGTTGCGCAATATCCAATCCTGACTGAAGCTTGCATTTAGCTGCGCGTTGATTGGGGTTCGCGCAACTTGTAGCTAATTTCACATCAACCAACTTCACCAACTTGTACCTATGATTCAACCTGTACAAGTACATATTTCTATCGATATAATGTCATTAGGATTTCTCTGACTATAAAGGTGGAAACATACTATCGGACGCGACTGACTGCCGCTACTTAGCAGTGTGCACAGTCTTAAAACATCCGGCGCGCCAGATCTCTCTCGGACGTCCGAACGCTCAAGGTCAGCCCAAGGTGACGTCCGCGACTGATGTGCGATAGTGGGCACGGCTCTGTGCAAATTCATTATCTAGATACCTATCAGTCGCGACTGTCAGTCGCGTCCGTAAGCCGCGTCCGATAGTATGTTTCCAGCTTAAGTTTTTTTGTTTTTATTTTTATAATGTTTCATAACTGTAGGAAATAAGCGAGTAATTAGCAAATTTAGCGAGATTGTCATAATATATTGCTTAGGAGCTGAAGACATAATAAATTTTGCATAACAATTACACATGACAGCATAATACTAGTATCTTTTCTTCAAGATGAATGTACCCATTTCTATACAAAAGTTCTACATCTAAATGTTATCCGAGCAAATAGATCAGAACTTTTAAGCTACCCGATGACGTCTGACATGATTAAACATATCGTTCCTACTAACTTTAACTAGTGATCCGAGCCACGGTAGCGCTCTGTTGAAAATATCATCGACATTTAAAAATTCGGATACAAAGCAATCAATTTATAATCTTCAAAAAAGAAAAGTAGTAGTAGTGAAATAGGCAGCTATTTGGAGACCAATTTAAACATAGTTTAAGATGTTCTTAGAAAAATACTCGTTATTGAATGTTATTTGCATTAATTTACATATTGTCCATCAAAAGAGAATCAACTTAATAAAATCCTTTTCATCCCGCCATCTCGGAAAAAGTATTTTTGCTCTTCGAAATCTGAGTGCAAAAGCCGTTTTTATCCGCTAGAGGGTAAGTAAAATTGAGTTTATAACATCGTGTGCACTTAGTTTGTGAATACAAAACATTATTAAACCTATTTAATTCTACCTCCATGGTGCCGAATTTATCAGACAACCTTTTTTAATTTGTTCAAAACTCAGACATGGAACCTTCTTGCTGTAGGTACTTTTTTAATTTTCTTTGCGCGCGCCATTTTCTTATCATGCTTGTCGTATTGTTTAAAGTTTAAAAAAAGAAACTTGAAAACAAATGAAAACAACAAACAAACAAATCATTTATTTTGACATAATAAATGTGTTACAGCGATACATGATCCGTAGGCTCCTGAACTAATCGAATACTGTGTCTCAGGAGCCAGTGGCTTCTCCATATTAACGCATGCCAAAATGTAAATAAAGAGTAGACTTAACTAATTTATAAAAATAAAACGTAATCTTTTAAAAGTTTAAATTGAAAAAAAAACTATTCTGATATAAATTATAAATACTAATTTATACATTAACAAAAAAAATATACATATATTTCAAACCAAAGATAAAATATTAAAAAAAACTAGACTTGTCTTAACTAATTTAGGAAAAAAACGAAGTCTAAGACGAAAAACCTAAAATAAGTGATTCTAGCGACGAAGAAGTTTATTTGATGCCAACAGAATTGTTGCAAATGAACTTTCTCCCTTTAAATGAGTCTTAAATAAGTTTCGAGAAAGAACAGTTTAGGTATTTCTATATTATTCCACCTCAGTTTTAGTCAGGTTAAATCATCTTTTCCGTATAGTAGTACACAGAGTTATTTCTAATCAATTAGCATCCTTCTAGGGGCTTATTCTGTACATCAAAACTAACAACTATTGTTCGGCGACTTTTGTCAAAACTAAAAAAAAAAACAACTGTTCCATAGATTTTGTCGAGGGTGAACGATATTTTTTTAGGGAACAACAACTTATTTTTTGAGATTTGACAAATTTTGTTGAACAAAAGTTGTTAGTTTTGATGTACAGAATAAGCCCGTAAAAGGATGCTAATTGATTAGAAATAACCCTGTATATTATTATACTTTCTTTGACCTATGTACCTATGTGAAAGAAAGATTGTGAAATAAAAAATGTCATGAAAACGATTTAAGCCATTATTTATTTTTGTTAAAATTTATTACTTATTAGTAAAAGCGATCATCTTTAAATTAGTTAAAAACGCGAAAGAAACGCGTTCCAGGAAGCAGGTAGGTATTTTCTTCCAGAGTCGTCCGTAGTGGTTGCGGATTCAATCTGTGAATTGAAAATATGTCAAATTAATATACCTACGTTCTCATCTCCATGTTGATGAAAATTGATATAGGATATTTTTTCGAAGTGAATACTTCTTTAGCGGAGTTGTGCACTTTTTGGGATGGGTTTCGTAAAAGAGAGAGAGAGCAGCGTAGGAGAGGAAGTAACGTCCCCCTCTCTTTCTACCGCGCGGTGAAAATGTATGCCTGCTCGCGGCGCAGGGCGCTTGCGCGAGCGTGCGTGTGTGGCATTGTATTTTACCACATAAATGATAGTACTTTTATACCTACTGGTAAAAATAAAGCAATTCGTACGAAATTAATCCCTTACCACTTCAAAATATTCAAAAATGCACAACGTTAATGTTCAAGTTTTCACTTCTGACGGCACTCCCGGAGTGCAACCCGCTGTTTTTTTTTAAATTAAAGAATTTTGGAAAAGAAGTTTAGCTGTTTCACTGTGTTGTTGGGAGTCGATGTGTGTATATCCGCTTAGATATCGTAATCAACACTCAGTGTTTGTCCGTTTATTTGATGTTTGATACTTTTTCACGCAGAAACTGATTTACTTGCTTTTGGTATTTTATATACTGAAATACTCACTACTCATTTAGGAAGTTGCAGGTGGGTCACCACCCTTTCCCGCATCAGAACTGCCAGCACCCGCACCCGCAGCCGCAGCCGCGCCCGCGCCAGCACCTTAAAAAAATAAATAAAAACCCATTAAAAATATAGCAATAAAGTATCACGTCCCGGATATTGTAATAAAACAATAAGTAAGTTCATATAGGCTGGGTGGTGTCTAGTGTCAGAGTTTTTATGCCACCTGTAGGCCTCTGACATGGCTAATCAATGAAACAATAGTCGAGATAGGTTAATCAATAGGTACTCTCATGTAGGTATAGACTACAACTATTTAGTTAGAGACTATAACTATGTAGTATAATAAGTAGGTTGAGTAAGTTACACCTAGCTATATCGATATACAAATGCTATATAAGAGGATATAGATGATGTAAGCGAAATAAATAGAATAAGTCCAGTTGTCTTTATTAATTTTCGTCAAAAATGATAGAAGTAATCGACTTTAGTCACTGCAACTTACGTATAAAATTCGAATACGTAGTTGACTTGAGTTTGACAGCTGTCACATTGACACCTGTCATGCAACTCTAGAACGAATTCTAGAATTTGACAGCTGTCACCGGAAGGAAAGGTATGATCGAGCCGTTAAACAGGATCAAAATTATCATGATGTCTCAATACGCGTTTTCCTAGTACAACTATGTGACCATGACTAAAAATACTTTCAAGTGTTGGACTACAGATAAAAGAGACGTCCATAAATGGTATATTATTATTCAGAGAAAAATCTAACCAAGATGATATTATACATTATTTGAAAGCTTGGTTCATGGGCTTTTCAAAAAAATATATTTAAAATTTATATTATATTATGAAATAATTTTTTTTTATCCTTACATTTTTTTATGATATTGTATGTTAAATGAAAATACAGCTCATTTTTTTCTGTTTTAGCCATATTAATGTGTTCCTATCGTTCTTATACTTCCATTATTACCCGATTCTTCCATATTTATCACATATTTTGCTGAAGTTACATGATAGAATTTATAAAAGAAGTTAGAATAATGTTTAAAAAAATGTTAAGAATTGGGTCTAATTTGCAAAAACTATTTTATTTTAGCTATTTTAAGGTTGCTTAATCAGAGTTGCCAGAAATAATCTACCTATTCTCTCAAATATATATGTTTATCCTCAGATATTCAAAATTACTTTTTTAAAAATCAGAGGGCTCTTTAAACGTTAAAAGTTTTAACTGATGCAATAGACTCAGAATAATATGTAGGTACTTACTTTCTCGAAATGTAACCAGTGCTGTGGGTAGATTTTTTGATTATTATTATTATACCAGCCACCATACATTTTATGGACGTGTCCTTTAATTCGCAGTAGTCCAACCGTTAGACCACGGATAGTTTTACGTACCCGTGGTACAACATGTTGGACATAGCGTTTGGACCACGGTATTGTCGTCATCAATATATTTTACTCAGCAGATACATACTTAAGGTGATTTATTCTGTGTATTTTCTTTCCGAACAAGGAAGTGCAAGTGCGCCTCCTTGCACCCCCTACCAGCGTCCATTGTCAAATTAAAAGTTAGAATTACCAGAGTTGTCACCAGATTGACTCGGCGAATCACCAGCCCCTGCCTTATCGCCAGGTGTCGTATCGCCTTCAGCCATCTGAAATAAAATAATTATTATTTTAGCCGACTGCTAATAGGAAGAAAGATGTTCTTATTGTCATTACCGTTGTTTTTTGATTGCTTTAATTCTTCATTGTTTGTTAACCGATTTGCGAGTCTCTAGGGCAAAAATATCTTAAAATACTTACTTCCCTTATACAACTTCACAATTTTTATTATAATTGGTAAAAAAAACAGTATTTTGCCCACTACTGCAATCTTTACTACGTTTACTCAACCATCTGTTTAGACAATACAAAACGTCAAGATAATGAGCATACCATACAATTGATGCTTATTGATATCTACTCGTACATACCTACATACGGAATCGAAAAAAATCTGAATTCGGAAGCTGCTTTTATACCTAATTTTGCGTTGGCTTACAAGTAAAAGATGTTAATAATGATTATTTAAATCACCCCTTTTCGGCTTACTACCCATTGAAGTATCATACACGAGAACTGAAGATTCTTGTCTATGAAGACGTCAGCCAACCGCTGGCCGCGGCCGGCGACGCGCGCCGACCGGCCGCAGTAGCAATTGAACAATATGGTGATATATCAGAAGTCAAAAAAATATTTTAAAAATTTAAAATGGGGAAATGCGTAGTCGAAACCTGTAATTGCCGTTCCCAATTTCTTAGTAAACCTTCACAAGTAAATACGTATTACACTATTCGTATTACTTGAAACAATCACTGAAACGTAAACCGTGATAAATGGATTAAAGCCATAAGACTATTAGGGAAATAAATGGACTAGATATATACTGAACATAATAATATGTTCGAAAAATTTCGAAAAGAAGATTTTATATTCTTGGTCTCAGAGCAAATAAAAAAATCAAGAGGGAACGTCGTTGAACAGTCAAGTGAAGCCGGTTTTTTATACATGTGTGAGTGCGTCGCTGTTGCGCCGCCATAGTTCGACTGTCAAGCCAAGGCGTAGTTTCCTTTTACGTTGGATGTGTGTGTAATAATCTGTACACGGCGAGGCGTAGTTTTGTTCAGCCTCACTTGTTTGTTCGCAACGTTCTGTCTTTAGTTTTTTATTTGGTCTGAGATTCTTGGTATTATAATGTAGATGTGCACGGTAGTGCACCTAAAAAGGCGAGCAAAAATGGCCATTCAGGACATTTTCAACCCCCTTTATTCTGGATAAAGCAAGACGTCTGTATTTTACGGCGGGAAGTACGGTGAATGGCACGGTGAAATGCACGTTGGAAGGCACTGTGGAGAGAACCATGGGGGACAGGGTAGAGCAACCCCGTATGAGAGGTAATGCTGGAGATAGACCATCACTTGCAAAAAGAAGTGAAATCTCAACAAAAACATGGCATGTAAAAATAACAACAATTCGAGCAACAACAGCGGGCAATACTGATAACCGATCGTGTTGCTGAGGTAACACGTTCTTGAATCGCTCTCGTTTTTTTGACAGTTTTGAGCTGTCAGAACTGTCAGAAAAATGAGAGTGTTTCAAGAACGTATCATTTCCTGTTCTTCAGTAAAAAAATGTGAGATTAAATGTAAACGCAAATCAGTTCATGCACTATTTGTCTATGGGGGCATTATCATGGTGCATCTATGCATCTATGCATCTATCTGATTCCGTTTGGTAAAATAAATAATAAATGTAACTTACCACGCTAGCCAAAATGGCGGCGATGAGGAAGAGGCAGAAAATCTTCTTGTTCATTTTGAGGTTTCGCTGATTTGGGACTGAACTGGAAGAAGTTTGTGTCGACACTGATTTTGAATAAGGATTTTCGTAAAATATATACCCAAATATTTGTTCCCGAGATCAGTATCAATTGTTTCCCAACTGATGTGCGTAAATTCCGCATTTGCATTAAGTAGGTGCGATGTATAATAAGTAGAGTATTGTTAGAAATATTTCCAAAAGATATTCCGAAAACATGTGCAAAAAGTAACAATTGCGTGCGGGATCTGTTCGTCACGGGCGTGATTTACCACGATTATAGAAGACACGAATAATTTAGACGCATTCAAATATTAGTTATGTGTAACAAATTTTGCTTTGTCATTTACTTACCTACTTAGCAAAAATTCAATAGATATAAATATTTAGTGTTTCAGCTAGGTACCAGAATCTTTCGTTACGGCTATAGAAAACGTATGACAAAGATTATTTTATGTTACGTTCACGCTCGATACTTAAACTTAAAGTAATTTTAATTTAATCATGCTAAGTCTGATTTTAATTTTTATCCGAAATCGGAAGAAGTTGGGAGGATTTTGCATTATTTCCTAGTAAAGTAACAAGTTAACAACTAATAATAAACTTAAGTTAATAACAAGTTGCTTATAATATTACATGTTATACAGGGTTATTCCTAATCAATTAACATCCTTTTAGGGGCCTATGCTGTACATCAAAACTAACAACTTTTGCTCTGCGACTTTTGTCAAAACTAAAAGAAAATTAGCTGTTCCATACATTTTGGACAGCAATTTTTTTTCGAATTTTGACAAAAATCGCAGAACGCAGATTGTGACTTTTGATGTAGGTAAAGAATACGCCCCTAAAAGGATGCTAATTGATTACGAATAACCTTGTATGTTTGAAACCCAATTTTTCTGTTGTTTTATTAACTTTTAAATTAGCGTCTGCTACTTTAGGAAAAGTGACTCATGCAAATTGATATGATAAAATTATAACTCTACTCTGGACTAACTCTAACTAACTACACTGGGCTGAAAAGTCTGCAAATTGGAGGATAGGATATATAAGATTGTAGCTTGTAGCTAACTTCACATCCACCAACTTGTATGATTCGGTCTGCACTGTACTGTACCAGGCTTTTTAGTAGTCCACTGCAGGACGTAGGCCTACCTACGAAAGGTGATTGGGCCATATCCACCACGCGGGCCCAGTGCGAGTTGGTGGATTCACATACGCTATCGAATTTCTTCTACGGACGTATGCAGGTTGCCTCACGATGTTTTCCTTCACCGAAAAGCCTGTGGTGTGAAATTCCGTACATAAATTTCAAAGAACTCATTGGTACGGGACCGGGGATTCGAACCCACGACCTCACGATTGTAAGGCGGGTGTCACTACCTCTTGACCACCACGGCTTCTTAAAATGTTTAATAACCGTAAGAAATAAGCGAGTAATTAGCAAATTTAGTGAGGTTGTCATAAGATGACATATTGCTTAGGAGCTGAAGACATAATATATTTTGCATAACAATTACACATGACAGCATAATACTGGTATGTTTTCTTCAAGATGAATATACCTATTTCTACACAAAAGTTCTACACCTAAATGTTATTCGAGCAAATAAATCAGCCCCCCGACCGCCTAAGCAATAGCAATCGTAATAGCAATCGTTTATGACTTCATTTTAGTCATTTGGTACCGCCTGTGTGACGTTAGCCATCAAAGTTGTTCATTCAACGATTGCTTTCGCAATCCGCGCAAAGCAATTGATGGCTAACGTCACATAGGCGGTGCCAAATGACTAAAATGAAGTCATAAACGATTGCTCATAGATTGTTATTGCTTAGGCGGTCGGGGGGCTGCTGAACTATTAAGCTACCCGATGACGTCTGATATGATTAAACATATCGTTCTTACACTTTCAACAAGTGATCCGAGTCACGACAGCGCTCCTTTGAAAATACAATCGACAGTCAACCATTTGAATACAAAGCAATAAATTTATAATCTTCAAAAAAAAAGTAGTAGTAGCAAAATTGGCAGTTATTTGGAGACCAATTTGTGGTGAATACTTAATGTGACGTCTAAGGAGTGCTTTATTTTGATATAATATTTTTAAGGAGTACTTTATATTGACATGCCCTTCTGGCAACACATTCTCTTTGGTCCGCATAGACAAGATAATTAGGATGACTTTTGGATTTTGAAGAGGTTAGAGTAACGCCGAAAACCCAACATGTAATTTAAGAAAAGTGCGAATTTAATTGTGATGTAAGTCCGTCCCCCGCCCAAATAATTGTGTAATATTCTAGAACCTGCAATTACGAGAAAGGTACAACTATTGTGAATTAATATAAACCAACGACAGAAGAAACCGTTTTTGATTTATACCCAATAGTTGTCACATAGTGGCGACCGTGACAGGACAGAGACTTTCTTAAGTTTGTGTGGTGGGAGAATCCAGAGATGTGTGATAAGCTGGTGACGTATAGACACAAGAGAGTAGTTTTTGGAATAACTTGTAGTCCATTTATATTGAGTGCAACTATAAAGCATCATTTGGAAAAGTATGTGAAGAACTGCAAGGGAACTACTGAAAAACTGAAAGAATGTTTTTATGTCGATAACTGTGTAGCCAGTTTTGACACTGTTGAAGAACTGAACACCTTTATTTCAGAAGCAAAAGCCATCATGGCAGAAGGAAAGTTTGATCTGCGAGGATGGGTGACAGCCCCATATAGAATTGATGACACAGTGACAGTTCCAGTGTTGGGATTAACATGGGACACATTGAAAGATGAGCTCCACTGCAATATGAATATGAGTGAAATCATACCAGAGAAGATAACTAAAAGGTATGTGATATCTGTGACTCAACATGTGTTTGACCCACTTGGATTTGTTTGTGGAGCAACTTTGATGCCACGTCTTACCATGCAAAGACTCCATGAACAGAAAATTGATTGGGACCAAGAAGTACCAGCAGAATTGGCACAGGAGTTCAAAGATTGGTTGAAAACAGCACATTTGATTAACCAGTGTTGCTTCCCGAGATGCATGTCAACGAGACCTGTGGAGGAATGTGAAACCAGTCTACATGTATTCTGTGATGCAAGCCAAAGAGCATATGCAAGCTGCATATTTTTGAGGACACAGCAGAATAAAAAGGTTAATGTACAGCTGGTTATGGCTAAGAATAGAGTAGCTCCTGCAAACAAAGAAATGTCTCTCCCACGACTGGAGCTGATGGAGGCACTCATAGCAACTCGATTATACAAAGAAGTCATAGAATCTAGACTATTGGAAAAGTGTAAGAAATATAAAGTTTATTTCTGGACGGACTCAGCAGTTGTACTAGCATGGATCAAGAGACAAACACAATGGAAACCTTTTGTGTCTAATAGAGTCAAAGAGATATGTACAACCACAGACTGCAATGACTGGCACCATATACCTGGAGAAGTCAACCCGGCTGACTTACCATCGAGAGGATGTTCAGCAAAGAAGTTATTAGAGAGCAGATGGCAGGAAGGCCCAGACTGGCTAAAATATAATATTGAAGATTGGCCAAAGTCAACGCTTGACAATTGTAATGAAGAGTTGGTGTCAGCAGAAAGAAGTCAGAAAGTAGTGATCAGTACAGAAGTCACAAGTGAGCTGTTCAGTCATAGATTGATGCATTTTTCAAAATTTAACAAAATAGTGAGAGTAGTAGCATGGATACTACGATGGAGTTGCAATGTGAGAAGAAAATTCAATGTACAACAAACAGACATCACCAATGATGAATATATAAATGCAATGAAAGCTTTGATTGGATTGTTACAGAAAGAGAACTTTACTCAAAGGACAATGCCAAACAATGTAAGCACTACCATTGATGAAGAAGGAATCCTCAGAGTGAAAACGAGACTGGAGCTAAGTCAAGAAGACAAAGATTTCGTGAATCCGGTACTGTTGCCTGGAAGGAATGAAATAGTAGAACGGCTAGTAAGGCAAAGGCACGAAAAACTCAATCACGCCGGGACACAACTCTTGTTGTCAGATCTCAGAAATGATTTCTGGATTTTGAACATAAGACGTCTCGTCAAGAAGATTGTATCAAAGTGTGTCATTTGCAAGAGAGACAAGTGTAAGCACTACAATGTTCCAGAAGCTCCGTTACCTACAGAGAGACTCGAAGCAACAGCTGCATTCCAGGTCACGGGAATCGATCTGGCCGGACCGGTATATCTCAGAGATCAAGGGAAATGCTGGATAGTACTGCTAACTTGCTCTACATACAGAGCAGTTCATTTAGAACTGGTAGAATCTTTATCAACCAGCAGCATGCTCATGGCTCTACGTCGTTTTATAGCTCGAAGAGGTCGAATTAATGTTATTTTTACAGATAATGCTGGAAACTTCCAGGGCTGCTCAAACCTCCTAAAGGAGGTCAACTGGGCTGAGGTAGAAGCAGCGACAGCCACCATCACTCCGGCCATTAGATGGCGTTTCATTCCTCCGCGTGCCCCGTGGTGGGGAGGGTGGTGGGAAAGGCTTATCAAAGTAGTGAAGGAAATGCTAAGAAGAATACTGGGTAAGGAGTCTGTCACCTGGATAGAGATGTCTACACTACTGTGTGACTGCGAAGCAGTTATCAACAGTAGGCCATTGACATATGTAGCAACAACCGATGATTCCTTAAAGCCTTTAACACCAATGATGTTTCTGCAGCCTCTGCCCTCCAATGAAACACCTGATTTAGATCAAATCGATTCTAAAAGTCTTAATATACGCCTACAATATTTACAGAAGTTACGTGAAGATTTTAGACAACGTTTTAGAAACGAATATTTAGCTTTAATATGCAGTAAAGACAGGTGTAAACCGAACTTGCCAAACGTAAATGATGTTGTTCTTATTGAAACCGAATCTAAGCGATTATATTGGCCATTAGGTATTATAAAAGAACTTTATACAGGTGCCGATGGTCACAGCAGAATGGCGAAAGTGCAGACCGCGACTGGTGAGTGGACGAGAGCTGTGCAGAGGTTGTATCCGCTCGAGTTGACTACAGTCACTGAGGAGTGGCGTAGAACTCTGAAAGATGAAGGTAAGTCGGACATTGTTTGCGAGCCAGAGTTCCGTATCGACGCAACATCGGATTCGGACCTGCCTGATAATACCACTCGGTTGTCCTGTGGGATTACGAGACACGGTAGACCGGTTAGGATACCACGGCGTTTTCTAGAATGACATGTTGGATTTAATTCAAATGTAAAATAAATATAGCAATTTTCTAGACTAAGTATGACTTATGACTAAATATACGCTGTGATATTATTTATTGTTTGTTGTGTATGTATGTAACATTTGTTTTAATTTTTTGAATTTGATATGGTACGTACATTGTATCACGATTTACTATTTCGTAAGACTATTCTGTTATCAGAACATGCTTATGTGTTATAATTTAAATTGAATTCATTGTATTATTAGAATTTAAATTGTACCTTTTCTCGTGTGGGAAGGATGTGGTGAATACTTAATGTGACGTCTAAGGAGTGCTTTATTTTGATATAATATTTTTAAGGAGTACTTTATATTGACAGGCCCTTCTGGCAACACATTCTCTTTGGTCCGCATAGACAAGAGAATTAGGATGACTTTTGGATTTTGAAGAGGTTAGAGTAACGCCGAAAACCCAACATGTAATTTAAGAAAAGTGCGAATTTAATTGTGATGTAAGTCCGTCCCCCGCCCAAATAATTGTGTAATATTCTAGAACCTGCAATTACGAGAAAGGTACAACTATTGTGAATTAATATAAACCAACGACAGAAGAAACCGTTTTTGATTTATACCCAATAGTTGTCACACAATTTAAACCTAATTTAACAAGTTCTTAGAAAAAATACAGGTATTTAGGGTTCCGTACCCAAAGGGTAAAAACGTGACCCTATTACTAAGACTCCGCTGTCCGTCCGTCTGTCCGTTTGTCTGCCTGTCTGTCACCAGGCTGTATCTCATGAACCATGATAGCTAGACAGTTGAAAGGAGACGTCCACAAGTGGTATATTATTCGGAGAAAAATCTAACCAAGATGATATATACATCATTTGAAAGCTTGTTTTATGGGCTTCTCAAAAATATCTAACTTCGATATTTTCATCCCTGCATTTTCTTTAAATGTGAAAAATAAATTGTATGAAAAATAATAATACAGCTTTTTATTTTTTCTAGTTTAACAATAATTAAGTGCTTCTATCGTTATTTTACTTAAATTTGTTGCTGTTTCTTCCACATTCAACTCATGATTTGCTAAAATTAAAAATTTTAACCTACCAGTGTGACCGGTTAGTAGGTTCAATGTTACAAAAAGACACTTAAAAAGTGTGCTTAGTTGGTAAAAATGCTTTATTTTAACAATTTGTTGATTACTTAATCAGGGTTGATAGAGATAAACTACCTATTGAGCCAAATATATTTATTTATCCTAATAAATCCAAAATTAATTTTAAAAAAATGCAGGGTTATTTTTTATTTTTAACTGATGTAATAAAGTCAGAAAAATATGAACTTTTCCAAAATGTAACGAGTGTTGTGGTTAGATTTTTTGATTATTATTATACCAGCCTCCATACATTTTGTGGACATGTCCTTTCACAGATGCTGTATTTTTGTTGCCGCTATAACAACAAATACTAATAACAAAACTAAATAAGTATTTTTGGAAAATTTCGGCTCTTCCTTTCCTAATCCTAATTTCTAATCAATTAGCACCCTTATTATGTACACCAAAACTAACAACTTTTGTTCTGTGACTTTTGTCAAAACTAAAAAAAAAATCAGCTGTTCCATTCATTTTGTAGCGCGTGTACGATATTTTTCTATGGAACAACATTTTTTTTTGAGTTTTGACACAAGTTGTTAGTTTTGATCCAGTTAGTAGAACTTTTTATCGTCGGCAATTTTTGATACGGATAGTAGGTATTTTCTTGAAAAGGGAGAGAAAATTTACAGTCGTGCTATTTATCAGCCGATTTCGATAAATATTTGGCAGGATTGTTTAGTATCTAAATCCTAACACGATTTGCCAGTAAAAATCAAATCGGTCAAGAGCGAGTCGAGTTCATTTATCATAATTTTTTTTCATTTACAATCATTTATTTATTTTTGAACACATATTACAATTGAATTTTCAATATAACAATACATTTACAGAACAAAACGTAAGGAGATAATTCCAACTATTTTCAGCGGCCCCACACTAGGCCCAGAGGCCCGTATTGTGGCGACCAGAAAAACGAAACATACAAAAAAAATGATATGGTATGGAGGTGTCCTAGGTTACAAGTATTACAACAAAAAACTTGGTTCTATTTAAAATAACATATTAAGATCAGTTATACAATAATAATAAATGGATCAAAAACAAAAATGAATATAACAATGAAGTTAGTCAACAGCAATTAGTAAGATTATACACTCTGTTTAGTTTATGCCCATAGTGTAGGTGTATGTGTGTGTGCGTGTTTGTGTAACGCCGCAATACACGAGGTCTCATTAGAGCCAAGGTTTACTTATAGGGTTAAGAATGTTCAGTTATATTTGGACGACCGTGCTTGGCGCCAAGCCTCACTGCCTGTAAGGTTTGGCGGTCTCGGTATACGGAAAATTTCCAGTGTAGCTCTGCCAGCTTTCTTGTCCTCAGTTTTCAGCACTCAAAAGTTAGTAAATGACATAATATCATCGTCTCTTCCAAATTTAGAAATCAGCAATCTGAGTAATGCTGTTTTGAGTTGGAAAATAGCCTGCCCAAGCCAACCTTTGCCCAAGGCTCCCAATTCTCAGAGACAGTGGGACGGGCCGCTCTGTGAGTTAGAACTGCAAAAACTAATACAAACTTCAAGTTCTATCACAGAGCGTGCTCGCTTGCTTGCCGTTTCGAGATGGGAGTCGGGGCTTTGGTTACATGCCATACCTTCAATAAACGTTGGCAACCTTTTAGACAATAACTCTTTCCGGATATGCGTATCCCTACGTTTAGGTGCTCCATGTCTGGTCGCGCACTGCTGCCAATGCGGTGATCAAGTCGACCGTTTTGGCCACCATGCATTGTCATGCGTTAAAAGTGCAGGGCGCCTTTCGCGACACGCCAGTCTGAATGACGTCATCCGTCGGGCATTCGTCAGTGCCGGCGTCCCGTCGGTCTTAGAGCCCAACGGACTGTTGCGAGACGACGGTAAGAGGCCCGACGGAATGACATTGGTGCCATGGAAGATGGGACGACCTTTAGTGTGGGACGCAACTTGTGTCGACACACTGGCGTCGTCTCACCTCCCTGTCACAACAATTGGGGCTGGCGCTGCCGCAGTTAAAGCCGAAAACCTCAAACGGCACAAATATGAGTCGTTGGATAGAGTATACCTCTTTGTGCCGTTTGGGGTTGAGACTTTAGGTCCATGGGGGCCGGACGCCCTGTCACTCTACAAAGACTTGGCCAGGCGGTTAGTAGAGGTGACGCGTGACCAGAATGCTGGCGTCTACTTTGGTCAAAAGCTCAGCATTGCCATTCAGCGAGGCAATGCTGCCAGCATTCTGGCCACGTTTCCTTCTACAAAGGGGCTTTTAGATTAAGTTTTATATGTTATAAATTTAGTTTTGTATTTATATTAGTTTTAGTGATATTTGTATAAGTTTATTTTTAATTATGTAGATAGCTGTAAATAGTACGTTCTCCAATGTTATTTAAGTTTGTTGCAATAAAGTATTTTTTTCCTTAATAAATTACACAATGTTATATTTAAGTTCAGTTAGATATTGGGTATCTCGCGAGATCTACTGTTCGGAAAACTACTAGTATAATAAATATTTATGTATTATTTATTGTAGTCAACTCTTTCTTACGTTCGGGATTTGCTAATTTATGCTATGTTGGATAATGTGAAACAAATCTGCTTCTGTCAAACAAAAGAATGTATTAAAATACAATTTGACAACGTAACCTACCGACGCTGGTACGTGAAACTATCACAAGAAAAACAATCACCTGTAGATTCGTTTACAAAGTATCTTACTCGAAAAATCGATAAATGACATTTAAGGCCAAAACACACATACGGCGGGCGCGGGTCGGGCGCGGTGCGGGTCGGGAGTACGGCGTGTCTATTTGTACCTGTTTCAATGGACGACAACACACAGAACGCGTGCGCGGGTCGGGCGCGGGGCGCGCCGCCGTATGTGTGAATCGGCCTTTATAGGCCGAATCATACAAGTCGGCGATGCAGTGTTGCCAACTCTAACATTTATCGGACGGTAGAACTCTTCGAAAAATACGGTAGATTTTCCAAAATTATGTTGTAATTTATATTTGAAATACGGTGGAATTACCTTGCCCATTTAGTAGCAAGTTCATGATTAAAATTGAAATAAAACTCATATTTTTATTTAGAATCAGATAGTATGATTGTTTCAATATTTTTATACATATCGATATTATGATTCTCAGTCATATCTTTAGTAGGATTAAAATCAAATCATCTTTTTAAATTATTGATGTGTTTATTTCCATTTTGGTGGCGTTTTATAACACTTATTTCGGCAGAATGTACTAGATTTAAAAAATAAGATTCATTCAAATCTTTCAATGGGTATTACGGTGTTTTTGCTGCCGTAATTAGTTTGCTACGGTAGGTGGTAGATCGAGGCTGATTACGGTGTTTTTACCGTAATTACGGTGCAGTTGGCAACACTGGGCGGATGTGAAGTTAGCTATCCGCACTACTAAACCAATCAACCCAGTATTATGTGGGCTTCAGTCAGGATTGGATAATGCGTAGCTTGTAGCTAACTTCACATCCGCCGTATCACTTGTATGATTCGGGCTATACTTATATGAAAAGCAAAATCAGTGGCGGATTTACGTATTTGCCGCCAGTAGGCTGTAGAATTTTGCTAACCCAGTAAATAAATAAAATATAATAGCCTTTATTAGCCCCTCATAAAACATTTGGATTACATAATTTGAAAGTTAAATGAAACATACATATTAACAATAATTTATTCTTAAAATTACTTATTTTAACTAGGGCACCCAAATCTTGGTGTAGGCCTCCTTCATGTCTCGCCATACAGTTCGGTCTTGCGCTAGACGGGTCCAGGTAGCACCTGCGATCTGCGACCTGTAAATAGTAAAAGAAAATAAATAAAACTCACTAAATAGTTCTTTATAAAAATTTCGTCAATGATAAGACACGGGCTACTATAATTTAAAATCTTACCAGTAGCTGCCAGCTCAAACAAACAAACAAACAATATCTTTATTGTACACCATATAACATAGATACATTAAAGTAGATTTTTACAAATGTTGTACAATGGCGGCCTTATCGCCTTTGGCGATTTCTACCAGGCAACCTTTGGATGGACTGGAGATAAATTAAATAATAGGAATACGGTCGGCGGTGTATACATACTGTGACATAAATATTATACCTATTTATCTTATAAATATACCAAAAACGTGTAAAAATACATACATATATATAAATACATAATTTATACCAATTATAACTAGCACAAGGAGAAATAATGTTGATAAACTAGATTTTTAAATATAGGGAGGGATTTAGCCTGTTTGATAGCAACAGGCAGTTCGTTCCACAGCAGGACAGCTCGTAAAGTAAAGGATTTGGTGTAGGATAGGTTGGAGTGGCAGGATTGGAATTTTAGTTTCAAATAGAAGAGATTTTCTATCTGTCGATATTTTTTTATGTCGATGTTAAAAATTTCATTATCTGTTAACGTATGGTTTAGTATTTGTGAAGCAGTTCCAGAAAAATGATGATAATATCATCGCCTTTCGAAACGCATGGTACAAATCACTATGGTACATCATGGTTTTCTCAAACTTGCTTGCAAATGTGAAATGTGAACATTATTTTGAGAACCTTCTTCGAGATAAATCAACATTGCAGTAGTGGCCAAATACACGTGAGCAGCGGCCGCCAAACATGTATGAAAATCTATTGCTAGCACATATTTCTATAAATGAGAGATTTATAATGACAACAGCATTACACTTTTATAACACTTTACACTTGAGGCAATTATCAACCACAAAAATGTATGGAAAATCTTCCAACCTGCTGTCAAAACTGTCAATTAAGTATTGGGATTTGACGTTCCTTGTCTAAAAATCCGACAACAGCCACCGAGTCTCTTTCTAACTCGTGTCAAATTAAATCGATACATCTTTTTCAAATTTTCTCGATCGACCACATTATCCTTCTGGCAACTCTGAGAATTGCTGGCGTGTTTAGCGGCCAGCAAAAAATTATGAAGATTAAAACAAAATGGAATAATGTTTTAGACCCGAGTTCATCAACAGATTAATGAGTTTTGAACACGCAATGAATTTTATCTTTGCAGATAATATTATTGAAGATTTTGAAAATATTGAGCAAAATTTACGAGCACCCCGCGTGCGTATATTTAAAACGCGGCGCAATTAATTTGTACCAATAAAATACTTACCTACGTCAATACGTACATACCTCAGTGGTACATTCCTACTTATTCTTTTTTTTTTGTTGACGGCTTGGCAGGTCCCAATGATTGACATTGACAAAATAAAAAAGGATACAAAGTTAAATAAATGTGACACGAAACGCTTATGACACTAGCCCATCCTTCCTCAATGCACTAGCCTAACAAGGATTACATTTTTTGGGATAATAATAGTACTCGATAGCTTATGAAAGCGTTTGGGTGAAAGCAAATGTATCCGGATAGAATGTAATTTTTTATAGTAGTATAATACCATTCATTCATATAGGTACGAGTATTCGTTCAAAAACGTTTGATTATCTAAGCCCTGGTTATCTGCAAATGATGAACACCAAAAAAGCGAAGCTTGTTTAATCAATCGTTAACTTGCAACCGAGCGTTTACGTAACTATCGGTTATGTTGCATTTGATTGACTCCAGTCTTAGTCTGAAACTTGCTAACCGACTATAACTATTCAAAGGTTTTATTTATATTTCGGGCTGACTTGGAAATAGATTGCTGTTTATTGAAGAAAAAAAAACAAATTTTTCTCATTGAAAAACACATTGGCGCGCCGCGTCACAAATGATCCGCGCATTTTTTGAGAAAAGTACCGAACAGTATACTAGCCTAGGCCACAACTTGGTATTGATGGACTCACGTATGAGTGCCTCGGCTTCGCCTCGGCCCCATCTGGACGCTTCGTCCACCAATGCCTCTGTTGCTAGTCGCTGCAGTAATGTACTATTTTTCTCTTGTCGGCGACAAATGGGATCTTTCTGGTAGAGGTAGAGAATACGTAACTGCGGTCGCAAGGCGACGGTGCGGTGCTGGGGTGACGGCAATACTTATAGTCCGAATGAAGCTTCTTGGCGCCTGTGAAAACGAAGCGAGACATTGCGCAGTAGTAAATTCGTTGTGTCAGTAGCACGATAAACGGGACGCCACTTCATTTTCATTTTCACAGACACCAAGAATTTAATTCGGTCTGTCCGAAAAAAAAAACATTTTTTGAATATTTTTTGATTTTTTTTCATATTTAATTAATTATCGTCAATCATGTCTACTCTTGGCACAGTTGGTAGTACCTCTGATTGCTGTTCCCGATTGGAGTTCGAATATGCAAAAACGAATTATTTTTTGCGATTTCGGTCTCATTCGACAAAAGAAACAGTGAGATTCAGAGATCAAAAGTTTGATGAGGATACTTTTATGAAATTATTCTACTATCTACTATGTACAATAATTATGTAAAAATGATGAGTAGATTATATGCCTCTCCAACTAGTCCAGCATGCGACCTCTGATAGCTTATAACGAAAAGAACTCATTTCGACGTGTGAAAAAGTGCCAGATATTATATACTTTGCTATAACGATATCTCGTTCTGACGCAGCTTAGCCCGGCAGGTCCTTGCAATTTTCAAAATAAAACAAAACTTAAATTTAATATTGTGTAATTAGGTAGGCACTATCTACTATGTACAATAATTATGTAAAAAATATGAGTAGATTATATGCCTCTCCAACTAGTCCAGCATGCGACCTCTAATAGCTTATAACGAAAAGAACTCATTTCGACGTGTGAAAAAGTGACAGATATTATATACTTTGCTATAACGCTATCTCGTTCTGACGCAGCCTAGCCCGGTAGGTCCTTGCAATTTTCAAAATAAAACAAAACTTAAATTTAATATTGTGTAATTAGGTAGGCAAAGGCCAACTGCACGCTGCGTCTTATCCAAAAGGATCAGACGCAGCGCATTTGTTGGCCTTCGACAGACACTACACTGATTGTAGACTAGAGTAAGTGCAAAAAGAAAACCGTCGTGGTGTTACAGTGAACTAATAATAAGATTTTAGTCATCAGCCAAGGTGACGACTATACTTGGTAAACGCGAGAACTGATGAAAACCGAATTGGTGTCTAGCAAGTATTAAACACTTTTAGTTGTACTAGCAATGACAGAGCAGTGTTGTGAATGTAACTAAATTAGTAAAATGGCACACGGGCGACCTCACCTACGACGCTTCTCTTTTTGCACAAACAAAAAGAGTAACAGTGTGATAGTTGAGGGTGTTACTCGTTGGGAACAAATTACTCTAAATGTAGAGTTAGTGTTTGTGTTTGATAATGTTCAAAACACTATCTCGTTACAGCCACGATACTCACGTCCAGCTTAATAATAATCTTTGCTTATACATCCGAAAGTGTTCCTGTCACTCTTTCACGCAGCTTCACTACAACGTCGTAGCAGCTGGGCCTCGTGTTTCAGGGACGTCGCAAAGTGTTAAAATATAGAGCAAGAAATGAAGAAAGGTTTTACCAACTTACCTATTATTTATCGATCCGAATATGTCGCAAATAGAAATATAACAAAAACGATTTATTTAATTTAATTGTGCAATCATTTATTTTCTTTAAAAAGTTTGTACACGTTTGTATACTTGGTTTATTAACAAGCAAGCTTTGATAGGTGCTGAGTTAGTAGGTATTTGACGCATAAGAAGTAGATCAGGAAAGCAGTGTATTCTTCTAGAGATGTGTACAGCTGTCCTGTCCTTGAATGATATCTGTAGACAAAGACATAATGATTAATAGTAGATTAGTAACCAAGGGCTGTAAGGCATCAATTGCAGCCCGAGATATTTATAGTTCGAGGGTGCAATTAGTGCTCACACCCGAGCTAACTATTCTGCTTTACATCTCGATTGTGCGGTAAGTAGAAAAAAACCGGCATAACAAGAATAAAACATTTTATTGAAATTGAGAGGTATATAGGACAAGATCAATTTATACATCGTCAAATCTCACCTTTTATTCACTTACGAAGTTACGAGTTCTCCACTCTACATAATGCTGACAATAAGGTTTCATCGACCTTTAATAGTAGATTACTTACCGCCCCAGGGCTTTTCTAGCTACATTATTACGCTAGAGCGCTTATTAGTCACCTACAAGCCCCATTTGGAGGTAATAAGAACCTACTTACCGGACATGAGAGATGTAAAATATTTTTAATGGTTCATAAACAGTGAAAAATTCGTTGTTTGTATAATATTTACTTACAGAATTTATTTCCTCGTGGGCTTTGTTTCAGCTGGAGGGGGTTGTGGATCTGAGTTCTTAGGAGCTGTAAAAGATAAAATAGAATTTATTTAGAAACACTAAAGCGTACATTTTCTCTGTGTCGGCAAAGAAGATATAATAATATAATATCGATGCTGGAAAATTTTGTTAACTTTAGTGCATCAAGATATGTGTGTCAAACACATGTTCCATGCAAAATTTTTACACACATGACAACTTTTTTTGGGTTTTAAGAATTTTTGGGTTCCTTCCGATAGTCCAATCATTTGAATATTGCACTACAAAAAAATAAGAACCGGACAAGTGCAAGTCAGGCTCGCACACCGAGGGTTCCGTACAAATCCAGAAAATTTCACAAAATTGGGAAAAACGTTGTTAAAATCTCTATATTCATCATCATCATCGACAAAACTTTTTTTTCGAGAAATGTGCTAATGAAGCTATTTTATATGATACTTTACATGATACGATTTACGCACTTTGAATTTTGTACCCATATATTGTGAATTTTGAAGCCCTATTATTTTTGATTTAAATAAAAATGTTCAGTTTTCAGATTTATTCGTATATGTATACTCTGAGACAATGCTTTTTGCCAAATTTAATAGTTCTATGTCAACGGAAAGTACCCTGTAGGTTTTGATTTTTGTGAGTGTCGAAATATGCGGTTTTTTACGACATAAACGGCTCTAACTTTACATGATAACTGAAAAGTTGTTTCTTTACACAACTGTAAGAGATCATAGATATACGTATACTTACAGTTTAAATTTCAACTCGATATCTTTACGCGTTCCCGAGATAAAGAGTCTTGACATACATACATACGGACAGACGGACAACAATGTGATCCTATAAGGGTTCCGTTTTTTCCTTTTGAGGTACGGAACCCTAAAAACAACTTTTAAAATTGATTGAACCCTATTAAAATCGGCTGGACCGCATGGTCCAATTAGGGTTGTTGAACGTTAACATTTTGCATGGAACAGCTGTTCTTTCACGATATCAGAATTGATCCCATAGTAAAAGTTGTTTAACTTGATTTACTGTCTGATGCATCAAGTCACTATTGAGAAGGTGTGTTTAAGTTACTAGTAACTCGTTTTTATATATTTAGACCTGTAACCCTACATAGACTCACAGAATCTTAATTAGCCTTATGAAAAAAAAAACTTGTTGGATACTATACTGGAACTCTGGTAACTGCTATCTTAAAACTCTAAAACATATTTTTTAAATTATGTTTGCTTACCTCCAGTGCTAGATGCGGCAGGGTCAGGTGTAGGTGTGGGCGTAGTAGGGCTGGACGGGGCTGCAGTGGATATTTCATCTGCTGCCATCTGTGATAAAAATATACAATAAATTTAAAATTAAATATGTTGAAGTCCTTTTAAAATAAATTTTATTTAGTTAAATTAGTTTCCAATAGAAAACGCAACAAAATCGGCTGCTATAATTTAGTTTAACGAACACATAATAACTCCTGAAGCTAGACGCAAATTCTTAGTACTTAATTACTAAACAAACGATTGTTAATAAAAAAAAACGTTTAATGTATTTTTGATAACTCACCTCGCTGGCGAAGACCGCTACGATGACAAAAAGGCAAATAATCTTCTTGTTCATTTTTGAAAACTGAGAACTGAACTAGAAGAAGTCGTATTCAATAATGATTTTAAAGAAATTTCCCCTTGGAATATATACCAAAGACGACTTTTTCACGAGTCAGTCTCAATTGTCTCCCAAAAGTCGTGAATAATTTTTGCATTAACATTAGTTTACATATTATAACTAATGATTATTCACTAGTGTATTGTCTGAGTTTTTCGGTAAAAATCTTTAAAAGACAATTGTATGCTTGATCTTACTTTTCTGGTTGCAATTTGCTACGATTTGATGGAATTGAATGTAGAGTGACGTGATACTTAAACGACAAGCTGCAAATCATGTAAGAAGTCTGGAGATATTATAATGCTAAAAAGTTTCTGATGGTCGAGTGTAGCATTGAAATTCAAATTTGGATTTAATTTTATTCGTTCTTTTTCCAAGATTAAACTATGTTTTTCGCTCACATGCCTGTTCGGTTGGATGAATGATTGGACACATTTTCTACGATTTGTTCACGTCCACCGTTTCACTTCTGCGCTATGATCGCACAGCTCCTCTACCTCACATATCGTTTTTGGTCTTATAACCTAACGTATCTTTGTCCTGCTGACCACGAGCCTCTTCTCACCACGAGATGGACTCTGTCATTAGCCACAGCGCTGTTCATATCTGTGTTGGCAGAAGTTTGAAAACACAGAGGAATGGATACGCAATTTTATCAATTATTTTATTTATTTTATTATTCAGGTATTTATTTAACATCTTAATTTTAAAGTTTTTTACAATATACAACTAAGTTGATGAAAAACTTAAAAACTAAGGTGCCGCCCACAGCGGGGCAGGGCTCAAGTTACAGGTGGTTGGGGCTACAGGCTGAGGAACCTCCTGACTATGCGCGCCGTGTCCAGGATCTGGCCCTTGACCCAACCGTCTAGCGAGAGCCTCTTGAGGTGTTGGTCGAGGGTCTTTGCCATTAAACCATTCACCGGCACATCCCACATGACGGCAACCTCGTGAGCCAAGTCAAGGTACTTGCTGAGCTTGTCCTTCTCGGCCTTCACGAGATTCTCGTCATATGGGATGTTGACGAGTACTGCTCGGCGCTGGGACTGGTCGATTATTATTATTATTATTATTATTAATCAATGCTAGTGGCAAAATTTTGGGCGCATATAGCATATTATAGAATTGGATCGAACGTCATACGTTCATATCTCATATTGCTCTGCTAGCGCACCGAGGCTGCTGTCTTTACATTGATTTTTAGCCGGTTAGAAAGTTTTTGAGATGAATGTTGTACCCACCACGCAAACTTGGTATCGACGGATGAATAAATATGTAATATCCCACAAAAACATCATGTAAAATAAGGCAAAGACGAAACTACAGTTTGCACCGTAAAAGTTATCAGATCTCATGTAGAGTCAAGCTTCTAACTCTACAGGATAACAGGACTTAACTCTACAAGCCCTTAGTTCACCAACTTTACACCTAAGTTATCATCATCAGTAAGTCACTCAGTCAGTTCGTCGGATATCAATAAAATCTAAAGTATATAATATAACTACTTATATAATACTAAACTTTATATATTTATTAACTCTTATATGGACATGATACCTATCTAGAGAATTTCGTTTATCTAGTATACTCCAAGCTCTTGGATGGCCGACAACCAATAATCAAGGGCGGTATTGTCATTCGCTGAGTCGGTGATGACAAAGAAAGAGGAGGCCGAACGTAGAAGGGAAGACGACTCTAGTAGTCACCCTAGTCAAGTAGTTACCCTATGCGTCGACGGAGACACACAATCGCCGTATACTGCCATAAATGGGAACTCTTAGTGATGAGTTCGGGGGAGTCCATCGCTCTACCGGAGAGTTCCCCGAGATTGGACGCTGTGTGAAGTGTTCCCACACATCGTCACAAGGACGGACAGAGCAGAGCTCTACAAGCAGTTGTCCGTATAGGACAAGCGCTGTCGGGGTAGCGGAAGTGTGCGCAAGAGTTCCCGCAATACCGAAGCAGATAAATACAGAGAAGGAAAAAAGAGAATACTCCAAACCCAAGTTATGAGGGTTCATAACCGTTGCGAGAAATGGTAGGTAGTACCCTTGCGCTTTGCTTCGCTTGGTTCGTCTTGGCCAGATATCAATAATACTTATATCGTGAGAGTGTACCTATCATAATCATTACAAGCGATCTTTATTGTAGGACCCCGTTTGTTGTTGGGGCAGTTGTGTTATAACTGTCAATTAGGGTATGGCTAAAACACTGGCATGAGCAATGGCGATATTTTCAACACTAGTTCATGAATACGAAAACAAAAATAGGAAACAATAAAACGGAGACTCAATAAAATTCGATCTTTTATTAGTACATACAGGTACATGCAGTACAACAATTATTTAGTTACACTCTTATGTTGTTTGTTTGTTGAGTTGAAATACCAACTGCTTCAGATTTTGTTCCACGGTTAAGTTTATGTGAGTAGTCCGTTAACAGTGAAGGCGGGTAGGTGACGTATGGTTCGGCGGAAGTCGTCGACGGTACAGCAGAAGCTGTAGCCGATGTCGATGCGGTCGGGCTGCCAGCGGAGCCAGTTGAAGGCGGCGTTGTTGCGGCATCTATCCGTGCAGAAAGTGAGCGCGCGGCATTCCTGCTCAGTGTAGTACGGGTTGTTGATGCTCACGAATGCGGTACCTATGCGGCGGCTTGCATCATATACAACCTGAAATAGAATTACAAGGTTAAGAATTTCTATATCTACTTTATTATGACTTAAACTCCATAGATGCAAGTGGCTTCTAGCAGATCCCTTTCGAGATTTATATTGGGTATCTGTATAATACACAAATAGTAGACCATGTATTCTTAAGGTAATAGTAGTAACAAATATGGTCTAACACATACTCGTAGTTAACAGTTTAGAAAGATTTCTTTATCAAGTTAGCGATAGAAAAGAATATAGTTATTTTTTACAGCTCGATGTATTTATACCTAAGCAAATAACATGCAATCATTTGTTATGCTGAATATACTCGTACGTAACTTTTGGGGAAGATAAGATAATTTTATAATTAGCTAAATCTATTTGTTTTCATGAATATTGTCGCATTCCGTTTAGATTAGTAATGACCTAATACCAACCTTGTAGTAGTACAAAGGAATAGGCAGTTGAGGATTGTTGTTGGCGTCCCTGTGTAGGAAGATGTCTACGAGTCGGTTGTTCTGGTTTCGCAGTTGAGATACTCCGAACGTACCGGTGTAGATTATGGTATTGTAACCAGCAGCACCAATGCGCGCACGCAGATTCTGATCACAAGAAAACAACAAGAAAAAAATTAAGTAATTGGTTGATCTTAATTTCGGTATTAGCTATCTAATTAGATTGAATCTGCACCTGTTCAAGCCAGTTCCAGTTTCCAGCATTGAAAGGCTGCCACTGAGGAGCAGCATTGATGAAGTAGAAGGAGGAGCGTTGTCCCGTGGCGAAGATGAAGTCACTCTTGGCGGCGAGGTGACCGCGAGCCAGGAACTGGTGGGTGGTCACGTATTTGTCGGCCAATGCTTGGCCAACGATTGAGGCGATGGTAGCTTTCTGTTGTACTTGAGTGTACAGTGAGTTTATGGCAATGCCAGGGAAAAAACTGCCAGCTGTAAAAAAAACGAATTAAAAATGATATTGATTTGAAATGAGTTTTGGCGGATCAATGTGTCATCAATCTAGTCATTTTCACATTACTATGGATTTTTAAAAACGACTCAGCCGAATTCAATAAAATTAAAATGAGACCATTTCTGAAGTATGATCTATTAATCAAAAAAAAAAATCATCAAAATTAGTTTATTAGTGGCAGAATAATCGCGTAACATGTTACGAAGGTTATCGAAATGAAAACATTATTTTTTGAAGTTAGTTATACATAAAATTGAAACTGATCTTACCAAGCCAACTGGGTCTATCCACACCGGTTTGGTGGACAGCATGCTCGGTGTTTTGGTTGTACCAAACGTACAGAACCTCCAGGCGATTCGGGTCGAAGCATGACCAGTACTTGGGATAAAATATGCCGTTAACGATGAACCCAACACTGTTAATTGAAAACAAGTTAATTAATGATTCACTGAAAGAGACTATGTCGCATGAAGCAAGAGACAAATAAAATTTAAATAATATGGTTTATTGAAAACAAGCCACATACAATTTAAAAAATGTAAAATGCGGATAAAAAATTAAATTACAACAAACTACTCACCGAATGACTCTATTGTTGTTAAAGCATCTGTCGTTAGTGTATTCAGCGTTATGGTAAGCGTGTGCAGAGCAAGTCAGCTGTCCAAATTGGCCATTGCCGTTCAGCCAACCAGAGCCAGAAACTAAGGCGTTGTTCACACATGTGGCAGTCTGTAATTATATGAAATCTGAAAATTATTTGCTTTATATATGACAAAAAAAAACATTAGAACTTTGGATCATAAATTTAACAAATTCCATTACGCTAGTCTAAATTGACTGTAATGAAGTTAATGAATTATTTATAAGTTTAGAATAGTAGATTATAACAACTAGATCTAAATATTACGTACTGCTGTCGCAGTAGTCGAGGCAATGTTGGGATGCCGGATAGTACGCCCAGAGCCAGTGCAGGCAACGATCACCTGCTCGCCAGTGTTGAGGCGGATCTGGCCTGAGTTACCAGCGGGCACGACGTAGTTTCCGCGGTGTAGGTACACCGGCTGAGGCTGTCCAAGATCACCATTAACTCGGATGGTGCAGCCTGGAAAGATGGCAATTATGGAGTGCAAACTTCACATCTGACCCACTTTGCCGCATACCTTATAACCTGCACCGTATTAAGACCTAAATAAATAAATAAATATTGGGGGAAATCTTACACACGGTCTCTGACCCGAAACTAAGAAAAGCTTGTGATATGGTTGCCAGAGACCGATATACTACATATACATATTTTAAATACATACTTATATAGATAGTATGTAAATACACCCAGACACAGAGCAAACATCTATGTTCACCACATAAATGCTTGCCCTGGGTGGGAATCGAACCCACGCCTCTTTGGTCCAGAAGTCAGGTTCACTTATCACTGAGCCACCGAGGCAGTCAAAAATGAAGCAAGAGAGAGCGCCATTGAGGTGGCTAATTTTTGGTCAAAACCCGGAATATATTTTTTAGCATGTAAGAAAGACTCGAAAAGAAGAAGGTGTTTGTATTTACCGCTTCTAGGAGTAGAAGAACTTGATGCATTTGCCCATTTAGGCTCCTCAATTGCCAGCCAGGCGTCCAGATAGTCCTCGAATTCGTCTTCGTTGAGAACAAGTGCCAGCTCTCCTGGCTCCGGCATATCAGCCGGATACGACCACGAGGCTGCCACGAGAGCAGTCAGCAAAAGAAACACACGCATATTCGCTAATTTCCTTCTACTGCAAGCAGGCGTAAGATAGTGTTCAATTTATAGGGGCATCATTATCTATTTATGCAAATAATATCACCCGATTTAATTCGGCGCGTCATAATAAAATGATAATCAATCAAAATGCTATCACAATAAACCGTGATCGCCTTTAAGTCCATTAAGCTTCTCAATCTATTGTAAAATATATTCGTAACGAGTATTAATGTTCGCCTTCAGTAATATTTCAGATCAAGGGTGATAAATAAAACCACGATAAAGAAAATTTACAAAACCCATTAAAAACGATCGAATTACCGACCAAATACGAAACTGAAACTTGCTGCTTGTATGGTAAAAGCTGGACCAATGAGTCATACCAAAGAACAGTGAAAAGAATTATAAATATTATATCTAACTGATTTGTATATTTCGTTACACTCTTAGCAACTAGTTAGTTAACGTAAGAACTTCGTTCAACATCGATGTCATTATGTCAATTAATATTAATTGTTAGAATTTCAATTACAAGAACATTTCAGAAAACTATGATTTAAAATACACCTGGCATGTGTAATAGAAACGGAGCTGACTAAATATTGTTAAGCGATTGATTCAAGATCAAATTGCATGTTTGTGGTAATGATTTCGCTGATCGTGCTATTAGGTTATATTTATTTTTGTGTGGGATTGTTGACCGATAAATCCCTGTAAAAGCGCATTCAATATAAAATAGTTCATGTAAAACTGTTATTAGCAAGTTTTTAGATCTTAGAGATAATCAATCTCCGTAACTCTATAATCACATTTTTATTTATTGCAAGAAAAGAAATTGGTTCTCTGTAAAGTCGGTTTACAGGGGATAATTTTACGTGATAACGTCCTATGAAAACATTGCTGAATCAACAACGAAACAAGCTAAACACTTAAGCTGATGGTGCTACTCTATCGCTTGTTCCGCGATCTATCGTTGCTCGGTCGGCTCAGGCCGAACGAAGACGTTATCACGTCAAAAAATCTACATTCCTATAAATTCTGCTGTTCTGTGCCTGTAAAGCATAAGTATAAAGAGACAGAATAAAACTAAAAGGTAGATTTTTTTGAATCTATTTCTTTCATTTTTTAATGATTAACAATAAAAATAACAATATCTTTAGTGTACCATAAAAATGTTATAAATACTCAGAGCAAATAAAAAAATCAAGAGAGAACGTCGTCGAACAGTCAAGTGAAGCCGGTTTTTTATACGTGGTGAGTACATCGGTGTTGCGCCGCCATAGTTCGACAAACAAACAAACAAGCAAATAACTCTTTATTGTACACACAAAATAAACTAACAATAAATACATTAGTGAAATTCTTAAGATAAGAGAGTGCAACACTAGGCGGCCAGTTCGACTGACAAGCCAAGGCGTAGTTTGTACGTGTATGTGTGTTAATGTATCTTTACACGGCAAGGCATAGTATTGCCGACTTCACTTGTTTGTTTCTCAACATTCTTCTTTTGTCTTGTCTCTCGTGTAGCCTTGATTTTTTTATTTCGTCGGAATATAAATACATTAGAATAGCTGTACAGGGTTACTGGTTATTGAACCTATTCCTTCTCTTGGATTATAGAGGGGGTCATCATCCACTAATTTGACCCCATAAACCCTTAATTGCAAAAGGTTAACCGTTTCTGAGAATGTCCAGCAATGGACGTCCTATGAAAATAAACTTTAGTTCAATTTTTCTCAGAAGTACTTAACTTAACAATTTTTATATAACATTTTATTTTTATATATTAGGTATATATATTATTTTAGAGAGTGAACAGTTTATGAGAGAAGTCCATTGACAGTGAAGGCGGGTAGGTGCGGCACGGTGCGGCGGAAGTCATCGACGGTGCAGCAGAAGCTGTAACCGATGTCGATGCGGTCGGGCTGCCAGCGGAGCCAGTCAAAGGCAGCGTTGTTACGGCACAAGTCCGTGCAGAAAGTGAGAGCACGGCATTCTTCTTCCGTGTAGTATGGGTTGTTGATGCTCACGAATGCAGTGCCCAATCGAAGAGTGGGCTCGTATACAACCTAAATAGAAACAAATCATGTAATAATAAATAAAACAGATAAGACTCTACGAAAACCAGATAACGATTTCTACGAGCCTTTCATCTTCTTGTGTTTTGACCAGCATGTCAAATTGTTATCAAAATTAGAATTAGATAAACTAGGTACCCACTCCTCAATTTTATCTATATCATAATCTGAATTTCAACCTAAGTAGTTATCAAGAAATTGTGTCATTATGATTCAGCTAGGTATAAACATTAAACAGTTGTTACGGAGAAATATCTTACTTTGTAATAATACAGAGGAACAGGAAGTTGAGGGTTGTTGTTGGCATCTGTGTGCAGGTAGATGTCAACAAGTTGATTGTTCTGGTTCCGTAGTTGAGTGACGCCAAAAGTGCCGGTGTAGACTGTTGTATTAAAGCCTGCAGTTCCGATACGTTCACGTAAGTTCTGTTAATAAAGAATATACATACAATACTCAAGGCATTCTATACTTTTATTAAAAACAGCGTAGGTATAACAATAATGACCTGTTCAACCCAGTTCCAGTTTCCATTGTTAAAGGGTTGCCACTGAGGAGCAGAGTTGATAAAGTAGAACGTAGAGCGCTGTCCAGTGGCAAAAATGAAGTCAGTCTTAGCAGCGAGGTGACCACGAGCCAAAAACTGTTGGCTGGTCACATATTTATCAGCTAGTTCTTCACCAACGATAGAAGCAATAGTAGCCTTCTGTTGTGCTTGAGTGTACAATGTGTTAATAGCAACGCCAGGAAAGAAACTGCCCGCTACAAAAAAAAATATGTTAAATTTTACTTAAAAATATCGTTTGTTTTGGTTTTAGTTTCAAAAAAATTACGAGTATATTCCATACCGATTAAATTACAAAGAAAATTGGCATAGCTGGAGATTTTTTGTCGGAAAAGGAGCTGCCTACTTTTGCCTAACCTCAAAAAAATAGAATGTATTGACTTTCAGGTTTTCTGGGGTAGGAAAAGAAGTATCTACGGTGGGCAAGGCCCACGCATACCTCTAGCTACGCTCATGTAGTTTCGTAAATATAACTTTCTTGATCAAATAGTCTCCAAAAACATCTTACCAAGCCAACTGGGTCTGTCAACGCCAATCTGGTGAACAGAGTTGGGCGGGTTTTGCTCATACCAGACGTACAAAACCTCCAAACGATTTTGGTCGAAGCATGACCAGTACTTGGGATAGAAAATGCCGTCAACGATGAAACCAACACTGTAAATTAAAAATAAAGTGAGAATCCGCCATAAAGAAATAATACTTATATTTCAATGAGTTATTCTTTACATTTCAAAATTTTTGACGCGAGCGCAGAACTTGATACTTGAATTGACTTGGGCTAGTGATCTGAAGGGGCAGGTTCGAGTCCTGCGTTCACGACAAATTTTTGAAATGTAAAGAATATTTTTTTGAAATAAGCCTAGTGTGGAAAGCACTATAAATTAAAAATCGTTCCAATACTTATATTCTTTGAATGGAAATAGTTTATCCTAGTTTTTTAGCTCTCGTAATTTAAAACATAGACGTAAGAAAGTTTTATGGAATTATGTAAAAAAGAGACGAGCACGTAGACGAGAGCAGTATACACACCGAATGACTTGGTTGTTGTTATAACATCGCTCGTTGGTATATTCCGCGCTATGGAATGCGTGAGAAGAGCAAGTCAGCTGCCCAAATTCACTATTGCCGTTCAGCCAGCCAGCGCCAGAAACCAAGGTGTTATTTACACATGTGGCGATCTGTAAGTAGAGAACAAAATATTATTGATTGATTGATTCACCTTCGTCAGAAATATCTTTAAGACGAAATTTTATATAACACCGTACATCATATCATATTCTGAAGAGTATCTACCGAACCGTATCAATGCGTCATATCAAATATTGATTAATCATATAGCTATCAGCCGAAACTTCGATCGCTGTTACGAGAATTTAACTCTATCAATATAGAGCATTACCTATGTATATTCGCGAGGTAAAATATGAGTAAGTAATGTTTTTTATTTTCATCAATTTTCCTTATCATGACGCGTAACGCTCTACGAAACATATATTACAGCAATTCTGAATAGTCCTCGTATCTATATAATTGATTTCATCCAAAGGATTATTAGATATGAAATGATTGGGAATTTTAAATTTCAGTGACTATTAAACCTATCTATTAAATATCTTTTTTCTAAGTTTACCTCATAGTTTAAACAAATTATTTTTGAAAATGTTAACGTATTTTGGTGTGCTAGAAATAATTGAATACAACAGAGATTATTGAAGTCGACTGTTAATAAGGCCAATGGAACTTGAGGTTGTTGTTATATGTTCTTTTTTAATATTTTATGAAATTTCAAACTTGTGATTGTTACTCTTCATAAATAGGTATTGAAAATGTGCAAAAGAGCCAACTCTAAAATTAAAATACTTGTCAAAATTCGTATACTTACAGTAAGATTTACTCCATGTCCCAGCGTGGGGCCTGACTTCACCAAAAGTTCGTCGCCAAAATCACTATCCTATGGGAGGCGTCCCAGCGCGGAGCCTGGCTTCACCACTGCGAGGCGCTTCATCTTAGTTACAAACCCCGAACTACGAATGGCTTCGTTCCTTTTGCCACCAAAATAACTGCTTTGTGGTGCTCCAAAATTAAGAAATTCAATCTCGGCCAGTGGTTCAAAGAAAAGGTACAAAATCTGCAGTCACTGACGTTTTTAGGGTTCCGTACCTCAAACAGAAAAAACAGAACCCTTATAGGATCACTTTATTGTCTGTCTGTCCGTCTGTGTGTATGTCAAGACTCTTTATCTCGGGAACACGTAAAGATATCGAGTTGAAATTTAAACTATATACGTAAACCTATGAATTCTTGCAGTTGTGTAAAAGAAAAGCTTCTCAGTTGCCGTATAAAAAAGTTAGAGCCACAAAACTCAAAACCTACAGGGTACTTCCCGTTGACATAAAACTATGAAATTTGAATATTTACGATTATGAAGCATTGTTTCAGAGTACACATATAGAAATAAATCTGAAAACGTACATTTTTGCCTCAAAATTCACAAAAAAATGGTTCAAAATTCTGTCTAAAAATATGCTCAAATATAAATTTATATGTAAATGTATAATTGTATAAATATAAAAAACATCAAACTTAATAGCAATCAAATCAAATAAGTTATAAAATCAATTCTTAAAGCAACAGTTTAAATCTCAGTATTTACTCATATCGAAACTAGATGGCGCTGGCGTCAAGTTAGCCCGCGGTATTAACTTTCTCCGTCGATGTACGACGTGTCTATGCGTTCCAGAGATGTGGTATGATTGCAAATATATATAACGGGACAATAGCTTTAACTTTATTTTTAAATAGTGCCACTTAGTATAATTTCGAAGGACTAGGAATGGTAGTGGCAACATTCCTGAGGTAACGCTGGTAACAAACGCTGCTGATTGTTTCCAAGGAGGTTTCGAGCGATATCGCATGATCGGCCGATGGGCGGGAAAATGCGATGACTTGACAGATGTCACTTGAGAGTTGGTAAAGAGAGCTGGTTCGGAGAGGTTATGGTGAACTGTGTTTAGAATGGCTCGAGTTGTGATTTCTTGATAAAATGGTGGCAGCGTGCGTTACGCTGCGGAACGCCATGTCCTTCGCTTAAAGTTTTCTCTATAATTGTAGTCATACGTAATCTTCTGTGAAATAAACTGATTGTTCGTGACGTTGCAATTTATCTCCTCGCCCGCTTAACCCACGCCACACCGCACTGAAGTATTGTTGGGTCAGATGGTATAAAATCATTACCACATTGAATCACCATAACTGATGCGGATCCTTTTATGGATTCGACATATAAATTCATTTCCTGACTCGAACGAATTCAAAGTGAGTGAAATATCATTTAAAAGAACTTCATTTGCACGTCATGCTAAAACAGGTTTATAATTATTTAACAACGTGTTTGTACGGAACCCTCGATGTGCGAGCCTGATTCGCACTTGTCCGGTTTTTTACGTAACACACCACTTTAAATATTCAGTGCGGCAATCAATAAAACATTTGGGTATAGTGAAATACGCAGAAGATTATTTAACTTAGTTACTAACTCAGGTCATTTGCTCCCTTAAAAAGGTTGTGATTGTATTTTTGATTTATTTAATATCAATAATGATATTTTGATCATCTAATATGGATACCAGAAATACCAGAAGGACTTACCAGCAGCATTTGAATATGATAAACTGTGTCAAAAATCGATATTGACTACTCTTCATTCCGCCTTGAAAAATGAAAGAAGCTGATCGAATACTAGACAAACTATTCTATTTTTTAGCTTCGAAATCTACTCCGATGCTGACATTTTTGAGTCCTTTTGATTATTTCCGTCTTCCAATATTTCGATTTACCGTAATGTATTTTCTATTTCCTATTAAATAAATAGGTGAATAAATTGAGCCTTTCTTTCTGAGTCTACTATTTTCATCACCCAATTAAACAATAACATTGGACAAGTGTTCTTTTCCCCCGGCTTGTCCTTCGACAAAGGCTTCCTTAATTTTTATAAAATTAAAGTCTTCCTGACTGTCGCGATTCTCATACATTCTGGGACAACAATTCTCTTAACTAGTTTTACTATAATCCTACCCCTTAACTTACGGAGACCGCGGCGGGTCCTCGGCACCCGCACCTGTTTCAGTCCCCCTTTGTTATCTTCCCCGGCGCCCCTGTGTCGCGCAGGCGAGGACTAAGTTAAGCGGTAGGATTATAGTGTCACCAGGGATACTGTATTTTTGTACATGGAACATCCGCAATAACGGCGATAATGCTCGATAAAACAAATCAATTATGTCGATTATAGTAGTTATGTAAAATCGATGCAGATACAGTAATTATTAATTAAACAATTGAATTTTTAAGCTCCAATGAGTTTATTGATTCTTATTTAAATTGTTTATGATTTTTGCTTAATTGATCTTAATCTATCGAAGGTAAATAAAATAGAGTCGTTTATGAGAGTAGTCCGGTGACAGTGAATGCGGGTAGGTGCGGCACGGTGCGGCGGAAGTCGTCAACAGTACAGCAGAAGTTGTAACCGATGTCGATGCGGTCGGGCTGCCAACGCAGCCAGTTGAACGCAGCGTTGTTGCGGCATCTGTCTGTGCAGAAAGTGAGCGTGCGACTGGCGTCGTACACAACCTGGAATTGAATAACAAATAAATTAAGATTTATTCTCTACATTGCCGGTGACCTACAAAACTCCATAGATGCAAATACTCTGTAAGATATCTGTTGTACTCATATGCGCAAAAATAAATGATTTAAGATTTAATTCCGCCTTTAAAAAGGAAGAAGCTGATCGAATACAAAACAAACTGTTTTGGGGTAGATTTTGAGACTGCAATTTTTGAGCGCGAAGCCCTTTTGATTATTTTCGTCCTCGAAAATTTAGATTATTTAATGTATTTTCTAGTTCCTTACTGTAAATAAATAGATAAATGAATTAAGCCTTTGTTTCTGAGTCTACTATTTTCATCACCCTATCTGTAAACTGACGATTTTAGTGTTATTTTCCCCCTGGCTTGTATTACGACAAAGGCTTCTTAGATTCTATGAAATTGAAGTCTTCAATACAATACAACAACACTTTATTGACAACAAATAAGAAAATATAACAAAAGAAACAAAGATAGAAAGGCACAAAACTCCGATAACATAAACATAAAACTTCCGATAAGAAGCGATATGAGTCTTCCTGACTTTTGCGATTCCCATACGTTCCGAACCAACAATTTTTTAAAACTGATCTTACCAGCGTTTTTCTTGACGCCCTTGGCCAGTTATACCATCTTGAGTTCCACTCTAATATTTATCATTCTCATTCGTAAATATATGGGCTACTGATTATGATAATAATTTTGAGAAGTGATAGCTACTGTGTTTTTGTATATATTTTTTTTATTTGGCATGATAATAAATATGTGCAGATACATTGTTCCAAAGACTCTCAAACTAGACAGAGACTGTATGTCAGGAGCCAATGGCTTCCCCTATTATGTCACAAAAAGATTACAATGCAAATAAACAACTGGTATTATGCAATTTTCTAACAGAGTTAAATTCAGAAAGACAAAAGATATTTATTTGTTTGACACATGCAGAAAAAAATATACACTGGACATTTCGAAATCAAATTAAAACTACAGTACCTAATGATACAAATGCGCGCTATTGTGTGTGTGGTGTGTGTGTATGTGTGTGTGTGTGGTGTGTGTGTGTGTGTGTGTGTGTGTGTGTGTGTGTGTGTGTGTGTGTGTGTGTGTGTGTGTGTGTGTGTGTAGGGGTGTGTTTGTGTGTGTGTGTGCAGTCCAAGTGCTCTTGTACGAACAACTGTATAGATGTGGTCAAACACATTTATCAGAGGTTTGGTGTTGGGGGATCAAATTAGTGTTTGTATAACTCTCTAACATATCTTCTGTTGATTTGTAATCGTAGCCTTGAAGCCACGTGAGGATAGTCCTTTTAAGTTCTCTATCTGTGAATTGGTTCAATATTTTAGATTTACTTATTTCGTTGTATAGCCGTGTAGCAACTACCATGAACTGTTTTTGTGCATATCTAGTATTAACCAACGGGGCCTGATATATCTGTTTCCTTCTGCTTTGGACTAATTGTGTTGGTGGCGTTATCTTGTGTCGTCTAGGTATAAATTCATAGATAACAAGTTTTACTAACTGACAGAACATTGGCCTCTTGAAGACTTCTGCGGTAGGGTGTCTAAAGGGTAGATACAACATGACTTTATGGAACATCCGTAACGACTGTGAAAATGCTCGATAAAACCAATCAATTATGACTAGTATAGTAGTTATGGAAAATTGATGTAAGTACAGTAAGCAGAACAATTAGTTAAAGAATTGTTTATTGATTCTTATTCAAATTATTACAATTATCTTGGTTTTTGTTTGAGTGATCTTAAACTATCAAAGGTAAATAAATAGAGTCGTTTATGAGAGGAGTCCGTTGACAGTGAAGGCGGGTAGGTGCGGCACGGTGCGGCGGAAGTCGTCGACGGTACAGCAGAAGCTGTAGCCGATGTCGATGCGGTCGGGCTGCCAGCGAAGCCAGTTGAAGGCGGCGTTGTTGCGGCACAAGTCAGTGCAGAAAGTGAGCGCGCGGCATTCTTCTTCGGTGTAGTACGGGTTGTTGATGCTCACGAATGCGGTGCCCAATCGAAGGGTGGGTTCGTACACAACCTGTAAATAGAAGTGAAATAAGAACCGAGCAACATCGAGACGGCTATTCTATCCAAGAAGCCGCTTAATGTTATTCTGGTGCCTAATATTCTGTTAAGTGAATTAATACCTAAGTTAATTTTGGTTTGGGGTTCAATAATTTAGTAGTCTATAATTTCAATCTAAGGAATCGTAAAATAAAAATAAACATGAAAGTGGAGTATTGAACTATTGTAGTGACTATAAAATAAATATAGTATTATTTTATAAAACTAAAAGTTCGCGCGAACAACTTCCTTTATTATAAATTATTCAGCTATCAAATCTATATCGTCACAATGATAATAATAATTTATTATTATGCAATCAGGGATCGGTATAACATCATACCTTGTAATAGTAAAGAGGAATTGGCAGCTGAGGGTTGTTGTTAGCATCTCGGTTCAGATAGATGTCAACCAATTGGTTGTTCTGGTTTCTGAGCTGGGATACGCCGAAAGTACCAGTGTAGACCATCGTGTTGTAACCAGCAGCTCCAATGCGTGCACGCAGGTTCTGTTAAAAACAAAGGCAATTTAAATGTTTGGTTTTAAACTAGATTTTATTATGACCTGCATTTTAAAACTAGATTTTATCAGTTAAAATAGAGTCACAGACATACAAGATTAAGGATGAAATAAGGTATGTGAAGTTTTCAATTGTACTTTATTTCGGTAATAGGCTATCATGTATCTAACTAAAATAAATGTGCACCTGTTCGAGCCAGTTCCAGTTTCCTGCGTTAAAAGGCTGCCACTGAGGAGCGGCGTTGATGAAGTAGAAGGAGGAGCGTTGTCCAGTGGCGTAGATGAAGTCAGTCTTAGCGGCAAGGTGACCGCGAGCCAGGAACTGGGTGCTGGTCACGTACTTGTCAGCTAGTTCATCACCAACAATTGATGCAATCGTGGCCTTCTGTTGCACTTGAGTGTAGAGTGCATTGATGCCAACGCCAGGGAAGAAACTGCCAGCTAAAAGCAAATTATTTGTAATGTTACAAATATAGTACCTACATACGTTGCAAGCATTTTGATTGTAAAATACGTACTCGTATTTTAATATGTATTTATATTATTAGCAGACTCGATTTCAACAATCGACATGGATGCCACTATGTAGCAATTGCTTAGTAATTAGTAGTATGGTTTAGTTATTGCTTAGCTTTAGTATCCATTTTCTTTAGTGAAATACAATGTTGATATAATCAGATGAGACTTCTTTAACCTCAAGTATTTGCCTCACAGATTAATTTTAAGAAGAATTCAGTTAAATACTGTATTACATCAAGAAGAATTCAGTTTAATACTGTATTAAATCTTACCGAGCCAGCTGGGTCTAGCAACATTGGTCTGGTGAACAGCATTGGGGGTATTCTGTTCATACCACACGTACAAGACTTCAAGACGGTTGGCATCGAAACACGACCAGAACTTGGGGTAGAAGACGCCATCGACAATGAAACCAATGCTAAAAAATAAAAATAAAAGTTTATTACATTAAACGACAAAAAACGTGTCATCAAACTTCATATAGCATGGAATGTTCTGAATTTGTTTCTGAAGTATACAATTAAGTACATCGTTATATAAGTAAATCTAAAAATGTCTTATCCTATATCGACAAACAGGAAAATATTGTAACTTATTACTAGTTTTTTGAATCGAAATCTTTGGACGAAACAATTGAATATTATCGGAACTGATTATTATTTATCATCAACTTTAGCATCCTGATATAATATGCCCACAGAATATGCCAATATTTAGCTAATTATGGAGACAGAATGAATATTAAATCATTAACGTAATAATTTACAAGGAACAAAGAAACAATCTAAAAGTAGCCCTTCAAATTACATACCGGATGACCTGGTTGTTATTGAAGCACCTCTCGCCAGTGTATTCAGCGTCGTGGAAAGCGTTGGCTGAGCAGGTCAGCTGCCCGAATTCTCCGTTGCCGTTCAGCCAGCCAGCACCAGAGACAAGGGCATTGTTAACGCAAATAGCAGTCTGTAAATTTACATGTAAGCTGTAAGAACTTTAGCTAAACACGGATAGATTAACTATAAAAATTCCTAATTACTTAGGTTTATGTTATAATAAGAAAGTTACAAAATACGATTGCTCACAGCTAACTATAATCCGATTGCATACACTTCATAAAATGTTATTTGTAGCGGGGCGTGTCTAAACTCAATAGTACAACTTTTTACTAGTAACTAACTTTAAAATGTGAATTTTCATTAACTGCTTTGCTACTAGCAGCTGATATATTATTTATTTTTATTTCATTATCTACACAGTGATTGCTTCCATCCAACGCATGAGTAAGTACGAGTATTGCATAGATGGATAAATTATGAATAAAAATCCATAGCCAAAACTTTTCTGTAACTGATTTTAATAAAACTTACTCCAGTAGCTGTGGAGGTGGCGATGTTGGGGTGCTGGATAAGTCTACCGGAGCCAGTACACGCAACGTACACCTGCTCGCCACTGTTGAGTCGGATTTCACCGGTATTGCCAAAAGGTACCGCGTAGTCTCCGTTATGAAGGTACACGGGTTGAGGCTGTCCAAGATCACCGTTAACTCGTATTGTGCAGCCTGTAAAATAGGCAGTCATGAAGCACAAACACACAAGTAGATCTTCACAATGTTGTGCTAATAACTGTATTACTCTATAATACAGAAGATTCTATTTACCGCTTCTAGGAGTAGGGCTCGAAGCGTTTCTCCATTTAGGCTCCTCAACCGCTAACCAGGCATCGAGGTAGTCCTCGAATTCGTCTTCGTTCAGGACCAGTGCCAGCTCTCCTGGCTCCGGCATGTTCTCAGCCGGATATGCCAAGGAGGCTGCCACCAAGGCAGTCAGTAATAGGAGCACACGCATCTCCGATGATTTTCTTCCACTATTAGCTCAAGCGAAGAACTAATCAATTTATAGGTGTGTATAATCACATATCGGAGTAGGTGTTGATTCAGATCACCGCGTCATAATACGCTGATTACTCGAATTGCTATCGGCCTAAACAAAGATCGTTCTTTAATCGATATGGCACGAGATCTTAAAATTGTCTAGCCGACATAGTACAGGGCTAATTTGAATGTCAGTATGTGGTTTCCTTCCCGTTTATCCGCCGTGGCTCTACTGCTTGGCTCTACCAGTAGAGCGAAGGGAAATTATACATTACCGTGAGCCCGTGACACTACTAGTAGTGCTACGGGCAATATTATTTTCTGTGACACGACTCGTGTAGCCGCTATTTAATATCTAATAATTAGGTAGGTACTTTAGTTAATTTAAGTTTTTAAAATGAGTCTACGATATAGAATTTCAAATCAGAAAGCACGTAGACTTCTGACAAAGTAGATACCTTCCATTTCGTAGGCAAAGGTACATTTTTGTTTGTCGATACTTTTACTATGAAACCCAAAAAATAAATCAGTTATTCCATACACTAATTACAAAATTCACAAAAAATCAAAATTATTAATTGTCACAACATACAAATTATACAATTGTTATGCAGACACTTTTCCCCAAACTGGGTACAATAAAGCACCCATACTCTATCTTGGGACCTATATAGGCATTCTCGCTGTGTGAATGTGACTTAATAATTTAGATAATAATGTGACTAGAAGAATTTTATTGAAATAACAATTTGGTTAAAAAAAAAAGTTTGGATCAACATTAATTAACAAAATTAGAAAAATGAATAATATATAAATTTACAAAATTTCAAATAAAATGTCAAACATGAAATACTATTCTTAAAGAACAGCTGATTTAGTTAATTTTTGGGGTTAGTCCCCAAATAAATGTTGGAAATAACTCTATTGATCATAAAATATTTCTGTCGCTCATAGATACATGTGTAATATACCTACATTTGCTGCCTATAAAACGTAAGATATAAGGTAAAACCTGAAGTTGGTGCTAATGAACCAACTCAATAAAATAACCATGTATTTTTGTCGATACATGTTTTAATCACAATAATACTCGATAATATAAATCACCAAGGTAATTCTGGTATCTCGGTAGTTGATCACATCAAATTGATTATTGTATTGTATTAATTATATAATTACCTAAAAGATTGCGATTTTGGAGATCAAGTCACTTTATTGTTCATGTTATTTTCATAATTACATCACCAAGCACAGGATACAATATAAATTATACTCTATAAGTTGTTATACTAAAGCCGGATTCTCACAGTAAGTACTCGTACTAGTTGGCTCGGACTCGGACTATACTGTTATTGTGTAAATAGGTACGTAATCCGAGCGCAGATTACGTGTTTTCATAATATATGTATTGTCCGAGTAACTCTGATCTAATCTGGCTTTAATCTGAGTGCATTTGGTCCGAGCCAACTCGTACTGTGAATGTTTTATGAAAGTAAGCCATTGACAGTGAAGGCGGGTAGGTGCGGCACGGTGCGGCGGAAGTCGTCGACGGTACAGCAGAAGCTGTAGCCGATGTCGATGCGGTCGGGCTGCCAACGCAGCCAGTCGAATGCGGGGTTGTTGCGACATCTATCCGTGCAGAACGTAAGCGCGCGGACCTCGGCTTCAGTGTAGTATGGGTTGTTGATGCTCACAAATGCGGTGCCCAGTCTAAGAGTGGGTTCATACACAACCTGAATGGACGAAATGTGATCATCATACAATTTAGTATAAAAGGTGATATGCGAGAGAAAGGAGTTGACGTTGAGATGTGGTATGATAGAGTGAAGTGGCGAAAGGAAACGTTCTGTGTTGACCTCATCTAGTGGAATAAGGGCAAGTATAATATAGTAGTCACTATTACTGTTAAATATGTTGTTGGTGGTGATGCATATTATGTCTGTGTAGATAGAGACATGTGTATAAATTTATCAAAATTTTTTTAGTTACTTCAACGTTCAAGAGTCAAATATTAAAAAAATCCAATCACTAACAGTGTTGAGCACGACAAGCGTCTTCCAAAGCATAGAAAACTTCCCTCGAATACAACTCTTAACTCCCAGACCGATGGTTTCTCTTATCGTACCGAAAACTCCAAGATAACGAAATACATCAAATAGCTCACTAAATTCATTACAAAAGTTATTTGCGTGATTCAAGATTTTGTCGCTCAATGAACGGAGGCATCTATGATTTTTAAGATTGAACTAGTTTGCTTAGTAACTAGGTATATGAAAGGTTCAAAAGGTAACCTTGCGTAAAGCGCTCCAACAAACAGTATGAACAAAATGGTTCGGGAATAAAAAATAAAGAACTCTACTTTGTAAAACTTCAGTTTTCTATCGTAAACAAAACATTACGTATCGAAAAGAGGAGTATGTATTAATTTTATACTTTATGGATCTGATTACTTATTATTCATTTAAGTCTAATAGTGGCTTATTGATTTATTCCAAAAATGTGTAAGAGATTTAGCTCTGACCGACTAGAGTGAGATTTATACCTTGTAGAAGTACAGAGGTACGGGTAGCTGAGGATTGTTGTTAGCGTCTCGGTGTAGATAGATGTCAACCAGCACGTTGTTCTGGTTCCGAAGCTGGGTGACGCCGAAAGTACCGGTGTAGATCATAGTGTGGTAGCCAGCGTTTCCGATACGCGCACGCAGATTCTAAAATAACACAATGGACAAGGGCTTGTGTTATATTATGTGGTATTGTGCCAGGCCATAGTTTGTTATGCTGGCAAAACCTCGTGTGGATTGGTACGGTTCATCTATATAGGTATCACATTGGATGATGCCTCGAGTCCAGGCTTGGCTACGCATTGAATAGCCAATTATAATTGTTTGATTTGTGTCCAAGAGCCATCTACATATTGGAGTGTTGGAACCAAGACTACAATTTGTAGCCAACATAGCCAATGGGTGACCTCAGTATCAGAGAATAATTATTAGACTAATCAGATACATCAATATGGAATGTAGGAAAAATGTCAAGTCGATGGGTTTTTACCATTTTAAAGTAAAGTCTATAGCTTATATGCATAAAAACAAGTGAATTCAATCTAACCCAGAAGCTCTAGGACTCTTAAGGTCTCTACCTAAGATCGCCGATAGATTTTAATAATATACCTACCAATTCTAATATTTGTGTTAGACGATATCAAATCAAAACTGCGCAGATAAAAAAAAATGTTAATGACCTGTTCGAGCCAGTTCCAATTTCCCGCGTTAAAAGGCTGCCAGTGAGGAGCAGCGTTGATGAAGTAGAAGGTAGAGCGTTGTCCCGTGGCGAAGATGAAGTCACTCTTAGCAGCGAGGTGACCGCGAGCCAGGAACTGGCGGGTGGTCACATACTTATCGGCCAGCTCTTGGCCTACAATGGAGGCGATAGTGGCTTTCTGTTGCACTTGAGTATATAGTGAGTTGATGGGAACTCCAGGGAAGAAGCTGCCAGCTGTAAGGAAGTGAGGTTGAAGAATATAATTTAAGCATCTTTATTCTTACTAATATCATAGACAAAAGATTTTTGTCTATGCTAATATTATAAATCCGAAACAAACCAACACACGGTTTGTCACTCTACAACGCAACCACAGAGCAGCGGATAGATTTGATTTTTGTCATGAATATTGGATATACGTAGTTCAATGATGGGTGAGTGACATAGGCTACTTTTTATGCCAAAAAATAAAATGTTTTAATGGGGTAGCACATAAATAAATCAAAAATCCACGTGGACAAAACCGCGGGAAAAACCTAGTTTTTTCAAGTGTCAAACTTAATAAAAGTCAATTGTTTGGAGATCTTGTTATCGTTTACTAAAGTAAAGCAGAAATCACTATTTTTACTGAAATCTTACCCAGCCAGCCTGGTCTGTCGACACCGGTTTGATGGATGGCGTTAGGCGGGTTCTGCTCGTACCATGTGTACAAAACTTCAAGGCGATTCTGATCGAAGCAGGACCAGAATTTGGGGTGGAAAACGCCGTCTACGATGAAACCAATTCTAAAAATCAGAGACATTACTTTTGAAACAAATTTATTTTCAAGACTAATTAAATATCAGTTGTTAGTTGTTTATAATTATTAAACCAAGAGAAGACAACAAAAATGTTTTATGTTTTGCACAAAGCGACAGTGATTTAAAATTAAGGATTTTATTTTGTTATACTGGTCATAAACGACTTCTACCATTTTCAAATTGACGAATTGCCTCGGAGAACATCTTGCAAAATACATACCGGATAACAAAGTTATTGTTGTAACATCTCTCAGTGGTATATTCAGCGTTGTGGAATGAATGAGCTGAGCAGGTCAAGTCTCCAAATTCACCATTGCCGTTGAGCCAGCCAGCGCCAGAAACCAATGCGTTGTTCACACAAGTAGCAGTCTGTCATGAGAGACACAAAAGACCTTATCTTAGTAGGTATTTCACAGGCTTCATCTATATATATATACTATCTTAATATATATAAATCTCGTGTCACAATGTTGGTCCTCAATGGACTCCTAAACCACTTAACCGATTATAATAAAATTCGCACACCATGTGCAGTTCGATCCAACTTGAGAGATAGGATAGTTTAAATCTCAAATTATAGTCGCAATTTTAATTTATTTAGCCACAGCAACGCGTGGCCGGGTCAGCTAGTATACCTACATAAATTAACAATGATTAACTGTTATGTTTGCTAAATCATTCTGGACTATTTTTCCTCGATGGAAAGGCCGTGGGTTCACGACTTCTTCAGAATCTTTGTAGACCAGAGATGTATAGTAAGCCCACAGATCGTAACACATTTTTTTAAATAATGAACTCAACAATTTACTTATTTATTGTCTTTTGCAGTTCGTATAATTTAAGCTTGCAAAAAAATAATGACTTACACCAGTCGCAGTAGAAGTGAGGATGTTGGGGTGCCGGATGAGGCGGCCGGAGCCAGTGCAGGCCACGTACACTTGGTCGCCGCTGTTAAGGTGGATCAGGCCTGAGTTGGCAGTGGGCACGACGTAGTCCCCACGGTGCAGATACACTGGTTGCGGCTGGCCGAGGTCACCGCGCACTCGGATTGTGCAGCCTGGAACATTTCCGTTCTGAAGCACGAACAATCGAACACGCTTAAGAAGTAGTTCTATCAAGTTAAAGTTCTGTACCGGTTCTAGGAGCCTGGCTAGCGCTAGAAGCGTTTATCCATTTTCTCTCTTCAACCGCCAGCCAAGCGTCTAAGTAGTCTTCGAATTCTTCTTCACCAAGGACCAGAGCCAGCTCCCCAGGCTCCGGCATTTCTGCCGGAAGCGACCACGCGGCCGCCAAGATGGCGGTAAGCAGTACGAAATTCTGCATTTCTGGTAAAAAGCACGCGGTGCAGGCGGGCACTGGCACTCATTATTAAGATTTATCTAATTTTATATGCTTTCCCTATCTTATGGCTATCGGGAAAAACAACCATATCAATTATTCATTGATTACGCCAAATAATTACAGAGGGCATGACTGTATGTTAATCATACACTAGTTTGCGCTTACGGATTTGCTCATTGGGTATATCGAAATCTTGATGCGGTTTCATATTTGAGAATTGTTACCTTCTATATAGAATTTCGTGAATTTTTTGATACACTTTATTTTTGATACTTTAGTTAGATAGGTACAGTAAATTAAATTACAACACAAACACGCAAACAACATTTATTACATGAAACTTTATAAAAATCTCCTTAAATTACGCTTTTGGTGTTTAGGTACTTTTTGTAATCACTAATAGTCCGCTATTGAAGTGTGGATATAGTATAGAGACGTTTCCGCCTTATATTTGCTTTCTGAAGATCATGATGTCTTGATGTTTGATACGTAGGTACTAATCTTTTGTAGACTCTCCCATGACCTCAAGATGATAATGTTGTGCAACCTTCTTCGCTTTTTATCCTTCTCGCGTCAATTTAGCACGCGTGATAGGTAAACCCCAAATACCATCGTCATTATATGTACTTAGCTGATAAAGTCTCATATGTGTAAGCGATACAATGTTCTTTCTGGTATTGGATTACGATATCCTAGAATAAAAACCCTTCCTAAGAAAGGGTTTTTATTCTAGGATATCGAAATATTCATAGTTATAAGGCTTTTATAATCTGCCGCATGACATTGTGATAAAACTACTTAGCAGTCGAGCGTTATTCTAAAATTTATTTCAATATAAAACTTAATCCTTGTTATTTTCGGCAAAAACTTAATCCTTGTTTTTGCTGAGCGTGAGTCTGAGTCTATATTTTTTTTATAGGAAATAAGTTTGAGTTTGGCGACATAAATTAAATTAAATTAAATTAAATTATTTTATTGAGATAAAAACGATTTTTCAAACATTTACATTCATCTCACATTAATTAGATCAGATTTATAAAAAACAAATAGGTACAATTAAAACATAAGTCATCAAATTAATTGAGAAGTCAATAGAAAATAAAATTAAAAATAGCAACAATACATGCATAGAGCTATATTTTACAGATATCTGTGAATACATGCCAAATAAAATTATAAAATGTCAAAATAAATGGTAAATAAAATGTCAAACTTCAATAATCAAACTATAGTTACATCATTAATTTCTACAATGTCAATCGAGCTGTTATTACTATTACTTTTGTCCCACTGGTCGGTGAGGTTTTCACAATAGGTCATAAGAACAGATATAACAGTTTTCCAATTATCAAAAAATATGTCAAAATCAGTATTGGCGGTCAAGAGCGCGTTGAAGTGGTTGCGAGCGCGAACTAACGGCGACATTATGCGAGCCCTAGTGCGGCATTGTTCTACGTAAAACAACTTCGGCAACCGGCCTCTCCTATTCAGCGGGACCCCGGGTTTATCCGGCACAAACAGTACACACAATATGTCATGTAGCTCAATAGAGTCTACTGCTCCTCTGAGCACCTTGACGCATATAGTGAGCTGCTCTAGTGTTCTCCTCACTTCTAATGAGTTATAGCCGAGGTGGCCTAGCAAAAACTTAGTCGGGTACAGGAAAGGATAGTATCCATATCGCTTTTTGTACAGTGCCCTTAAGAAAGCTTTTTGGACTTTCTCCAGCAATCGCGTATACGTGACGTGATGAGGATTCCAGACACATGCACCCGACTCCAGCTTGCTTCTAACTAATGCGCTATAAAGGGTTTTCATGACTTCCGGGTTTTCAAAATCCTTCGCATTTCGAAGTACAAACCCGAGTCGCCGGTACGCCTCTATCGCGAGATCAGACACGTGCTCGTGGAAAGTCAAGCCGCGGTCAAACGTCACTCCCAGGTCTTTCACGACATTTGCTCGATGTATGGTCGCAATGTCCAACTTATAATCAAAATGAATGGGATCTCTTTTTCGATCGAATGTCATTACATTACATTTACTGAAATTAAAATACATCTTGTTCCTCACGCTCCATTCATACACTCTATTGATGTCTTCTTGCAAGTTAACACAGTCGCTAAGAGATTTTATTTCAACGAAAAGTTTGAGATCGTCGGCATATAAAAGGCACTGAGCTGATGACAAAACTTTCGGTAGATCATGAATCATCATCTGGAAATATAATGGACCAGTAACTGAACCTTGTATTATTCCAGATCTGGTATGGTAAGGCCTTGATTCATATATCCCATGCCTAACATATTGACGTCGATCTCTCATGAGGTCTGCCCAAAAATTCAAAAGCCGCGGGGAAAAACCAAAAGATATACAGTCATATACAGTCGAGGATGGAGGTACCTAATGTAATTAGTTAGTGATAGTTACTTGACATATTAGTAGCCCATTGAAATGTTACATGAGCTTAACATTTTTTAGATTACGCAATTATACTTTTGGGACATGTTTGGAGGGTCAATAGAAGCTTAAGTTTGTGGGGTTGCCGCCCTTGTCTCCCGGCCGCCATCTTGGAAAAAGTGGTGCAAACTCCTTTTTCGCGATATCTCGGAAACTACTCGTATGCATCCTACAAAAAAATCATGAAGCCATAATTTGTAGCATATGGCTTTGCCTACAAATACGTTGCTATAATTTTTTGCCCTAAATTTAAAATAAATAAGTTATACACAAAGAAGTAAGAATTCGAATTATATCTTTTTACATTGCACGGCAACGGGCATTCTAGAAATAATCGATAAAAAAAATTGTTTAACTACGCTATGAGCGCTACATTTCATACAAAATCAAACCTAATTTTATAGGAAACTATTTGGGTAAGGTTAAAATTTTTTACATAATAAATATGAGATTAATTCATGCATGCATCAAGCAACATTTATTACAATTATTATCGATGTCCGTTCATTCCAATAAATAGGTGTGAATTGTACCAATTCGTAAAAATTACACGTAAGATTACAAGAATTACTGATTTTGATTAGTTTATCGGTAGAGCGACTGTTGTGGAGTGATTAGCGTTATCACCACGCCTCCGGCAGTGGACCAGTGGCGTGCGTGCATAGGGTTGCCAATTTTTCCAGCCAACATAAACCGGACATCTTTAATTTAAAAAAATGCCTGTAAGTAGGTACTATTCTTAGATTTAGGTGCTCCAATTTTTTCATTCATCCCGCCATAAATTAGGATTGTTTGGATTTGTATCTTGACTCCATTGATCCGTGCTACTGCGAGTACTGGTCCAGGTTCTTCAGTTTTTTAGCTCCATAACTACTATAATTAGCAACGTCGCGATCAAAATTTAATCTGACCGGACAATATTGCATCCGGTCGTTAAATTAACAACCTGACCCCAACAATAGGATAGTCGACTTGTATTGAATTAGTTAAAAGTATTAAGATTACTGCATTTTGCAATTAATTATCATTCGCAAACTGAAAAAAAAAACTAAAGAATTGAGTAATCCAGTTCAGAGATACAAGCTTGTATAGTGCGTGCCACCAAAGATGAGACTTGACGAGCGTCTTGGAGGATCTTGCGCAGGTACAGTCGTGTACCCCATATCTGCTTAATCAGGTAGTGTGTAGTCAAACGCAAACCTACTTGAAATAATAAAAAAATTACACTTATGGACCGTGACGTCATATTCTATAGTGCGCTCTTTGTCTAGCAAGAAAATAAAATGCTTGTAACTTTATTATTATATACTACGGGACTAATCGCTCACTAAGATTACGAGATAAATAAATACCTCCTCATCACGTCGTTTCGGCCTAGTTGCATCGACCGTGGTCACGGGTAGACTGACCCGGTAAGTCATGCAACTAGGCCGAAACGTCGGGATGAGGAGGTATTTATTTATCTCGTAACTGACCGGGTCAGTCTACCCGTGACCACGGTCGATCAAACTAGGCCGAAACGTCGGTAGACTGACCGTGTCAGTCTACCCTTGACCACGGTTGATGCAACTAGGCCGAAACGTCGGGATGAGGAGGTATTTTTCTCGTAACTGACCGGGTCAGTCTACCTGTGACCACGGTCGATCAAACTAGGCCGAAACGTCGGTAGACTGACCGTGTCAGTCTACCCTTGACCACGGTTGATGCAACTAGGCCGAAACGTCGGGATGAGGAGGTATTTTTCTCGTAACTGACCGGGTCAGTCTACCCGTGACCACGGTCGATCAAACTAGGCCGAAACGTCGGTAGACTGACCGTGTCAGTCTACCCTTGACCACGGTTGATGCAACTCGGTCGAAACGTCGGTATGAGGAGGTATTTATTTATCTCGTAATTTTTGTGCGCGATTGGTCCCGTAGTATATAATATTAATGTGTTCAAATCGCAAAAGTTTAAAAACAACATGCTTGTAACTTCTTTATTTCTAAGTTGATTTTGTTTTTGTTTTCGCTATTCAGCTCTGTTTATTGTTAGTGGTTACAAGAAGACATCAAAATAAATGTCATCTAGCCTATTCCTTCTAAAACCCAACATTGGGAGCCCTGTCTGTGCGTGCACGGCGTGGAGTGGACGCAACGCTTAGGCTCTAGATATGGTAAAGAATTAATACTTTGCATTGTAATCTAAAAATGGAGATGGATTAGTACGCACTAATCCAAGATAATAATAGTCTTGTTCAGTATACTTATACGTGTAGAATAGTCGACATTTTTTTTTAATATCGTCTTGTAACAGCTTACCATAAACAGAGCCGATTAACGAACACAAAAATAAAATCAACTTATTAAAAAGTTACAAGCATATTTATTTTCTTGCTAGACAAAGAGCGCACTATAGCAGAATATGACGTCACGGCCCGTAAGTGTCATACATTCGCCATGCTATGTTATGCTTTGTGGGAAAGGGACAAAGCATCCCCTCTTAATCCCTACCAAAATCTTTACAAGCTTATCTCTGAATTTGATTAGCCAATTTTAATTATTTTTTCAGTTTACGAATTATAATTAATTGCAGAATTCTATAATTTTAATACCTTTAATTAATTCAATACTAGTCAACTACCCTTAATGTTAAAAAAGTCTTTGTAGCGTTAACACAGGCTTGGAGTAGGAAACGCTCTGGAGAGTAAAAATTCTCACTTGTAAATCTTTATCCTTAGTTACCTATACAGGGTTGTTTCTAATCAATTAGCATCCTTTTAGAGGCTTATTATGTACATCAAAACTAACAACTTTTGTGCTGGAACTTTGTCAAAACTCAACAAAAAAAATTGGTGTTCCATAGAAAAATTTCGTTCACCCGCGACCAAATGTATGGAATCTTTTTTTGAGTTTTAACAAAAGTTGCAGAACAGAAGTTGCTAGTTTTGATGTACAGAATAAGCCTCTAAAAGGATGCTAATTGATTAAAAATAAACCCTGTATAATACTTCGAAAGTATTACATCTCCTTCGAACGAAAATTACACTACTTGGATTATTAAAACACTTCAGGCTCGCGCTGGAAGCCGCTTCCACCAACCGGTCTTATTCGACATTAAAGGAGGCCTATGTCCAGCGTTACACGTCCTGAGCCTGATAGATAGATTCAAATTCACATTCAACGGTGTAGAGGCGTTTAGTTTGGTAATAGTGTTCCGTATTATGATGTTTATTTTCTCTATCACATTACATCCACACTAGGCCTAATTTTAAAGGCGCCATCGTTGCCAAATTGCTACTATAATTACGATGGCGTACTTTGCCTTATTAGGTTATGTAGGCAATCTTGTATCACTGGCGCGTCGGGAGATGTGGAGATAGGACTTCTGGCATACTACGTCATCACAATTAAACACCAGATTATATGATCTGATTTATTGTTTTATATAACGAGTACGAGGGAGTTAATGAACCATCGACTTGGCATTTTTTTGATGTACATATTGGATCAACTGTAGCAGCGTATGAGAGCGCAGGCTTAAGTATATGAGAGAGCGGCAAAATTGCTGACGCGTTTAGACTAGACGTGCTATTAGTTAGTCCTGTTTCTTTTTCACTATATGCATTCGATGGAGAGAATACTATTTTACATTGCTATTACGATGGCGCTTGTAAAATTGGTCCTACTATGTACCTAAATATTTAACAACGTAAAACATTTTAGAAAACACATTAGTGGACAATCCTTAGTAGATTTGACATGTCTATTTATCTTACTTTCATCAAAGCATAGCCGTACCGAGCTTTATTAGCAGAGTGGGAGAGCATATAAAATAATTAAACCATAGGGTCGCCAATTAAGCTTATCACAGGCTCACATTTTGTCCATAAACATTTTTTAACAAGATTACCCACCGTAAACTAACTGCCATAATTACACTATCCTCGTTACGATAACTTGTGTAAACCATTTACTCGTTGTACTGTACTGCACTGTAGCAGCCTTTTTAATAGTCCAATGCAGGACCTAGGCCTACCCACGAAGGGCGGTTGGGAATATCCACCGCGCTGGCCCAGTGCGGGATGGTGGATTCACTTACGCCATCGAATTTCTTCTACTGACATAATTATGCATGTAGGTTGCCTCACGATGTTTTCCTTCACCGAAAAGCCAGTGGTGGTAAATTCCAAAGAACTCATTGGTACGGGACCGGAATTTGAACTCACGACCTCACGGTTGTAAGGCGGGTGTCATACCACCACGGCTTCCACTAGACCACCACGGCTTTTACTCGCTGTTTGTTTAATAATATTTAAAATATAAAAGAATCTGCATTCTTCGATGTAGAAGCGTTTAGTCATATCCTGACATCTCACATAATGATATGTTAACGTTATCTTTTTCAGCAGTATTTACAGTCAACTATCTGTAAAAGAACATGCACATGAACACACAATGGTAACACTTCACTACGTAAAATATTGTAGAATTCGCTCTAGCAGACAATCCTCGCTTAATTAAAAATGCCCGTTCACTATCTTTCTTTCCATCAAAGCATAACCATACAGAGCTTAATTTTCAAAGTAATTAAATCATAGGGTCGCCAATTAAGCTTATCGTCGGCTCACATTTTATCCATTCACAAAGTTGAGAGCGGCCTTTGGCTCGAGTTTAACGAGCCCACCCACCGTAAACTAGCCATACAATCCCTTTTATTAAACAAGTTACGATAACTTGTGTAAGCCATTTACTCGCCGTTTGCTTACTAATATTTAGAATTTAAGGTTGCCAATGATTTTAAATACTTACCCTTTTCTAATGTTACCGTAGAAAATCAGAGAAAGAGAGAGAATAGACAGGATTGACTTGATTTTTTTGGATGGATATACCTAGTTTATATTTTTAAACGGGCAAAAGTGCCTTTATTAACTACAATAAATGATACAATACTACTTTATATGCTAAAACTACCTACACTACTACAACATAGAAAGCAATTGGATCATCCACAGACCCTTGAAGGTCTAAAGATAATCCAAGTGCTCAAGCCCACTGCTAGTTGGCAGCGTGCCCAGCATGCTGGCAGCATTGCCACGTTGAATGGCAATGCTTATACGTTGAGCCAAATATTGCTTCAAGGGTCTGAGGAGTTTTAGCATATAAAGTAGTATTGTATTTTGTAGTAATTAAAAAAGGCACATTTTCACGATAAAAAAAATCAAATGTTATCGAAATCAGTTAGGTCGTTTTTGAAAAACCATTAATAATCTAAAATATGGCGAACCTACATTGGTTCGAGCGGATTATTCGAGTTTTGCAACGATTGAAGTCGATTGTGCTATTTTTGGAGAAAAATAATTATTTATCAATACAATGCTTTTAAATAAATTAAATATCAATGATATGTTTAAAAATTAAAAATGACCATAAAGCTACGAGAATAAAATTAATTTGATCGACAAGAAATTTGTCAAACTTCTCTATCATATTACTCGTCACGAAAATTAAATCTGATCAATATAATTATATTCGTTTTAGGACTACAGCTTAGTTCATATAAAGATATATCATTCCTTGTACTTTTTTTTTTTTTTTTTTTAAAGTCTTTCTGAGCGTCTGGTGGACGCGACGCGTGACCAAAATGCTGGTGTTTATTTGGCTCAACGTATAAGCATTGCCATTCAGCGTGGCAATGCTGCCAGCATGCTGGGCACGCTGCCAACTGGAAGTGGGCTTGAGCACTTGGATTATCTTATTTCTTCTTCTTAAGAATTATAGAAGGAAGTTCAAACTTTAGGTCAGACAATCTTTATCGAAAGTTCATTCAAGTCTCTCATTTTATTATGGGAAATTAGAATTTATACCGCCTTACCACAAAAGATTTAAACACACTTTAAGCAGTGTTTAGCCGTGCAATTTGTACTGTTAAACATTGTCTATAGTGTGTGAAAACTTTTGTGGTAAGACGGATAATCTTTTGCTACTAATAAGGACTCTAATATACTCTTAGCGGTGTAGAGCTAGTAGTCTGTGTATTAGAAGTATTTGGGTTATAAATGTACTAAACATGAAATGTAAGTTCTTAATGTTCAGTAACGATTTTGATTTTATCGATAATGTTTAGCACCTACTTAGGTAGATTTTATCAATCGTGAATGGTGGCTCACCCAGTCATGCAATGTGATGGAAGTAAGTAGTATTAAGCATGTAATCAATCAATATGTAGTTGATATGATATCGCTAATACGCGATTATCTACTTAATTGCGACGTTAATCAAACGTCCAAATATTAAATGTAGAAATATTTGTAATGCGTGTGTATAACACGATACAATCAATTATGCTTACGAATTTTCCTGTGTAGTTACCATGGTTTTAATTTTTGTACTTATCTAAGGTTGTAACAGCTGCATAGTCTTTGCTCGGAGTCTGATTAGCAAGCACAACTCATAGGTCTACAGTCTGCAGCTCATATATAGACTGTGGACTTGCCTACGCCGGTCGCGAGCCCTAGCTCCCAGCGTACGCTTGAGTCTACAGTTTTTCTGTAAGCCGCGTCCACAGGCGGGGGTGCGCGCCCTCGAGCGCCTACATGAAGAACGCATCCATGCGTGCGCCGCCGACTGTGGCCCGGCTCCGTCTGCTAGCGACGTCGAGCGGGTCACCCTGGCCGCCGCGCCCACGCACTGTACGCAACCATTGTGTACCGTGCGCCAGCTTGCTACTGCCTGCTGACCCGGCATTTGCATTTGCATTTCGCACCCGCCCTGGACCACCAAGAGGAACGCCGATTACGACGCCAGCCTGCCTGCATCCGGGCGCCCGGGTGCTGCGTATGCTGGAGTGAGCATCGCCGCTCCTCCAACTCCAAACCAATCTTAAATGACGCGTCGAGTTCGCTCCACGTCCCACGCCGCCTATCAAATCATCCAGCGCTGAGCTCGAACGACCAACGTCGGTTTCTAGACAATGACACTATCGGTCGCTCGCCCGGCGCACCGGCGCGCCATCGTCAGCCCTTGGGGTGGCCTCAAAAACCACCCTCTTCGTCCCAAGCGCACCCGGCGCCAGCCGAATTTGACCGACGCCGACGCGTCGTAGCGAGCGGCACCTGCCAGCTTGTGAGCGACTCCAGGCCACATCACCATCGTCAAGTCTAAAAAAAAGTTTAAAAGGATACTCTATTGTATGTCAAAATATCTGAGGTTTATAATTGATGCTGGACTCCGAACCTGTTAAGACGTTCAATTACAGAACGGTAACTGGTCAGACAATCTGATTGGTGTTGATTTGTAGACCCTACGCGTAATGCGTAAATTGCATAAAACCCATTAGAGTACTTAGTCCCCCACCTAGACGAGCCAAGCAAAGCGAAGCGGAAGGACTCACATGCGTCACACTCGTGATCGGGTGCTGCATGCGGGTCGCCGGTCTGCTTATGGCATTCACGCAATGCACCGAAACTACTTAGGCTAAAATTTAAACTACGAGTAACTCATCTGTATTGTACTAACTCTTTTTGTACAGTAAAATCGAATAATTGAATATATTAGTAAACAAAAGGCACAGACCCTTGGAGTCTGTGGTTTGTAATTTCCCAATAAACAAAAAAAAAAAAGCGGAAGGACTCTAAGTATTGTACCTACCTTTTCTCGAAGCGCTTCGTCGTTATTTTTAATCCTCATAACTTGAGTTTGGATTACACGAGACTTATTAAACATATAAAATAACGATCAAGCATTTTTTGACTATGGTGTAGAGTTGTGAAGTTAGGGCTTATAAAGTTAGGGCGAGTAAAGTTAAAAGCTTTTCTCTACGTGAGATCAGCTAACTTTTTGATAGTAGGAGCCATAGCCTCGTCTTGGCAACATTTGACATAAAAATGTTTTTAGTGGGATTTTATTTTAAACAAAGACATTTGGCTATTTTAACGACACAGGCACCAAACGCCCTAGACTTCGTGCTTGTAAGTATAGCTATTATACATATGTGTCAATTTAAAGAGAAATAGGGGAAACTGGCCACTTAACGTTTTAATCCACAATTTTCTCTACAAAATCTAAATTATTTGAGTTAGCAAGTTGATTATTTATTTAATATAAGTCAGATATATTACCCAAAGAAATATATGTTATTTTTGTTAATATCTCTAAAAGAATGGCATTTAAAAATAACAACACTCAAACCACCAAAAAAAATAGTGATTGCCCGGCACGTATAGCTTTTGCCATAGAGCCTGTACAGTGATTGCCCACTTGCATTTTCCACATACTTAGGTATTTTTTTACATTGTAATTAAACACAACTTAAATCGGAAATTCTTACTGACCTTTAAAAATATACCTATTTAATTTTTTGCGATCTAAAAACCTCATTTCACAATTTTATCGTACTTTAGTGATGATCTAGACCAATAATAATTTAACTCAAACAGTGTAACTCCCACATAACCACCCTGCTCCCTCGGCGGGGTGGTAACCATAAAATATTTCTTTGGAAAAAAGAAGGACAAGTAGTCCAGCTAGGTAAATCCAACTTCAAGAAGGAGGTCAATCGCTGAATTCAACTCGGCTAGGCAGCGTTCGGAAAACCACATGACGTCTTTTCATCCGATAAACCTCAGTGCCTCAAGACGAGAGTTGCAACAGTTGTGTGTACCCGAAACGTGATCGTTTACTGTGGGCCTAATCGCAGCGTAGTCTTGATATCTAGATTATGGGTCCACCTCCGAGATGAACGGAAGATCTCATCAAGACCGCAGCATCGTGCTGGAAGCAGGCCGTTTCTAGCCGGTCTTATTGGAAATCTATAGGGGAGGCCTTAGTCCAGCTGTGCAATGTCTGCAAAGACAACGACGACGACAAATTAATAGAAACAATAATTAACAATAAAATAAGTAATGATTTGACATGGTTGATTTTTATTATAAATATTTAGATAGGTTTTCCAGAAACCGATGTCAACTTTAGTTTTAATTTTAAGTAGTTTTTATTGTGACAATATTTTTGATAGCATTTTTTTTCACTCATCATCAGATGAGGTTCATACTCAGTAGAGAGTGATTGTAGATAACTACAAGGGCTGTTTAAGAATTGGTGATGTCGATATCCGTTGAAAACTATTGCAAAAGTTTCTAATGTAGTGTAGAAACCTGAATTTTTGTTAGGTTGTTCCTTTTTGGAAGGTGAGTGTAGGACTTTTTGTCCTACACTTACCTTATTTAAAAAAATTGGTTGCCTGTAAAGTCGGTATACGGGCGAAAGTTTTACGTGACAACGACTTTGAGTGGTAAAATAATTTTAATGTGAATATTCATTCGTATAGTAGGAAGAAGGATGAAAATGTCTGTCTCTCTCGCTCTTAGGCGGGCTAACCATGACGCGTGCCTCTCACTCGCTCTCATTGTGAGCGCATAACGTGAGCGGAGCGTAACGCAGTTTCTTGAAGTGTCACCCGGCAAACCAATTTATAAGACGTTGTCACGTCAATAGGACTATGGTTGAAATTGCCTGGCAGTAAAGTGGTTTATCTTTTTATTTCGATCATTTCGACCTATGTGTTAAACATCTGTTTATTCTGGATGTATCATTTTGCTTCAAATATAATCATAAAATATTGGGGTTTAGTTAATTTTACATGTTTTATGATAAAAATTTGTTTTTGGTTAGTAATTTTTACCTGTTTGTGATTTTGATCAAAATTTTACTAACCGACACTATCTCTTAAATTATTGAGAAAAATCATATTTTTTAAATGACAGTTCATAAAGCTTTTAAATTTCATTTATAATCTATTAGAACCGAGTAGAAATGAGTAATAGAAAATTTTATATGATTTTTTTTCCAAAAAATAAAACTTTAAAACGCTCTGGTGTAAAGTTGCCAATATGTCGCTTGGTAATTATTGCCTTTCAACCGTCGATACAATCTATATATATAAAAGAAAGTCGTGTTAGTTACTCCACTTATACTTAACTCAAGAACGGCTGAACCGATTTAGCTGAAAATTGGCAGGGTGGTAGTTTAGAGCCAGGAAAAGGACATAGGATACTTTTTATCCCAAAAATTGCATAGTGAAATTCCTGTAGGATAGGACAAAAACCAATGATGTTTTTGATTATACTTCAATGACGTAATTATAATAGCTAATTAGACTATTTCTGTTTCTTTTTCACTTTAGGCATTCGATAGAGAGAACACTTTTACGTTGCTATTAAATTTACGATGGCGCCTTCATAATTAGGCCGAAAATTGATTGACGAAACATAATTAAATGACAGGTGACATACATTGACTGCTGAATTTGATAAATGTCACGCTTAGCATTTCAAAGGGACAAATTTTCTTTCCAGTATTACGTCAGCTCGAAGAGGAATTAAACTATGGATCGACAAAGACAACTGACATTAAAATTAGATAAAATAGTTTATCCCTTTGCCATGCTACATAGGTACCTATTACAGTGACGTTTAATAATAGGCCGTCATTTTGTCTGAAATTAAAAATATTTTTAAATCTACCACCATTAGAGGTTTAACATGTATCTTTATTCTACCTTTATGGTACAGAATCCATTATAATATACGAAGAAAACGGATCGACTTGATTTTTACCATGAGTAGTATGGCATGAGTAAAGGTCATCAACCTTGACTGTGAACTGTGACCTTGACACGAACATACGTTTCTGTTGGTTTGGTTAGGATTGAACAGTAATAACAGTGCAGCCCGCCTCAGTTGCGGCACTCCTCATAAGGCACGCAACTTACCGGCCAGCCTCTCAGCTGCTTTAGTTAAATAGCCCAGAGCAGCAGCCCAACCTTGAGTGCTAACTTCTAAACTGCTTAGGGGGTAAAGACGCATAAAAACGGGAGACCTAGAGCACCGCCTTCTAAGCTGTGTGAGAAGAAACCCAGAGAAGCGGCTCTACCTCCGATTCCCGCACCGCCTATAAGCTTCGGCTACTAAGTCCCCCGCCACGACAAGGCGGGAACCCACGGGCGGGTTGTACACTCTAAATTTATACGAGTACGAGTATTTTGATATCGGTCGGTTAAGTTAAGTATGAACAGTGACAACAAGGTGCAAGGGGACTTGAATTTTTTTATAGGGCATGTGTCTTTATTAACTACCATTAAATACAAGACTTATAATGTAAAACTTCATAAACTACTACTAGATAACAAGCAATTGGATTATCAACAGACCTGAAAGTCTAAAGATAATCCAAATACTCAAGCCCACTGGCAGCGTGCCCAGCATGCTGGCAGCATTGCCACGCTGAATGGCAAAACTTATACGTTGAGCCAAACAAACACCAGTATTTTGGTCACACGTCGCGTCCACCAGAGGCTCAGAAACACTTTTGAAAACAAGATGAGCTCCCGGCCCCCACGGACACAATGTCTTAATTTCAAACGGTTCAAATATGTAACAACTGCCGAGGTTAGCATATTTGCGCCGGTTGTGCTACTCCGTCGAATCGGCCACCGCTCCAACCCTACTCTGAGTCTCAGAAAGATATGACGGCGCCAAAGTATCGACGCAAGTCGCGTCCCATACTAAGGGCCGTCCACACTTCCATAGGACCAGCGTCATACCGTCAGGCCTTTTGCCACAACGCGCAAGCCCGGTTCGAGTACGGCTGCGATATTTTCAAACGGTTCAGATATGTAACAACTGCCGAGGTTAGCATATTTGCGCCGGTTGTGCTGCTCCGTCGAATCGGCCACCGCTCCAACCCTACTCTGAGTCTCAAAAAGATATGACGGCGCCAAAGTATCGACGCAAGTCGCGTCCCATACTAAGGGCCGTCCACACTTCCATAGGACCAGCGTCATACCGTCAGGCCTATTGCCACAACGCGCAAGCCCGGTTCGAGTACGGCTGCGATATTTTCAAACGGTTCAAATATGTAAAAACTGCCGAGGTTAGCATATGCGCCGCTTGTGCTGCTCCGTCGAATTGGCCACCGCTCCAGCCCTACTCTGAGTCTCAGAAAGATATGACGGCGCCAAAGTGTCGACGCAAGTCGCGTCCCATACTAAGGGCCATCCACACTTCCATAGGACCAGCGTCATACCGTCAGGCCATTTGCCACAACGCGCAAGCCCGGTTCGAGTACGGCTGCGATATTGGCGGTCGTAAATACCCTGCGTGTCATACGCATCGTCCAGGCTGGCGTGGCAACCGATTCGACCAGCGCTTCTTGAGCAAAAAAGACCGTGGTGACCGAGCTGGTCAACTAGGGTACTTGAATAGGTGAGAGCGCTCAGCTTTGTGCTGCGCGGCAGCAAGGTGGGTCTACTACCTCGACGATATCGTCAATACCGCCGGTCGAGCCTGGTCACGACCGGTAAAGAGCGAAGGCAGATGGCACTGAGAGAGGCCTATACCCAGCAGTGGGACAAAGAAAGCTGCCGATGATAACCATAACGAAACAAATTAGTTGAGATTGACTGTTTCTTGGGTTTGAAATGATTGTTTGCTACAATATTTGTGTACCGTTTCACATTGAATTGGGCTAATATTTTGTAGCGCACTTACTATTACTTACTTCGTAACTACCGATTTTAGACCATTACTGTCTTTACAAAAGTGAGAGAGCTCAACCAGATCTACATTTTGTATGACAGCTGTCGAACTTAAAAGTAGTTTATCTCCGTAACTGTCAACTTTTGATCAATGATGTCTTCACGAAAGTGAGATAGCTGAACCAGATCTACATTTTGGATGACAGCTGTCGAACTTAAAAGTGGTTTATCTCCGCAAATGTCAACTTTTGATCAATGCTATCTTTACAAAGGTGAGATAGCTTAATGAGATCTACATTTTGGATGACAGCCATTAAACTTAAAATATCTTAATGTAGGTATCTCCGTAAGGTTAACTACCTACATGCATTAACTTTCGCGATACGAAGTTCGCCGGGTCCGCTAGTATAACTATATAAAAGAAAGTCGTGCTAGTTACATTATTTATAACTCAAGAACGGCTGAACCGATATGGCTGAAAATTGGTGGGAAGGTGGCTTAGAACCAATATACTTTCCGTTCTTTTTTATTTTATATTTTTTACTTTTAATTTTTATCTTCCAAACAGTGTTGTTCCAAGTAAATTTTAGAGTGCCGTATGCCAACCTCAAAAAACCGTATTTTAGTGAAAATGGAGAAAATTAATAAAAAGACCGTATTTCACGTAAAAAATATATACAAATATATATGGGCAGCTGAACCGTATCTGCCTTTTTTCGGAGCGTGAAAGCCATATAATACGGCAAAAGCCGTACCAGGAACATCTTTGCTTCCAAAGCGATCCGTTTGCACGAACTTTGCTTTGACAGCTGTAAAAAATATAAAATTATAGCTGTCTGTCAAAACTGACAGCTGTCTGTTTACGGCTGTAAAAATCAATTCAATTCTTGTTTGTGGCTTCTGTGAATGTTTCACAATTTTGCCAATGTCTTGTGTAGTACTGCCATCAAACGTAGATAATTTGTACGGTGTCTAATGAAATACTGTATTTAATTAGTCTACAGTTTTTAGGATTTTATACCTTTCACCTCTGTAACAAACACAGTATAATCTATATAAACTAATAAAACGAACACAAACACATAAAAGCTGTAAAAATCAGTCACTGTGTAGAAATGTCAGGGTGTAAAAATGACAGCTGTAAAAAATTAAAATTTACATCTGTCAAAATTAGCCGAGGTAAAGCTGAGTCACACATACGTGAGTCCATCAATAGACAAGCCTTGTATAGTACTTTAAAAAAATACGTGGAAATTACTTACTAAAATAATTTTCAAAATTAATGATTAACAACGAACAATAATCATTTTTCACGCGCCAACGTGTTATTTTATTTTTATTTTTTTCAATAGGCATCTATTTCCAAGCCAGCTCGAAATATAAATAAAACCTTTGAATAGTTATCTCCTTGGTTGGCATATTTCAGACCAAAGTCCTTGTTTCGGACTAAAACATCATTCTGTTTTTAAATTACTCGACAGCAATGGATTTTCATACATTTTTTGCAGGCCGCAAGGCACGTCAGCAATGGATTTTCATACATTTTCTGCTGGCTGCAAGACACACCAGCAATGGATTTTCATACATTTTCTGCTGGCTGCAAGACACGCCAGCATTGGATTTTCATACATTTTTTGCTGGCTTCAAGACACGCCAGCAAGGGGTTTACATACATTTTTTGCCCGTCGCTGCTCGCATGTATTTGGCTACTACTGCAATGTTGATGTATCTCTAAGAAGATTGTCAAAATAATGTTAACATTCCCAAGCATGTTTGAAAAACAGTAATTTATTTTGCTTTTTTAAATTATTATTAAGTTAATTATCAGTATTTTTATTAACAACGTGGAAGGTTATACTGTTTATTCACCTTTATTTAATAGCATTTGTAGGACTTATAAAACAATTGATACCTATATAAATCTGATCGATGTTCAAAATCATAAATATTAGATTATCAGATGTGATAATGTTTTAACAACATCAATGTATTACTTGACAATTGATAAAATAATCTTTATGGTGGTCTACGTAATAATAAGCAATAATAAGGAAAGTATCAACAATACTAAAATACTTAGAATTTTCACGAAAACGAACCAAAGAAAATACATTACCGTTACAAAATTATTATTACAGGCTTGAAAGTTATTGGGGTGTAGCATTGGAGTTTTAAAAAAAATATTATTATAGACTAAGGTAAGTAAATTTGTTTTGTTATCGACTTTTTTTTCTTTTTTTAAATTCTCTTGCATTTTTTGGGAATATGCTGTTACACGATAACAAAAATATAACACGACCAAGTACATATACGTATAAGTTTAAAAGTCATTGTTAAATCAAGAAGTATTGGAGATTTTGTAAAGATATTGGAGATTTTAAAAGAAAACTATAGAACCAAGGTAAATAAATTTGTTCTATCGATTCACTTCATACTTATCCTCTTTCTATAATTATTCTTTGTGTGAACGGTATTATGCCACCGCAAAATATAACTCGACGTCGACATGACTATATAATCAACTTTCTAAAAGTCATGTTAAGTAAAAACCAGACGCTACTTTATCCTTTTAGATGCATCGACCAATGTCATGGAAGTCCTAAAATCTAATGGGTATTTGAGCTTCTCTGGTGCTACCTACATCAGACGAGCTTTACTCTCGATAGGGTATCCAATAGAGTGTGCGTTGTGCAGTCTGTAAGCACGCCATCAAGCACAGGTCACTTCACTGCATTTGCGATTTCTATGTAGATCAGCATCCTTATCAGACAACTTTTCAACATTGGAGTCCATTGAAAGGCGAGCCAGGAGGCTGATAGGCAACGAAACCTTGACTGAGTCGAAGCTGCAAAGTCTTGAGCATCGACGTAGGGTGGCGTGTCTGTCTGCCTACTATCGGATACACTTCGGTGAGTGCGCCCAGGAGTTGCACGATCTGGTCCCACCTGCCCCTTTCTTCTATCGTACGGCTAGACAGACGCGACCAAAGCGCCACCCTTTTATGGTGGACATCCCACGCGTAAGAACAAAGCGTTTTGAGTCCACATTCCTCATACGAACTGCCAGAATGTGGAACGCTTTGCCTAAGTCTGTCTTTCCGTTAAAGTACAATGTAGGTGTCTTCAAATCTCGAGTAAATAGGTATTTTCTAGGTAAGCGTGCTACATCCTAGACCGCATATCTGCTTTACATCAGGCAGTGTGTAGTCAAACGCAAACCTATTTGAAATAAAAAAAAAAAAAAAAAAAAAAAAACTTTTGTTACGTTCTATAGCAAGATTCAAGGAACTAAAAACTGCACACCAGTTGGCGTAAGAGTTGGCATGAAAATTCGTTCATAGAATCACAAATCAAATCACGCAAGATTTTTTAGGCGTACTCCGCAGTGCTTTTTTCAAATGCAGCTTAACCTAATACATATTCTCTTTGAGCTTAACAATGGCAAAATGTTTGAAAAAGTTGTTCGGAATTTGATTTTAGAACATTCGCCAAAAAGACTAGGCACATGATTAAAGGAAAACTAGTAAGGGCCGTTTATTTATAGATTTAAAAGTCTAATTCATGAGTTTATTCAGACAGACAATCCATGTAGTGCGACGGCTAAACAGCTCGTTAGTTTTCAATTGGTTTCTTAACAAAATACATGACCTATCTATTGTAGTACCTTTTTTTTTAGCCAGGGGAAATCTTTTAAAGATACAACCGCACCTCGGGACAGGCGGGTGGTTATGTGGGAGTCCCCGCCCATTACTGGACGGTATACCCATCAAAACCCCTGGGTGTTCCACCACTGCGCCTGGTGTCGGGGCTACGGGCACGCTTTCGCACTCCTCCGCGGCACCCGACAGCGTCTAGTGAAGTACCTAGGCGTCTAGGTACGCAGCACTGTTTTGCGGTTTTCCGATTCCATTGGAAGTAAATTGCAAATGATTTTCCTACAACGATTCGATTCAGTATCATTCTTATTACATGGTGTGTTTAATTGAGTAGATAATATTTATTACTCTTACTTACTGTGCTATTATTAAAAGAGTAGGTAATAAGTGCGTTTAAATTGTAGTGTTTTAGCGCCTTTAGAATTGAAATTGAAACAAATTTAAGCGATGAGGTTGCCAGTTGCTATTGCATTTTGTTTTCAGTTGATTAATATTTTATTAATGGCTGGCTGGCTCACTCGTCGGATGTTCATGTGTGCATGGAGCATGCCATACCTATACTTATGTTGTATAAATTGATTTTAGAATGTAGTTTATATGGTATGGTAATAATAAAAGATAGGGGAAGGTAGGGGTAGAGATAAATGCACTGTTCTGTAGATTCAGTCCTACTTTTCTATGGGTTTGGCTAAAATACTTACGTGTTGTTTTTTTTCCCCACATAGAAGTCACATTCTGTCATAAAGCTACAAACGAAATAAAACACAAATTAATTAACTTTTATTTATTGTTCTCATTAAGATAACTTTATTTAAAATAGTGACTTTATTGAGTGCAAAAATATGCATGTAGAATGAAGTGAGTGCTCTCAAAACACTATCAATTTATATTAATTTCATTTACTATTCTTCAGCTTCGATCAAGTATAGTACGAGATTCGTGTACTGAACAAAAATCACTTCTAAAAATGGCCACGCAATGATATACAGAGCGGTTGGTCGCATGCAGAAGTAGGAATTATTTTTCATATTTTTGTAGTACAACTTCTTGTAACTAGAAAGATCATAGCAATTTCATTTGAAGCGACACGATACCACACTAAAGCTGGAAACATACTATCGGACGCGACTGACAGCCGCGACTGATAGGTTTTTAGACTATGAAAGTACACTGAGCCGTGCACACTATCGGACATAAGTCGCGGACGTCAGCTTCGGACGACCTTGAGCGTTCGGACGTCCGAGAGCGATCTGGCACACCGGATGTTTTAAGACTGTGCACATTGCTAAGCCGCGGCTGTCAGTCGCGTCCGTCAGCCGCGTCCGATAGTATGTTTCCAGCTTAATTCGTTATTAGGTACGTTGCGATTTTTTCACAGCTTCAGGTAAACTAGTTGCTAATACGACTTTTACTTGTTGTATAATTATTTTCCGTTTCAAATCAAGTACTACCCTTGATCGTAGTCATTTACAAAGGTACCTAATTATAACTGATAATATTTCTACTTAATTAGAATTATTGAGTTTAATATTCGTTACAAGACTTCTTATCGAACAAAGGCAGGTAGAAATTAAGTACACATATAGGCACATGTCAAGAATTTAGGGCTAGGATAAATTAATCTTAGTCTATATTCTAAAATTACATAGGTAATATACAGGGTTATTTCTAATCAATTAGCATCCTTCTAGGGGCTTATTCTGTACATCAAAACTAACAACTTTTTTTACGACATTCGTCAAAACTCAAAAAAAATTTTGTTGTTCCATTAATAAATTTAGTTCACCCGCGACAAAATGTATGGAACAGCTGATTTTTTTTTCGAGTTTTGATTAAAGTCGTAGAACAAAAGTTGTTGGTTTTGATGTATAGAATAAGCCCCTAGAAGGATGCTAATTGATTAGAAATAACCCTGTATACGATGATAACTTGTCAAATTACTTTTTTCGCAGTCGGTTTAAGGGATTTAGGGCTCGGGCAAGCTAGGAGTTAGAATTAAATAAAAATTGGCAATTAAGTAAGTAGATATTGTTATAGCTATGCAAATGATCAAAGTTTGAACCCTTTTTGAATAATGTATTATTTAAATAAGCAAAGGTTCAGGCACAAAAACAGATGTAGGTAGATAATGGAATATTAAATGTTTGCTTGAAGTAACCTAGTTGCTTTAAGCTATTTTGGAAAATAAAAAAGGTATTACAGTTCGGAGGTGAGTATTTATTTATCAAACTTTATTTATATAATGAAAGCTCTGACAAAGCTCGAAACATTGTGGCACCGCCTTCATTTTGTATTTTCTTAACGGAACCTAGTGTTAATAGCAAAGTATATTGATTATTCTGTTAATTAAGTTGGTATGGTAATACGATAAGAGTAATTAGTATACCAAGACATATCTTGGAAGGCTTTTATGGTCAACTTTAGTTACTGGCAACATTTTAGTAACAACTTGTTAGCAGAAAAGGGAACGAATGATAGATAAAAAAACACATTGCGTTTTAAGCATAATGAGCTGTATCAGAGAACAATTTCAGATGCTAGATTGAAAATATTGTTTCTCTATAATACGCCAACTTATAGCTAATTCATTGCAATCTTATATTTTGCGTGCGAAGGCATTTAAATATTACATGTCCCTTTTACAATCTTACCTAATTAACGACTGAAAAGCATTCCCAAAATTCAGTGCTTTTAAATTTCTTATCTAGTGATATTAACCCTTGATTTTAAGATAGAATTTGGTCGCGAAGTATGCTAATTACATTAGTAGAATAGAAACTTAGGGGTACATGTGTATTGTACACACTATCTACTCGAAAAGGCCTCCAACAGTATGTATTTAGATATTTACAATTTAAGGTATTTAAGTACTAATAGTAAACAACGTGGGAAAATGAAGAAACAATTTAATTTTTTTTGAGTGTGATATGACATCCAAACGTGTTTATTGTTACAAGTAGGCTCTCATGCGTACCGAGTTATTTATTTGCTTATTGTAATGTAAAGCGAAAAAGGGGCTACTTTATGACATTACAACTTTGGAAAAATATAATGTATAATTCGTTCTGACCTTCGTTCGTAGACAACGCCCGCTGGCAACAACTGAAGACCCGCACTTATTCGACAATACAATTCATAACGCGAGGATAACTTCTAATGTAATTTCTAAAATGCCTATCTATAATCACAAAGAAACTCACAAAATGGTGTACGGTAACGATACGGCGTACATATATTATCGCTTAGGTACGACATTATATGAACTTACTTTTTACATTATGAAAAAATTCTCACAGCTTTGTCTTTCATTGTTCGCTTTAACAGCGAAGTAGTACGAATAAATTCGTTAAATACTAAACTATCAGGTATATCTATAAGTAGAGGTATTGACATTAGGTATAGACATAAATAACACTAACGACTTCGATTCGTACCTACAAGTTATTTGCACAAATCATAGCAGATATAATTTGGCGAGATAACAATCAACAATGGCTAACAACGATGACAGATAAATTATTCGGCTTTGTGATCTATAATAGCTTATTCAAACGATAAAACAGAATGATAAGACCCCAACTTGAGAAAAATGCGAACAGTTGATGACAATAATGAAATTTGAAAACGTTTTTATAACTCTACATGTGATGCAACAATCGCAAAACTTAGACATTCAAACGTAGATATCTAAACACAACAGCAATATACATGCCGTATTAATTAAGGATTATATAATAAATCAGAACGTTGAGATCATAAGAAGGTTGCCGATTTCATCAGCAATTATTCAAACAACATAATTATTATCTAGTATCAACAAAGTAGTCTTATGTTAATAAATAATTTATTGCCGAAAGTAGACAAATAAACTGTAGGCATTAGGAGCCGGTTCCAAGTCTGACCGAACCATTTATCTAGCCTGTGGTAAATATTCAATACTGTACTTTGTATGCTAAAGCTCCTTTACCATTACACTGATGTTTGTCTTATGGAAAATTGGCAGAGGTGGCACAAGAAAAAGAAGAAAAGACGATATTCTTCCACAACACATTGATTTATCAAGAACACGTCTCAAACTATGGTTCAGCACTAAATAAAATACTAAGATAGTTTAGAAAATATGTTTTTGGGTGTTTGCCAGCATATTTCTGTAATTTCAAATTGTTATGATACAATACATTGGCAGCTTCATTGATAGGTACAGGGATACTTAGAAATCTGATTGTTTTATAAGCTATAGTAGGCAGTCAGATTATTTATTTGTAATGAGATTATATTTGTATGTCAAGATCTGCGAGCATATTGGAACCAAATATTTCCTCATTTGTGATACATAATACTTATTATATTTTATTAAATTAAAAAGATTTAAAATTGTTCATGGTTATTCAGTTTAGACGTAATTGAGAAACACAGTTATTTAATAAATGATATATGTAATATGCAAAAAGCTTCTTATGTTTTGAGGGTTAACTTTTTGCAATTTAAGCTCACATTATTTATTTACAAAACTTAGTCCATACTTAATTTTAAAATACTGTTCGAATAATTATATTATGCTTGTAGAAATATAGGTACATCATCAAATAATAAATAATTTACTAAAATTAGACAACAAAACTAATATTCTTAATGGAAAATAATCTAGGTGATTAATTTATAGTTATACAACAGAGCAGACATTTAATGTTAAAATAATACATACAAAATACTGTCCAATTGAACATAGAATTAAATTGAGGGACGGAGAGCAGATACAATATAATAAGCCCGATTACAGCGGCGCCAGCGTAAATTAAATAGCAGCGTAAAAAGCGTTCTCTCTATTCGATAGAATAAGAAGCCTCAAGTGAAAAAGAAACAGAACAATGCTATTTAGCTAATATATGTAGTTACGCTGGCGCCTCTGTAATCGGACTTTATACCTACTTTGACCTAACCTTCAATTAAAATGACTCATTTGTCAAGACGTCCGAGTTGTCGACGAATGTAACTATCTATAAGATTGCTTCGATTAATAGAAAAGGAAAGCTAAATAATATATAAAAAAATCGATTAAAAAACATCAAATCTTATCGCATGACGAAGTACAAAATACAACGGTAACATCACATGGGATAATCCAAGTTTTTAGAAGTATTGCACATAAGCAAAAACGACTTCAATTAGTTTTTTGATATTTGACCGAGTCATAGAAACAGTTTTTGTATTATTAAAAAATTATGTATTAAAACTAAAAACATGTATAAAATATAAAAACCAAATAATAAAATATGCAACAGTAACAAAAATACAACATAAAATCATTGAAGGCATTGATTGATAGGAAGAACTCTAAAAGCAATAAAAAACATCAGACCAAAATCAACTGCTTCACATACTTAACTTTATCCATCTCAAACTAATGTAGCTTAAAACAATTTAACGAAAATGTACAATAGTGTTATGAAACAACTTTTTGGGTTGGAAAAGTAATAGTATAAAAAAAATACTCGTGTCTGTGTGTAAATATCTCGTGTCCGAAAAATGTACCTACTTCTTTTGCAATTCTACCGTCAGCACAGAACTTTTTCATATGACTCTACATTCTTCTTCTTCGTGTCGATGGTTCTAAAATTGGTAAGATGTATATCTAGGAGGATACAAGCTTTGCCCAGTGGTTAGCGACTGCCACCCCAGATGGAGACGCTTCCATAAGGTCGCTAAATGTGCAAGTGTTTGGGAACTGAGGACAGGACAATAGGTGCTCCATTGTCTGCACTGTTCCACAGTTACACTTGTCGGAATTCGCGTCAGAAAAACCCCATTTGGCTATATTAGATTTGCAGCGGCCAACTTGGGTCCGAAGACGATTCAACGCCTTCCACGTTGGCCACGCCAACCATGACTACATTGACAAAGTATATTTTACAAGACAATCTTATAGATAAATACTGATTCATCGAACGCTTCTAAAATAGATTATTGCTAAACAAAAATAATACATTCTAAAATATTCAGTATTTTCAGTTATTAGACCCAAAATCGTTCAGAATACATAGGTAAATCTACGTCCAATTTATTACTGACTTTATTAAGGGCTTCACAAAGTTGATAAGCTAAATGCAATGTGTACTTGATCATTTATTCAAAACGAATTTAATTATTTTATCAGTAAAATACTTGTACTTTTGTAGATCTGAATAATATTGTACTTTACGTGGAATATATCTATCTAATAAATTAGTGTTTTAATCATTATATCTACATCTAATCAATATTTTAGGTATAAGTAATCAAAATTTATAGGTATAGTGAAAGATTTATATAACTTACAATAGTCACAAGATCTTGAATATCACTTTGGTGTTGGAGTATATAGTATTATAATAATGTTAACGTGATTCTGATCACAAAAGTCCGTCCGCGAGTCGGTCGGGATAGTTCTCGCCGGTTCCTGAACTTGTCTGAAGGTCTTCTTTCCCTCAAACGGCGGTTTCTAAGTCTTCAGAAACTAATTGAAAATGTTCTTGGCCTGAAATAGATAGCGAATTTTAGCAAACTTTGTGGTGTAACTTTCAGTGCGAGGCTTCGGAACACAAAATAAAACAAAATTCATCGTGAGATTAAAACTTTAGAAATTAGGTTATAGCGTTTTAACTTGTTCTGGTATTTTACTTAAAATCAGTGAAACAAAAGCCATTAGTGCAAAATGTAAAGTTTGTTGAGTAATTTAAAATACCTTGACAATGAGTTTGGTCATTAGTAGATAGGAATCATTTGTTGCTTTGAGATGAATTACGATTAAACGAACTTGTTTATACGAATAAAAGTAATAACACCAATACTGATTTATAGCCTAAATGTTTATTTTTTTACGCTTATGCAATCTGTATCTGTTTGGTTTATTTTTATATCTCCTTTTTGTACAAATTCGTGTATTTTTATTTTAAACATTGCTTGATGCATGAGGTATGAAAGTGAAATATAAATGATGGAATGTTGAATTCAGAAAGACAAAGAAAGTAAACAATTTTTCAAGGAAATAAACCGTGTCCAGAAAAAAACTTAGTATCGCAAAAATAGATTATTTTTCCTTACGAAAAAAATAATCGTCCCATCCATTACCCAATGACGTCCACTACTGGACATGGACCTTCCAAATAGACCTCCAATAAGACCGGTTGGAAGTGGCTTGCATCCAGAAAAAACCTGCGGTCTTGATGAGGTTATCCGTCTACTTGTGGGTGGACGTCCTACACTGTGCTTGCCGGTACGCCCGTTCGAGAACTTTTCAACCCCATAAGTCATCGGCCATATGGTTGGTCAATGGTTGGTATTCGACAAAATGTATGGGTAAGCAGAACATTTTAATTTCTTAGTTTTTTTTATTTATTTATTTATTTTTTTTTATTTAACACTTTATTGCACACCATTTGTACAAAAGGAGGACTTAACGCTAAACAGCATTTTCTGCCAGTCAACCTACAGGTAGAAGACATTGGGAAGTAGGCATGAATAAATAGACAAAGAGATAAATTAACTACAATCAACACAGATCAAAAACTATAAAACTATAAAAAAATATATATATATATATATACTAAATAATGATACAACTGCAAAATAAATAAAATAATTAATGACTTAATGCTGTTGGTTTATGAGGTCTCTACAGCTTACCGGACTTGGGCGAGCGCAGAAGGCGCGGGCTGAGCCCTAAGATTAGGTTATAGGGTAACTAGCGCATGAGCACCTCAGAAGGTCCGGACCTCGGCTTGGACCGTCACCCGGCGGGGGAGATCAGACTTGCCCAGGCACCACAGAAGGGGTGTGCCCTGTGGCCCTAATGGGTTGAGCTGTTTGACTATTTGGAGACCTAATTTCTTAGTGGCAGCAACCGGCGTTTGTGGCTCGTGTGGTGATACATTTATGTGATACATACTCTCCAAATAAGCGGCCAGGTCGTGGTCCTCGGCGCGAAGCGCTAGGTGTCGCGGTGTGAGGCCGGCGTGGTCCTGCCGCGTCAGCGATGCTCCACCCGCCACCAGCATGCAGCAGATCGCGCGACGCTTCAATACAAACGTAATAAATACATGAATTGATAATATAATACATTGAGGCAAATTGAAAACTAATAGTTGTGATCGTTGACAGCAACGCTGCGACTACTGTCCGTGAACTGAGCAGAGTAACTAAAGGGCTTATGACGGTGAACGCCTGTATTGTGAAAGTCTTAAAAAAAGAAAATTAAAATTACTACTAGCACTAAAAGCAAGTAGCAAGGTGTAGCGCAATCGTCCCGCTCGCGATGATTGGTAAAAGCGAGTAGCTCGTTGAATGTAGCACTTTTGAAGGAAACTGTGACTAGAAATTGAATATCCAACCCGAATTGAAAGAAACTTGAAATGTACCTACGTTGTTTAACGCAAAACTTTAGGACTAACTAGTTGAAGATAAATTAACAACTCTGGACTTCAGAAAGCAGCTCAGTTTATCCACTCGCGTCGAGTAATCTGCCAAGTGCAGCTCTTAGGTCAGTTACGAGTAGTACGTTGTAACATGAGGTAACCAAGTCTATCTAAACCATTCTATTTACCTTGTGTGCAGCTGCTATCTTTATGCAGTGCCGTTTACCCTCGCTCATTGTCTGTAATATTCAGGGTTGCGTTTTTTGAACTTCGAATAAATATACAAATTCTGGATAATTCGTTTGTACACGACTGTACCTGCGCAAGATCCCTCACCAATGACGCTTGTCAAGTCTCATCTTTGGTGGTACGCACTATAGCTACGAGTAGTTGTAAGATAATTCTGCATCATTATGTTTACCTTATGTGCCGCTGCTTTGTGCAGCGCTGTCTGCCCTCGCTCGTTGTCCCTCATGTTCAGTATGGCAGTGGGCGCGCAGGCGATCAGATACTTGATGATCTCTTTGTTGCCGTAGCGAGCTGCAACGTGCAGCGCGGTCTGCCCGCTCGCGTCGATCGACAGGAGCGAGTAACCCGCCGAGTGCAGCTCTTTCATCTTGAATCAATTTTATTGAGAAGTTTAGCGCTGTTTTACGATCTACAAAAAATCTACGTAAGATTTTTTTGGCTAGGTATTGACTCTTTGGGTTTTGATAGTAAGCGTGCAGCAATAGGGTCATGTCACAGGTACCTACTTAAAATTCCCAACTTAATATTTAATTTTGCTTTCGCTCTGTTCAAGTTCTATGTAATATAGGTAAGCGTGACCATGGTATAAGGCAATGGCCTGTAATAATAAAAGTAGGTACAAAGTGAACCTTTGTAGTTTCCCAAACTAGATCATTTTCAGAAGAACAGAATCTGAAAGAAAAATGAGCTGCCCGCTTAGTTGCCACAATATGTTATTTTATTCACAGCATTATGATATTGAATTTCTACGAGAAAAGGTTTTAAAAGCACTTTGCCGCTGTATTCATGAATGCATCTCAATACAATGGAATACTTGCTACTAAACTACGTTAAGATTCATTCCGAAGAGCTAGTGGAATAAAAAAAAATATTTTTAAAGGTATTTTACAGTTGTCACGGCAAGAAGTAGATACAAAAAAGTAAAACTGAACTAAGTCATCGTTTTCCTTATGATATGCTGGGTAGATAAAGGCGTTAAGTAAGTATATGTTCAAATCACGAAAAGTAACATTTTTATTTGTATTGTATGTATGAATACCTCACCCTCATAAGAGTAACTTAGTATCCAATTTTATGCAAGTAAGTACCTTTTGCTCTATATTGAAAAACATGTCTAATCTGGGTCACTTAAAATGGAATACAATTTACGCTGTGATTGAAAAGAGTAAACAGACCTTGAGCCTTGGTCTAACGTAATAAGATTTATAAAACATCTTTGAGAGTAAAGTAGGTATGGGAATCCGCGAATAGAACCGTCTCAATGGTAATTTTACTACCTTGGGGATGTCAATCACTCTTTATGACGCAAGCGGGCGTAGGTAACGCAATAACAAGAGCCATGTACGCAACGGGAGTGTCGCCGAGGCTTCCATTTTATGATCAAAGAAGCTGTCATCCACTTAGTGTTATCGCTTACAACATGTTCGGAACAGACTCGCTAAACTTATACGAGTAGAGACAAAGTAGTTTACTCACCATTTTCAAGTCACCGACTTTCGCCGCCTTGAGAAGGGCGTCAGATGTTTTTTCCAACAAATTTCTGAAACAACGCCCAGCTTTTACAAAGTTCCGAGAAAAAGTCGGTTGTTATTAGAATCTTATCGAAAAGTATTTACAGGTTTCGATTGATCGGTAACTATACAGAGTGTACCTTTAAATGAGAAACATATTGTAAGATATCGTTGTACTCGTCGTTATGACAAATTTTCACTTCGGCAACCCTTGAAATCGTGGAAAAATCAAGTTAATCTGTATAAAAAGTTACTTGACATTCGACAAAATGTATGAATCAGCAGCTATTTTTCGCAATATCAGGTCTGTCCTAATCTCAAAATTGTAAGACGAGTAGGTACTCTGATATCCAATGTTTTTCGTTTAGAAATACGTCCTGTACAGATTGCAGTTAAAATTATACGGACTAGAATTTATTAGAAGTGACTACAGTAGATCTAGCCAGAATAAATAGTACTAATATACGTTGTGTGTCTCACCTATAGCCAAATACTTCTTGGTCAAGTCCAAACAGTTTTTCATGAATGCTGCATGCAATAGAAGAGAGAAGAGATAGAGTGCGGTTCAACCTCGACACTAGTGTGCACGTGCCCTTATACTCATACATGTGCTGTGAACCTAATAGTTAGTAAGATGTTAGTCACACTGTGATTATAATATATACAATATTATATTATTCTGTTAATTCAATTACTTACTGAAAATTGCTGAAATATAATAACACAGATAACTTAAAAAGTTAGTAAGTATAGTTCAAAAGGTTCTTCAGTTCGAATACAAACTTACAAAGAACTAATTATTTTGATTACTTTGACATTGTTTCATTGAGTTCAGATCGAACTTTAACAGTTATCATTTAATTATTCCGTAATGGCTGTCCAAACTCGACGCTGGCTTTGAGGGAGACTTTCCGTGCTTTGGTCAATTAACTTAATTACCTTCAGTTCATAAAACGTCAATACTGAAGTTACACGGCGATCTTTTGAAGCAATATTCATCAATATCAAAGAAATCATAATTTCTTTTTCAAATGTTAGCAAGTATACATAACCATTAGTGGCTTAATCATTGTATTTATTAATCAGAAGAAATAAAAATGTGTAGCTAGATTACTCACGTTTTAAATCTGACAATGGAGTCGTGTGTCGGTTGCAGTTCCTTCGCAGGTGGGCTGGTGCACAGCGGCGGCGAGTTGGACTCTTGGGGGAGAAGGTAGGCTTTAGGCGGAGAAGTAGGGGGGAGGCTCTGTTTCGGCGAGAGAGGGGCGGCTTTAGGTGACGCAGTCGGAGCCGGAGCTTTAGGCGAGGACGGTGGAATGACTTTAGGAGTCTGAGGTACAGAGGTCTTAGGTGTGGCTGGAGCGGGGCAGGGGGGTGGGGTCTGCGGGGACAGGGGTTCCTCCGAGGTCCGCGCCGGGCTGCCGAGCCCGGACTCGCTGTGTGAATTATAAATGTGCTTAATTCCACTTTCAAAGGCATTAAGCTTCTGACACGGGAGTGATTTAAGATGAAGGTATAGATTGATCGGCTTCTCTACATTTGCTCTCGAGTCTAAAGCTCATTTTTCTGAATGAAAATCAAACATGTTAGAAACATTTATAAAATTAAATACATAAATAGATTATTATCTATAAAGACACACATCATATCTTCACCAAATTATTTTGCACTATATGCAACTATACATTGTTTAGATTTCGTTTGCTGTCTGGTTCCAAAAAGGGTAGAGCCTTGTCTCAACGGAACAGTTAGACGTTCTTTCTTTTGAAACGCAAATTTCATACCATTTTGCGGTTTATAATTTAAATATATACCTATGAAGGTCTATCCACGAATTATTTGAAAATTCTGGATGAGTCAGACCAGCACCGTGAGAAAATTCTTTCGTGTAACCATCACTAATCCTCCTTTTCAATCCAACTGACTGAAAAAACAACACCTAACCATGAAAAAATAACACAGAAACAACTAAAACAAAGTTGATTGATTTTGGATTGAATGGTGTGAATGTGGAATATAGTCTAAAATCTATTTCGTTTCTATAATAGCCTGCGAGATTGAAATAGCAACAAATTCGTTTGAAACAGTTACAAAAAAAAGTTTTTTTGCTTACTCTATCAAAGTAGAACACGTAATATTGCATTTTTTAACGTGTGAAAACGTTTATCTAGATACAATTTGCACCTGTCGGGCTAGAGTGCGCACCACGAAATATTTCTTTAGACGTGTCATAACGAGACAGAGTTATTGCGAAGTATATATTTGACACTTTTTCACACATCGAAATGTGTTCTTTTCGTGTTCGCATGCTCACTTGGGATATGAATCTTTTATTATTACTTAACATAGGTATAAAAAAATGTTTAAAACTGGGACAGTTACAGAGTTTTACATTTTTCAGGTGTGCAATATATTTTACACTTAGATTTATTAACTGAGAATTCTAATAAACCATTTATGTCATGAAAGAAAGTCAAAAAAGTTCTCTTCCACTATTCATTTAGTTTGACCTGGAATATAAAGAGTTCCTTAATTAGGCCAAAGGTAAAAAGCGCAGGATTAGATTACTCTCGGCACCACAATTAACATTCCTAATTCAGTCTACTAAAAGATATTTACAGCTTATCTCATTGTTCTAAAAATACCATAATATTAAAGATAAAGTTATTTATAAAAGCAACAAAGCCAATTTATCGCCCATGACTCCGAGATCCAGTACGCCGTTGCCACAACTTTGTAGAGCAAAGTTTCTACAGATTACAATGGCGGAGACGAGGGTTAAAAGCTAATGGAACACGGTAACGTTGCCCGGCTATCTGTCTTTCGAGGTGTAAGTTTTATCTAAGAACAAGCCTTCATAAATAAAGGTCGGGTCGAAAGTGGACAGGGTCCATTTTTAGGGCTGCGTACCTAGAAAGGAAATAAAAAATCCGGACAAGTACGAGTCAGGCTCGCACATCGACAAAGGGTTCCGTACAAATCCAGAAAATTTCACTAAATTGGGAAGTAAGTTGTTAAAATGTCCATACTATAACCATCGACAAAGAAGTTTTGTTTTTTTTTTACTTTTCTCGTCCTTCATCGAAAATTACACATTTTTAAAATAAATTAAAACCTGTTTTAGCATGTGCTAATGAAGTTCTTTTATGTGATACCTTACATGATACGATTTACTCCCTTTGAATTTTGAACCCATATTTTGTGAATTTTGAGGCCATATTTATTTGTGATTCAAACAAAAATGTTCAGTTTTCAGATTTATTCCTATATGTGTACTCTGAGACGATGTTTTTCGCCAAATTTCATAGTTCTATGTCAACGGGAAGTACCCTGTAGGTTTTGATTTTTGTGAGTGTCAAAATATGAGTTTTTTACGACATAATCGGCTCTCTTTTTTAAACGATAACTGAGAAGTTTTTCTTTTACACAACTGCAAGAGATCATGGATATACGTATACGGTTTAAATTTCAACTCGATATCTTTACACGTTCCCGAGATAAAGAGTCTTGACATACACACAGACGGACAAAAGTGATCCTATAAGGGTTCCGTTTTTTTTCCTTTTGAGGTACGGAACCCTAAAAACGGAACTCTTATAGGGTCAATTTGTTGTCCATCTGTCTGTATGTCCGAGTCCGTCTGTCCGTGTGTTCTTCTATCTCAAAAATGCGTGGACGTATCGAGTTGAAATTAAAACCATATACGTAAATCTCTGGTCGCTTGCAGTTGTGTATAAATTAAACTTCTCGAATATCGTAAGAAAAAGTTAGTTACCGTTTATGTCGCAAAAAACCTACAGGGTACTTTCCGTTGACTAAGGACTATGAAATTTGGCGAGGAGCATTGTCTTAAAGTACACATGTAGGAATAAATCTAATAACTGCACATTTAAAAAAAATCGTAAACTCAAAAAAGGGGGTCCAAATTTCAAAGTGCGTTAATAATAACATCATATTAACTAAGGTTAAGAACTTACTTTCCGGTTTTTACAATTTTTGGGATTTGAGCGGAACCGAACTCTCGCTAGGCGAGCCTGACTCGCACTTGTCCGGTTTTCTTTAGTTTTGTTTGTCCACTCAAGTCTAAGTTTAGAAGTTGAAAGGCGTCTTATGATGGAATAATAGAGCAGGTTCGACCTGGTTTCCCGTGTTTCGATCTTTCGGGTTTAGTCGGGTGATCACGTGGGAATGTCAGATCTCTGACAGTGAAAATATGTATTGTTACCATTTCTAATATTGTTAATCTTGGAATATTCCAGGAGTAAAGGTGTTTTTCAAAATAATTTAGGTCATGCTAGCAGAGTAACTACTATAATAACATCATCTCGAATCTCGTTAAAGTCTGTCGATTTGCATCTGCTAGATATGGATTACTAGCAAAAAAGTTTTCGTGTAGTTCAAAAAATAGTTCCATTTACGATTACGACTAACTCTCTTTTGTATAGCACCCTGTTTATTCCTTCGTCCCCACCCTATCTCCGAGAGCGTTTTCGTTTTCGACACTCTCTATTGAGCCGTTACCTAAAATCTTCAGATAATCTCACACTTAGTTTCCCTCGTCACAAAACATCTTTCTACGATTCTTCTTTCTCTGTGGAGGCAGTCAGACTTTGGAATGACTTACCTTTAGAAATTAAGCGTTCACCTTCATTGAACGTTTTCAAACAACTTGTGAAAGCTCACTATCTGAAATCATAATGCTACTTGTTCCTTTCGCTACTATTTTATAACGTATGTAGGTATGTATATATGTAGGTATATGTATAATTATATTTATATATAATATCGTATATATGTAAGTATATTTAAAACTTAGATTGAATAAGTATATTTAGTTTATTATTTATAGGTGTTTTCTTTATTAATATCTATTTAAGGCCACTATGTATTGTTCTTGTCAGTTCATATTCGTGCAAGGTTGCCTGGAAGAAATCGCCATGGGTGATAAGGCCGCCACTTTATAATCATATGTTTGTCGTATATATGTAAATAGTGTTTATTTTTCTTATTGTGGTTGTAAATAAAGAGTTTTGTCTGTCTGTCTGTCTGTCTGTCTTCGAATATAGAGCCAAATACTTCTTAGTTATTGATGTGACTCACTTTTATGACTGTACAAAAAAAATGGAACTAACAATGTAATAGTGATTACAAGAATAAGCAATATCACTTTACTAATTAGGCCAGCTAAGTCGATACAACATCGGTAGGTACATATTTATTTTCCATTGAAAATATTTATTTTTGTATTGATGTTACAGAGACAACGATAAAATAACAATCTGAACGAGAAAATGCGAAGCAATTTCTAAAGTAAAGAAAATAATACAATAATTATTACGAAGAGTAGGCAAAGCAACATATCGTCTTACTAATTAAAGGGCAGCTATTTATAATAGATTTTTTTTCTGTCGACAAAGAAAATAACTTTTGGACATTTGAACTATTACAGCTACTATTCTACCGACCTGTAATCCACAAATGAACATAGGACCATTAAGTCATACCCACCAGTACCGTAGTGCCAGGATTAGCCCATGGGCTACTTGCTGAAAAAAAAATTAATTGAAAATGAAAAAAAAAACCAGAAGTCATCATGATGGGACTACTGTTTTTTTTCTGAGTTTTTTAGAGATACAGGAACAATTTGGCCTACATTTTTAATAGCTCAGTAACCCTAGAAGGGGACTAGGGTGCAGCTAAGAGGGATCCGGGATGGGGTCGCTTCTCCGGCATTTTCCGTCAAGCCCGTGTAGAAGTCGGCCGATAGGTTTATGGGGGGCACCGTAACTAAGGTGGGCTGCAGTGTAGAATGGGAGGCACTGCAGCTGAGGATTGGAGGCGGGAGACGACTGTTGGTGTTACCACTTGTACTGCCACTTTCCCTACCTACCGCGGCCTTGACGGGGTCGCCACCGTTCGATGGCGGACGCGGTGGGGTTGCAAGGGAAGAGGAGAGTCGGTATTGCGTGGTACCGCTCTCTCTATCCTCTGCAGCCAAAGTGGCAGGAGCGGGGCCACTTTAACTGACCCGTTGCATTGGGACCAGGGCGTTCGGATACGGGTGCTATCTGACGCCCACTTGCTTGTTCGGTCCCGAGTGGAGGATGACGATGTGTCTGGTGTTCCGACACATCGTCAGCGGCGCGGAGTGGAGCGTAAGCTCCGAGGTGGAGCCCGACTAGGGCTGGAGCTGTCGGGGCCGCGGAAGAGTGCGACAGCGTGCCCGTAGCCCTGACATCAAGCGCTGTGGTGGAACACTCCAGGATTTTTGGTGGGTATACCGACCAGTCGGCGGGACTTCTATCTAACTCCATATAACCACAAAATGCCAGCCCTCGAAGCGCGGTGGTATCCGTAAAGGATTTACCCTGGACAAAAAAAAACCGTAGCAAATCAGCAGTTGGGTCTACTCATCGATAAGAAATCATTCAATTGTAAGGGGGTTGTCTACACTCAGGGAGAACATTTTGTTTACATTTTATAAGCGTCTCATATTATAGCTCAGCGAGAAAACATATTGATGTTACATAGACAACGATAAAATAGCAATCTGGTGCTATCACTTCCATGCCGTGACAGCGCTTCCAGGGGCTATAAAACGGGATTACCTTGCAGCGGTGCAGCCACTTTATTTTACGACATACTGGGACAAGCTTCCGTTGATCAAAACCATTATGAAATACTAATAAACCATTTAATTATATTGGTCATATTTTTAGAGTTATAAATCAACTTTTAAAGTTTTTTAAATTTATTTTTTAGAGCTAATAACAATATTGTTATTATAAGATAATATTTTGGGCAGCTGCGTTTTGCGTTTTCATTATCTAATTTTAGTAAATTTAGGAGAGAACTAATTCGCTGCAAAGAACCGGCTAACAGATTTCTTTACAAAACTCGAACACTTATTATACAGTTTAAAATTAAATATCCGACAGAGAAAACAATACCTCTACAGCAAAAAATAAACCTATAATTACCGTTTGCAAAATCCCACAACGTTTGCAAAATCCCGCAAAATAAAACCAACAAGCACACAAGTACCAAATTTCCGCTAATACCAGGCGGAGAGTGATAAATTATTCATCGATATGCCACGGGCTGTTTCGATACAACAACGGAAAACTTGAATACAACAAATTGGAATTGATACAACTAACCCAAATACGTCTTGAATATTGATGATGAGTTCTCAGAATCATCACTGTGGTGGGAATCAATTTAAAGGACGAGACTATTAGTTTTAGGCTCTGGATTGACTATTTTAAGAACAGAGAGGTAACTCTACATTTACTTTGAAATGTAGTTAGGTATAGCCAATAAACTATTGACCAAAATGAAACAATAAACCTTGAACAATCAGTTTCGTTACTCTCAGACCGCAATTGCCCGCAGCATGTCTGGGTTCTGTCCACCACTGCCGGTAACACATTTCTATTAGACTGGGCCGTGTCCGGGACGGGCCGTGTACTTGGCCCAGACAGAGCACGGACGGAGTACGTTCCATTCATTTTGAATAGTGTCCCATCCGCGCCCCGTCCGGGCCACTTACACGCCTACACGGTTCGTCCCGGACACGGCCTGGTCTAATATAAAAAATCCCTTACCGTTTGCGTGCAGAAGAGACAAAAAAGATATCTGACAGGTTTGATGCCCCGTCTAGACTCTCGCGTGGCGACTCGGCGAGGCCTTCGAGCGAGGCGACGCGGAGGAAAAACCAGGCGAGACGCGGCAACACGAGCGCACCGTCCACAATCTCGTACTTCCCTCGTGTCGCCTCGTAGAGAGCGTGGATGGAGCATTACAGACTTAGGAGCCCGTGCTTATCAAATGTCAAAAATCTAAGTGTTTTCATTTATTTTTATGAAAGTTTCAGTTGTTACATCAAACGTTCAATTTATGCCACAAGCCAGTCCATATTTCAACAGACTAACTGGCAGCGTTGATTTCCGTTAGGCTATACATGATAATAATTCTTTCAAAACATGTGTAATATCACAACAAAGCTGCAATCAATCCGAGAGTGCTAACAAAATGACACGAGAAATTTCTAAAACAGCGTAAAATCGGAGTTTGTTGACGAATTGTGTTCAATAATTCAGCGAGAGGCGCCAGAAGCAGTTTGCGCCGCGCGGTAACGAAGCGGAACACGCTCGCCGAACCTTTGGAAACTTGGATTGTGTTACGTAATTACTAGATAACATAAGCTTATGTTACAGTTTAGAATCGTAGCAATCAGCTATTAACTTGTTGGAAAACTTTATAACAACATTGTAAAACTAAGACATCATTTTCATTAGTTGTAAATCTCTTATACTTGATCAATATCCATCAAAATAACGGTGTGAACACACCTAGTTTTCTTTTATGGCTAAGGCTGCACTTTTCATATTATGTAGGTACCTAATAATTATGCAATAAAAGTTATTATTTATTTATAAACTTAACTTTAGGTAAAATATATACTTAACTATCTTCGCCAGTACCTAAGTTTTTGAACAAAATATATGTTGTAACAATTACATTATTTATTACTAATATTAGCATAGCCAATGTACCAAATCGCAGTAAATGCGTGAGCAAAGTTACCTACTTCCTAAGTTTGTCGACTTACGCAGTTCTCATGGGAATGGTGAACTCGATGTAGGACAATGTAGGTACACTAAGTAAGTAAGTAAGTACTAAGTAGAGTAAGCCGTCACAACATTGGTAATTTCAAATATGTATATATGCTCGTATAATTAGACAAATTATAAAAGAGATGGTGCAAACATATATCGAGCTTAGGCCATTACCCTGTACTGTATCAGCCTTTTTAATAGTCAATTGCAGGACGTAGGCCTACCCACGAAGGGTGTTTGGGCCATATCCACCACGCTGGCCCAGTACGGGTTGGTGGATTCACATACGCCATCGAAATTCTTCTACTGACAGATGCAGGTTGCCTCACGATGTTTTCCATTCTTATCTTGTAAAGCCAGCGGTGTTAAATTCCGTACATAAATTCCAAAGAACTCATTGGTACGGGACCGGGATTTGAACCCACGACCTCACGATTGTAAGACGGGTGTCACTACCACTAGACCACCACGGCTTCACTAGACCACCACGGCTTCACCAGGCCGCCACGGCTTCACTAGACCACCACGGCTTCACTAGACCTATTCAATTATTTGCTTTATTTGTTTTGAAAAATGATATTCTTATTATTTTCTTTCACGGCAATTTATATTTAAAGGAATTCCATATACGGTTCTTATTTTCTTTTGACATTGCTTGTCAAAATGGCGGCGTGATGGCGGCCTTGAACAAAAACTAGATAATATAAAATCCCGTGTGTCAAATTCAATAATGTTGTTTTACTCTGCGCTTTTATTTTCCATATTTTAATGGTTTTTTTGAGCTAATGTAGGTACACATTCTGGTCTCATTTTGAAAGATTTTCTTTTATTTTAGTTGCTAATCTGTAATAATTCCCAATATTTGTTAACGTGAGTTTTATCAACTGCACTAAACGGCGTTTTTTAAAAAGAAAAATAATAATAATATGTTATTAGTTTACTAAACGCATAACGCCTACTTAAAACGTCTTTCTCGTAGTAGGTACTTCTAATCTATATAAGAATTATGTTACAATTTTCATTTGATCCGAGGTTTTTCGGAGTTAATAGCAGATCTTCTAAGAAGCAGAGATCAGCACTATTTTTCATCAAGACTCGCCTAAGGATTCAGTCTGTTCACACGACTAGACCATAATATAACTTCTTGTTCGCTAGTTAAGGGTGTCCGATTACTTCAATTTATCTATCTAATAGTCTAGAATTCTAGATTTTTACACCACGTGGATTTTAAAATTGCCTTTTTTATTTCTAACAAAATGTTTCATGGAAAAAATAACTTGTAATGACGCTGTTCGTAGATTCACCGAATAGTTTTCCAGCTTTTCACAAAATAACTTTTAACCGGTTTGAAAGCTAGTCCAATCGAATAAGCACAAAAAATATATAGAATATTCAAATAAAAACGGTGAAGTAAATATTCATAAGCACACGTTTTGATCGTACTAACAACTCCTGAGGCAGCCCACATAATACTTGTTTGTAGGTAACTGCGACGTGAATTCATGAACTATTCAATAAACTTTTTGATGTATGTGCCGTCTAGGTACATGATAAATGTTTTACTGCTTTCATAAAATAGTCGCAAAATACACTGGTTAATAGTTTAGTTAGAAAAGAAGGCAACGAATTCTTTTAGGGCATTGATACAAAATGTGAGAAGAAATGTTGTTAGAATGAGCCTCTACCTGTATTTTTTCTAATATATTGTCTTTTAGTGAAAAGAAAAAGAGAATTTTTGTACAAAACGTTTCTCCAGAGCTCAGTTAAATACTAGAATTTTTTTTTCATAATTGCTGTGAAAGTTTATTATGGGACCAATCGGCAATCCTGCTATTGCGGGTTGGTTATTCCATACTAAATGTTCAATTACTCATACTCATACTCTTTATTAATAACAACTAGTTACAGGTCATTAGTAGTACATGCTAACATATTTCAGGAAACATTACCTATAGTATGATTCCTTATTAATAACATAAAAGTGCATATAACAAAATCCAATAAAAATCCGTAATAAATATATTAAATCAAAAACCTATACTAAATTCATAGTAGAGCTGATTTTATTTGTCATTTCCAAGTTGATCCCACAAAACAGGTCATACCTACTGATATCCTAAAATATATCCCCCGTTCAAAAATATATGCTGCAAAATTGCGGGAATATAAAGTTCGGATTTATTGAATGGAATGGCGCTACATCATTCATCGCTGCCACAACCTGTTTCCGCCATTTGTAACAAATAGGGGCCTAGTTCAGTAGAGCTTACTGATACGTGGGATATGCTACGAATAATATCGTCTAACGACTGGCCTAAAACAGCAAAAATGGATTTTATGTTATTAGGGCAGAGGTTGAGTTTCCTATATCAGAAAAGAGGATTACAATTTGAACAGTTATTTTTCGACTCAACTCTTTTATGTAGCAAATAACCTATTCAGGCCAGCTTGATAGAGTCAGGTGGTTTTTATAAGGCTGACAAGAATATAAGTGTTTAAGAAGGAATTTTGAATTAATAACTGGTCATGCCTTTCGTTATAATACCTATCGTAAAACGGCGACATCGTCCTAAAATACTGACGTTTGTTTGAAATGTATGGAAAACGTCAGTGGCGGCGTTTTGTAGACAAGCCAGCTAGCTGTGAGGTAGCGCTAGGATGCAGTCACCCATATTTATAATGTATTACATTTAGCTGGGTACTCACTTAGCAGTGTTGCATGTAACGTATCAGATACTGTATCAACCTGCAAGTGGGTACGGCTGGTCCACGGTCCACCGCTTATAGAGCGCTGTGCTCGCGACGACGTCACGCTGACAACATGTCTCAAATGGTGGCTAGTACTGCGTTCATATTCATGTAAAGTATTTTAGATAATTATAAAAGCCCACGTTGATTTTGGCAAAGAAATATTCAAAGATAGAAATCATTTTTTCTTCAGTACACTCCCATAATGTAATAACTAATAACTCCCATAATAATACGTAAGTTTGTTTGAAGCGAGCGCCTACGTACTCTCTACATAAGCGGTCGTGTCGCCGTCCACGAACACAATGCGAGCCGTCTTTGTGTTCGCAGTGATACCGCCACTCAGCGGGTCACTGCGAGCTTGTAGCGCTCCACGCGCGAGCGGCTCGCAACGTGCTCGTGCCTACGTACTCACTTGATACCGTATCTGATACGTTACATACTACACTGCTAAGTGAGTACCTTTAGCATTTGATGCCTGTACACTAAACTTATACAATTATACATAATACATAAACGAAAATTGGAAAAAATTTTTTTGGAATATGATACAAAAACGAATCTATCTCACTCTAACGTGTAATTGTATGTGAGTGTTTCTCTTTCCTTCACGACGTTTACATTATAGTAAAAAACCCCTTTGTTCTGCAGCTAGCCTACTTATTATGAATTCCTCACCACTGTTCTTATAGAGCTGTGCTAGACCGCACTCGCACCTATCCTACCAAATATCGGTAGATAAATGATTTATATTTTAAACTTTTGGCATCCAAACCCTTTTAAAAAGAACTTAAACCTTTAGTTGATTGCACGATATAATTAACAATAACAAAAAATTGCTTAACGTTACTGCCAAGCTTCTTCACTTGCACGTTGGCAACATTTCCTGGCTAAATGCCAATATAATGTAATACAGATAGATACTGTACTACGTCCACTTGTAATTTTAACGTAGATACGTAATTGGTAGGCCGGAAATCAATTAATTACGTTGAATGTATAAACGAGTTAATATATTTTTACCGCGCAAATATTGTTGTCCGGGCTCGATGATGAGTTAGGTATTTAAATGAAGTAGACAATTTAATGAGTCGAATCCCGACTCAATGTCAGCTTGGTAGGAGAATGAGTACGCACCCGACAATAATAATCCATTTTGTTATTATCCCTCGTAGCCCCAGGGAGGTGTGTGGTAACCTTTTTATAAACAATATATCGTCTTATTTACGATGATGTTATGTTGTCACGATACGTCATATTTTTTGGCTAATTGTTCGATAAAATCTCGTATATGTTATACAGGATTATTGGTAATCAATAAACATCTTTTTAAGGTCATATTTCGTAGATCAAAAAAAAAAATGTTGTTCTACAACTTTTCCCAAATCTCATACAAATTTCCCAAAAAAATAATTGTTCAAAGTAGAATCAGCATATGTACAAGTAATTGTTTTTATACACACCTACCTTACTAATATTTACACTTGTTTACATTTTTGCACAGTTCCTCTGAGGTTTAAGCCTGGCGGGTTGCTGCGCGCGTGCTTTTACATGGAGTCAAATTACTATTTTTTTTAATTTTGTATGGAAAAAAATAAGATTTTTTAGTAGTCGTAGAACAAAAAGATGGTTGTTTTGACTTAAAAAATATGCCTTTAATTAAAGGATGCTAATTGATTACAGTAACAACGTATATGCAGGAGTTAGTACCTACGTATAAATAAGAGTTATAAGATATTCCGTTCCTTCTATTGAAATAAGATGAAAGGTTCAGAAAAACACGTGTAAGAACCCGGTTTAACATACAAATAGGCTACTTAAAATTTAGATATGTAAACAGTTTTTGTTAGATAGCAGGCACCTAAGTTAAACTCATATGAGCTAGCATCGATATGGAGAGCTTATAGCTTTTGTAACAAATACACTTTTCGATTTACAATATTAGTAAAGACTAGGAAACAATCAATTCGCTTTGAGAATCCACACTGTTAGCAATTAATCAGTGCCATAATAACTGGCACGATTGAACGTAGCCAAAAGATGTATTCAACAACTACGTAGAGACAACAATATTTTGGAATAGTGGTTGATGTCACATGACGTTACTAAAGCAATTTCAACTACGCGACTCTAAAATTTAGGGTTTTTTCTAAACGAAAACTATATTCTAGAATATATGCGATTTGAAGTTTGAGTAAAGATTGGCCATGACATACAGCTTGTGTACGGGAAAGATATATCACAAAATATACAAATAAAGATTTACATAGCTCGGGAGACTATAGGACAGTGCTCAATAAAATAACATTTAGAACGATACTATACCTACAACAATAACAGAGATAATTGGACGCGACATGGCTGCGTATAGTGCCTACATATAAAGTCCACAATATCTCGTAGTCAGATAAAAAACAAAACTTATGTTACCCAACAAATATAACGTTTGATCTTCCCGATACTGACCGTAATTTAGGTTTATCCGAACTATTTGGTCGACGGAAATAGAAAGGTAAACCGACCACGAACGTAACTGATGTAGGTACTTATGCTTCTTAGTGAGGCTCAAAACAGAAAAAATGCCAGGTCGATGGGCTCAAGATATAATTTTAACAAGAAAATCTTTGGGGGAAGATATAATTTTTTCATAATTGTTAATACTGGAGAGCGATCAAGCTTTACTCAGACCAAGCGTTAACCAACCGGACAAGTGCGAGTCAGGCTCGCACATCGAGGGTTCCGTACAAACATATTGTTAAAATAATTAAAAACCTGTTTTAGCATGTGCTAATGAAGTTATTTTATATGATACCTTACATGATACGATTTACTCACATTAAATTTTGAACCCATATTTTGTGAATTTTGAAGCCCTATTTTTTGTGATTTAAATAAAAATGTACAGTTTTCAGCTTTGTTCCTATATGTGTACTCTGAGACAATGCTTTTCGCCAAACTTCATAGTTGTATGTCGACGGGAAGTACTCGGTAGGTTTTAATTTTTGTGAGCGTTGAAATATGCATTTTTTACGATATAATCGGCTCTAACTTTTTTATACGGTAACTGAGAAGCTTTTCTTTTACACAACTGCAAGAATTCATAGCTTTACGTATATAGTTTAAATTTCAACTCGATATCTTTACGCGTTCCCGAGATAAAGAGTCTTGACATACACATAGACGGACAGACGGACAGACGGACAACAAAGTGATCCTATAAGGGTCCCGTTTTTTCCGTTTGAGGTACGGAACCCTAAAAATAGAACCAATTCGCATTTCCAAAAATACAGCCTTTACAGGTAAACTTAACGAAAAAAATATCTCAAGCTAAAGCTCTGTATACAGAGTCATAGGTATTAAACGCAAAACCTTTTAAGGGCGGGTCTAGTACATGTAGACAAACAACATTTGTTCTAGTTTTGGAAAATCACGAAATAAAATCAACTTTTTCATACAAAAAGTTCGTCAACGCGCGGCAAAATGTATGGTGAAGCGAATTTTTATTTTGCGAATTTTCAAAAATCGAAGTACAAAAGTTGTTTGTCTACGAGTAGATGCACTAGACCCGCCCTTAAAAGGTTTTTGCGTTTAATACCTATGACCCTGTATAGATAGGTATATAACATATAACACGTATATTTTTTCCGAAATAATAATTACAGACGTTTCCGAGATCTGAATTGTGTACAAATAAAATATAAAAGTACTGCTTGTTTAAATGTATTATCAGAGTTATAATTTTCAGAAAAATACATGCACAAATTTGTAGGAGACAGCATTATCGAATTCGATTAGTGGCTGAAAAGATGAACGTTGTAGTACAAAAATTAAAATGCGTCAAAAACTTTGATGCTTTTGAGTGAAAACTTGAAGTAAAAAAATGTTACTTTAAAAAATAATTTCATAAACATCAAAAAAAACTCAATTTCCTTTTCAACGATAGGTCGCACGATTGAGTAAGTGAATTATTTTTCATCCTCGCTCTTCATGTCAGAGTACAACCCCTTTGAATTATTTTATTTTGAACATATTTCAAAAAAGTATTTACGTTTCTTGAAATAACTGTTGGTAAATAACAGAGCTCTAAATTCATAGGATGTATTCTATTTAGAGTTTGAAGGTAGAATTTTCATTAGTCTATAAATAATAAAACCCTGCGATAGATACCTAAAGGCTCTCAGTTTTCTAAGAATAAGAAAAGTTTAAAAATGGACTGAAAACGTTAATTTACCGTAATTCTGTGAATAGGGTATTTGACTAGTTTTTGGAAATCATTTTAAATTATTCGTTAGTACATAATAAGCACACTACACTTATATTTCCGAGAGATCTACTGTATTAACAGTGAAAACCAGTGTTACAGAATAGACATTCAAGATACCACCAAAAACGACATTCTGTAATGGCTCTGGTCTTTGACGTCACACACTAGTAAATAACTTTAGTAAATACCAGTAAATACGCTAGTTCATATCTAAAAATTGAAACAGTAGGTATTACTTTAACCCTTATTGTGTCCGTACGTCCGTCCGTCCTAATGTTACAAAGCCTTATATTTTCCACATTTATGAACCAAATTACATGGAATTTGACATTATGAAAGTTTTAGTATAGATCTCAATTTTAAATATTAAAAATTTCACAATTGGATTTATTAAGGGGATACATGTAAGGTGGGGATGAATTTTTTTAACGTCATCATTTTATGTGGGGTATCGTTGAAAAGGGTTTCTAAAATGATTGTAAGATATCATGATTTTTTTTTATTACATGTAGGTACCATTTGTGAGATAAAGGTCCTCAAAGTTGAATAAAAAAGTGAAAACTTTCCGAGTTCATAGACCGTACTAAAAACTTTATCTGAAAATTATTTTGAGCACTGTGGGATAATAACTTTTTGAGTTATAAAGGAAAATTGAAATTCTTAAACTTGCACATAGCTCAGAGGTCATTGCCCTCACAAACACATTTATAAAAAGTTATTTCTAATCGGAAACGGGCTTTTAAATCTAGAATACTGCGTCGATGTACCTATATACGGGACAGATTAGTTCCACCCACAAGCCCGGCAGCTATTTACATTCACCTATACTAACGCAACAGCGACACTATCGCGCTTTCAGCCGCCTGCTTCATAATGGAAGGCCGTGGATTTCTAAGCACGCTGAACTGGACGTTGTGAATAAGCAAGCCTGAATGAATATCGCTTTAGAATAACGCTTCACATTCATATTTCCCTAGTAGGTATACGAGTCAAGGGCGTCACGTACCTTTTTTTTTACCAGAGGAAATCTTTTAAAGATACCACCGCACCTCGGGACAGGCGGGTGGTTATGTGGGAGTCCCCGCCATTGCTGGACGGTATACCCACCAAAACCCCTGGGTGTTCAGGGTGTCCCGCCACTGCGCTTGGTGTCGGGGCTACGGGCACGGCTTTCGCACTCTTCCGCGGCACCCGACAGCGCTGGTCCAAACCGGGCCCCACCTCGGAGCTTGCGCTCCCTCCAGAATGACGACGTGCCGAACACCAGGCACATCGTCATTCCCCACCTGGGACCAACCAGCACTGGGCGTCGGAAAGTACACGTGTCCGACAGCCCTGGTCCCAATGCAACGGGTTGGTTAAAGTGGCCCCGCGCCTGCTACTACGGCTGCAGAGGATAGAGAGAGCGGCCGACGACATACCGACACTCCTCTTCCCCTGCAGCCCCACCGCGTCCACCATTAAAACGGTGGCGAACCCGTCGAGGCGACCCCCGTCGCGTCGGGGGCGTCACGTACCTAGGTAACACACGCATAGTTAAGAACTAACAATAATAGTTACTTGGTAACCCAGACCTAGAATAAATATTTAAATCATCACCAACATCATTTCGTATCAATAGCTAGTTAAGTTTTTTTTGTATTTTTTGCTTTTGCATTTTTTTAATGAATCACCTAAATAATGACCCTGTCGGGAATTAACCCTGGGACTCTCCTGCTTTGAAGGCAGACTCGCTACCAACTATGCCACGAGAGTCACTGTTTGGCGTTTATATATCTCTTAGTGCTTAGGTACTTTATATTTTACAAAACAATCTTTTTTTAGGATGTATTGTTGTTTAAGTCGGCGAGTGCGTTGGTGTATCAACCGACATATCAATTCCACCCACATACCTGGCAGTTATTTACCCACCCTATACAAGTATAAATAGATGTGACTGTCAGGTTTGTTGCTTTTTGTTTTCTTACAAGTTTCGTTTGCTGCAAGTTGCTTCATTATAGCACGAGTGTGTAAAGCCACGGATGGGTTTCTAAATACACTGCACCAGATATACATTCCAGTCTACCCGTGACCACGGTCGATGCAACTCGGCCGAAACGTCGGGATGAGGAGGTATTTATTTATCTCGTAATTTTAGTGCGCGATTAGTCCCGTAGTATATCATAATTATGTGTTCAAATCGCGAAAGTTTAAAAACAACATGCACCAGATATGTTGTGAAAAAGCAATCCTAGGAAAAGCAAAGTTAATAAATTAAAACGAAATTTTCTTGGAGAGCAAAGCGAAATTTTTCCAGCGTTTTCTTGGAAATTCTGCCTGTACAGATAAACTTATAAAGAAAAAATCTATAATCATAAAAAATCACGTTGAAAGGTCACCCGAGTACCTTACTTATCTATCTTAGCGCTTATCTTTCTATCTTTATACGAAATAGTACAATATTCGTTTAGAAATCGAGACTCGGTATAGTGGTAGTGATACTAGCTTACCATTCGCGTGGTCGTAGGTTCAAATTTCGGTCCTGTACCAATGAGTTATATGGAACTTTAGTACGGACTTTCACACCACTGGATTTTCGGTAAAGAAAAACATCGTGAAGCAGCCTGAATACGTCCGTAGAAGAAATTCGATGGCGTATGTGAATCCACCAAACCACATTACTGGGGCAGGGTGGTGGATATGGCGCAATCACCCTTCGTGAGTAAGAGTATCTGTTCAGTAGTTAACTCTCAGAAGGCTGATACGAAATCTATGATCAAGGTATATAAACATACTCGTAAGCTTCAGTTCACGTGACGAGCTGCAATCTAATGAACGAGAGCAAATGAAAAAGTAACATTGTTCATTTGTTCCTTCTATTTGTTAATTTGAATGCGAGCCTAAGCGAGGTCCGTATACAGTGTGTTACAGCCCTAACACTAGATCTCAAAGGGCCAAACGATAAATATTATGTCAAAAAGTAAATAAACGAGTTATTGCATGGCTCTATCAAACTAAAACCACGATAAACAACGACAAATAAAGTCGGAAACTAAACCACAGCAATATAGTTTTACAATGTTTATGACGTAGGTGATAGATAAAAACCGAGGGAACAAACAAGTACGCTGACAAAAGAGGAAGATTACAATTCTCCGCTCACATTTGTTTGTACACTTGGATATTACAAATAGAAAAGTATTTTTATATTTGCGTTTACTTAAACCAATCGGGAAATGGAAAAGTCGAATGTGGCTGAAGTCTGTTCCGTTGAGAGAAGTAGAATTTGAAAATGAGTTGGTAAATACATATGTGTACTTAAGAGACATGGGACCTGAAAAATGTTAATGGCCTAAAAGCCGCTGAAGATCGACCTTCACCCACGTGATTACCAGATGAGACGTATTTTTATAAATTATTATTTATGAGAACGCCTATGATAGCTTGCCTATATAAAAGAGTTCATTCAAGTGTTCAGATGTGGTCATCATCTTATCTTATCTTACAGAGGGGCCAAGAAATAACTCGGACACTTCGACCCATTGGGATCTATTGTGGTCCCCTAGATAACTTACTCCTCCCCAGTCTCGTCGAAGATTGTTCTCATGAGTTTTACAACGAGACTAGGAGATACGAGCCTATAGTCTTCTGGTTTTGGATATCCGACGCCTAGGAGACTCATTCGCTTACTAGCCATTGCATCGCATGTGCACAGAAGGTGCTCCATGCGTTCCGTATGTTCCCCACACAACCTGCACATGGGTGTCGCGGTTAGACCCATCTTCATGAGCATGTCGTTGGTACCAAAGTGCCCAGTAAAGGCCCCAAGCAGGTAGCGGATTTGTCCCCTGCTCATGTTCCAAATGCATTCCCGGGCTTTAAACGTAGAGCCTAGGAACTTCTTGGAGTGTTGTAGACCGGTATTAGACAGCCAATAAGTTCGCTGTCTGTGATCTGCAAACTCCCTAAATGCGGCTTTCACGAGACACGTTGAAATGCCTACACATGGCTCTGGACCCACAAAATCATTTGCTGAGCCCTCTCTTGCCAGTTCATCGGCCACTTCGTTACCATGGAATCCTTTGTGCCCAGGGACCCACATCAGTCTTACCCTGTTGTGCCTCCCAAGCCTGTTTAGGGTCTGGATAGCATCCAGAATAAGTCCGGAGTCCACTTTGTAGGATGCCATGGCTTTGATTGCAGCCTGACTGTCACTAAGAATATATATGGATTTACCACTGGTTCCTCTATCTATATTCTCTTGAGCGCAGGATATTATGGCATATGTTTCTGCTTGGAATACAGTTGCCATCTTCCCTAAGCTTTTGCTACATTTGTAGCCTTTTGCGTATATGCCCGCTCCTGTACCTGATTCCATTTTGGATCCATCAGTGTACCACACCAGACTATCTTGCTCTGGTGGATCAAGTCCCTTCGTCCAGTCCTCTATTGTAGGGATTTGGACCTTAAAAGATCTTTCAAACACAAACACAGTTTGCATTTTATCGGATAACATGCTTGTTACCCGATCTAGGCCTTCGTTTTCGTCGAACTTGGTATGGTTAGTCTTTGGCTTAGAGGCATCCCATAGTCCTGCAACAGCAAGACGATGTAGTGTCTTCCTTGCCTCGAGTTCAACCATCATATGCAGTGGAGGGATATTGAGGTATCTCTCAATCGCTGCCGTAGGTGTTGTCCTGAAAGCACCCGTGATGCCAAGACACACTGTTCTTTGTAACCTGGTGAGTGGCGCTTTGCACGAGGCAAGCTTTGTTCTAGGCCACCACACTATGCTGCCGTATGTAATAATAGGTATTATCATTGTCCGGTACAGCCATCGTATCACTTTGGGCTTTAGCCCCCAAGTTTTGCCGTAGGTGGAACGACACATGCCGAACACTCGTAAGGCCTTAGTCGTAATATTTTCCACATGAGTTTTCCACCTGAGTTCTTTATCAAGCGTTACACCTAAATATTTAACTTCGGTGGACCAAGGCAGTTTTATTCCATTGAGGGAGAGCTCTTCTAGGTTACCCAGTTGTCTCTTCCTCGTGAATGGAATAATTACTGCTTTGCTTGGGTTGATAGAGAGGTGATTCTTTGTACACCATTCCTCCGTCATCCTCAATGCCTGTTGTAATAATCCAGAGACTATGTTCGGGAATTTACCATTGACCATTATAGCTATGTCATCTGCATAGCCTACTGTGTAGAATGGTCCGGTATTGAGTTTGGTAAGTAGCGAGTCTACTACCAAGCACCACAATAATGGTGACAGCACTCCGCCTTGCGGGCAACCTCTTGTTGTTTTTGCACTAAGTCTGTCACCCATCAGTTCCGATCTGACTATTCTGCTTCTCAGCATGTAGTCAATCCAGTTGCACATGGTATCGTTGATGCCATGCTCCTTTGCAGAAATGCGTATGGACTCAAATGTTGTCTTGTCGAAGGCTCCCTCTATGTCGAGGAAAGCCCCGACACAGATTTCTTGTCCCTCTAGCGCAGCCTCGGCTCGACTCGCAACATAGTGCAATGCCGTTTCCGTAGATTTGCCAGGGCTGTAGGCGCATTGTAGTTTATGCAGAGGGAGTACTTTCAGTGGTCCCTCTCTTAAGTACCTGTCTACCAGTTTCTCCAGAGTTTTCAAGAGAAAAGATGATAGACTGATTGGCCTATAAGCTTTAGCTTCTTCATAAGTCGGTCTACCTGCCTTCGGTATAAAGGTGACTTTGACTTCCCTCCATGCCTTGGGTACATACCCAAAGGCTATGCAGGCTCTGTAGAGCTTACTCAAATGAGGTATCAAAACAGATGCCCCTTCTTGCAATAGTATTGGGTAGATGCCATCCGTGGTCATCATAGTCATAGGGGTATTTTTATTATATTTTAAATATGTAGTGAACGATTTTTGAAGGCAAACCTGTATGATTAATTTTGTAATTAAATTTTCTTTCTTATGATACCAATTATGACTGATTGTGACTCGTTATAAGATCGGTATCGTACTTAAATTGACATATTTATACATAGTTACTTGCCAGGTAGTATGGACAAAATTAAGTAAGCAAACCTACCAAGGTGTATTTTCTACATCAAAAACTATTATTTGGAATAGAAAAATACCGGCTATCAAAAGAGTGAGGGTAAAAAAATCGTTTCCAAAAACAACATTATTGAATTAAAAATAGAACACTTTTCGATAGGCAAGTCATCATAGGCCTATTTTTATGTATTTAAGATTTCTACTGTAGACTGCACTGTACTGATAGACATTAATAACACACAGGTGGTGTCGAGCAAGACTAACGATCCGATGCGGTCAAGCGAGTACTTTACAGAACACATACCTGGCGTGAGATTCAGGAACGTCCAACGACACGCCAGCACTGGGTGTGTCGACGCTTTGCGAGATATCCAGCGAGACAGACAGTCCCGTGGTGGTGTCGAGGGACACAGACGGCCCGGTGCGGTCGAGCGAGGCGGTGGTGTCGGGGTGCGCCGTGGTGTCGGTGTCTGGCGTCAGCGGCGCCGCGTCCAGGATGTAGATGTTCTCGTGGCCGATGTCCGTGGGGAAGTGGAGGTTTTCTTGAGCCTTGTCTATGCGGAAGAACCGCTCCGCTGTGACTGCTGCAAAAACAAGTTTTTCGTTATGTGACCACAGAAAGAGATGTTTTATTATTTTTATTGAAGTATTGGCGTAGGTGTATTATAATCTCGTCTCTTCTCATCTCGATAAAATCAGAGATTCTCTAGGAGACATACTCGTAAAGCTACAGTCAGAGATAAACAGAGACACACCGATACATTAACATACAAGTAAAACGTATCCCCTTTTTTTAATTCACAAAAACACTAGAAGTAATTGTATTGCAAAATATGTGGTTATTATCATCAACACATAAACTGTAGGGCGTCTACGTGTGGCATCTCAATAGATTTCTAATCAAAAGATTTTATGTCTCATGCAACCAGCGCGATCCTGCAGTTTTAACCAGATTGCCCATCCACAATTTTATTCCGATTGATCTTTTATGCATTGCATATTTTTAAAGCTCTACGGAGTAAGTTTTAAAATTTTGACAAACAGCCGCAAGCTTTTGCATTTTTTATTTTGCCGCAAAGCGATCCGCATCCGCCGCTTTCGCAGTTTGAGTGCAATATGCAATATTACGCCGTCATTTGGTAGTTAGGTACCTAGTTCATGGAGCAGGAGTTTTAAAAATGCAACCTGGCATCTGTTTTGCGTCCATGAGCCGACGTAATGAGCGTTGGGATTTACATCCACGAGTGAGTGTTAGTGTGAATGCAGGTTCACAAACATTCATTAGAGCGTTTCACGAAACGTAATTATTTTACTCTGTTTGGGGAAAGTTTGGGAGCTGTCAAACGGGAATCGAGTTTCGTTGTGCTTAATTATTTAACTGTTGATTTCGACCAAGGATGAAGGAACACATGTTGGGTTGTTTACGAAAATGTAAAGGGATGGTTTACTTGACGCCCGGATTACGGACGGTAAAAGATTTATTTAATTATACATTTAAAGATAACTCATCACATTTACATTGCATCACGTTAGCTTAGCAAGTGTATAAATATACGACTATACATTATATTATGTTTCTTTAATTTTGTCTTATTTGTGGACAAAAAGACGTCAATACTTGTGGACGTGTTTATAGCCTAACAGACGCTTTCCTTACTTCACTGTGTAAGTATAGAATGCCAGGCGCATTCTACAACGGAAAACGGTAAAGTGAATTGTACGATGTACAAATACGTATTTTCTAGTCGTTTCTTTAAACGTTTGTACATATAAAAAATGTGCGTCTAAATACAGCCAGAAAGATAAAACTAATCGAAACAACTAAAACAATATTTAAAATTTTCCTCTACGAAAATGTTAGGATTTTAAAACTGAGTCTCAGAAGTTTACTGCAAGGACTCTGCAAAATTTCATTATGTCAATATTACTTAACTATGATACTTCAGAATTAATTGGGTTTTCTATTATACCTCGTAAAGTTTCTGAGTATATAGAAATTTTAATATCGTAAATTTCACGATAATAAAAGCATACCTACCTACAGAATTTCGAAATGTTGAAGTTTAAATTCTAATTTAAATGCATTGTTGTAAAAAATACAATTTTCGCGCTTAGTTTTATAATTTACTGCATAGAACCGCATGTTTTTTATTTATTATCGTGCAAAAACAACTCAGAACTTTACTATTAATTTAATAACATGTTAAAGGAACAGATTTAAAAGGTTGCCTGTCAGAAATCGCTATAGGTGTTAAATGCATTAGTCTACCGGACTGTATTTTTTTCGGTGTATCGACAAGGTGTTATTGTAGTGTATTCTATTTTATTGCAATTAAATAGCATTATTTAATATGATAATCCTACGAATATTATAAACGCGAAAGTTTGTAAGGATGTATGGATGACTGTTTGTTACTCTTTCACGTACAAACTACTGAATGGATTTTAATGAAACTTTACAATATTATATATTATAGTTTATACATCAGAATAATACTTAGGCTACAATTTATAAAGATATTGTGTGAATTGTCCAAAATATAACGATAAATGTCGAGTTAGTAGGAAAATTCAGCCATCCGCGAGCTACTCTAGCGTGCGCTGCAAGAATGTCAAAATAAACAACCACCGAATCGAATAACTGTCAAATCAATCGATGATTAGCTCTTGGATATCCTGGACTTATTATAAACACAAAAGTTTGCGAACACCACTCATCCCATAGCCGTAGTGGTCTAGTGGTAGTGACACCCGCCTTACAATCGTAAGGTCGTGGGTTCAAATCCCGGTCCCGTACCAATGAGTTCTTTGGAATTTATGTACGGAATTTCACACCACTGGCTTTTCGGTGAAGGAAAACATCGTGAGGAAACCTGCATACGTCCATCGAAGAAATCCGATGGAGTATGTGAATCCACCTACCCGCACTGGGCCAGCATGGTTGATATGGCCCAATCACCCTTTGTGGGTAGGCCTACAGTGGACTATTAAAAGGCTGTTACAGTACAGTACTCATCCCATTGTTACTTTTTCACGAACAAACGGCTAAATCGATTTAGATGAAATTCGGTATGGAGGTATGATATGTTTCCGCGTAGGTAGGTAAATAACACACCGGCACTCGTGAGCAAAGGTTGTTTGTTACTGACCACTGTACAGTACTCGATCTCTAGCTGCGACCACGCAGATATCATCAAGGTAGCTAAGACCTTGGATTAACACATAGGCTACTTTTTATCTGGGGTTAATGCGAGTAACGCTGCGGAGCGCAAGTACCGATATAATTGCCAAATATACGCTACTAAAAGCGTCCCGTGTATCTCATCTCAATTGCTCAAACGTACATTTTGTAAACAAATTTTCAATTTTTATTACGAATCAAATATCTATTTGACTTTAATATTTTGCTCGTCTCTTAGTCTTATTGAATAATTTAGTCTGGAAACTTGAGAAACAACTTAGTAATTGTATCTAGACTCTCTTAGAATGAATTCTTATTACTATAATTAATTGTGTTCAAGCTAGTATAATAAAACATCTCCATTGTTGATAATACAAATTTAAAGATTAGAATACATTATGAATATTACAATTAATATAAGTCATCTAATAAATTAACGGTACAATAGGCAAAATTTAAAAGCAACGTAAAATAGTGTTCTCTCTGTCAAATGCATAAAGTGAAAAAGAAACAGGGCTACTCTAAATTGCTATTATAATTATAATGGCGCCTCTAAAACTGGACCTTAAGAACCATATACAGCGGTAACTATAAGATTCATCTACTCTTAACAATAGTGTCTGAAAAGTACCTACTCTTTTCGCAAGAGCCTAATCTACATTTAAGAATACGTACTTTTCTTGAAGAGAACTCTTAAAATACGAGGCCAGCCGTCCCGCTGAATGACTGCTTATCTCGTCTTTGGACGTGAGTCTAGGGTTGCTGCTGCGGTTGTTTTATCTCGAGATTTAACACAATTTTATTGTAAAACATAGTGAAATGTAGTGGAAAGTAAGGATTAAGCAAATGCTTTTAACAGTATTGACATCTGACTTAGAACAGCTGTTCAGTATTGATTGTTTAATGTTTATATTATCCTAAGTCTACGCCGTAGTAGTATGCCGTAGCACATTTGCTACGAGAGATGGATGACGTCATATCGAATTTGATTAGATAAGTAACATAGTAATAGCATGGTAGATTTTTTTCTATACTATTTATGAATCCAACAATCTTTTCCTTCCAATTTATCGTCTACGACGTAGCACAATCTGTCGTAGACATTGACTACGAATTGTTAATTTGATTACATACTCGTAGATAACAACACAACCTATATACTCGTAACACAATGGAAAAACTTTTATAAACTTCCTATATAACAAACTTACTTTAGAGCATACATGGTCATAGGTATTAAACGCAAACCTTTTAGGGGCTAGTATATCTAGACAAATAACTTTTGTTCTAGTACTTTTGGAAAATCACAAAAATATCAGCTTTTTCATACAAAAAGTTTGTTAACGCGCGGCAAAATGTATGGAGAAGCGAATATTTTTTTTGCGAATTTTCAAAAGTCGTAGTACAAAAGTTGTTTGTAGATGACGAGACCCGCCTTTAGAAGGTTTTGCGTTTAATACCTATGATCCTGTATATTAATTTTAAGGAAGAAGTTATCATTCTACCAAAATATTGTGTTTTTTTTTTAGTTTAAAAGACGTGATTTTTTAGTCCGAATTTCAATAACCCTACGTTTATTAGTCGTGTGCAGTGTTCACCATAGTTTGCCACGTCGCAGAATGACAGCGAGAAACACGTCACTATATAATTATTTTTTGCAAAAAATAGCTTGACAATACAATACAAGAATACTTTATTGACACCACTAGTAGTAAAGCATAACAGAAGAAGAAATAACGACAGAAAAATGGTACAAAAGGCGGTTTTATCGCTAAAAGCGATTTCTACCAGACAACCTCTTGACCGACTTCACCTGTGTACAGAATCATTACATAGTATAAAACAAAGTCGCTTTCCGCTGTCTGTCCCCATGTATGCTTATATATTTAAAACTACGCAACGGATTTTGATGCAGTTTATTTTAATAGATAAAGTAATTCTAGATAAATGTTTATATGTATAATACACCTGTGCGAAGCCGAGGCGCATCGCTTGAACGCAAATATTAAGCAAGGATCGATGTAGAATTTTACACGTTATTGTTGATTTATCAAAAATGGCTCAGCCGATTTCGATAAAATTTAAATGGAACTAATTTCGAAGTATACTTTTTCCAATAAAAAAAGAATTATTGAAATCGAACTACTATGAAAAAAGTTATGCGTGGTTATACATAAAAATATATATATACTCGTACCTCGTACTCGTACCATACGTCGAATTGTATACCTCCTCCGGTGGTTCGTCGGTCAAAAATATAGCCTTTTGAATTGATGTGCTATTTTTTAAATTGCATTTTTGCTAGTGACAATGTGTAATTTTGTACAGCCAGATGTTATTTTTTATGTATTTTAATTTCAAACAGTAGGTACAATTCGTGCCTAAATATAAATGAAATTAAGATGGCACCGTTTGTGCATCTATAGTACAAGACGTACACAGGGAGCGTGCACAGAAAAAAAATTACCCCATCAACTTTTGCCCAAAATTTAGTTATGTGGCGCTACCTGTACTAGAAGTACAAAAAGTGGACTTAGACTTTCAACTGAATCCAATCTATCTTTGCATTCACAAACGAGGCAACATTTCCCACAGCTCATTAGTATAATACTTATAGTAAATTATCGTCATTTTGCCAGGTCAGCATGAATTTGACACCGTTTTCCTGGCAATTTGTGGGTGTTTGCGAAGTATCGTCGTACGACGTACGCCTTAAGTCATTGATATTTTTGTACTGGTATTATTATTTTTAGTCATTTTCATAATAGGCTAAAAAACAAATTATCTTTCTTTCTCTTTTACGTCACTTTAAATTTTGTGTGTTAAAAGCTTAGTACACCTGGGTGAGTTTACATGTAAACTGAAACTATAGTAGCATGGGAACCACAGTTCTATACGTGACCCGTGGCAGATACAAAGAAGAACTAGCAAAAATGTATGGCGTAAGCTTTACGAAAAAACAATAGTTTTTACTAACTATGCAGAGTTATAAGTTAGAAGTTATGTGCGGTGTACGTATATAGCACGTCGCAACGCGGGATAAGGCGACAGCAAAGATACTTGTAGCTCGGTAAACCGGCAGCCACACCGCGCTCGCCTACGTATATTATGTCTACGTGAACGCATTTCTGATTATTTTGGCGCGTTCTTTACGTCTTATTTAGGCGTGAGATAAATGACAATAAGCTGTAGCGACGGCTGAAGACACCCCGGCTTAAAATTCATTTGTTCCTCAAAGTAGAATTCTACTATGACTGATATTGTAAGTGTAGGTTATATTATAATGAATTATTGTAAATAAAGACTATAATTTAGTAATAGATTAAAATATTTTTTCAATGGTTCCTACAAATGCGGGATGTGCTGAACTATTGTTATTTTTATGGTTCCGTACCTCAAAAGGAAAAAACGGAACCCTTATAGGATCACTTTGTTGTCTGTCTGTCCGTCTGTGTGTATGTCAAGACTCTTTATCCCGGGAATGCGAAAATATATCGAGTTAAAATTAAACTGTACACGTATATCTATGGTCTCTTGCAGTTGCGTAAAAGAAAAACTTCTCAGTTATCGTTTAAAAAAGTTAGAGCCGTTTATGTCGTAAAAACCGCATATTTCGACACTCACAAAAATCAAAACCTACATGGTACTTCCCGTTGACATAGCACTATAATATTTGGCGAGAAGCATAGTTTCAGAGTACACATATAGGAATAAATCTTAAAACTGTACATTTTTATTTAAATCACAAAAAATAGGGCCTCAAAATTAATAAAATATGGGTTCAAAATTCAAAGTGAGTAAATTGTAACACAGTAAGTTGTTAAAATCTCTATACATAATATAAATATATATATATATATATATATATATATATATATATATATACACTTTTATGTTATGTTACAATTTTGTGAAATTTTCTGGATTTGTACGGAACCCTCGATGCGCGAGCCTGACTCGCACTTGTCCGGTTTTTTTTTTTATTCAAAGTCCGGTAAATGATAAAATATCATTATCAGTTTGGTGATGTTGCAACATCTGTTTGATGTGAAAGGGCGTTTTGATCAGCCATTAAGTGCTCATTGATACTCTTTCTATTGATCGATAGAATGGCTGATAATTACAGCCTCATGATCTATATAATTCATAAAAACATGAACAATCTTGTCACTAGAACTTTTCCAATTTGATCGTCATGTCCTTTGTTCCCAACACTCATTCATCTGAAAGACGTAGTTCTTACACAGCTTATAAGACAAGAAGGTGAGGCGAGGATACTTACAATCCACGAACCACCAGTCGACGATGTTCGAGTGCGCTTGAGATTCTTTGATCATGTTCTGTATGAGAGTTCGCAATTGCTCTAAGTCGGCCGCAGGATTCACCTCGAGTGTCCCCACTCGTTCCGCTGCAAACGAATATCGACTTTAATCCGACATTTATACGACGACATATTCAGCGGCGTTCCAGAGGAGTCAATTATTAGTTTTTCTTACTCATAAATCAACTATCAGAGTCTCGAGCGTTACTCGCCCGCGACTGCCGATCACAAAGTTTCCCGGAGATTTATGCGATCGACCCGACTAATCTCAACTTGACGCCGCAATCAAAACACCGAATCCAAACACAAAACGGACATAAATGAAGATTGGCGTTTGACTTTACAAAACAAAGGGCCCGAGGATCTCGACCGACAAGTAAATAAATAACAAATTAGACAACAAGGCCGAGTCACGTTCTACTCGAACTGGGCAGTTGAGAGCCGATAGCAGAAGCTAGCGACTTTATGCAATCAGTGAACGTATTTAACTTTTCGCGCCAGGCCTTTAATGACTTCCGATATTTATAATTATTTTTTGCAAAAAATAGCATGACCGACTTCACCCGTGTACAGAATCACTACATAGTATAAAATAAAGTCGCTTTCCACTGTCTGTCCCCATGTATGCTTATATCTTTAAAACCACGCAACGGATTTTGATGTAGTTTGTTTTAATAGATAGAATAATTCAAGAGAAATGTTTATATGTATAATATACTTGTGCGAAGTACACCTTTAATACACCAGGGCGCATCGCTAGAACGCAAATATTATGCACGGATCGATGTAACATTTTTCACATTATTGTTGATTTATCAAAAATGGCTCAGCCAATTTCTATAAAATTTAAATGGGACTAATTTCGAAGTATACTCTTTCCAATAAAAAAAAAATATTGAAATCGGACAACTATGAAAAAAAATATGCGTGGTTATACATAAAAAAATATACGCGTCGAATTGTATACCTCCTCCGGTGGTTCGTTGGTCAAAAAATAGTTTTTTAATAGTAAATTAAATAATTTCCTTTTTTCTCAATTTGACGTCAATCAATTATAATAAAGTAAAGCCAACTTTATAAGGCGAGCCCGGATTTCCAAGACACAAGCTTAAAGCTATTAAATAAGTTCATTTAAGTTAACAATTATGTTAAATTCTATATATTTTATGTTTATTAGCAAATTGTAAGTTGTTTGTCAATAAATCATTAATTATTATTATTACTATGATTGAGGGGCTAGTCCGATACAAAAAGTTTTTGTATGATTTCAGAATATTTTCGGTAAGCTAAGCATGTAGGAATACTTATGTAGCCTTATAACCTATTGATCAAATAACGTCATCTCCCTCCAGTGTGACAATGATGAAACTTGCTATCGGTGTAAGTAATGAGATTACATTGATATTTTGCTACCTGTTATTCAATCGTGTTTATATCATTCAATATAGTTCAATTTTTCACATTATATCTAATATAAATTGACTTAAACTAGTTTAATGAAAATTTTAGCGTTCAATTTACAAAACGCTTGAATTTTAAATATTTCTCTTAATCACTAACAATAATTTTACGACACTCATAAAATTATAAATTTCTACTGTGTGATCACTCAATAATTTGACTATTGAATAAACAAGCCACACAGTACGAAATTAATCGAAATCCAATTAAATATATTCACAGTTAAATCAACATTTATATTACAGTACTTAACAAGTTCGAGTCTATTCTCTCAAAGCTGAGCATGTCTGTCTAAACATCGTTCACACAAAGCTGGTTCATTTATTTAACACGTTACCTGTTTTAGCGAGCAACTCCTTGTCGTAGTGGTGTCTCTCGTAATCGGCCATTGTAATGAGATTCACAGTCAGTCCCAGTTTGTCCATAGTAGTTTGACTGCGACAAAAGACAAAGTACATTGTTATTATCTCTGAGTGCTCTTTTGTGCACGACATGTGGCATGTTGGAGATAGAGAAATTTTAAATTAAAGAAATGTGCAAATTGCCTGTGGGAAAACATTCACATCACAAGCTCTGAATTTTAATTCAAGAGTTCACAACCTCTCTAGTTTAAGTCGGGAAAATATTTTACACGCTTCTTATATTCACTTCTTACGTAGATGTTATTAAGATAAGCTAGCTATCATATTATTTATTACAATTAAAATCAAACTTTCATATCAGTACCTAAACTGCTTCTCGGCGGCAGGTGCGCCGGTTGTGGCCATCTTTGTAACATTTGTGACAACTTTGAGTTTTAATGATTAATTAGGCAGTTTAATTTTAAAAATAATATTTCTAGACAAAATTTCATACTTTGTGATTCACACAAACAATATTGATGGTGTTACATTGTTTGTAATTATCATTTATGTAATAATTTTGACTCCAAATGGCCACAAAAGGGGCAGTGACCACAACCGGGGCACCTGCTATAATCCACAACATTTTCACATAATTTCACGAAATTTAACATCATGGTGCAATTACGATTCCCTTTACAGTAACATTTTGAAACCGATCGCTGAACAAATTAAGTTTCGTGGAACTTTATAAGTGGCGTAGTTAGCGAACAGAATATGTAATAACTTCTGACTTATTAATAAGTACTCTAATACCATTACAGTTTGTTGGTTCTGATCCCCAAGGCACGCATAAGGAAATTCATTACGAGCCAACTACATAGTAAGTATTAAGAGAAGAAAACAATAGACTGAGAAACATTTTACCAGGGAAGAGGAAATAAAGTCCTCCAGGTCACTGGCTCGCACATAAACCTTGCTACGATGAAGCATAATTAAATTATACCCTTAATTAAAATAAATCGTTAATTTCCATAATTTATATTCAGGTGACTGCAATTTTTACCAGGGAAGAGGAAAAAAGTCCTCCAGGTCACTGGCTCGCACATAAACCTTGCTACGATGAAGCATAATTAAATTATACCTTTAATTAAAATAAATCGTTAATTTCAATAATTTATATTCAGGTGACTGCAATAACACTAAGTTTTGTAGTCAAAACTTGAGAACTAAAGTACTTTAAGTCAGCTCAAAGTTTAGAGGGTAAACCCAAACTTGGCGAGACAATAGCCAAGTCTGCCGCGTGGTTATAGTTTTGGGGACACTGCTAGCGTTAAAGTCGCTCTACACAATCTGTTTAATTGTATAAACTAATTGTGGTAATAAATGGCCAATGTTGTACATTTATAGCGTAACATTAATCAACTTTAAACATCAAGCAAAACTGTAACATATTTCGTGTAATCAACAGCGTAACAATACATAATAATATAATTATCTCACTAATATACAAATAAGGCCAAAACAGATTACAATAATTTAGAATACAAATATATTATACTTTTACTAACAAGATCCTAATAAAAGTGCATAATATATAGATTATTTAAAGTGTGTGTGTGTGAGTGTGTTTGTGTATGTGTGTGTGTGTGTGAGTAACACTGCAATACACGAGATCTCTTGAGAGCCAAGGTTTGCAGCGTTACTCGTGTGATTGAGTATCTGTTTGTGCGTGTGAACGTGTTTGGTGGTATGTTTGTGCTTCGTATGCATGTCACATCAAAATTACTTACTACAAAATTGTAAGCCAAGGTGTCACTGTACGACAAGACCGACGATATATTCAAATAAGCATTATATCTTCATTATTAGATGAACCTACTCCTTTTTATACCATCATGTTATTTTTAACATTTAGATCGTCCTTACCTATTGTGTACATATTTAAAAAAAACTAATCAATGCATTGCAATGCGCAAATTATTAATTGCAATATAGATTTACGTAACTTCAGTGTTTTCTCGTCTTTGAACTAAAAATACCTAACAGTGGGTAGATATACGAGTATGTACCTCTATATGGCAGTTTAAGCAAACTTCAGAGCGCCCGGGATATTTGGAAAGTCAGGTGTTTGTCTTTTTAGTTAGAATGATTAAAGAAGGAAAGTTCCCGAAACTTTCTTAATGATCCTCGTAAGGATGTCCAATTTCACCGTTGTTTTAGTAGCTATAAATAGTACTACTTATAGGTAAGTTTACGTATATTTGTTTTTGTAAAAACGCTTGAAACTATTTACTTTACTTTTCAAATACCTATATACTAAGCTAGTTTTTATGTTCTCGTTTTACACTGCTTAATATTTAATAACATAATAATATGGTTTTAATGCAAGTATATTGAGGGTAAAAAGGAACTGATTTTAGCGCCTTGCAATTAAATATTTGAAGTTTCGCTTTACAGAGTAAAGATAAGATTCATCTGCCTATGATTATTCGGTATAATTCATTACACACACATTATGTTGATTTTATGTAAGAAAATTCGCAGGCGCCTACGTTAATGAAAATAATACGAGTTGGAGTAAAAACACTAACAAACCTATCTTTCTTGCAGGACCCTGATTACCGTGTAGTCTAATGTCTCCATTAACTTCGCGACAATAATATTTAAAAAATCTTTATCACCCAAATGATGACGAAGATTGAAATGAGATACGCTGCACGCCTTACCCTCCACCATCATCATCGAGGTAACTATCACTGAGTGATAGAGATTATACTAACGGTGAAATAACAAGGCCAGTTTTCTTCTTGGCCAGCATGATGACCTCGTTTAGGCTATCACTTTCGCGGTCACTATCACTAACTGATAGAGATTAAATGTTTCTTCTTGGCCAGCATAATAGCCTGGTCAAGGTGCGAGACCGTGAGACGGAGGGTGCCAGGCAACATGCTTCTCCGCCCACTTGCATAAGGATCACCTTCGATCATTGAGTGACAGAGATTATACTTACGGTGCAATAACCCGGCCCGGTTTCTTCTTAGCCAGCATGATAGCTTGGTTTAGGCGGGATAGCGTGATGACGGAGGGAGCCAGGCGGCACGCTTCTCCGTCCACTTGCATAGGTATCACCTTCGTAGTCACTATTTTTGCAGTCTTGCACTGGGTAATGCAAGTCCCGTGCCCGCCTGCTTGTAGTAATGGCTGGTGACAATAACAACTACATCAAAACAATTGAAATATGTTTTATCTAATCTAAAAACTGTTATAAGTTTCAGGTAATATACAGGGACAGAATATATAAGCATTAAAATTGTTAGGATTGTGGGTTTCGAACTCGGCTAGGCCTGTCTTTTTGTATACTTAGCGCCATACAAATCAGCGGATGGGAAGTTATGCGCAGAACGCTGCGCAAAAGTCGAAATATAGGTATAACCGGGAGCCAAAGAGACGAGACGCCGGGGCACACTCGCCCGTCAACCTCATGCCTCCCGCGCGATCCCTACGCACTACGACACGCGGCGTCGGAATTGTGCACACATGCGCAATAATTAGCCAATCACGGCGAAGTGTCATCTGCGGTAAACATCTTATCCGCTGATTTGTGTGGCGTTTAGTATACCCTAAATGAGACTAACTAACTACCTAACTAGGCATTTTGTGCGCTATAGACAATCATCAAATCAGTGTGAGAACCATTGATTCATTGAAGCAAACGTACCTATAGCATTTTAAACGGGAAAACGTGTTTATTTTTAGAATGTTAGGTAACTACTTAACATTCAGTATAATAATATTTGTGTGTTATTTTTATCCCCCTTATACTATTGTTTCATTTGTAACGATGACATAAACTATTATTCAAGAATGTACATACATTTATACTATCAATATTTATGTAGATACTAATGTAGTATCCACAAATACCTGTTAAATCTGTCGTCTTAAAATGTAGTAGGCCTAAAAATTATTGTCAAAGTCAGTCATGTATTTTATACGAACAATTTATGTATGTTTGTAATAAAATGATCCAATATGTATCATCGAGAATTGGTTCTCGAACTGGTACTATGAAAACGGTATAGTAAATAAAATAAGTCAATGATAGAGCAGAAGAAATACGGCAATTAGAGACAAAATATCTCCAAGCGACGCCACTTAGGCGAGCCAGGATATTGAAACCACAATCTATTTTAGGAAATTTGGAAAAAAGGCTCAAGTAATCGACCTCGTAATAAATTGGATTTATAGTTGCACAGACAGCACAGACAAATAATTAATTTTAAGCTAATTCAACGTATAGGCCTGCTAGTCAAGCATACGACCACGAATAGCCACAAAAGGAACTGAAAAAGTGACAGATATATACTTTGCCATAACGTTGTCTCGTTCTGACACTACGAATGAAATAATTCGTGGCGCGCATACTAGCCCGGCTGATCTGCGAGATGAAAATATTTAGTTTTTTTTTTGTTTTTCAAATTGATATTTAGTGCAATTACTTTTTATCGTAGTTACATCAAGCAATACGATAAAAAAACCGATTGATCAAATGATATATTATTCAAAAATCAAATATTATATACCTACCTATCTGAATAGAATTAATTTCACTAATATATCGCGCTCGTAAAAAATCAACAAATAAACCAAACCAACTCAATCGTGTCTGTTGAAAAACATCGGCATATATCATTACTCTATGATTCATTACAATAATAATACAGAAAGTTTACAATCGGTTCAATATCAATAGGGACATTAAAATGTAATTTACTCCCATTTATAAAACAACCTACAAATAACAACTACAGCCTACAACTACATAGTCTTTTAAAGCTGTGACCATGCCGTAAACATTGAAGGCAGATTAGTAGTGAAACATAGGCCAGACAGAACTACGTGTATCTAAATGTCAGGTTAATTTTACGTCCTCATTTTACTGTCGGCAATATGGCGATACCGTCTAGGTTGCCTATTATGGCGCAGAATGCTGAGGTCGTAAGATCCTTTATGGTAATTGAGAGGTTACGCTTAAACGCTTGTAATATGGCCAGGTAATACGAGGAAATTGGTCCAATAAACCTCCACCTCAAGAACGTTTTGTATAACAAATTCTAAAAACGGGAATATTATTTTCCTCGTTCGAATCACCAGTAATGATGCGTAAACACACTTTGTCATCATTATCATGTCGTATACACGCAGCATTGTAATGAAATTGAGAAAAATACGTGCGTAGATGTAATCAAGTTTCGTTTTATAAGGCTTAATATTCTGGCAAAATCCCGGTTAGAATATATCACGAGACGCCTGAAAGGTAAAGGTACAATCGGGTTAAGGTTAACGATAATACGATTGCTGTGTAAGTGCTTACCAATTGATATGTGGTCAGTCCTACAACCTCTATTAAGCCATCTTCAGTGGAGGGCTCGACGGCGCCTCCGGATTTATTCCAAGGGTGAGTGCCACCCCCGTAACTGCAAACATACACGAGCCATAAACAACAATTTAAGGAACCAGCAAATATTCCACGTTGTTCATATTCCTGACGACCGCAGAGTACGTGACGTCGCTGTTTCGAAAATATAAAAGTGGACGGTTGTCATGTCTGGGTAAAGCTGTAAAGCTATTAAGTAAATGGATAATATACGAAAATGGTGGTATCTGTTTAGTAGTCAAACCAAAAGCTCAGACTTAGCGAACCCGCGACCACTTTAGAATAACCTAATCTCTACATTGAGAAACATGACAGCTCCTCTACACAAAGTGGCTGATCATGCTAGTGTAGCTGACAGACAATCTGTGGAAGTTTACGTAGAGTTAAATAGCAATAACCACGTGTCATAAGTACGAACAGTCAAAGCACTTTGAGCTCGGATTTGTTAATGAAATTGTCTCGCAGCGGAAGTGCAGTTTCAGCCATCCCTAATTAACAGGGCTGTGCTTTTCCATCAATTCGTTTGGTTTGCGATTCATTGGCTGTCAGATAGCAGACGAAATGTACGTTCACTCTCAGAGACCACCGTTCCCAGTTCCGTGAAAGGGTATTGTAATACTATTAGCCGAGAATCGTGTTCACGTCAGTCGACGTTCGCTTTACTCGAGAAATCTGTCTGTACCTACCAATTCCATTCCGAATGGTAAAAGGTATTTAGTCGGAGGAATTTATTGGCTGTTTCATTACTATTACCTAGTATTTATTGTTAATACTATAGTACCTATATTCACTAGTTTAACTCTATTCAACATGAACAATGTATTTTTAATTTACCTTGGAATGTTTAAGAAGACAATAGCGTGGACCTTGTGTTCCCTGAGAATGGGTGTGACATCTTTTCCATCGCACTCCATCGTGACGAAGTCTGCCAAACCCTTCCACTTGCGCTGCATCAAGTCCTTACCCCCTGCGGTGCCGTAGAACAGCTTATTTCTGATACGAGAATTGAACTTCTCTGGGTGTGCCTCTAGAAGGAAAAATAAACTAACATTATAAAAATTCTGTCAAAACTGACAGCTTCTTCATTAATTAGAGAATAGTCGTGAAATTTTGAAATCATGATATTTTAGCATTAATTCATGATTTCATTTTTACGCAATAACTCCTTAAAGCTCAACTAAAGCTTTGAGGAGTTTAAAAGGAGTTGTCGCATATACCGGTACCCTTGTCGGTACTATGATTTCTAGCAAAGCTATATAGATGACGATATGGAAGCTCTGGCGCGAGGTTTTAATCTTGGAACTGTGATCACAGCAGTGCCATGATGACTGGCAGGAAATACAACGAGATTATGAAAATGTTTCCTTTCAAAGCAGATGCTGCCTGCAATCAAGACTGTGGCCAAACACGGCAGACAGGGCTTGCATAAACAAACGTAAGTTCACACGGAATATATTACGCCGGCCGAGATCTAAAGTCCCGCACACATTGCGTTCTACGTTGCGAATTCATATATATTCCAACACATCCACATAACCAAGCAATTATGTACAGAAACGGACAGAAAATAGCGAAGAACAGAGAACGACTAGAACTATAATCTTTTCAAAGCTATAATACAGTCATCGACGGCAAGTGACAATAGAAAGAGTTCCTATATGGTGTCGTTGAATATGTCAACAAACTCATTGTAGGTACCAAGGTGTCATTCGTAATATATCCTCATAAAATACCAAGAAAATGTACAGAAATTAACGCTTTTCGCCACCGTTTGCCCTGACGGAACTAAGCCTTTAGTCTCGCAGGCAACGAAACTATAGCTTGCACGATGCTTGAACGTCATAAGCCTCTGCCTGAAGTGCACCAAGCTGCTGATTTATGAACTTTACGTGCCTTCGCGGCAGGTAGCGTGCAATATTGTTGGCTACACTTGACATGACGGCGTTATCGGACAATCTCCCAACAAAATGTACGTGAAAACATACGCTTACGGTGGACGGATTTTTAAGCTGGTCGCTAACTTTTGATGTTGTGAACACTTCAACAATCTTTAAAATAATAGACGACTTTATTGAAACAGAATTCGAATAAAAATAATTTATTGATGTATTGAGCTTAAGTAGCCTTGAGTTTCAATAAAAATAGTAATAAAAATAAAAAATACCGCAAAATATAACTCGTCGTTTCACAATACACAATCACAAAAACTAAATTTAAAAAATGATTAAATAAAAAAATAAATAACTATCTACTTCAGCAGCAAGATTAAATGCTGTAGAGAGGTAAACGAATACAAAATTAAATAATGTCGGAACAAGTTTTTAAGCGGACAATAGTTTCGCCTTAATGACCTTGTGACCGTAGGTATGGCATATAGGGATAGTTCAAAGCTTTTCAAGGTAAGTAAAATAAGCTTCACTAAAGGCCTTAGTACCTATGAGTTTCATACACTAAAAAAAGTAAGTAAGTTCGTATAGGCCGGGTGGCTAGCCCTGGTGTCAGTTTTTAAGCCGCCTGAAGACCTTTTCATACACTGAAAACGAGTCCTGCGTCGTTTCGCCCCGCAAGCGGTTGGTCCCGCTTCCCGTCCCCATTCGCCCCGCATTGTTTGGAGCGGGCCGAATGGGGACCTTCAAAAAGAGTCTTGGCCGATTCGCCCCGCGATTCTTTTTTTTATCTGTACATTTAAGTAGAAAAGTAGTCAATGGAAAAAATAAACAATTGCATTATAACGAGGGCATCATTCTATGAGTCCTATGGGGGGTGTATGAAGAAAAATGCATTTGCTTATTGATTGATTTGGCACATTGGTTTCACGTGTTTTTTAAACATAAATATTTCATTTGAAGCAAACAAATGAACCATTTGATGTCTGTTTATCTACATTAATAGAAAATACTTAATTTTTTTGGTAGACTTGGAACCTTTTCTTTGAAATCGTGGTAGCAGCTCTGTAAGAAACGAAATTTGACCTTCTGACGGAGAAAAAAAATCGTCTACCTCGACCTAACGTCGCCAAAATATAATTGTCATGGGGCTCTTTAGAAGTTTGTGGGATTGCCAGTCGTGTCCCACGGCTGCCATGGTAGAATAATATTTTTATGGTAAATCTGTCAAACTATATGTCTCACAGAATTTCTGAAAATCATTTATCTATTGTTATAAATAAATAAATTATTTATTCATCAAAAACATTTCAGTAATAAATAACATCAATACGGTGATTTGGGGCCGCGCCGCGGACTGGATGAGAGCATTTAGAGTGCAATAACGCGCCGTCCTACCCCAGGATTACTCGACCCGTCCACACTTCAGGAGGTTGGGTATCTTTACGTATCGCCCCGCGGGCCAAACAGCTTGCGGGGCGAAACGCCGCAATACCCTTGAAAATGATTATTGTTTCTGAGTGCTTTCATACATTTTTGTTAGTTCTCCTTTGTTTTATCTAGAGGCACCTTACAAAAATGAATGGAACGACGCGAAGACTAGCATTTTATTTTGCTTCTCATACTGAAAGCACCATTGGAATATTGGAGATCTTTAGGGGAGGCCTATGTCCAGCAGTAGACGTCCTATGGCTAAAACGAACGAACGAACTGAGAGTAGCTACAGGTTGGTGTTCTAACTAAATTTTTATACAATATTTACTAATATAAGTAGGTACATATGTCTTTAGCGCCAATTTGTTCGAGCCAAGTTGACAGCACCAACTTAACCACATGTCACAAACAAACACATCAGACTGCCTAACAAGATTTCCTGACATCACAGTATCGATCGAGTCCGCAATCAAACGGCAATGTGAACTGATCAATTTGAGCTATATCTTCCATTGAAATAGAAAAATATCAAAGTATGAGTAGGTAGTGGAAAACTAATACGTATATAACGATCGTTAGTGAATAAAATGACCGAACACAATAAAAAAAACATTTATTGAATAAAAATACAATTGTTTTCAATTTCAACTTGATTGTATTTAATTTAAGTTTTATTAGATTAAGTTTTAGAAAATAAACTTTCTTACCTTCTTTCAAAATAAGTTACATGAGAAGACAATAAGGTTCGGATCTCTAAACTAAGCATAGCTTGTATTTTAGACATATGTGTGCCCTTTACGATGTAGGTTGGTTAAAATAAACTGTTAATTATATAAATAAAAAAAAGTAAAAAAAAAACACGCTTATTTTTTTACAAATGCATTGTCATCGGTTTTTGATAGTTGTGCAAAGTTTGAAGAAAATCTGATCGCTCAAAATAGGTCAAAATCGAGCTCAAAGGGGTTGGTTATAAACATACGGGTGAAACTAATAAAAGCTTTTTTTTTATTAAATTAATACTTAATACCTAATCAAAGACATTACAATATTGCACAAGTTAGTACTTAGTACAAAGCCTGTTCTAATTCCAATATTTGACATAATAATTATGTATATTGAGAAAATGAGTTTGAATCTGAAATGAAATGAAATGTGGATTATTTATTGATAGAGCTATGGTAGGTAAACTACACCTGTCTGTATCTAATAATGTCGTTTTTCAATGTCTTTTTAATTATCAAAATTGGAGCAAAACAAATTAAAACAGTGATCCATCAGAGAAAAAGCTACAGGACCGTTTGACTGATGTCAAATTAAACACTACACAATTTTAATTTTGATAGCTCTCCAATCTCTAGTTTATTAGACTATATATATTTTATGGGGCGTGATTTAAGTTGTTAGCAAAAAAGTAATATTATCATATCCCATAAAGTATCTAAATAATCTTGTTGGAAAAAAATAAACTGAAGCCTTAGCTTTGATCGAGCGTTTCTTTTTCAAACTTGTGACTATATCCATAGATTTTTGTAAACAGATGTTTTTTAAATTTTATATATGGTCGAATTTCAAATCTATTTTAGTAGGTATTGGATATCCAAACCAATTTAATTCTGCCGATAACACAGAGTTATTTTTAATCAATTATAATCTTTTTGGGGGATTATTCTGTACAACAAAACTAACAACTTTTGTTCTACGTTTTTTGTCAAAACTACAAAAAAAATATTAGTGTTCCATAGAAAAATATCGTTCACCCGCGGCCAAATGTATGGAACAGCTGATTTTTTTTTTGAGTTTGACAAAAGTTGCAGAACTAAAGTTGTTAGTTTTGATGTACAGAATAAGCCCCTAAAAGGATGGTAATTGATTAAAAATAACCCTGTATAGTTGTCACTAATCTACCCACAAAATGCCGACCAAACAATATAACCAGTTTTCCATATAAATAGTTCCTTGTTTTATGGTATTTACGCTTTTCGCTCTAGGATCATATTTTATTTATGCGGCGCTTTCAGAGCGTAAATAAAATAGGAAGATAAACCACTGATTTCTTTATGTGTAGAGCGTTGGAAATAACTACGTTATTGTTTATTTATTCAGCACTACTGAATGTAGCATACAGGAAATGCTTGACAATTTTATTGTATTGTAATAGTTATAAAACTAAAAAAATATCAAGGTACCAATGATCTAAGTTTTTAATATTTGACGTTATTTTCTTAAAAGGGCTGTGTCAATTTCAGTAATAGATGACTTTAGTTTTAGTAAGTAGTACGGATGCGAAAATAGAGACGAAATTTATGAAATAGTTTTATTTAGAAATCATTTAAGTAGTGAAAACGATGTTAAGTTTTTAACTCTATTTTTCATTCATATTATACTATTGCTGTATTACTATTATTTACAATAGAATGAAATTATATTTTTTAGCAGAAGTCACAAAAGTTTATAGGTATAGTACCATACATAATTGTTAAACATAAATCATGATTTACGTCCCAGGTTGTTTTAGAGTCTGGGATAGTAATGAAGAGTTTCATCATTAATTTTAAACTGTATAATTAATTTATAAAGTTTAATTAAAGCCAACCAAATTCGCAGACAACTCTAATTACTTGCTTATTTTATTATGAAAAGTTAATACAATATCTTCGCGTAGCGAGTTTCTAAGGAACCTTGGCCGAAGAAAGCGCAATTTGCAATTGTCCAACTTTGCTTCCACAAGACTGGCTGAAATATGACGATAAAATAGAGTAGATACAAGAAGCAATTTTTGGCATTCCTATTGTAAGAAAATCCTCGCCTCGAGCTCGCTGCGATCAACTAGTATAAAAATGTTTCCAACATAATAAAGTAACATGTCGTAGCGCTAAAAGCGTAGTGTGCCTGAGTATTTAAGCGATCATAAAAGTCAAGCAACGTTCAGTGCAGTCGATCTTCCGATAGGTACCTAGCTGTGTGTGCAATTAATCGGCGCTACTGTGGTTCTGATGACATGTTTAATAAGCCATGGTTATTTCAATTGCTTTTTTGTTATTTCAACTTGGTCACTAAGGATATTCACCCGGTACATGTACAAA